>OX235275.1:29178230-30378230 GCA_944472155.2 Trichobilharzia szidati | reverse complement strand
GATAGGTAGCCATTTAAAACAAGCGAATACTGGACAGTCATTTCGTCCCATTTCACGATTCATCGGTAGTACGCAACCACCACTGTTACAGGGTAACCTTGTGGATTATTTATCCACTGAGATCTGACTCCGTGGTCAAATAGTTATTTTCAAATTCCACGGATACGTGTGTATGGATGTCCTCAAGCTTGACCAGATGGTCTTTGCTGATCAGGACGTCTCACCAAGCAACGTCTTTCCGTAGCCAACATGACATCAAACATGTTACAAATTAAATCTCGAAAATGTTTTCTCATTGACAACATTATATTTCTTATACAAATTCCATCCAAACACGTTGACATGCTTCTACTTGTTTCGGTTTTTCACATCAAGACTGATTAACTCAATTTCGACACTGTGATATACGTGCAAAACTGCGGCAGCGTGGTAGTAGGATGTAATTGTATAATAATTTGTATATAATTTATTTTTATATATACCTTGAGATGTACATTGCATGTAGAATTCACTTTCAGTGAAACAGTATAAAGACAAAAGGATAGTATTGCGAAGGATCCTTTCTTGGGTCCTCTTCTTGCGGATTATCTCAAAGGCAGTCTAGAAAGTGATCAGTCGACGTCAAAAATCCAACGTTTTCAGATGTATAAAAGTTATGTGAATGATAACTATTGTTATTTGAAATAATGATTATAATTTGAATAATATAGCAAATGCATTTAATGGCTGCCACCCCACCATGAAATTCAAACTCGAAATAGTGAACGAGTCTAGCATTCATCTCCTCGATGTGAACTTATCAAGCAGGACCAGTGGAACTCTGAATAGATCAATTCATGGAAAGCTATCATGGAATGATCAGCTGACACATTTCTTCAGCTGGTCACCCACCTGATCGAGTCACTTGCTACTGACATTCGGCGCAAATGCAGTCTAGATGATATAGAGGAAGAGTTAAGTTTTCTGAGAAAAACCAAGATGGAAAATCGATTTCCGCCGCATTTTATACACAAGAGCATACAGTCAAAACCTAAGAAGTCCGACTTATCATTCTTAACCAAGAAAATGTCGTAAATGAGCTTGGAAATCAAAGATGACTTACCTGCCGATCTCACAGTACTTGAAAAGGACATTCTATGCTGCTTCGTTGAGAATAGCGTTTTCTAGGCGACCATTAGTGTTCAGTAGCCTCCTGAAGGACATGATCCGGAAGTTGACCAACTCACTTTGCGTTTATCAATTCACCTGCTCGTGTGGAGCTAAGCATATCGGTCATTCAACTGGCGTCTTGCCCAAGGACTATTCTGCATGGTTACGAAGAGTTAAGAAGTTTAGCTATAATAAGCTCACTCATTGAACATCTGGTCGATATTATCAACCTATCCCTATATCCTCTTCCTGTAATGTCATCTAAAAGGCAAAAAATAATAATAATCAACTTTATTCCAAAACAGTACTTGTGATACAGAATGGAATTCTCAGCATTTTTACTACAGTATTGCATCCAGTTAGTACATTATCAATAAATAGAATTCTACATAGATTAAGGGTAGTCTCAGTTCATTATGACAACAAAGTATTGGCATGTTGGTAGTAAAGGTAAAGCTGAAACAGTGTTTGAAGGTGTTAGAAAAGTGGGAGCTGTCTTACTAACAGGCGTAAGCGAGAGAAAGAAACAAAGCAGCACACAACGGAAAAGAGAGAGAGTAGGAAAAGAAAGAAAGAAAATGTTGAACCTATAAATGATATGAGTTGGAAAGACGAGGGCCAGTTGTACTACTGACTATTTAATGAATTATAGGTGCCACGCCTAATGCTTTCTTTATCGCACAGAACACGAGCTAAGTAGGGTATGGTTGAGATTTTGTACTTGCTGGTGCGAGCATATAGTTTTCTATATAGGCTTCTGGTTTTGCCTGATGAGATGCAAGGGGAAAGTTGTGAGTGAAGAGGGTGGTGTGAGTGAGATAAAATGTATTTGGCCTATTCGCCCCAATCATTTCTTATCCGATTCCACTGCATTTCTGAAGCAACGTTGGCCATCGAAATAGAAAGGGTTACATCTCTATATGCAGAAAAACTCCTTCAACCCCTCCAACTCTCATGATCTTAGTCTCTGTACGCTGAAGTATGATAATCCCTTTATATATTTTGCTGAAATTATTTTTCGTTTTGTTCATTCAATTTGCATGTTCTTCCTTGATTACGTCAATTCTCACTTCTACTATTATTCTTACTTTGAATTGTCCCTGGTATTATTTCACTTGTTCCACTTGTCATTCTAAATCAATTTGTTTTTTTTTAACAACGTTAAGTTCTATGCTATCAAATTTCACACAATGTTACGTAACATTTTTATTTGCCTTCTTCCAAGGGGATAAATATAAATAAACTGAGGGAGTTGTCATGGGATAGCCAACATCCTCGTCAGTGTCAAATATCTTTCAGGATAGGTGAGAAAACGTAGTGACTGAAAAAATTAGCTACACCCCAAAATACGATAAAAGTATGAAGGTGAGACATTCATCATACTTCAAACACATGACATAAGCAGATTTTTTGAGCGCATCACCCCTGAGGTAGGGGCAATTCAACTCACTTATAAATTTTGAAAGTCACGAAAGGGAGAGCTTACAATGTAAGATTGTAGTATAAAACTAGAAAGAAGACGGGAAGTTAAACATTAATGTTTACAGGATTTCGAATCATCACACCTTATGTCATCAAAAGTAGGAATGTTGAAATTTTTAAGTGATAGGCCACAAAAACTAAATAGTATCAGGAAAAATCTAGGCCAGAAAATGAGGAATATAATAGAAGCTTTGAAATTTAATAATTATCCTGATAATGAAATCGGGAAATGTATGGAAGGATGTAGGAACTAAAATCCAAAGTAATAATGGCGGTAATACTGGTAATGATAATCATGAAAATGACGACACGCATGTCAAACATGCACAGGATAATGAAAACATCAACACTTAGGAATATAAATTATCAGTAGTACTTCCAAACAAAGAAGGAATCACAGAAACCCTATGGAGAATTCCTAACAATAAAGGAAGGAATAAAAGTGACATTTTAAACCCACAAACTCAATTAAAAAACAAGCTTTGTCGGTTAAAGTAGCCTGTTGAGCCGATTAAACAAAACAATTAGTTTTATCTGACACCCTGATGTAATTACTTTCAAGTCAAATACATGGGTCATAGTGTAGACTAGTAATATCTTGACTAGTTGACCCTAATTATATAAGAAATCTGAAGAAGAGTTCGGCTGCAGCACTACATGCAACATACCATCTCTAAAATCTAGTGTATTAGCGTGGGGGCGAGAAAGATTTATCGCATCAACTGAAAATACATGTGATAAAAATGTTTCAGCACATGTCCACTGGGACATCTGGAAAATTCTATTACCCCGACGATGATGAATAGGAAGGAATAGAGAAAACTGTGAAAAAGGAAAGCAAATATCACAACAGTTCATTCGAAATAAGTTATTTAGTGCTTTTGAGTGGTTCCGAGAGTTAGCATGTGCGTCGACAGGAGACCTTCATCAATGACTGTCTTCGCTCATTGCTGGAGATAAAATGTTCAGCCAAGAAGATTAAGCAACTCAGACAGTCCAGGAAAGCAACCAACAATCTATTGGCCATAAATTGTGCTGACGATAACAGGGATGCTTTGAACATATGCCAAAGTCACCATTGAGTTACATCACGCACCAAGTAGTCCCTTGAGTGAGATCCAAATAGGAATCGACCAGTTGGGCGTGTGTAACAGATTCACATAGTGTAGGCGAGTTCGTGGATGAAAACCGAACGAAAGTTTATGCGTGATCATTGAGTCAGTTGAAGAGGAGTGCAGAGAACACAGTGGAAACCGTTTATTCCCTATGCCAACCCATAGGAACAATAGTAATAATAATAACAATATAATCAAAGGTATGACTGCTTTAATTTGATCAACGAAATTTTCTGCACAAATACATTCAATGCTCAATATTCAATGTTTAGTTTTGTTTTAATTTGCGCTTGAAATGTTAAATCCACAGAAGCAGTGCAAACAAAAATATGTAACGAATAAAATCTTTTTAAAAAATGTAGTTTACTCAGAGAGGTGAGAAATCGCAAAGTGTTGAGGGGATTTTTTGTAAGCCAACACATACACACACGAACATGAACATAGCAGAATGTATTGAGGTTGTGTCTGTATCTGCGTGTGTTTGTGTGAAAGTAGATGAAAACTTTGGTGTTATAGGGTAAAAAGAGAGTCACGTAATTACAGCTACAGTTCAGTTGACTTCTCGTCTTTTCTTTTACTCTTCGTAAGAAAGATTAGTTGGTGTGATCATAAATACAAATGAAACGTGTTTATAATTTTGAAATTAAACTTACTTAATGCTCACTGTTCGACGTTACAATGTTTATTTTCACTTCCATCGAAAGGCGATACATTGACTGATTGACTTCCCGAAGGATTTCACCAATGCTCCCACCATATCACCTCGCTGACTTTTTAATTTTTGTTGTAATTAGAAGTTTTTGTAGCAAATGGATTAGTTTTCCGTCCTTATTCCCGTATTTCTCACTTTTCTAGGGTTTAGAAACAGCTACTGAATCAGGCATGGTTAACCAATGGACAATGGTCCTGGGTTCGAGCCCCGATGGTTGCGTACTGATGAAGAGTACCAAACTAGGAGGAAACAGCTGTCCAGTACTCTCAGGTTTTCCAATGGTTTTCTAATCAATGTCAGCTCATACTGAAATCCTGTGACCAATCAACCAAATCCCTACAAACCAATACTTGAATATCACTATAAATTTATTTTGTCGTATATCAATTTTTACATTATTTATAAATATTATTCCCTTAGGTTTCCAGTGTAACAAAAGGCTTCTACAAAACATCTTCACTTTGTTCTACTTTGTGCTACCCTCTTCAGGTACATCCACGATTGCTCAAAATCTCTCATCTCCTCCACGCCACACGATGCTCTCCATGTCGCCCTCCAATCGTCACTTACCAATGAGATTTCACTCACGCGATGGCTTGCATTGCGTGCGATGTCACGCAATATACAAAGTGTGGAACAACCGCCTTCTATGTATTTCTGAAGTCTTAGACACTCAGTTAGAAGAACCAAAACCATGCGTACAAAAGAAAATTATTCAGCTACTTCTACTATCGTGGTAGCAAGTCTGTTGATGTGACTTAACTTTTGCTTTTTTGCTGGTTTTTCGAATTACTTAGAGCTCTTAGATTCCCTTACAACTCTTACGTTGTTTCCATGCTCATCCTGAGCACAAATCTTTCAACAAAATAGTCATGTTATTTGGCAACTCTTCTTCAAAATTCGTCTGTGACACCTAAACTTTTCATTAATATTATTATTATTATTTATTATTTCCTTTAGTTCCTAGAGGAACATAGGGCTTCAGCCATGCGTCTCCATTGCGTTCGATTCTCTGCTAGAGTTTTCACCTGGCTCCAGGTCTGCCCACATGCTTTCATCTCCTCTTCACATGATCTCCTCCAGGTCACCCTTGGACGACCAACTCGCCGCTTCCCTTTCGGGTTCCACTCGAGGGCTTGTCTAGTGATGTCACTTGCTGGTTTCCTCAGAGTGTGGCCAATCCATCTCCATTTTTTCCTGCCTATTTGTTTCACAATGGGTTCCTGGTTGGTTCGCTCCCAGAGATCTTTGTTGCTGATCCTTTCCGGCCATCTGATCTTGAGTATTGAGCGAAGACATCTGTTAATGAAGGTCTGTAGCTTGTTTGAGGTGCTCTTTGTGACACGCCAAGTCTCTGATCCGTATAGTAGTACTGACTTCACATTGGAGTTGAAACTTTTCATTACTAACCGCTTATAACAACATCCGATTCCTCTGAATACTTTTTGTACTACGTAACTCCACCAAAAACCTATTATTTTCGTTCTTGTTTGACAAATTTAATGTGCACACACGCACAAAATAACTCATATATATATATGCGATTGTGCAGCTGTGAAAATGAATTCGACCAAAGAAAGAGACTGTTCGCTGAACTACTGGTCTTCTCTCTATTGATGTTCGAATAGGAATATTTCATGAACTGAAAATATCTGCCATGTGTATTCCTGTTATGTTTCCTCATTACGCTGACAGTGAAATAGTGACGCCAAATTGGACAAAGACACTCTCATCATGACTACCGATTGACCTGTTTCTCCAGTCCATACTACTTAATCAAGGAAATACAACAATGTGAGGCGAAAAGTATATTTCACGCAATAATCTGCTATTCAAAATACCAAAATGGATATGTTAATTGTTTTGTAATCATGATCAATAAAATAGTGGCGTTATTTAACGTTTTCCAATTCTGATTGGAAATTGATTTCCGACGTGGGCCAAATTCTGATTGGTTTATTTCCAGACTGGAATACAAGTTACATACAAGTGGAATACAAGTAGTATTTCAGTGAGTCGTCAATTATTAGGCACATTGACATGGAAAAAATTTACCAATCGATAAGAAGGAAATCTCACATAAAAATGGTCGAACTTCAGGTCAAGGAAACAATCGGTGCCAATACAAGTAGCCTAGAGGGTGTAGAAACACAGAGAAACAACCAATCACCTTCAAGGTCACCCACGGGGAAGGATGACTGATAAACTCGTGGAGATATCTAAAGCTCCATTCACACTTCAACTACGCGTCGAAGATGTTGCCCTTATTGGGTAATGAAAGCTTTCCAAGTAAAGCATCCAGCTCAGAGAACACAACTACATCAAACTCATCAACCTGGGCTACAAATCTTCTTCATTCTATTATGTATTGTTTTATACAACTGCTAAATTTTTTTGAGTGGACCAGGGTCTTTCAAACCTTGAACTGTCTGCGGGAATTCTTCGTTGCGTGATTCAAGCTTACAGATATTTGCTCCTACCTTGTTGATTCTGTGATGCTTCTTGCAGTTGAATTTTGCTTAATCTCTAATTTTGTCCTACAGTACTTGTTTTGTACGAAAAAATCTTTAACGATCCGTGAAGTTGCCCACTGGCATTGTTCAGGTTATTTCGCCTTTTGTTTAATTTTTATCGTTAGTTAATACGGCAGATCCTATCTCGAATAACTGTCTCTTTGCTGACATTAGGGCATTTTGTGACTTTGGGCGTAAATGAAGGAAATTTCGATCGCTCATACAGTAGAACGCAGAGATCCGTTTCCTGCATTCACATCACAACGAGTTGGTTTTCGTCAGCACAATATACATATATCTATTAATATATTACCGTGCTTGAGGCTCACTATTTGGATGTGCCTGCATTCGTAAAGACGGACGGTGTTCTCCGGTGGGACCCAAACCTAACATACATCGCCTGTAACGTAAGACAGTCTGTATTAGTAGCCTATCAGTGCATCAAAAGAAACAGAATCATTCGATGAATCAATTTATCCTGTAACCAATCAAGTGCTAGTTGACCAACGCTTAATAATTAATCTGATGCTTCCTGGTGAATGGCTCTATTGAGGAAGTGACCTGGGCTCCTAGTAAGAGGTCTTAACCGAAGGGTTCTAACAGCTGGTGATCTCAGCTGATGACAAATCCTGTTACTAATCAAATCCCTGCAAACCAACCATATATATGTAACATTCTGAGGATAATAATGATCAACTATTCGGAATCTAGTTTGTCAGTCTGACACTGGGACAAGTGAAATCTGTCGAGATTTATTTATATCTTGGCAGTCATTTGAAAAGACTTGACTAACTACCTTATTAATTATAGAATGCAGTACAGTAAATGGTGTGGCGATGGGGAGTCCACTAGGCCCGATATTAGCTGATATCTTTATGGCCACTCTGGAACAGACAAACCTCAAGTGTGCAATTGGCGAAACAACAGCCTACTATAGATACGTTGATGACACATTCATTGTATGCAATGATTTGAGTCACGCTTCGTCTCTATTTGACTCTTTCAACAATGTACACAAAAGCATCACTTTCACGATGGAGCATGATGAAGATGATGAAAATTTCCATTTTTTGAACGTAAAGTTGGAGAGAAAATACGACAGGACATTCGAAAGATCTGTATGTCGTAAAGACACATGGAGTAGTCATTACTTGAATTTCAACAGCTTCTGTCCAGTAAGATACAAACGAACGCTGGTGGAAACGCTTTTCTCTAAAGCTAAGAGAATATGTTTACCAAACAAACTAGACAGTGAACTAATGCTCCTTGAAAAATGCCTGAAAGAAAATGGTTATCCACAAGGTGTCATTTTCAAATATGGCAAGAATGAACTCAAGAAGCTTGATACAGCTACAGTCAGTTAGAAGCCTATTTTCATCAAACTCGACTTCAAGGTAACGACATTATGAGAATGGTAAATAAAAGATTAAGCACAGCCTTGTCTAAGACGTATCCTGCAGCGTTATTAATCTCTCTGTCCCGAACAACTTCTTCACTAATGCAGTCAAAGATTGACAAGTACCCGTCACATGTCACCTCCAACTGTGTTTGCCAATTCACATGTTTCTGCGGGAGCAATTACGTTGAAAAAGCACAGAGGAGGGCCTACTTCAGATTCTGTGAACAAGTACCAAGGAGCCTTCGGTTAAAGGGACCGAACTGTCAAAGCTCTTCAATCGCCAAACACCTGATTGACAGAGGACACCGAGTAGATATACTGGAATCATTCAAAATAATTACCAGACAAAGTACCTCATGTTTTCTCTGGTTTGCTGAAGCTATAGCAATAAAACGATTGACGCCTGACTTATATGTCCAAAAAGAATCCGCTGTTGGCCTTTAATTACCCTGGTAACTCACTTTTTAGTAACTGTTTATTTTCTAATTTTGTTAACTTATCTTGCACTCCACCCGAATCCCATTGTAAGATGAATTCCATTCCCATCCTTAAATCAAGTCAACCTGTCTCGGATCAGCCTAGCATTGTTGCAACACAATTATACATGCCCAACGTGTCTATCCCACCTTGTTTAATTAACTGTGTATGTGTGTTTTTACTTCGATCCTTTTAGTCAGACAGTTGAACTCATGACCCAATCAGAGTATTTTTGTGAACTGTTATTTTACTGCCCCATGTCTTACTTTGTATTATTCTGTTGAGTTTATCTTATTTATTGATTGGTTAAGTAGCCAATTAAATTCTATCTTTGTGCCTATGCTTTGTCTATCTCTTACTTGGGTTCATTCTTCTACTGACTGCTTACCTGAACGGTCGTGTCTGATCCGGCTAGTTCGTAATTTTGGCTTTAACGTTATTCCGCTCTGATAGCGGTTCCTTGCTTTCTGTTAAGCATTGTGTATTGTACTCTTGAAACCGTTAAGGTTTGTTGTATTTATATTAATTGATTTGTTTATTAATAGTACCGTAGAAACAGTGACCGGCTTCTTGTTTGTTCTGGACCGGGATAGCCTATATCTACGCGTGACTTAATTTCAAGCGATATTGCGCTTACACCCATTATTTTTCGCTTGACTCTATTAAGAGATAATTTTTCTTGATCTTCTGAGTTCTGCTCACTGTATAACTTCATCACTTTCTCATCTGACCTCATGTGCACCGAAAGTTTAAAATTTTGATCTTCTTTTTTCTAATTACATAACTATTACTAATTGTCTTTTGTTACCACTACAACAACACAAATGTTAGTCAAGTTTTTTTCAAGAAACTTCTCTCTAACAAGATATATATGTATATATATATATGTTATAACACTTTAGACACCATGTAAATCGCAACGCCTTATTTTACTATGCTGATCTGACAATATGTTTGCTAATGGACAAAGGTTTGTTAGAATTGTACACTTTTTATTTTTATTTTATCAAAAAATTCAGGTTGTACGCAGCTGATGAGAACCAACGAAATAAAATGGATCCAGATTATTCTGCGCCAATGTTTCTTCTTTCTTTGTTCAAATTTATAGATAGGAATTATTGAATGTAAATTTACTTGGCTGTACACCATAAAACAAATCACACAATCCATCAAAAATTTACTAATAATTTAAATCCATTTAAATAAATTATGCCTATCTAATCACTGTATTGAGAATCTCTGCTGGATTAACTCCGCATCAGATGTTTCAGTCTTCAGAATACACATTAATCATAGATTCAGACATTATTAAAATTGTAAGACAAACTCATTTGAGTATGTTGTCTCGCGTGTGTATTCAGACTATTCTTATTACTTTTGAACTGTCATTTTTGAGTCTAATAACATTTAGCTTACAATTCTCATTCTATGATTGATGGTAGTCTAGTTTGCATTTATGAAAAAAGAAGAATATAGAGTTAATTATACTGTTTGGTTAATATAGTTAATTTATTGAAAAGATGACAGTTTTTTAATCAGCCTTCCTTTCTTTCAGACATATACATCCATAGATTGAAAGAAGCAAGAAAGGCCAACAAACCCAAGTTTACTTACGTTTTCAAGTCCGACCATGGATGGATATCAGTTGGAGAACTATTGAAAACCATACAGGGAGAGTAGACGAAAGCCAGCTGCTTCACTAGCCTAGTTCTGGACTCAGTGTCAGCACACACCTACTTAAAATAAATCGAATCCTTACAAACAGACTCTTAAAAATAATTCCAATGCGTCGGTGGCACAGTGGTTGAATGCTCGCCAACCACACAGAAGCCTTCAAGGTTTGACCGCCGACTGACGCACTCCCTTGAATCGAATTCATGATCTGTTTAAATTTGGGCTACCGAAAAATCATATTGGCGATTCACAGATATTTTCTTCCGTCCAGTTAGTTTAGACCTTTTATTCTCTGACTAGTAAGTATTGTGCTTACAACCTGCTGATTCACAGGTTCCTAGTTGTCGACAAGAAAAACTATAAACAGTGAGTTGGAGCGTATTGCATTGCAAGGGATATGTGTTCTTTGATTATGTCCTTGGTTCACTGAATGGATTCTAAAAAAACTTTTCTTATTGCCATTCAAACAAATTATATGCATTTTCCGAAGAAGATAAGGGAGAGACATCGCAATATATCTTGGTATGCGCTTCATGTCAGACAGAAGTGTTTTCACTTCGTCTACCGTCACGTGATGTTTTATTCGAAGATCCTTCCTTTGCTGATAAAAAGCAAAGCTATTGTGATTTGTGACTGGCCGGCAACAGGTCGAAGTTGACTCCAGTGAGTTATACTAAGACGTTTTGACCAGTAAAGGGCCCCAACAGGTCCGGTGTGTAGTGAGGACGAATACTTGGCGCATATGAAAGTGGCTGGTTAGTGAGGGCGCTGAAATCACGAATTGGTAGAAGTGAGAACTCATTGGCTGGTCACTGGGTGAAGAAGATCCTGAATCCTTACCATAGTTCTGGCGGCCTACTGAAACAGCAAGCATTTTTTATTGTTGTTGTTGTTGTAAATTAGATGGAAGATTGTACCAAATTCCACACCATATCATAAGTACTATATTGGAATACAGAAAATTATTATTATTATCAGTCTGTCTAATGAGATTTCAGGCACTAATTGTTTTAACTGAACTGACCCGTCGCCAGTTTGTTAGGACTGAACGGAACTGAATAAATCCGTTGCTACTTTGTTATGTCTGCGGCTATTTATTACTTTAACGGTGATGAACTCGACTGGTGCGCTAATACGTCTATTTGTCCATTGTACCTGCCGACTGAATGAGCCACGCAAATATCTAAAGACAAAAGCTGGCCTGTGACTGTAAGCTATTCTATTGTATTATGCATCTATTAGGAAAGAAATCATCATATTTACATATATATTCACTTTCTCACAATACAGTTGGCTCACAACGATAGAAAATGGCTGTTCTTATTGGCTAGATCTGTCTATCCTGACAGAAGACGATGAATTGATCGCACACACTTAGTCACAATATACGTGAGAATTGATCGACTTACATTTTAACTGCATGACAAAATAAATCACGTGATTCGTGAGAAAGGACGATATACTATTTAATGCTGATTATTATTATTATTATTATTATTATTATTGTATCCTTTAATTCCTACAGGAACATAGGGCTTCAGCCGTGCGTCTCCATTGCGTTCTGTTCTCTGCTAGAGTCTTCACCTGGCTCCATGTCTGCCCACACGCTTTCATCTCCTCTTCACATGACTTCGTCCAAGTCACCTTTGGACGACCAACTCGCCGCTTCCCTTTCGGCCGGGTTCCACTCGAGCAATGGCTTGTCTAGTGATGTCACTTGATGGTTTCCTAAGAGTATGGCCAGCCAATCCATCTCCATTTCTTCTTGCCTATTTGTTTCACAATCGGTTCCTGTATGGTTCGTTCCCACAGATCCCTGTTGCTGATCTTTTCTGGCCAGTCATCTGATATTGAGTATTGAGCGAAGACAACTGTTAATGTAGGTCTGTAGTTTGTTTGAGATGGTCTTTATGACGCGCCATGTCTCTGATCCGTATGGTAGCACTGACTTCACATTGGAGTTGAAAATCCGGATCTCATTTTTGATTCTGAGTGCTGTTGACCTCCACACAGAATTAAGAGTAGTGAAAGCTTGTCTTGCTTTTCCGATTCTTGCTTTGATATCCTCGTTAGTTCCGCCGGCCTGTAGTTGAAACGATGCTTCCCAGGTAGGTAAAGGAGGTTGTTTCTTTCAGATTCCTTCCATTTATGCTGATTGTTGTCAGTTGTTGTTGTTGCTGTTGGTGGTGTTGCCCAGGAATTTTCATCACCTCTGTTTTATCTATGTTCACCTGAATTCATAACTTTCTTTGATGCTTCTCCTGCTAACTTGTTGCTTTTCGCTTGCATATCTTCCAGTTTGTGGGAAATCAGACATATATCATCGGCGAAGTCCAGATCCTCCAAGTATTTTGTGTGTGTCCATTTTATGCCCGTTTCCTCATTGTCCACTGTTTGTCACATTATCCAGTCTACTGCAATCAAGAAAATCATTGGCGATAGTAGACAGCCAGCTTGTCTTACTCCTGTCCTCACTTCGAAGGATTCCGTAAGTTTCACGTTGTGGATTACTTGGCATGCAGCTTTGTCGTACAGCTGTTGGATGAGATGTATAATTGTCGGTGGCACACCGTAGTAGCGAAGTAGTTGCCAAAGCACCTCTCGATCGACGCTGTCGAAGGCCTACTCAAAGTCGATGAAGTTGAGATACAGAGGTGACTGCCATTCCAGGCTTTGTTCAATGATGATCCGTAATGTGGCGATTTGGTCAATGCATGACTTGTCCCTCCTGAATCCAGCCTGTTCCAGTCGAAGTTTTTCATCCAGGGCATGTTTGATTCTCTCCAGGATGATGTGGCTTGGTATTTAGCTTAATGCTGATAACCATCACTTATATCCAACGTTAAGTTAAACAAAGAGTGCGTAAGAAAACGTCTTTTTTTATTCACATATCAGGATAAACATTATGTGAAAAGGAAAGCACTCTGCTAATCAACTTTCTCTTTCATCTAACTAAGATGTGTCGTATTTCCAAATAGTCATTGCCTTCTTCAATCTTCTCGATTTGTTAATGGACATTTATCTCAATACATTAATTACAAAATATAAGTTAAAGTAAATTAATTAATTTCCTCATTTTTGTGAAAACTTTTCCTTATTTTCTTTTCCTTTCTCAATTTCGATTAAAGAGTGTATCATTTTCACTAGGAGATGAAATTTCAATTTTCAATTTCTTGCATTGTTTAAAACGATCAATTGAAACATTGAATGAAAAATGAAACTCATTTCAATTTAGTAATATTTGTTTTTTCGAAAATAAGAAGGATTCAAGTGAAAAAGTTAGCATTGTCGATAACTTCAGCTTCTTCCTCAGAATGCACAGACAAATTGAAATCATATGAGAAATTTGTATTATTGGTAATTATATTGATCGAAGTCGAACGAAAGCGATCAAGCTACTGAAGACTGGGAAGGCAGCATGGCCAGATGGAATTTCTTCACCTCGGAGCACTGAAAACGGATCCACTGACTACAGCACATGTGCTTGTGTAACGACAGAAGGCAAGAGTCAGGCAACAGATCATTTATTAAGGAAATCAAAGCATATTTATATATTTTCATGTACATTACTATGGATATTTAAGCAAACAAACACAGTCTTCCGATTGGTTGTTTCTCACGTAAAGTTAATCTTTCATCTATTTGTGACTGTTTCTTGAATGTCAAATCCTCTATATGTTAACTGCATCCGCCTACGCAAAGTCTGCTGTGGCCGGTTTTGAATCAATCTTTGTTCACATTTTCTCACGACAAATCTTGGGAACGTAAATACTGACGTAAATTACTGTCTACCAATTTGGCTAGTAGACAGCTCTCACCACACTTGCACGATTGTCACAAAGGGTTTGAAGGAAGGGAAGGTGCCAATTGACTGAAAGAAAGGCTGACTACCTTATCTAGCTGTCAAAGAAGGGCGACTGAGTTAGGCCTGCTCAAGAATTGACTAGCGTGGAATAATGTTGTTGTCCACTAACGTCAAGTAAATTGCTAAGTCGCATCATCCTGGAGAGGATGAAAGATGCACGCACAGCTACACCAGAACAAGCTGCATTCAGGAAAGGTAAATCATGTGCTGATCAAATTGCAACTCTACGCATCGTCTTCATCACAGAACAAAGCAGAGAATCGCAGTCAAACCTCTGCCTCAACAAATTCATGGACTTCGAGAAGGCCTTCGACAGACAGCTGTGGTGTGGAAACTACTTTACCGCCACATCGTGCAGTGCCTCAAGTTTTCTCGAACCTCATTCAACAGCTGACTATATGACAGTGCCACGTGTCAGGTGATCCACAACGGGAAACTCAGTGAGGCGTTCGAAGTTGAAACAAACAGCAATACAGAAAATTCAAATAACAGTCTTATTCTTCGCTGGAATCGCAGAGGCGAAATAACGCCGTGGGCTGATGAAAGCCTACGGGAAGCCAGTCAGGCGATATGTCTTTTCTCGATAAAAGCAAGAATAAGAATAGGGGCGTGGAATATCTGTGCAATATACAAAGATGGTTAAGAAGGCTGCCGAGTTAGCCAAAGAAATGCGAAGATATGGCATAAACGTGCTGGATATCTGCGAAAGCAGATGGAGTGGATACGGATTACCTAAATTTTTATCTGGTGAGTCAGTAATCTACTCCAGTTTTATCCCTCAGACGACAACCACGAGTACACTGAGGGACTGGGTGGTTATTATGATTTCACCCTAATGCAGTGAGAACCAATTTCATCCTGCAGGATCATGACAGTAATATTCAACTCGGAAGGAAGGAAGGAAGACAGGTTACATTTATTCAGTGCCCCGCACAGTGCTACAAACAACAAGGAATAAGAGAAGAAGGCAGACCTTTACAGACAACTACAAACAGTAGTGGACAACATCACAAATGGTCACATCAAATTCCTCATGGACGATATGAACGTGAACAGAAATGGGATCTGGTAATACAGGTTGAAAACTCAATATGAGTCGAATGACTCTCCCTCAGCGAAACAAATGAGAACGGAGAACTCTTCACAGAATTCTGCGCTCTCAACGATTTGGTGATTGGAAGCAGCGTGTACAAGCACAAGAATATACACACAGCAACATGGATTTCGCCCGACAGATACACGACGAACCAAATAAATTTCATCTCAATAGTGCTTAAATAATTGGAGACATACGCTGCTGGACAGAAAGTCGAGAAGGGTAGCAATGTGGGCTGAGACCATCAACTAAATCAAAGAAACTTTAAGATGAGGCGACGACCAGAGATTTAAAGAGAAACTGATGCGGCGATAGGCGATTACCAATATACTCCCTATCACAGTGCCATTAATATCACAAAACTCATTGTAGTGAACCAGTTCATGCAAGTCCTGTAAGCATCTGAAACTAAGATCATTATTATGAAATTTAGATAGATTCAGTGTAACGCCATTTAGGTAAGATCACTTGTGAAATTCAGATAAGAATCTATTCATATAAGAAGAATCCAATGCATTAAATACTGAGACAAAAAGCCTTGACATGGAGTCAGGTCGTTGTTCATTGATTACGCAGACGAAACTGATTACAGTATAGTCTCTGTCTCAATACAAGCAAATGAAATATTTAAGTATACTACTAGAAGTATCACGTGCCTACCAAATAAACAGGAATAGTCAGTTCATTAAAATACTCCACGGTGTAGATTTAAGTCAAGAGTCACTGCAGACAACTCCTTCACCATCATCGTCATCGTTTATTTGACAAGCCGAATCGCATACACACAATTGCTCTAAAACTTTCACTGAGGATGTTCTGCATTTTCCCGGCTTCTTCGTCCAGAAGGACAATATCCTTATCCTACTGTGAGTAGAAGAAACTCACACGTGAAAGCTAATCGACCTCCTTGTCGGCAGAGTTAATTTACTTCTTTCCAACTTGAAGGTGTACGACAAAATTATTGAACTAAAACTTACTGGCGGCCTGCTTAAACCTTGGGCTACTTAAATTTCCATCCTATATATTGCATCTATTTCCTCGTATTTATTTTATTTTAATCATTCAATTATGTGTCCTAATCGCATTGTTTACTCTCGCGGTTATTTAAAAAGTTTCCAACCGGCTAATTTACTCGTTTCTAGCAAACTTAAGAAAAAGCCTCATGGTGGATGGCAACGAGCTTTAAAGCGTACTCCGATGCATTTGATGACTGTTCCTGTGATTATGAGCACAAATTGCAGATCTCTACCAAACAAGATTAATTATTTGCATTCTCTATTATACTCAAATGTATATTGTAACACTGCTGTAATTACTCTTCAAGAAACTTGGCTGCACGATTCATATGACGATAATTTAGTCTCTTTACCTAATTTTACAATGTACAGACAAGACCGATGCAGCTCAAAGAAGAAGAGAGGTGGAGGTGTTGCCACTTTTATTAATTCTCAGTGGTCTACTACCAACAACGTTTGCTTCAAATTCTCAAATGACAATATTGATTGTATAACTGTTAAATGCCGACCTAAACACTTATCTAAGTATAACTGCATTTTTGTCACAAATATCTATGTCACACCTTCTTGCAGTCCCTCAGAACTATCGATCTTTGCCGACGAATTCACTATTTTTGCTGCTTCTTCGTTTGGTAACTCCTTGTCTGTAGTAACTGGTGACTTCAACGCCAGTGACTACAGTTTTATTACATTGCTGGGTCATGAAAATGTGGTTAACTTCCCAACTCGACAAGATACTTCGCTTGATTTAGTATTCATAAATGATTCTGGAATATACGAAGCTCGTAAAAGAGCTCCACTCTCAAACTCTGATCACTGCATTGTACGAGTTCTACCCAAAGTTTACGGAAAGTTACACAAAAAAGCCTTCTCTAACTTGTCCAAGAAAGTTGTTCACAGATGTTACTCAAATGAGAATGTACAACATCTTAGAAACATGCTCAGTAACACAAGATGGGATCTGTTTAATGATGTTTCACTTGATGACACAATCTCTAATATTACGTCTTATCTGAAATTCTGTTTTGAAATCTGCTGCCTAAAAGAAACATTATTCGTCAAATTCGACCGTTTCTCCTGCCCTCAACTTAAAAAGCTTCGTAGAGAGAAGGAAAAGCTATATAAAATGAAAGATAAAAGTGGTGTAAAAAGAACTAACTTCCTTATCAAGTCTGAAATGCAGAGATTGAATGTTATATATAATCAGAAATTCATATCCTGCAAAAATGCTTCAAATATGTGGAAACTATTAAGGGAAATCACTGGTGGTAAGCAGATTAACAATATTCCGTATTCTTCTGATGTATGTACTCTTAATAAATCTTTTATTTATTCTCCCTCAAATTCCATGCTTCCCAGTATCACTAGTGTTAATAATAGCCCCTTTCCAGGTTTTAACACAAATGATGTTCAAAAGTGCCTCAAGTCTCTGAACCCTTCCCAGAGCTTAGGTCCAGATCATGTACCTAGTATTATTTTCAAAAAATGTTCTGATATTCTATGTTACCCTCTCACTGATCTGTTTAACAAATCTTTTTCCAGTAATATTGTGCCTGCTGTTTGGAAAGACATTAAAGTTGTACCCATACCTAAATCGTCTACTGGAGCATGTGTCAAATTTAGACCCATTGCTATTACCTCTCCTTTTTTGAAAACTATGGAGAAACTACTTTTACTTAGTCTTGCACCCTCTCTTAAATCCTTTAATGACCCAAAACAGTTTGCTTATAAGCACAGTAGAAGCACTTTAGATGCAGCCGCCGTCTTATATCATAACATTGCTTCCAGTCTAGACAAAGGGGCTAAATTTGTCCGTTGTGCCTTCCTAGACTATACATCTGCTTTTGACTCGGTCCCTAGGGACATCTTGTTAAATAAACTTGCTGTAAGTCAAACAGAATGTTGGGCTGTTAACTGGTTACTTCTTACTTCTCAGAAAGAAAGCAGTACACCGTGTTTAAAGGGAAGTCTTCCACTTCATTGCCTACTGAATCTGGTGTCCCTCAAGGCGCTGTCCTTTCTCCTTTTCTTTTTTCTTTCTTCTTACATGACTTGCCTCAGTCTGATGAAATAAATTTTGTGAAGTACGCTGATGACTTAACAGTTTCAATGGCTGTTAACTCCCAGCTAGATTGTACCAAAATAAATAGCTTTCTGTCGGGAGTCAGTAAATGGTCTGAGTCTAACGGTCTTAAACTGAATCCTTCTAAATGTCAAACTGTTAATTTCAGCTTAAGGTGTAAACGGCAGTTAAAAGAAGCCGTCGATTCTTATGACAGTTGTAAGATTGATGACAATGATATAGGAATTAAATCAGAAATTACGTATCTTGGACTTATTCTCTCTTCTGATCTCTCCTGGTCTTCCCATGTCTCAGCGATCTCCAGTAAAATATTCCGCCTGACATTTTACATTAAGAAGTTAAGGCACTGGGGTATAACTCAACTCCTCCTCTTACAGTTCATAGACTCTTGCATCCTACCTATTCTTCTTTATTGTTCACCCTTATTCTTTCTTGGTTTGCTTAAAAAAGTCTATCCCACAATTCGTAGAATGCTGAAGACTGTCAGTAGGATGAGTGGTGTCCCAGTGGACCACATAGTTAACGTCGTTGTCGATAGGCACTTGACTTCGTGCAGTAAATTTGCCGAAGGGATTTTGTCTGACTTGGAGCATCCACTTCACCCTTAGCTTTCACCTTGCATATCCTCAGGTAGAACAAGAAGTAACTTCAGAAAACTGTATGCTCGCACGTCTAAGTATCAAAATTCTATGACACCATGCTTGGCACGTATTTTATGTGATGAAAATAGCGTCAGGCAAGAATTGACTAACCTTTTTTCATCTAGTAAATAAACAATCTCCTCCATCCATCCTTATATACCTTCAAGTTTTACTTTTATTATTTCTATTATATTTATGGTCCTGTTGCTTCTTTGTTTTTACTTTCATAACTGCAAACACCAACTTATCTCTATGACTGCTGTGATTTTATTTTTCCCTCACCATATCATGTAAAGAGAACATCATATTCAATATTTTTAATCATGCAAGGATTTGTATACCGCATCGACAATACTGTGTGAAACAAGCCGACGGCAATTTTCACTTGTATTATTATTATTATCATTACCTTAGCTGCTATCATTATTATTATTTTCATTTTATATGCTGCATGTTTTTTATTTTTTATTTTTTTTTATATTAACCCTATTGTAAATGTAGAAAAATTTTCCATGTGATTAATTTTATTTATAATTTGAGGAAATTAGATGCAATATTGTGATTAATGCTGAAAATTCCATTCTGTATCACAAGTACTGTTTTTGGAATAAAGTAAGTCATTATTATTATTATTATTAAGATATAGGCCATTCGTGACCTACATTCAGATTATCTTTGATAGTGATGCTTACGATTGCAAATCTGCACACCATAAATCTCACTTCCACTAAGGAAACTTGCCCTGAGCTTCACAGAAACGTGATTCTGAGTCAGCGTTCCTCAGCACCTTGATGATTTGCCATTTTCTTCATTCGCCAGAAACTTGTCTTTCATCGCATGCCATCTACACTGATTGCGTAGCCACTCTCACTGACGTGTAGCTGCTTACTCCGTGGACCTGAAATTGTACAAACCGACTAAGAGTTCGACATTTAGTGTTGCTTATTTTGATGTGCTATTTTATATCTCAGGGTAGTCACAGTATTTAGTGAGATGGTGTGCATAATGAATAACAAGACTGTGGTATAATTTACGCAATCTTTTGTTTGTTTAAGCATATGTGTTCTATACATTTCGGTTGTTTCAACAGGTTATGGCGAAATTCAGAAGAGAAGGTGCTGGGGTACTCGCGGATAGGTGATAATAGAAATATTCACAGATAATCTGACGATTATTATATGACATGTTTGTGATAAGAAGCTGCTACTACCGGATAAATTTAGCCGAGATCAGTCTAACCGGTCGAATTTATCATTGATATAAGAATAAAACTTGTGCACCGTGGTAGAGTGTAATTCCATTATGGGTAAATTTTGTTTTGATAAATTCTCACAGTGTTATACAGTAATATTTACTGATGACGTTTCGAGAACAATTTATTGCTCATAATCATATCAAGGTGATATGATATGATAGCGAAAGCTGGTTGAAAGCAAAGATGGTTGATATTGCTCACCAATTTCGAATCATGCCAACGAATCAAAAGTCGCACGTCACCAAAGAACACTGGAGATCATTAAACAAGCTCCGAAGAGACAATAATCTTGTTATTCTACAAGCTGATAAAGGACAAAGCGTAGTGCTAATGAATAAGACAGATTATCTCGAAAAAATGCATAAAATTCTCTCCGATGAATCTAAATTCAAATGGGACAATCAAGCAAAAGATCAAACGTTGTCGATCGAAAAGAAAACTGTACAGCAGCTACGCCAACTATTCAAAAATAAATACATTGATGAAAACACATATAGAAATATCAAGCCGATCGGGTCACGAATCCCAAAACTATACGGGCGTGTTAAAATACACAAACCAGGAGCGCCATTAAGACCCATACTCTCTATGATAAACTCACCATACCACAAATTAGCACAGTGGTTATGTGAAATGTTGGAGCCCCTGCGGAAATGCTTCGGGAAGTATATCGTTTCTGATTCATTCCAGTTTGTCGAGCAAATCAAAGATTTCAACGTATCTGATAAACATTTAGTCTCTTTCGATGTTACCTCCCTCTTCACAAATGTGCCAGTCATTGAGACTATAGACTTTATATGTGAAGAAGCTGAAGACATACCCATTCCAACGTCGGAATTGAGGAAATTGCTACTTTTATGTACTAAAAATGTCCAATTCCAATTCGACGGGCGTTTATTCCGTCAAGTTGATGGTGTCGCAATGGAAAGCCCCTTTGGACCACTTTTCGCTGACTTATTCTTGTCACGCCTAGAAACCAGTACCCTGCAAAAACATATACAAGAAACGGATCTATACCTAAGATATGTTGATGACATTTTTATTGCCTGTGGAAGCAGATCAAAAGCCGAAGACATGCTGATAAAATTCAACTCATGCCATCCAAATCTCAATTTCACAGTAGAACACGAAGAAAATGATACTATCAAATTCCTAGACGTTTTTCTGGCGTAAATGAATGATGGCACAATCGAAAGATCTATATTTAGAAAGTCCTCATGGACAGGACAGTACATGCATTTCAAGAGTTTTGTTCCAATCCAGTACAAAAAGAACTTAGTCAGAACACTGTTCAATAGAGTACGAAAAATGTGTTCTGACAGTACTGTTGAGTATGAAATAAAATCCCTGAAGGATATGTTATATAAGAATGGATACCCTGAGAAGTTCATTAATAAATACTCTAAAGAAAACACCCGCTGCAAAACAATCCAAACAGTCCCGAAGAAACCTGTCTATATAAGCTGGCATTTCAAAGGAGATGATGTACAGGAAGTAGTCAAACGAAGACTCGACAAAGCCATCAAGAGAACTTATTATGCTGCAAAACTTGTTTTCCTTAACACCACTAAGCGAGTGCTTCAACAGTCTGGGAAAGACCAGTCGCCAATCCTCGACACTTCAAACTGCGTATATCAATTTGAGTGTGTTTGTGGAAGCAAATACATAGGTCGTACGGAAAGGAGATTGTCTACTCGCATGATGGAGCATTTGCCAAAATGGTTGAAAACAGCTGAGTTCAAAGTGCCAAAATCCTCAATAACAAAGCATCTTGTGGATTACGGGCATGATATCGACGCAGTCAAGTCATTCACCATTGTCAGCAGACAAAGAAACAAGAAGATGCTTGCAATTGCAGAGGCTTGTGCGATTCGAGTTTACAAATCAGGTCTCTGTGTACAAAAGGAGATGGTTGTGACTCTGAATCTACCATGGTAATACGTTTTACTTATAATTCTACCTCATTATTATTATTTTTATTATTACTATTAATATTCTTGATTCATTTAAAACTATCCTTTATCAGTAGCATTATCTTAACTCACTTCAACACTATTATTATTATTATTGTTATATTATATTATTGTTATTATAACTATTACTATTGACATCCCTCTGGTTGCAATTCTTGTTAAATTCTCTAATGTCTAATTGTTTATCTAAGTGATGTAATCGAAGCGTAATGCAATTTATCTTAATTTTGATCTCCCATACTCTCTCTCCCCTTATCTAATTGCACATGACCTGGAAAAACATTCGCACCTGTCTTTCTGCATGACTAATTCAATGTAGTTTATTTACTTATCAGTCCTATATCTCCCAATGTAATTTCAAAAGTATATATCCGTGTACGTAGAGTACTCAGCTGACGAGTTCTACCGAAATTTGATGAATTCATTAAATCCTGCTTTAGGAACGAAGTATGTTGGCGCAATCCTACTTATATTTTCCAGGTTTTTGCTGTCATGTTGGATGTTACTCACATATACTGAATGACGGCATAATTCCAAATATATATTTATATATGTATGTATATATTTGCTCAGCATTTAATTTTTCAATCAGAAAAGAAGTTCCAGGTGTCGGTATGCAGGCATTTAGTTGGTTCCAGGATTTCATCATGAACTGACATTGGTTAGGGAACGATTGAAAAACCAGCAACAGGGCATACTTGACAATTTTTTCGTCCCGGTCTAGAACTCCTCAAAAGGTTTCTGGTCATGATCTGTAGGGTACAGTAGGTTGGGTGAGAAAACAAATACTCAAGATGGATGATATTCGTTGTGCCAGTCCCGCCAAATTGATAATCAGCGGAATTCGGAGTTCTCGAGATCTGATCTCACTGGGTTAATAGTACATGAGCTTGCCTTAGAACTGGAAGGTTCTGGCATCAAAACATTATGTTGTATATGTACTGCTAGAGTGGAGTCGCAAACTGGGCAGAACAAACAGGCGTTCAGTACTCTCTGTGATTGGTTTTCCAATACTAATCTAACTAAAGTCAGTTCATGATGTGTGATGTGATTATTCACAGGAATAAATTGAGACTTGTTAAAAGAGTAGGATGTGTAGCCATCGAAGTCGACTGAATGACGTCCTTGGTCAGAGAAAATATCCTCGCACCCCACTGTATGTCTGTATATCCGCAACATCCCTGAGAAATGCACAGCCACAACACTCTCCACAGACAACGAGAAGACGGTTATTTGGCGAAAAATCTACCTGATTCTATTCCAGATTGATAACAACAATAACTCAAAACTACATGAACACTGCTTTTAGACAGCTATGAATAACAGATATGTTTCCAGTGCAAAACGAGTGGCGCGGACCGCAATTAGTTGACGGAACTTCAACCATCATAATACGGTGAAGTATTCTCAGTAAGTTAGGATAGAAAATCTGTGTTCACAAGAATTATAAAACAAGGAATTCCAGAACACATTCCTAGGTTACAATGACATTGATTCACTCACACAAAATCACATCGTTATACGGAACAGGGCATTATCAATATCATCAAAACACAACCACAAGAGGCAGCATTAAAATCTGAAATTTAACGGGGAAAAAGACGAATAATGAGGATCAGTTCAACATGTGATAAACGAAGGCCAGAACAGTGATATGCAGTCTTAGAGTAAAGACAATAATAATAATTACAAACGTAATTGAAACATCCAAACAAGCAGCATTATTTCAGTTGGATCATTCAGGATGCATTTTTGAAACAATTATGCTGTTACAAGTGATACTGAGAGTGTGTAATATATTTCCTCATAAATGAAGTCCGTTTGTAAAATAAGCCATATGTTAGTAAGCCTGCCTGATGACATTGCCAGCATAATTAAGTATTCACAGACGTTGGATATCGTCTCTCGCTGAATGATAGGCGTGTTCAACTTGTGACCTGTGTCCCTTTCTTGTTGTCGCCTTAGGTGTATGGTTTTCAATTGTTCCCTAATTGACGTCAGTTCTTAACGAAACGTGAAGCGAAATCACAGATTTTCTTGATACAGTAGAAATAGATACATTTATGCAGTTTTTGTTAGTCAGAATCAATAACTGGTTGCTGTAGGCAGCTTTCATCAACACCTGTCTCCTCCAGTGTTTCCATACCGAAGATGACATGACCAAACAGCGAGAATTAACCACCAAGATTTCCGGAAGGCAGCAAGTCAGCCAATCAATAGCCACTCGTCGCCCAGCCAACCAATATGCAGAGGAGAATGGAGATAGGTGGTTTGAATATCTGCCTTCTCAGAGCAAAACATTTTAGCAAACAATATTGTTGTCTTCAGACTTCATTCTAATTATCATCGTATTATGCAGTGCACAAACCTTAAATAATGACAGGGTGTTTGTGGATGATGTAATAAATGATTAAATGTTTTGCACTTCAGTAATAACGATGATGACACTGTGATGCTAGGAAGGTTTATGAAGGTGGCGATGTGAGAAACGAAGGTGGTAATATGTGTGTATATAGGATAGTTACTTCGAATTTCCACAGCTTCAGTTATGTGGAAGAAATGAGTGTGAATTCCGTTCGAAATATCCAATGGAATGCAACAAGTTCTTCTTCTTTCTTCTACTTAGTGACCGCTTTCATCAATCAATTCAGACAAACAGAAATTATTTTTAAAATTACTTGGCTATTGCCGGAACACGGAGGAAGATGCTGAGTATTGATTTGTTGAGTTGTGCAGGTTTTTGGTCGGTGTAACTTTATTTGTAGATACAACCAGTAGTGGTGAAACCAGACAGCTTGCCTTTCGGTTAGATGAACGACTCCACTAGTCGATTCTCCCCTTTACAACCAGCTTATTTCGGATGCCTCCTAATTCATTCTTCAAGCAGTCACCTGTTTACATGCTTCTTGCTCTATTCCTGTGGCACCTCAACAAACTGATTATATAACGGACTGGCAGAAACCTCGAGAAACGTGTATACCATCCAACAGATGTAGTCTTCTATTGACATCTTCCTTTAATTGACTATCTCCTCTTCTGCTTCAATTGAACATCAACGAAGTTTAATCGTCCAATGTACAATTCATGGTGCCATTATCGATTTGTCTGCATCGAAGGTTGTTGAATATGAAGTGCACATTCGTATTGCATCCTAGAAGCATCTCTTTCAGTCCAATAATTGTAATCACTAACTCGAACCACGTCTTCTGTAAACAACGAAATCTAATATGAAATCCCCAAATTTTTCGGTGAAAATTTCTTTCAATATCCGAATAATGAATAAGAATAGAGTCAACTTGGATAAGCGCATATAGTTTGAGTGATATGGAATTTGTGTAAATTTTATTTACGCCAGTGCGATCCCCAGTAAATTTCAGGATATCGAGTATTATGTCAACAGTCTGAAGAAGATCTACTTGAAAAACGATGTAGTTAGCTAATATATTTTGTTCTGATATTATTGATATGATAAAAATCTCTAAAGTGCCAATGTGCGGGGATGCAACCAGCTTAAGGTGACAGCAGAAAATCGACTTGGATGAGAATATGCTAACGAAGCTTTGTGGTTCACTCAAAACGCAATGAGTGAATGAAAATTGCAAATATTACAGGAATTGGTCATGGACCGATGAAAAGACGATGACATATCTGGATCTCGTGGTTGATTATTGGCAACAATCAACAGCAGTCACCATCGACAAAAGATGTTTGGCAGCAGTTACTTCTTCTTCCACTTATCTAGAAAGCGCCACCTTAACTACAGGTGGTGGGACGCCTTAAGAAGTCGACGTCAGTCTGAATCGGAAGGGCAAGATATACATTCATCGATTTGAAGTCATTGTGAACATCTTCTACACCTGGCCAGCATGAAGAAGAGGGTTCGGATTTTCAACACAAATGTGTCGTCGGTCAGTCAGTTGACGTCCGATGCTCGAGTGGGACTTGATTATCAATCGACGTGTTTGGGGGCTGTCGGAGGTTGACATGGAGGGGATGGTTAGCGGAGGTGGAGATGAGAGATTATGGGCCATCTCGGGCATAGCTCAATTGAACTGCAGAAGAGAGAACAAGGTGGAGACATGTATTTGGCGCCCCATATTCCAATCTGAACCCAAGAGAACAATAATAGCAACTACTCGTGCTTGTGCATACCAATTTATAATAACGATCATCCAATAAACTCAATTATGAAGCGAAATGGCTGATGTAAAGGACTGACCACAGTTAGAGGCAAAATTTCATGAATTCCCTCGTACCATTAGCCTTCATTCGCCTAAAGTCACAAAAGCATTCAGCTGAGTGAAATCACCCGAGAGCTATTCCATTTGAAGAATCATCAGAACCTAGCGGGTGTTGGACAACGGCCGTTTTTCCCTCAGTACGTGAATTGTAAGTTCTACGAATTCGAAACACCTGTGTTTGTACGTGTGTATATAACGCAATTATCAGTCAGCGTTACCGAGCATGTGTATCTGTCCCCACACAACTTGCCACTGCCTGCGGGTCAAAAATTCCCAGGAGAACTAAAATCAACTTCACGCTATATTCAAGGCTCAGTCACCAGTAGAATATCACTTTCAAATGTTCGTCTGTTTTCATTTGATTGGTGTTCAGTGAAATCAGGTACTGAGATCACTGTGATAGCTGAAAACAGACAGTGTAGTAATTAATTGGCTGTTTTCACACACAATTTGTATTTCCCTGATTCAGTGCTTAGTAGCGTCTTAGATGAGCACTGGTGAAGAGTTCCAAACAGTTATTGTCAGTGTGACATTTGTGCATTGTGGAATACTTCAAATTATTCAGAATTATATTAACATGCGCGCCCTTTCAAAATGTGTTGCAGAACATTACTCAGCAGCAGCAAACAGGAGGCACCGGTTCAATCAGAACTGCCATAAGTGAATATCTGATCAACACCTCCAACAGCATTTCACCGGACTCATTCGTAGTCACTTACAAAGTAAACAGGGACCTACCAAAGGCAGTATGTTCCTGAATTCTTTGTGCTGCAGAAGCTTTCGCAATATGCATCAAAAAGCCGGGGCTGTGTGTTCGAGAGAAAATAGTCCAACATTTCCAACTATCATGAACAGAGTTCTGTATGTTTCCATAGCCTGCGCTTTTCTCCCTTTTGTTCGCCATGTGTGGGATTCTACTCTCTTTGTCTTCATTCATTTCCTGCCATTTATAATTCCTTTGAAATAACTATTTTACAATTATATTCTAATCCTGGGTATTTTTGCATCTAAGGTTCTTGTAATTTATATTCAAGCAGCCTAACTTCCATTTCAAGTTGAAGATTACTACTCCAATTTGATAATATGCTCATTTTCTTCTCAGCTGTAATTCGTTCTAGTCCTGTGTAATTTTGTTTATGAGCCTGTCGTTAACCATATATATTTGAAAATAATTGTCACCTTCAATTCGCTCTATTATGTTTAAAAAATTGTCATTTTGCCAAAGTACTACACAGTGTTGTACTGTAATATTCACTGATGACAAGGTTTTGAGCACAACTTATGGCTGCTCAGAATCATACCGCGGTAATCACTCACAAAACATTCTTGTTTCATTTATACACATGAGTAAAAATTGAATTGTGGATGACACTTTCACACACTGTTAAAAACAAAACATATCTCTAGCTTCTTGACACATATAAACTCACCGGTAAAGGGAATAAAATTCACAGATGAACAAAGAGAATTAGTCATGTTACACTGTAAAATGAAACAAACAAAAGAATGTAAACTGCACACTAGCGTTTATATAAAGCCAACGCATCCTTTTAATAGATATTTCGACTTTAATTCATCTCATCCATCGCTGTCTGTGAAGGCATGCAGGCTTAGTTAAGTGTATAACAAACCAAGCAATAACACTAAGTAGTACAACTAAAAGCCTCAACGATGAAATGCAACAGAGAGAAGATGATTTGGTATTAATCAACTAACTATCCTATAAAATTCACTGGGAAGTTCAGAAAAGGCCGAAAGCAAAACAAAAATACTGGTGAAATTAATAGCGGTAACATTACATATAAGGGATTGATATCGGTGGCCCTACGTAGGATTCTTAATAAAGTGGGAGTTAGGGTGGCAGTCAAACCTACAAACTAACTCAGAGATAAACTCTGAAGGCTAAAAGACCCCGTGGACTGACCAAATTCAACAAAATAATATAACTTACAACATACCTTGTAATGACTGTGAGTTCGGTCAACTACATAGGTCAAAATAGTTGGACAAAGACAAACAGATTGTCAGAACATAAGAACTATACTCCACCACAGTGCTCACGTCCCATCCCCTTACCTTTCATTCCCTTTCGTACTGGTGTGGAATCAAATGATAATTTAATCTATATAAGTTTATGTATTTAAATGCGATTGTACATCTTGTGAAAATGAGATTGCCGAAAAGATATTTTTTGCTGAACTTCGGGTTCTCTTCTTTCTAATATCCTGAAGCGTATTTTCCATGATATCAGGTAACACAGGCACACACATTATAGCATCTCGCGTGTTCCTTCGAGAAAAGACACACAAATGTACATTAGCAATGGAGCATCATCAATATCAAATTTATGATATTGATGATTGGCTTAATATTCCAAGATCCAAGGATCATCCAACTACCATTATCAAAAAATTTAGGAAGATAGAAAGTCAGCTAATTTCAATGGTGCAAAGCAAAGAAAAATTCGGAAATTTGACAAAAAACTTATAAATCCAAACACAGGATACTACAGAGCAAATAAATCAAATCTACAGACAAACACAAGAACTCTATGCAACCTATCAGATGGAGAACTCAAAGAACATGAAATTGTACTACATGAGAAAGGACCGAACTTCAGCATAAACAGAAAACCTTTGAAAGCGATAGAAATAGTTCCCATCAGGGAACTTTTATTGACCATTTTACCTAATGATGAAGCTAGGGAATTTCATCAGAAGTTTGGAATTATTCTGTCGACTCAAAAGTAGGTCATTCCGAAATTGTCGAAAAACGAACGACATGCATTACAAACACCTAGATGAGACAAATCTGTTGTCATCACTGAGGCTGACAAAGGCAGTATCACTGTCGTTCTTAATAAGGATGACTAAAACATGGAATCTTCAGAAGATATCTAAGCAGGTCTATTCGCACTACTAGCAGTAAACAAAATATCGAGTAACATGAACAATGCGAAAGCACATGATTGTAATCTACTCAGAGAATCGAAATCAAAAATAGGGAATTCAGTTGGCTTTTTGATAATTGATCAAACAAACTAGGCCGAGAGATTTTGCGGAAGGCTGCAAATCCACAAAATAAATGTTGCCCTTATGACCAATAATTGATTTTTACCAATTCAGTAACATACACTTCATCAAAACACACATCAACAATACTGACAGCAACTCCATACAATATAATTCTGAATATTGAAATATAGAGGAATCTGGAAGAAACGTGATGGAAATAACGACTGAGTAAGACGAAATTGTGGAGAGTTTTGATGTGGTTTTTATTTGCTGGTATTCCTTATGAGACTCACTTGACATCATGAAATATGAGCTTGAAAACAATCAGATCATATTAGCCAAATCATCATTATCAATGGAGTACGTTACAAAATGCTTCAGCGTTTGTTAAGAATCTTCCTATTATTTGAACTTTAAAGAAAACCTGTGCTGTTAGACAAATGCAGCTGCACTGGAATCACCAGCATCTCCAATTGTAGCAAATATGCATATGAAAGCTGAAGAAAGAAAAGCACTGACAAGTTTCAGTTGTCATCCTAGAATATGGTGCAGAAATGCAGATGACACATTTGCCATCATGAAGAAAGCTGAAAAAAAGAACCTCCCAACACAGGCTAACTAAATCTCAGAATATATATCTGGTTTACTAATGAAGTAGAGTGGGATGAGGAAAGTCTAAACTTTCTGTATTGTCTTAAAAAGCAATAAACTAACGAGAAATCTAAATTGCACAATATACAGGAAATCTACACACCCCAACAGGTATTTGAATTTCCAATCAGATAGTCCAATAGGAACGACAGTTTCAGTAGTTTAAAATCTCGTCAACACAGCTGGAAACATTGTAACAAATAACCATGGTGATGATGATATGGAGAACGAGATATCCAATATGGAACAAATTCCAATTGGAAATGGTTATCCGACAAAGCTACTAAATGATATTATCAATAAAATGAGCAGAAGGAAAACAGAAAATTGAAAATCTTGAATATCGACAAAATGCACTCCATATCCAATATAAACAGCTGAACAACTTCAAAGACTACTTGCTTCATACAATATTGAAGTCTACTTCAAACTTTCTTATGTCAGAGACTCGGTTCCAAAAATGTCACAAAACTAGGAGGACAGGATTAAATATTCAGAATGTGAAGCTTGCTGTATAAGGGAGAGTAGCAGACAGGCGAAGGTCAGATTGAGTGAACATAGGCTAGTGGTGCACGAAACGTTCAGCTAGAAATCAATTAGAATCATACTCACACATACATGCTTCAGTTGTTGAATTATATTAGACTTGAAACAAAATATTCCATTCAAAGCACCACTACTACTGAGTTATTCAAGTAGTGTAAAACTGATTCCAGCGAATCATGATACTGGTCACGCAGCCAGGCGAATTGATTCATTGGCATATCATTCATTTTACAATTCGAATTCTGACTCGAAGCGATTTGTTTGATTGATGGTTTCCATAATCACGAATTGAGTCAAGTCGAGGAACCCCTTCACTCCAGGGAGTATTGGACGACTGGTTTCGAATGCAATGCGGAGAGAAGAACAACAGTTGACAGAAAATAAACGACGATATACAGAAATAGAGTGGAGCCTTCCCTAGCTTCCACAGCTCTGTTGCGAAGCTGTCGTCAACATGGAAATCAGCAACTAGCTGTTTCAACTAGCCGAGCAGCTGTCAAGCTTGTGATCATCAAGTGCGCCGTCTCTGAAATGCTATGCTGGTCAGTGAGTGCTACTCTGTAGATCAGAACGGCTTTCAAATGACCGATTTTCTCCGTGCGAGGAGGGATCTTAAGGAATATCTGAGACGTCCTGCATGACAATTTCAGGAGGACTCACAGCGCCCAGTTAGCCTCAGTTTCCAGAAATAAAATACGACCCACGGAGAATTGGACTCCGAAATGCGCAAACTATGATGGACGTCAATATGTCCAGAAGGGGATCCTCACCAGCTCAACTGCAACCTGCGTACAACAGTCGTGCTCAGCCATGGTTCCATATGCCATATACTACGTCGTACACTAATATCATAGCAGCAATGAAAATCACCTCAAACACAACAGCAGATATAAATCACTCGCAATGCAAAGAGGGGAAATCAACCAAATAGTGAAAAAACAAACAGGATATGGTTAAGTGAGTCTTGAATTGTGGCAAACTCAGATTATTTCTGACCAAGTGTAGAGTGCTGGTAATCCTGTGGATAACCTGAACTTTGCCAACTCTGTGAAGTGGGGTTTGCCCGATGCAATAAATTATGTAGCTCGAAAGGCTGTACCACCAACGCAGGTAATGTGAATGTCGATGACATAATCAAAGAGCGCGAAAATGGCGTTGCCGCCAGTCCGCACCTGTGTCGGTTTAAATAAGTCTTGAACAACAGAATGTGCACCACAGCACGATCACTTTAATTTGTTACTGTCAGTTGGTATGTGTCTTAGCCAACCACTCGTATCACTCAGTCACTCAATCAATCAACTTACCAATCAATGCATCATTCAACTAATGAATCAATCAATGTGTCAGTAGTATACGCTGTCATGCGACAATGCCTTGTCTTTCCTCGGCTAATCTGCTTTAAACTGTCAAATATGAAATTGCCGTGATCCTATTAAGAACAAGGCTCAATGGAGATGATAGATGCAGAAGTTAAGACACAATCATCTATCGAAGAGAAAATCGATTGCAGTTGGATTATGTCAAACAATAGCAACAACAACATAATTTACGTTTCAAGGAAATATTTAAAAAGAGAATGGAGGAGTAGACATGGGGTGGCAGCAGAAACTTTGTGATACATAGAGAATAGATCGGCATTTTCGGAGATTTCATGATTATCAATCACTCAGCTCATCCACTCACCACGATGAAACGAAGGTTAATACAAGTGGAGGCAAACAGAATAGGTAGGCTTAGAACAACTACACCAGAGAAATAAGTGTGTTATTCAAAATGTTACTCGACAGCAACAACAAAAACGTATTTATCGTATATAATCTAAGGAGGAGGAGGAGGGCAGGAAATAGAATGTAATACTAAAGAATGATAAGAAAAGGATGGTAAAGAAATCATCACAAAACCATAGAGATTTTTGACATCAGACGCTGAATTCGAAGAGACCTCAAAAATAATGGGATTCGTACCACACATAATCCATCGAATCTAACCATTATTATTATCTTTATTGTTTACTTTCATTCCTAGAGGAACACATGGCTTCAGCCGCACGTCTCCATTGCGTTTGGTTCTTTGACAACGCTTTCATATCCCTTCACATCTACCCATACGCTTCCATCTCCTCTTCGCATGATCTGCTCCAACATTTCACCCTAGCACTGACGACCAACACGAAGTTTCTCGTTCGGGTCTCACTCGAGAGATGGCCTGTCGTGTGATGACACTTGATGGATTGCTTTCTCAGAGTATGGCCAATCAATCCACTTTCATTTCTTTCTGCTTATTTGTTGCACAATTGATTCCTGCTGAGTTGATTAGCTCCCAGAAGTCACTGTTGCCCACTTTTTCTGGCCAGACATCTAATCTTGAGCAGCATTGAGCGAAGACAGCTGCTGATGAAGGTCTGTAGTTTTATTCAAAGTGGCTTTCATGACGCGTTAATCCTCTAATCCGTAAAGTGTTCGCATCTTTTTTCATGCTGAGTGCAGTCGACCACCACACAAACTTGAGAGAAATGAAAGCTTGCCTTGCTTTCTTGATCATTGCTTTGATGCATTTAGTTGAAAGAAGGCTACTTTCTTCCAATTCCCTCATTGATGCTGACTTTTGTCTGTTGTTGTTGTTGTTGTAGCTGTTGGCCAAGAATCATCATCATCTGTGTTTCCTCTATGTTCACCTGAAGGTCATCTTTGATGCATCTTCTATCGCTAACATGTTGCTTTCAGGCTGTTCCAGTGCTTTTCAACGCTGGTGTTCTTGCGCGTGCTGATTTGTGTTTCCGCCTTCTTCATTATGATTGCAGTGAAGAAATACTTTGTTCGCCATAATGAGATCTCTCCCTATGTTGTCTGGTCCCAGTTTCCATTCATGCCAACCATTTGAAATTTAACGTCATCGAATGAAGTATTGTTCATTGTTGTCTGTAGTTGTCTGTAGAACTCTTCTTTCTTTTCTGAGTTGTTTGTGTGTGCACAGCATTGTATAATTATCACATTCCGTCCAGTGGGTTGAATCCAGTGATCATTTTCCTGGGTGAGATAGCCTCTCATTGTATCACGGCCTTCCTTTCCATCGGTAATATCATCATCGCAACACCCTCTGTGATATTGGGGTTGTCTTTTTGATGACTAGAAAAGATTAATGACTCTGCTGTTGACAATTATGTGAGTCCACTCTCATTCCATCTGCTTCTGCATATTTCCAGTGCTTGAATACCGTTTCTTGCAAATCACATTCTCCAACTTCCATTACTTAATTACTCTTATGATGATCACGGAAACTCTTAGCATCTGTAAGCCTTACCCTCTGTGTTGCTCATCAATATGTCTTGTTCTAACTGTGAAGATATACAGACCACCTGTCTTCATTCACTCCTGCATATTGATTGTGTGGACGATCAGTGGTTCTTGGGTGTCTGGCTTCTGCCTTCAAAAGAGTGCTTGTCGTTTATTCTCCCTGACTGGTCATGTGGACTTCACTGTGGAGGCGCTGGACGAGACAGGTGTTGATGAAAACTGCCTGCAATCACAAGTGATTGAATTTTACCATCAAAACTGCGACATCGCCTAGTTGACTATCTTGCTAGGTTTCTACCTCGTCCGAAGCCCGAGAGAAGAAGGATAGTTGGGTATAAAGCTACTCAACCTTCACCACTAAATATGTGAAATCAATGGAGAGAATTAAACACACAGAAAATATACTGACAATACAAAAAGAACGATCGCATTCTTCGCTGAAATCGTAGAGGAAAAGTGACTTCGCGGGCTGGTGTAACCCAGCCATCATCCTCAGTCAAGAGGCTGTCGTTCGGCGAAATGAATGAGAATCGAGGATTATTCGCAGACTGACGCGCTCTCAATGATTTATCGATTGATGCCAGCCTGTACAAGCACAAAAGTAAGCACAAAGCCATCAATATGGGTTTCGCGTGATGGATACAACACGAACAAGATAGATTTAAATTCAATGCTTCTCAAGTAACGGGAGACACAGTCAGTCTGCTAGACACAGTGTCGAGAACGGAAGCAGATGTGGAGATGAGCAAACCACAATCTGTTTCACGAAACCTTCAAGGTGAAACTGAAATCCTTCAGAACAACTGGAGACAGACCAGTAGAATTCAAGTTCAATATTGACGAACTGAAGGACAACACTACAACGGGTGCTACCGTCTTAACTATAGCCATCAGATAAAGCGAATTCGGCAGGAGACACAAGATGGCATCACTGCAAACGCCTGCATGGAAAGATACTGGAACTAACTCGCTGGAAGTGACGCTCAAAATAACCTGCACAAAGGTTCTAGTGTGAAAGATGAGACGACGAAGCAATCAAAACGGATGCGAAGACTGCAGCAGATGTGCTCATACCACTCAAACAAAGAGATTCTAGGGAATGAAATGTTCCTATTGACTGTAAGAAAGGATGGCTACCTCGTCGAGGTGCCAAAGGAAGGCGACTGAGTTAGGCCTGTGCTATAACTGAATGGCGTGAGATAATGCTTATTGTACACTCACGTCAAGTAAATTGCAAATTCGCATCACCCTGGAGAGAATACAAGATGCAACGGATGGATACAGAACTCCCCCAGCAACATCCGCACAAACAGCATTCAGGTAAGGCAAATCATGTGATGATCAAATTGAAACTCCACGCATCGTCATCATCACAGAACAAAGCATGGAATCGCAGTCAAATCTCTACCTCAACAAATTCATCGACTTCGAGAAGTATTTTGACACACAGCGTTGACCGAGCTGTAATGTGGAAACTACTGCAACACCAAGGTGTGCAGTACCCAAGTCTTCTACGACCTCATTCAACAGCTGGCCATATGACCATGGCACTTGTCAGGTGATGCAGAACGGGAAAATCAGCCAATCACTCGAAGTGAACACGGGAGTAAGGCAAAGTGGCTGTCTATCACCACCACTGATATTCCTACTTGTGGTGGACTGAGTGATGCGTGAAGCTGTGCTTGGGATTCGGGAGACAGGAGTATGCTGGACCCTCGATGAGAAGACTCTAGAAGATCTAGATTTCAAGCGTGTATGATCTTCATTTAACGTCACGGAAATTCGAGAATTAGCAGGCAGGCAGGCGAAAACAAACAAACTGGCCGAAGAGGATGGCTAGCTGGCTGGTTGGCTGGTTGGCAGTGAAGACAGGACCCCAAGGGAACACAGGGAAACGGATGTGATGAAGGTAAACAAACAACACAGAAATAAGCCAAAACAACAACCAGCACCAGTCACTATCGACGTAGGAAGATTTCACAGAGGTTGCTTGCTTCATCCAGCATTGTTTCAGCTACAGGCGGTGGAACGGATGAAGATGTCAAAGCCGGTGAGAATCGGAAACGCGAGATACGCCTTTATCTACCGGAAACAAATTCGGAAATCTTCTGCAATAGCTCAATCAGCATGAGGAACAAGATTCGCATTGTCGCATAAATTTAAAATCGCCAATCGCCAATCTACATATATGTAGAAGAAGATTGAGATAGATAGATCGGTCGGGCATGAATAAGGGCGAATGTCGAATGACATCACACTCGATGTAGGCTGATGGTGGAGTGGAATGTCAATAGAAAACGACGAGTGAGTCGTGACATTGAGGTTGGCATGGAGAAGATCGTTAGCGGGGGAGGAGATGAGACATTGTTGGCACTCGTGGTCGAAGCTGAAGGGACAGTAGAAGATATGACGAAGTGGAGATGTGTTGTTGAAGCCCCACTGTTCGACTCGGAACTCAGTTGGATTGTTTAGTAACAAATAATACTAAAGACAGCAGAACCGTGTCAATTTCTACTGTGTGCAGAATGCATCAAGAAAAATAAGGATACCGCTTCAAGTTTCGTCAAGAACTGATGTCAATTAAGGAACCATTGAAAACTATGCACATTATGCAGCAACAGTGAAACGACGCAGGACATGCAGGTGGCATGCTAAATACGCCCATCCATCAGCCACTGAGACGATATCAATCGCCTGTGAATTATAGATTGTGCTACTAATGTCATCAGCGATTTTCTCAACGCACACACAGCGTCGTGTACGCAGTTAGATACGACTAGACATCAGAAACTCAGTAATATGCTTCGAAATCCCAAGAAATGATAGAAGATATTTCTAGAATTTCTTGTTGCCTTTCCAACGATTCTCTGGATGAATTCACCTATTGATCAAACCTGTAAACAAGAAAATCCTCGTGGACCAGCACTAGACAACTAGATGAATTTCAGTCTTTCAGTTAGCAGATATTCGTTTCATTAGGTTTGAGGTTTGATCACGTGATGAGTTCAGTTCAAGGGAGTTGTAAGGCGAGTTTGTTGAAGCTATGGAAGTGCTAATAAGATGTAGCCTTCAGTGACTTTGCAAAGGCCGTTATATCGTGAGTACATTGTATGTTACTTTACAAACGGACTTCACTAATGCATAATTCACAAATACACAGACGCAGTGCCAGCTGCTGATCAGGTGGCTCAGTTTACAAACGAATAACATTGATGTGGTGAAATGTTACACGGACGCAGTATCACATGTGACGGCTTAATTGTTTGAAAAATACGTCCTGAGTGACCCAACCACGATAATGTTGCTTATTTGGATGTTTCGATTACCCTTGTGATCATTATCCTATTTACTCTTAGACTGCATATCATTGTGATGGCCTTCGTAAATCACATGTTGACCAGATGCTTATTCTTTGATTTTCCAGGTGTCAGATCACTAACCGTGATGCTTCTCAATGTGTTTCTGTGACGATGACATTGCTAATGTGCATCATACAATGAATTACAGTCACAAGTCAGCATTTTCTTTTGATAGAACGAACAAATTGGCATACTAGCAGAGCAGTCCAGTTCATGTAACTCTTAACAATCAACAGGCGCAGACACAACAAGTAGGAGCGGATGCATTCAGTTCAGTTCAGTCAGTTCAGTGCACACATACACTAATGTATCCTGTTATGACGTTTGGAGTTCGGCCAACTAATTGTGGTCTCAACAACTCGTTTTCTAATGAAAATTATCTGTTTTTCACAGCTGCCTAACAGCACTGTTCGTGTAGATTTTGGTTATTGATGTTATCAATGGTGCATAGAATGTGGTAGATTTTTCGCCAAATAACCGTCTTCTCGGTGTCTGTGGAGAGTGTTGTGGCTGTGCATTTCTCAAGAAAGTCGTTGATATACAGACATACAGTAGGATACGAGGATTGTTTCTCTGACCCCAAACGACAATCAGTCGACTTCGGTGGATACACATCCTACTCTTTTCACAAGTCCCATACTATTCCTGTGAATAATCACATAGAAATGAAAACACGGTGAAGGTATTACTCGAAGTTTATTTACTCAACTCAGTGAACAGATATGAGAATAGGAAAGAGCTGGGTGGTCGTTGTAATCACAGATTAATCAGAATATATACACACAAAATGGGTTGGAAGAAACACACCCACCACATATTATGAGCCATTCGCTGTGTAGCTTTGCGTCTTTCGCCAGACACATCGACTTCTTTATCTGGAAGGAATACAGAGAAGAGCATGATCAAAATGACGCAGCATTCACACACTGACATTTTGAGAAATAATCAATCACTCTGTCTTCAGGATTTCATCATGAACTGACATCGGTTAGAGAAGCATTGGAAAAGCAGCCAGAGGGAGTACATAAACCTGGTTCGTCATGCTTGATCGACAGTTCACTCTACCAGCACACTCACAATACAAGCTTTCGAAGCCAGGAACTTTCGGTTTTAAGGCGGGCTCAACATTGAGCCACTGGGTTCCAGTTCAATGACCATCACATCTGTTCTCAAATTCACCGATCCATAGTATGTCACTAGCGACGGACACAAGACAGTGTCATCAGTGGAGAATATTTCTCCTCACACGAACTACTCTTTCTCATTGATCACGACTCTTCACTAGAGCATAAGACACTTGAACGAGAGTCAACCTCTCTCCAGAACGCTCTGTCGCTGGCTATCCAATCGTTCTCCGACCAATGTCAGTGCACAATGAATTCATGAAATCCATCAATTCCCTGCTAACCAACAGCTGCAACTTCTCGTCTGATTCAATAATGAAATGTTCAGTGAATATATATACATATATTCATATATATATATCGAATTATGCAAATATTCACAATATGTGAATGACATCAAGAGTGATAGGACAAATGTGGATTGCACCAACATACATCGCGACAATACACAATGACTGGAGACAGTGTGCCTCACACAATCAACTAGTACATGGTTCGTGCAAATAAACTCAAATATATATTTATGCATTTCAGATGTACACACAGTAAAGTTCAACTTACGTTTGAGAGTGGAATTGGGGGCAACATAAACTGCAGCGGCCGTGGTGGCTGGATTACTCGGGTTCATAATTGCACCGTCTCCAACTGAAATCACCACCAGTGTAACAAGCAGATAGCAGATCTAAAGAGAAATAGCATGAACCAACATGACCATCAAATGTCCAACACACGCACACTCACCATTCTCACTCAATTGGAACAACACTCGTCGATGATGAAGCCGATGATGATGATGATATCACAGGAAACATTCACGGTTATATATAATATGCCATGCAGGATGAGTGTGATGTGGACACGTGTTCCAGTTGGTCGTCCAACGTGACCAATGCAAACACACTCTCATCTTGACTGAGTATGTGATTGTGTGAGTGGACGAGAGAGAAATGTAGTTGATGATTGGTGAATCGATAGGTAATAATTCAGTGAGTGTGTGTGAAGTCGATGGTGTTTCTGTGTCAGTGTGAGATGAGTGATGTCATTTTCACATTTCACTGTGTGTGTGACTGATACACCTTGAATGATGTATGTGAAATACTGTGTTTGTTTGCTGTTTCTCACAGTGTTTGACTGAGTTGTGGTGTTCATCACTTGGAATTTTCACTTCAACTGGTTGTTGCAATGATTCTGTTGGTCCACTGGAGTCCTGGTGGACTGACTACTATATGAAGTCTCCTCTCAACCATGTTCCCTGCAATCTGTTTTAGTTGGCCTGAGTGTGCAGCCAGTCAGTGAGGAAAGCTGTTGATGAACGTCTGCAGTCCATTTGTGTTCAGTAGACTCAGTTGCGATCAGCCTCCACAGCTTCACGTCTTAGTGTGTTGAAATGTTGTCATTGAGTTTGCTTAGAACCATTCTTCACTATGAAGTGAGCCACTGCTATTTCTGCTTGCACTGTTTTATAAAACGAGCAAACATTTCCTGCAGCATCGCTAAACGAAAGAACAAGCAATCTCAGTTGAACATCTCTTCGTTGATACAACATTGTGTCTCCGACCTTCACTAATAATAGTACTCATGGAGGGATTTGTGAGCTTTATTTTTGTCCACTAGCCAGCGTTCCAAGATAACATCTCATTTTCTCAATTTCGTGTCCAGCAGAATGCAAATAAATTTCTACAGTATGACTGAAAATTCACCGGAAGCGAATGCCATTTCATTATCACTCAGGTATCCTAAACATTACTAATCGCATTTAACAGGAAATGTCGTCCTCCATCCCATGATTTTAGTTGCTTGACGGAGTGAAGTCTTGGATGAGTGGAACTACCCACAAAGCCATGATCAATGTTGTTGCTGTCCTCTTTCCAAAGAATGTCCCTAATGTGTTATAATTACCACTTCTGTATGTGACAACATGAAAAGAATTCCGAAATATAGAAACGAAATAGAAATACTCTTTCCAGTGACTTTATCCATAAGTGGTAATATATATATATATATATATATATATATATATATATATATATTAGGATCTTGCCAGCAAAATGAATAATTCCAAGGATGTGTAATAAGAATTGTGAATTTCAGATAAAGAAATTCCCTAGTCTGCAAGAAACTCAAATGAGATAAATAAGCCACATAAGTGAGGTCATCTACCTGACGAGGTTGATAGGAGCTCACTTTCAATGGAAACTGAATAGAGTAACAGTCAAGGTAACAAAAGTGGTAAATAAAGCGAGGTTGAATAGGCCACGGTGGTGTGGGAACAATGTCATACAATTGAGAAAGGAACTAGCAAGATGAGTGCAAATCAACAGATTCGATTTGATGTCAAGATAAGTCATGATCATTTCAGATTCAATCAAATGAGCAACCCTCTTCTGTGTGCAGAGTTGATTCGTACTGTTTTATCGAAATACTCACGTATTCCACAGATAAATGTGGACCTGGTTGCTGGGTTCACGCGTAGTAGTGATAGAATAGACCTGTTGTCAATAAACGTGAACATTGAACGTTTGTTTGTCGGAACTGGCAGCCATTGGTGGACAACTCGAAGGCGCGAATGGTCGATCGCTTGCAAGTTGAATGAAGACTGGAGCAAATACGACTAAAAGTACTTTATAACTTCATTTGTACTTAACATTTGTTTGTAGACCTTGTATTTTGCCTCGCTTTAATTGCCAAACAATATAATTTCGTTCAAGGAATACTGGTGTTGTGGATTTAAAGTTGAGACACACACATAGTATTCATCGGTTCAAAACGAAAACATCTTCATTACAATAGGAACTTAGGGCTAAGTTCCTTGAAACCTGTGTTGCACAACCTCTACAATCTCCTACATAAAAGCAAAAGAGGAGGGGAGTGTTCGATGGTATGGTTGGATAACGAACACGGTGTACGGACAACACACCTAGCTCCACATGACCAGGTGAATCAGTGAGGCACATTGACCAAGCCAGCCAACATTGACAGCTTATCTTTCCTTCACGTTCACGTTAAAGCAAATCATAGAGAAGGTTTGGAGAGAAGATCATAATGACAGAGCTGGTAGATTGTGCGTTCCATGTCAGCTTTCTGTAGATGGATCTTTCACAGACTTGCATCTTGTTCACGTCTTGTTAAATATGTTTTCTTGTCGGTATCCTTGTCTAGTGTGAGCGGATTACTCGAGGGCAGTCGTTCAAAAGTCTACGATGTCCTCAAAATTATCCTGTTTGACGTAGATAATGGAAATGACGTCCACGTATCTTTCGTAAAAACTAAAGTTGTGTGGTTTTTCTAGTTCACAGTGGAATTGACCGTAAGTCTTGCTTCGTCCTGTTCTTGCTTGTTCCTTTCTCAATTGCATCCTGTTCTCGCCACACCACCGTTACCTATTCAACTTCTCGACTTTATTACCACTCTTGGTAAATTGACTCTTACTCCACGCAATTACCATCCAAGTTGAGCTCTTCTCAAACCTGTCAGCTTGATCACCTCGCTCGACTTCACTTACGATTTCGATGACACATCATTCCACATACGTCGCTTCTGTCGCTGAGATATTTTGCTTTGCATACTTTTACATATATGCAATTGTACAGTTTGAAATAGATATCACTGAGAGGAATATCTCTCCACTCTACACCTGTTTGTTCACATGACTCAATGAGAATCTTCAAGTCACTCAATGCCTGCAACTCTGACCTTATCAGTCTCATTACAGTAATCGAGATAAATGTGCTAAAACCGGCGATATTACACTTTCACTAACAACGAGAATACAGTCGATTTCCATTGCAAACTACTTGAGGAAATCATGAAAACCTATTGGATGCCACCTCTGAAGTGTGCCTTTTTCGAATACACATTATGCAACAAACAGCCCCTAGGTTAAGCCCAACGTGCAATGATTGTCAATGTGAATGCGACATAATTGATCAGAAACAACTAACTAACTACATGGCCAGCAATTTTCTATGCCTAAGCTGTTTCAAGCAGGTTGACTGAAATTTGCATTTTTCAAAACATGGATAATGCCTGTTAAAGCAAACAAATAATTACACTTCTATGCCAATTCTGTGCGCAATTAACTGAAAATGTTTCTCTGCTCTGACTGATCGGAATGCAACTGATTAATAAACACGATGTTGTCGGCATGAACTTTTGTCGGTGTAAGCTCTACTGAAATTCAGAAAGGCGCTTTCATCTCCTCCCACCTTATCACTACCACATTCAGATGCTTTTCTGTCATTTGAGGTCAAATCAGGGAGGAGGAATGTAAAGTGAGTTGGCCATAAGTTTTCTGCATTGATTATTTTCATTAATAATGGATGACTGCCGAATTGGCGCTGTCCTTCACCTCATTGTCATGCATAGCCTGTCTGACATTTCTACTAACAAATGAAAGTAGCAGAGCAAATTACCATCTGATTTAGTAACTGGCTGATTTGAATCTCTCGTTGAGTGTCCATTCACGCATAAGTCATTATTGTCATTAATGTTCCCTTGGGCTCTGAGTGAAACATGGGTCAGCAAAAGCAATTCGTCTATTTCATACTATTCTGCTTCGGCAGAAACTCGTTGGACCACAAGCTCCCTTCCTCTCCTTCACTAACATTCTCCTCCATGCCAACCTGTTACTTGTACTGAACTCATCATCTTGTGTGTATTCGCCTACAGACGTGATCTTGTATTCATACCTCTTCTCAATGGACCCTCCTCTCTTTTAAATCTATTCAACATCAACGAAGTTTAATCAACCAGCATGTCCTGCTTCTTCTTCATGACTGAATGTGAGGGATGCAGTGCAACATCAAATTGTACTAACAAATCCTCATCTTCAACTTTCTTATCAAGATTTACAAACACATTATCAAGATGATGGAAATGGCAATCCATTTTATCTAGAACTCATTTTAGTGAAGCATTCTGCAACTTGGCAAGGAATAAATCCGCCCAAAAATCGAACCCAGTGTAGAATTCATCGTGACACCATCGAGTTGTGTTTATCAAAGTTTGATAAATGTGAAGTGCGAATTCATAGTGCATCCTAGAATCATCATGTTGAAACTGATCATTTGAATCGCGATATCAAACTGCTTCTTCATAGACAACTTATTCAGAAACTGCTTTCAATGATAAAATATTTGAGAGCAGACGGCCAGCAGGAAGCATTCTTCAACAACACACTTTGCAGTGGAACAAATGGAGGCACAGTCGACTGCTCGACGAATGTGAATAATAATATTGAGATGGACTGATTAAATTCGAATGAGACCGTCGAGAGATCGATGCTGAAGAGGAACCCGTAAGTGAAACGACGAGTTCAGCATTAGTGAGAGGTTGGCATGGAGGAGATTGCTGGCTAAGGAAGAGAATAGAGATTGTGTTCAAACGTCTGTCTGTCGCAGCAGAATAGTATGAAATATGCGAAATGCTTTTGATGACCCATGTTTCACTCGGAGCCCAGGGGAACAATAATGACAATAATGACTCATGCGTGAATGGGAACTCAACGAGAGATTCAAATCAGCCTGTTACTAAATCAGATGGTAATTTGCTCTGCTGCTTTCATTTGTGAGTAGAAATGTCAGACAGGCTATGCATGACAATGAGGTGAAGGACAGCGCCAAGTCGGTAGTCATGCCTAATTATTGAAAATAATCAATGCAGAAAACTTATGGCCAACTCACTTTACATTCCTCCTCCCTGATTTGACCTCAAATGACAGAAAAGCATCTGAATGTGGTAGTGATAAGGTGGGAGGAGATGAAAGCGCCTTTCTGAATTTCAGTAGAGCTTACACCGACAAAAGTTCATGCCGACAACATCGTGTTCATTAATTAGCTGCATTCCGATCAGTCAGAGCAGAGAAACATTTTCAGTTAATTGCGCACAGAATTGGCATAGAAGTGTAATTATTTGTTTGCTTTAACAGGCATTATCCATGTTTTGAAAAATGCAAATTTCAGTCAACCTGCTTGAAACAGCTTAGGCATAGAATATTTCTGATCGTGCAGTTAGTTAGTTAGTTGTTAGGTATTTCCGAACATTTATTTCGCATCCACATTTACAATCATCGCACTTTTGGCGTATTCTAGAGGTTGGTTGTTGCATTTTGTGTAGTGGAAGTAGGCGTACAATTCAGAGGTGTTGTGGAATATGTTTTCACGATAGCCTCAAGTAGTTTGCAAAGAAAATCGTTTGTGTTTTCGTTGTTATTATTATTATTATTATTGTATCCTTCAATTCCTAAAGGAACATAGGGCTTCAGCCACGCGTCTCCATTGCGTTCGGTTCTCTGCTAGAGTCTTCACCTGCCTCCATGTCTGCCCACACGTTTTCATCTCCTCTTCACATGACCTCCTCCAAGTCACCCTTGCACTCACGACCAACTCGCCGCTTCCCTTTCGGGTTCCACTCAAGGGCTTGTCTAGTGATGTTAGTGAAAGTGTAATATCGCCGGTTGCAACACATTTATCTCGCTTACTGGAATATGACTGATAAGGTAAGAGTTGCAGGCGTTGAGTGACTTGAAAATTCTCATTCAGTCATGTGAACAAACAGGTGTTGAGTTTAGAAATATTCTTTCCGACGATATCGTTTTCAAACTGTACAATTGTATATAAGCGAAACTATGTATAGCAAAGTGTCTCATCGAAAGTGACGATATATGTGCAATCATGTGTCATCGAAATTTTAAATCTCATATACCGAATCTCGCCAGTCAATTATAAACTGAAGTTGAGCGAGGTGATCTATCTGACGGGTTTGAGAAGAGCTCAACTTGGATGGTAATTGAGTGGAGTGAGAGTCAAGGTGAAAAGAGCGGTAATAAATGTGAGAGATTGAATATGTAACGGTGGTGTGTCATGAAAATGATGCAATTGAGAAAAGAAAAAGCAAGAACAGGACGAAGAAAGAGTAATGATCAAGTCCACTGTGAACTAGAAAAAACAGACAACTTTAAGTTGTACAAGAGATACGTGGACGTCACTTTTATTATCTTCTTGAAACAGGATAACTCTGAGGACATCCTAGACTTTTAAACGGCTACCATCCAGTAATCCGCTCACAATAAACAAGGATACCGACACGAAAATATATTTTCCTGGAGGTTCATTTGACAAGACGTGAACAAGATGCAAGTCTGTGAAAGATCCATCTACAGAAAGCTGACATGGAACGCACAATCTACCAGCTCTCTCAGGATAATCTGCTCTCCAAACCTTCTGTATGTTTTGCTTGAACGTGAACGTGAAGGAAAGATAAGCTGTCAATGTTGGCCGGCTTGGTCAATGTGCCTCACTGATTCACCTGGTCGTGTGGAGCTAGGTGTGTTGTCCGTACACAGTGTTCGCTATCCAACCATACCATCGATCACTCGGCTCCTGTTATGCTTTTATGAAGGTGAGTGTAGAGGTTGTGCAACAAAGGTCTATTCTATCACTACCACGCGTCAAGCTACAGAAGAGATCCACATTTATCTGTGGAATACGTGAGTATTTTGCTAAAATAGTACGAATCAAACTTCTCCGAACCGCAGAAGCAATCACGATTCACATGTTCAATCCTCAACTCTCCATACAGAAGAGGTTTGCTCATTTGATTGAATCTAAAATTATCATGACTTATCTTAACATCAAATCGAAACTGTTGTTTTGTCCTCTGCTTGCTAGTTCTTTTCTCAATTGTATGATATTGTTCCAACACCACCGTGGCCTATTTAAGCTCTACAATTTATTACCACTCCTGTTACTCTGACTCTCAGTCTATTTAGTTTCCATCCAATTTGAGCTCTTCACAAAATTGTCAGCTATTTGACCTCACTTACCTGGTTTATTTATCTCATTTTAGTTTTTAACCGACTAGCGAATTGCCTTATATGAGATTCGCAATTCTTGCTACTTGTCCTTGGAGTTATTCATCTTGCTGCCCACACAGTTTCCCAGATACTAAGATATCTATGCATATATATATTTATATATATATGTGATATAATACCACTTATGGATAAAGTCACTGGAAAGAGTATTTCTTTTTCGTTTTTATATTTCAGAAATCTTTTCATGTTGTCAGATACAGAAGTGGTAACTATAACACTGTAGGGACATTCTTCGGAAGAATGACAGCAGGAGCATTGATCACGGCTTTGTGGGTATTTCCATTTATCCAAGATTTCACTCCGTCAAAAAACTGAGGACATGAGCAGGAGGACGACATTTACTGTGAAATGTGATCAGTAATGTTTAAGATGCTTGAGTGATAGTGAAATTGAATTCGCTTCTGATGAATTTTCAGTCATACTGTAGAAAGTTTATTCGCATTCTGCTGGACACGAAATTGAGAAGACGAGATGTTATCTCGGTACACTGGCTAGTGGACAAAATTAAAGTCCATAAATCCCTCTATGAGTACTATTATTAGTGAAGGTCGGAGACACAAAGTGGTATCAACGAAGAGATGTTCAACTGAGATCGGTTGTTATTTCATGAAGCGATGCTGCAGGAGGTGTTTGCTCGTTTTATAAAACATTGCAAGCAGAAGTAGTATTGGCTCACTTCATAGTGAAAAATGGTTCTATGAAAACTCAATGACAATATTTCAACACACTAAGACGTGAAGCTGTTGAGGCTGATCGCAATTGAGTCTGCTGAACACAAATGGACTGCAGACGTTCATCAACAGCTATCCTCACTGACTGGCTGCTCACTCAGGCCAACTAAAACAGATTGCAGAGAACATTGGTAATATGCACATTCATAGTGAAGTCGTTCCACCAGGACTCCAGTGGACCCCTAGATTTAACACAACTATAAGTCGAAGTGAAAACTCCAGGTGATGAACACAACTCAGTAGAACACTGTGAGAAACAGCAAACAAACACAGTATTCCACACACACCATTCAAGGTGTATCAGTCACACACACAGTGAAATGTGAAAATGACATCACTCATCTCACACTGACACAGAAACACCATCGACTGCACACACACTCACTGAATTATTATCTATCGATTCACCAATCATCAACTCCATTTCTCTCTCATCCACTCACACAACCACATACTCAGTCAAGATGAGAGTGTTTGCATTGGTCACGTTGGACGACCAACTGAAACACGTGTCCACATCACACTCATCCTGCATGGCATATATATACACGTGAATGTTTCCTGTGATATCATCATCATCATCATCATCGGCTTCATCATCGACGAGTGTTGTTCCAATTGAGTGAGAATGGTGAGTGTGCGTGTGTTGGACATTTGATGGTCATGTTGGTTCATGCTATTTCTCTTTAGATCTGCTATCTGCTTGTTACACTGGTGGTGATTTCAGTTGCAGACGGTGCAATTGTGAACCCGAGTATTCCAGATACCACCACCGCCGCTGCAGTTTATGTTGCTCCCAATTCCACTCTCAAACGTAAGTTAAACTTTACTATGTGTGCATCTGAAATAAATTATTGTTAATATGTATAAATTTGAGTTTGTTTGCACGAACCATGTACTAGTCGATTGTAAGAAGAAGGCTGTCTCCAGTCATTGTGTATTGTAGCAATGTATGTTGGTGCAATCCTACTTGTAGTTTCCACATTTGTGCTATGACTCTTGATGCTATTCACATATTTCGAATATTTGCATAAATTGAAATATATGTATATGAATGTATGTGTATATATTCGCTCACCATTTCAATATTGAATCGGACAAGAAGTTGCAGCTGATGGTTAGCAGGGTATTGATTGATTTCATGAATTCATCATGGACTGACATTGGTTGTAGAACGATCGGAGAGCCAGCGACAGAGCGTTCTGGAGAGCGATTGACTCCTGGTCCAGTGTTTTATGGTCTATTTGGGAGTCGTGATCAATGAGGAAGAGTAGGTCGTGTGAGGAGAAATATTCTCCTTTGATGAGAATGTCTTGTGTCTGTCACTATTGACATATTATGCATCGGCGAATTTGAGAACTGATGTGATGGTCATTGAACTGGAACCCTGTGGCTCAATGTTGTGTGAGCTCGCCTTGAAACCGGAAGAAGGTGACTTCAAAAGCTTGTGTTGTGAGTGTGATGGTAGAGCGAACTGTCAATCAACCCTGACGAACCAGGTTTAAGTACTCCTTCTCGCTGCTCTTCCAATGCTTCTCTAACCGATGTCAGTTCATGATGAAATCCTGAAGACAGAGTGATTATTTCCCAAATTATCAGTGTGAGAATGCTGCGTCATTTTAATCATGCTCTTCTCTGTATTCCTTCCAGATAAAGAAGTCGATGTGTCTGGCGAAAGACGCAAAGCTACACAGCGAATGGCTCATAATATGTGGTGGGTGTGTTTCTTCCAACCCATTTTGTGTGTATATATTCTTATTAATCTGTGATTACAACGACCACCCAGCTCTTTCCTATTCCCATATCTGTTCTCTGAGTTGAGTAAATAAACGTCGAGTAATACTTTGACCGTGTTTTCATTTCTATGTGATTATTCACAGGAATAGTATGGGACTTGTGAAAAGAGTAGGATGTGTAGCCACCGAAGTCGACTGATTGTCGTTTTAGGTCAGAGAAACAATCGTCGTATCCTACTATATGTCTGTATATCCACGAAATGCTTGAGAAATGCACAGTCACAACACTGTCCACAGACGCCGAGAAGATGGTTATTTGGCGAAAAATCTACTACATTCTATGCACCACTGATAGCAGCAATAATCAAAAACTACACGAACAGTGCTGTTGGGCAGCTATGAATAACAGATAAGTTTCCATTACAAAACTAGTGGTGCGGACAAAATTTGAACCGTAAAAATGGGGTGGATAGAAAATTTGTGTTTACAAGAATCACGCACCAAACCATTCCAGAACACGTTTCTAAGTAACAATGACGGTGATTCTGTCACACACAATCACATCGTTAAACAACTGCTCACAAATCTCATCATCACACAATCACAGCGGCAAGCAGTGACACCTGACATTTTACAGGCTAAAAGGATACATTATAAGGTTCAAGTAAACATATGATATACGAATGTCAGCACAATGATTTGCATTCTGAGGGTCTAAGAGGTTAATGAACATAAAAGTTGTTGAAACATCTAAACAAGCAACATTATAGTGGTTGGATAATTCGGGAGAGAATTTTGGAACAATTATGCCGTTACAAGTGAAATTCGGACTACACAACATTTTGTTGCATAAACGAAGTCGGTCTGTAAAGTAAGCCACTTGATTGCCAGCCTGTCTTTAACTTGGACCCACGAAAGCCTTCATCAATTTACCGTTGCTGGAAGGTAAGAGAGGGCGAGTGGTAGTTTTTGTTACGAATGAGAGTGAAGGTAGGACAAGGGAAAGATAAAAGTGGAACAAACTACTTTTGTATGATAAGACAAGGATAGTTCTCTCGAATTATCACAGCTTCGAATATAAGGAAGAGGTGAATGTGAATTCCCTTCCATATGTCCAATGAAATGCGATGGATAACTTCGATGACACTTCTTCCCTCCACTGGATGACCACTATCATCAATCGAGGGAGACTAAACAGAACTGTGTTTATACTTCGATTGGCCTTTCGGAACCACGAAGGGAGATGGTGATTTTTAAATTTGTGATGTTATTTACTTTTTCAGCCTTGATAGCTTTCCACATAGACGCATCTAATTTGCAGATACAAATAGTAGTGGCACAACAAGACAGCTTGTTTATCGCTTGACCAATCAAAATTGATCGGTCGGGAAACCAAAGTGATTTGGTAGCGGTAGTGAAAGTTTACTTTATTGATTCAGATTAGCTTAGATGTACGACTTCACCAGTCACTTCTCCTCTTTTGAACCAGCTGATTTCGGATGCCTCCTAATTCATTCTTCAAGCAGTCAACTGTACACATGCTTTCTGCTCTATTCCTGTGGCATCTCATCAAGTCGACTTTGCAGTGGATTGGCGGAAACCTCGAGAAATGTGTATATTCCCCCAGGGAGGTATTCTTCTATTGACATCGCTCTTGAATATACCACCCTCTTTTCTCTTTCTATGGAACATTAACAAAGTTTAATCCAACAACATGTTCTGCTTCTTCTTCATGAAGGAACGCGAAGCATGGATGCGCATCATCAAACTTTATGCACACAACCTCATTTTCAATTTTATTACCGAGAATTATATGCACATTATCAAGTTAATGGAAGCAAGAATATCTTTTATCTGGGACGTGTCTAATTGGAAGATTCTGAAAGAGGGCAAGGGAGAAATTCTCCGAAACTGAAGCCAGCGTAGAAATCACGTTGACACCATCGAGTTGTGTGTATCAAAGACTGTTGAATGTGAAATGCACGTTCATAGTGCATCCTAGGAGCAGCTCCCTGAAACTAATAATTGTCATCGCGATAAAGAACTGCCTATTTTATAGACAACGCATTCTGATATGAAACTCTCAGGAAGTGCATCGACTATAAACCTTTCGTGATAAATTTCTTTCAATCTTCAAAATACGAATCGGAATAAAGTCGACATGGATAAGCAAATATCATTTCAGTGACAAGGAATTTGGATAAACTTTATTGTGGCGGAGCGATTTACAGTAAATTTCAAGAGATCGATTAAAACGGAAATAGTGTTAGGAATTTGTAATTGAAGAAAAGTTATTGATCATTAATTTGTCTTTTTCCAATATTCAAAAACTTGAGGAGAAGAAAGATTTCAATAACAAAATAGAGAATGAATTAACTAGACGTTTGAAGAAACTAAGGGAGGGGCAGATAATTTCTGAAAGTTTATATGAAGAAATCAGACCAACGCGCACGTATACGCCTAGATTGTTTGGCCTACCTAAAGTGCATAAACCAGGGGTACCGTTAAGACCAATACTTGATATGCAAAAATTGCCCTACCATGCTCTAGCTAGATGGTTAGTAAATATTCTCAAACCTTTGCGTGAGAAGATAGTGAAATATAGCGTCAAAGATGTATTTGAATTCGTAGACAAAATAAAAGATATAAATATCAAGGACAAAACCATCATATCTCTGAACATAACATCGTTATTCACAAATGTACCTCTAATAGAAACAGTTAATTACGTATGTGAACAAATGGACAAGCAGTCGATAAACATTGAAATCCATATTGAAATCCTAAAAGAATTGATATTAAGATGTACCATGAATGTAAACTTCAAATTTGACGGCACCCTTTACAGTCAAGTGGACGGGGTGGCGATGGGCTCCCCATTAGGTTCAATTCTTGCTGATTTCTTTCTAAGTAAGCTAGGAAATGGAACTCTGAAAAACCTTATGAGTAAGCTCTCATTTTATTGCCGATATATGGAGGATACCTTTATTCTTTGTGATAATGGTTCCGATAGGAGTACAATAATTACTGAATTCAATGAAGTACATTCGGCTATGAAATTCACATGCGGAGAGGAATCCCAAGACAGAATTGCCTGTCTTTCTGGATATCCTACTTACAAGAAAACCAGATGGTAACATAAAAAGAAATTTACATAGAAAAAGTAAGTGAACGGGACAATATACACACTTTTATAGCTTCGTTCCCATCAAATACAAAAGGAATTTGGTGAAGACCCTTAGCCACAGAGTTAGAGCTATATGCTCTGAAGAAGTAATTAAAGATGAATTAAACATGGTATATGATACTTTAATTGAAAATGGTTATCCTGACAAGTTTATCAAGAAACATATGACGAAGAAGGCCGAAAAGGACTACCCACTATCTGTAAACAAGAAGCCACTTTATATACGACTACAATTCAAGGGCGATAAACCAAGTGAGTTAATAACAAAGAAATTAAGAATATCAGTTCAAAGAACTTTTAATGCTGGCGAACTACACATCTTATTCTCTACAAGACCAATGGTGCTACCTCGACTGAAAGATGAAGTACCTAGACTGGCCACTTCAAATTGTATTTATCAATTCAACTGCGCTTGTGGAGCGAGTAATGTTAGCCGTTGCTCTAGAAACTTGATTTTTCGTGCTCGAGAACATATCCCACTATGGCTAAGTAAAGGTGTAGTCAAAACTATTAACAGCTCAATATTAGACCATCTGGTGCAAACCGGTCACAAAGCCAGCGTAGACAAATCCTTCTCCATAATATACCGGGTGCCTAACGAACTACCAAAATCGTCGAAGTACCGCTTGCTCCAAACAGCAGAGGCTATTGCAATTCGCCTCAAACAACCAGTGCTGTGTCCAAAAGAAACAAGTTCAGCACCTACTACTGCCCTGGCCCTCAGTAGAGACTATAAACTCATGAATTTGTACTATTACCTTTCCTAATTCTTCTGACATTCAGTTTATTTTATGTTGATGCTGTTCAGCTGTAATTTATCAATATTATTGATTTGATGTTATTTAAACATTAATGTCGTTCATGACACTAATTCATTCATTCATTATAATGTATATATAATTGTAGAACCTGATGATGAATTCATCGAAAAGAGTTCTCTTTGTTCCGTGTCTATCCTTTTGAAAATTTTAACCACTCCATATCGAATGGAAATAGCTGAACTACTTCAAAGACTACTTGCTTCATACAATATTGAAGTCTATTTCAAACTTTCTTATGTCACAGACACGGTTCCGAAAATGTCACAAAACTAAGGGGAGAGCATAAAATATTCAGAATGTGAACCTTCCTGTATAGGAGAGAGTTGTAGACAGGCGATGGTCAGATCGAGTGAACATAGGCTAGCGGTGCACGAAACGTCCAACTAGAAATCAATTAGAATCATACTCACACATACATGCTTCAATTGTTGAATTATATTAGACTGGAAACAAAATATTCCACACAAACCACACTACTGAGTTATTCAAGTAGTGCAAAACTGATTCCAGCGAATCATGATACTGGTCACGCTGACAGGCGAATTGGTTCATTGGCATATCATCCATTTTACAATTCGAATGCTGACTCGCAGCGATTCGATTTATTTATGGATTGCATAATCACGAATTGAGTCAAGTTGAGGAACCACTCCACTCCAGGGAGTATCGGAAGTCTGGTTTCGACTGCAATGCGGAGAGAAGAAAAACAGTTGACAGCATTTAAACGATGATATACAGAAATTGAGCGTAGGCTTTCCTGGCCTCCCCAGCCCTGTTGCGAAGCTGTCCTCAATTTGGAAATCAGCAACTACCTATTTGAACTAGACGAGCAGCTGTCACGCTTGTGATCATCAAGTGCAACGTCTCTGATTATCAATCACTCATCTCATCCACTCACCACAGTGAAACGAAGGTTAATTGAAGTGCTGGCGAACAGAGTAAGCAGACTTAGAACAACTACACCAGAGAAATAAGTGTCTTATTCAAAATGTTACTCGACAGGAACAACCAAAACGTGTTTATCGTAGATAATCTAAGGAGGAGGAAGAGGGCGAGTAGCAGGAAAGAGAATGTTATTCTAGAGAATGATAAGACGAGGATGGTAAACCAATCATCAGAAACCATAGAGATTTTTGACATCAGACACTGAATTCGAAAAGACCTCAGAAATACTGGATTTTGTAGCACACCATATTCAACGAATCTAGTCATTATTATTATCTTTATTGTTTAATTTTATTCACAGTGGAACATATGGCTTCAGCAGCACATCTCCATCGCGAATGGTTCTTTCACAACGTTTAAACATCCCTTCACATCTACCATACGCTTCCATCACCTCTTCGCATGACCTCCACAACTTGTCACCCTCTCACTGACGGCCAAGTCAAGCCTTCCTGTTCAGGTTCCACTCAAGAGACGGCCTGTCGTGTGAAGTCCCTTGATGGACTGCTTTCCCAGAGTATGACCAATCGATCCAATTTCATTTCTTTCTGCTTATTTGTTGCACAATTGATTTCTGCTGCGTTGATTAGCACCCAGACATCACTGTTGCTCACCCTTTCTGGCTAGAAATCTAATGTTGAGTAGTATTGAGCGAAGACAGCTGTTGATGAAAGTCTATAGTTTGTTCGAAGTGGCTTTCATGACGAATCAAGCCTCTAATCCGTATAGTGTCCGCATCTTATTTCATGCTGAGTGCAGTTGACCACCACACGAACTTGATAGAAATGAAAGCTTGCCTTGCTTTCTCGATCGTTGCTTTGATGCATTTGGGTGAAACGGTGCCTCACAGGTCGGAAGGTAAAGAAGGCAACTTCCTTCCAATCCCCTTATTGATGTTGACTTTTGTTTGTTGTTTTTGTAGCTGTTGGCCAAGAATCATCATCATCTGTGTTTCTTCTATGTTCACCTCAAGACCTATCCTTGATGATTCTTCTATCGCTAACATCTTGCTTTTCACTTGTATATCTTCTTAGTTTGTAGGATATCGGACACATATCATCGGCAAAGTCCACATCCTCTAAGTATTTCGTGAGGGCTCATTTTATGCTAGTCTCTTCGTTGCCCCCTTTCCGTCGCATTTTCTAGCCTACTGCAATCAAGTAAGTAATTAGGGACGGTAGGCAGCCAGCTTGTCTTACTCTCGGCTTCACTTCGAAGGACTCCGTGAGTTTCCCATTGTGGAATACTTGGAATGCCACAGTTTGTCCTGTACCTTCTTTCTGCCCAGAACTACTATGCAGGTTTGACTTCACACCGCCTTCAGGCTGTTCCAGTGCTTTTCAACGCTGGTCTCCTCGCGCGTGTTCAGCTGTGTCTCCGACTTCTTCATTATGATGGCATTGAAGATTTACTTTGTTTGCCATAATGAGATCTCTCCCTGTGTTGTCTGGTCCCAGTTTCCATTCATGTCAATCATTAGGAATTTATCGTCATCGACTGGAGTATTGTCCATTGTTGTCTGTAGTTGTCTGTGGAACTCGTCTTTCCTCTCTGTGTTGTTTGTGTGTGCACAGCGTTGTATAATTGTCACTTTCCTTCATTTGAGTTAAATGCGGCGGGCATTGCCTCCAATTGCATCATGGCCTTCGTTTCCGTCGGTAATATCATCATTGCAACACCCTCAGTGATATTGGGGCTGTCTTTTTGATGACCAGAAAAGATTAATGACCCTCCTGTTGACAATTATGTTAGTCCACTCTCATTCCATCTGCTTCCGCATATTCCATTGCTTGAATACCATTTCTTCCAACTCACATTCCCCAACTTCCGTTATGATGTTCACGGAAACTCTGAGTATCTGTTAACCTCACTGTCTGTGTTGTTCACTAATATGTCTTGTTCTTATTGTGAAGATATTCAAAACACCTGTCTCCATTCGCTCCTGAAATTGATTGCGTGAACGATGAGTGGTGCTTGAGTGTCTGGCTTCTGCCTTGCGAAAGTCCTTGTCGTCCATTCTCTCTGACTGCTCACTTGATCTTCAGTGTGGAGGCGCTGGAAGAGACATGTGTTGATGAACACTGCCTGAAATCACAAGTGATTGAATCTTACCATCAAAAACTGCGACATCGCTTAGTTGACTACCTTGCTAGTTTCCTAGCCGATCCGAAGCCCAAGAGAAGAAAGACAGTTGGTTGTAGGACTACTCAGCCTTCACCGCTGAGCGTATGAAATCAATGGAGAGAATTAAGCCCACGGAAAATATATTGACATTACAAAATTGAACGACCGCATTCTTTGCTGAAATCGTAGAGAGAAAGTAATGCCGTGGGCTGGTGTAACCCAGCCTCCAAGAAGCCAGCCAGCCAATGTGTCTTCTCTCAATGACTAACAACGAGAGACAGTCACGGACAGCATCCTAAATAGTGACATGAAAATCTTCATGGGCTGTATGAACGGTAACCGAACTGGGAGCAGATAATACAGCAAGATAACTCATCCTCAGTCAAAAGGCTGTCGTTCGACGAAATGAATGAGAATCGAGGATTATTCCCAGACTAACGCACTCTCAATGATTTATCGATTGGTGCCAGCGTATAAAAGCACAAAGATACACACAAAGACATCAACAAGAGTTTCGCCTGATGGATACACTACGAACAAGATAGATTTCACTTCAATGCTTCTCAAGTAAGGGGAGACACAGTCAGTCTGCTGGACACAGCGTTGAGAACAGAAGCAGATGTGCACATGAGCAGACCACAATCTGGTTCACGAAACCTTCAAGGTGAAGCTGAAATCCTTCAGAACAACTGGAGACAGGCCAGCAGAATTCAAGTTCAATATTCACGAACTGAAGGACAATAATACAACTGGTGCTATCGCCTTCAATACAGCCATCAGATTGGGGCGAATTCCGTAGGAGACAGAAGGTGGCATCACTGAAGAAGCCTGCATGGAAGGATATTGGAACTAATTCACAGGAGGTGACGTTCAAATTAACATGCACAAAGGTTCTGTTGAGAAAAATGAGACAACGAAGCAATGAAAACGGATGCAGTGACTGCAGCAGAGGTGCTCATACAATTCAAACAAAGACATTCGAGGAAAGGAATTCTTCCTACTGACTGTAAGAAAAACTGGCTACGCCGTCAAGCTGCCAAAGAATGGTGACTAAGTTCGGCCTGTGCAATAACTGAATGGCGTGAGATAATGCTGTTGTACACTCATGCCAGGTTATTTGCCAAGTCACATTACCCTGTGGCGAATACAAGATGCACCCGATGGATACAGGACTCCCTCAGCCGCACTCAAAAAAATTACATTCATGTAAGGCAAATCATGTCATGATCAAATTGAAACTCCACGCATCGTCATCATCACAGAACAAAGCATGGAATCGCAGTCAAACCTCTACCTCAACAAGTTCATCGACTTCGAGAAGTATTTTGACAAACACCGTTGACCGATCTGTAGTGTGGAGACTACTGCAACACTACGGTATGCACTGCCGAAGTCTACGAAGACCTCATTCAACAGCTGGCCATATGACAATTCCACTTGTCAGCTGACTTACAACGGGAAACCCAGCGAGTCACCCTAAGTGAACATGGGAGTAAGGCAAACTGACTGTCTATCATCACCGCTGATATTCCTAATTGTGGTGGACTGAGTTATGTGTGAGGCTGTGCTTGAGATTCGTTAGACAGGAGTAGGCTGAACCACCGGTGAGAAGACTCTAGAAGATCTAGATTTCAAAGGTGTATGATCTTCATTTAACGCCAAAGAAATATGAAGACTAGCAGCCAGGCAGGCAGCCTGGCAGGCATTCACGCAGTTAGGCAAAATCCTTCAAACTAGCCGAAGAGTCTGACGGGGTGGCTGGCTGGCTGGCAGTGAAGACAGGACTCCAGAGGAACACAGAGAAAATGGATGTGATGAAAGTAAACAAACAACTCAGAAATAAGCCAAAACAACAACCAGCACCAGTCACTATCGAAGTAGTAAAATTTCACAGAGGCTGCTTGGTTCATCCAGCATTGTTTCAGCTACAGGTGGCGAAACGGAGGAAGATGTCACAGCCGGTGAGAATCGGAAAAGCGGGATAAGCCTTTATCCACCGGAAACAAATTCGGAAATCTTCTGCAATAGCTCTATCAATTTGAGGAACAAGATTCGCATTTTCACATCAATTTAAAATCGGTCTTGCTATAAGCGTCAATAACTTGGCCAGCCAGAGTGCGTGTCACAAAACGGATTGCCAAAAGCCTGTTGAAGACTTTATCTACAGCTGCCACCTCTGTTGTATGTCTCCCTACTGACGATGAGACAGCAAAACACAACGATTCAGTTACACCAAACTCTGCCTTGTAAAAAACCAACAGGTGAGAGCCAATAGCCGATCTACAGATATGTAGGAGAAGATGAAGATGGATAGATCGGTCGAGCACGAATTAGGGCAAATGTCGAATGACATGGCGCTCAATGCAAGCCGACGGCCGAGTGGAATGTCAACAGAAAACGACGAGTGAGTGGTGACATTCAAGTTGGCATGGAGAAGATCGTCAGAGCAGGAGAAGATGAGACATTGTCGGCATTCCCAGTCGAAGCTGAAGTGACAGTGGAAGATATAGTGAAGTGAAGATGTGTTGTTGAAGCCTCACTGTTCGACTATGAACTCAATTGGATTGTTCAGTAACAAATAATACTAAAGAAAGCAGAACCATGTCAATTTCTACTGTGTGCAGAATGCGTCAAAAATACCTAAGGCACCGCTTCAAGTTTCGTCAAGAACTGATGTCATTTTCGGAACCATTGAAAACTATGTACATTATGCAGCAACAGGGAAATGACGCAGCACATGCAGGTGACATGTTGAACACGCCCATTCATCAGACACTGAAACGATATCAATCGCCTGTGAATTCTAAATTATGCTACTAATGTCATCAGCGATTATCTCTCCGCACACACAGCATTGTGTATGCAGTTAGATAAGACTAACATTTAGAACCCAATTTGTACAATGCTGGGAAACCCCATGATTGATGGAAACAGATTTCCAGTATTCCATGTTGCATTTCCAACACTTCTCTGGATGAATTCACCTATTGGTCAAACCTGTACACAAAAAGATCCTCGTGGACCAACACTAGACAACTAGATGAATTTCAATCTGTCAGTTATCATGTATTTGTTTTTTTACGTTTGAGGTTTGATGACGTGATGAGTTCAGTTAAAGTGAGATTTTACGAGAGTGTTTTCAAACTATGAAAGCTTTAGTTAGAGGTGGCATTTAGTGACTCTGCAAAGGCCGTTATATCGTTAGTACATTGTAGGTTACTTTACAAACGGACTTCACTAATGCATAATTCACTAATACACAGACGCAGTGCCAGCTGCTGATCAGGTGGCTCAGTTTACAAACGAATAACATTGATGTGGTGAAATGTTACACGGACGCAGTATCACATGTGACGGATTAAGTGCTTGAAAAATACTTCCTGAGTGATCCAACCACGATAATGTTGCTTATTTGGATGTTTCCATTACCCTTATGATCATTATCCTATTTACACTTAGAATGCATATCATTGTGATGGCCCTCGTAAAACACATGTTGACTTGATCCTCATTCTTTGATTTTCTATGTGTCAAATCTCTAACTGTGATGCTTCTCCGTGTGGGTGTGTGATGATGACATTGATAATGTGCATCATACAATAAATTACAGTCAGAAGCCAGCATTTTCTCTTGATAGAACAAACAAATAGGCGTACTAGCAGAGCAGTCCAGTTCATTAAACACTTAATAATCAACAGGCTCAGACACAACAAGTAGCAGCGAACGTATTCAGTTCAGTTCAGTACATGCATACACTACAGTATCCTATTATGACGGTTGGAGTTTGGTCAACTAATTGTGGTCCACACCACTCGTTTTCTACTCGAAACTTATCTGTTATTCATAGCTGCCTAACAGCACTGTTCGTGTAGATTTTGGTTATTGATGTTATCAATGGTGCATTGTATGTAGTAGATTTTTCTCCAAATAACCGTCTTCTTGGTGTCTGTGGAGAGCTTTGTGACCGTGCATTTGTCAAAGAAGTCACCGATATACAAAAACACAGTAGGATTAGAGGATTGTTCCAATAAACTTGAACGTCAAGCAGTGGATTACGGTGACCGCATATCCTACTTCTTTCACAAGTGCAATACTATTCCGGTGAATAATCACATAGAAATGAAAACACAGTTAAGGTATTACTCGAAGTTTATTTACTCAACTCCGTGAACAGATATGAGAATAGGAAAGAGATGGGTGGTCGTTGTAATCACAGATTAATCAGAATATATACACACAAAATGGGTTGGAAGAAACACACCCACCACATATTATGAGCCATTCGCTGTGTAGCTTTGCGTCTTTCGCCAGACACATCGACTTCTTTATCTGGAAGGAATACAGAGAAGAGCATGATCAAAATGACGCGGCATTCACACACTGACATTTTGAGAAATAATCAATCACTCTGTCTTGAGGATTTCATCACGAACTGACATCGGTTAGAGAAGCTTTAAGAGAGCAGCCCGAGGCAGTACATAAACCTGGTTGGTCAGGCTGGATTGAGAGTTCGATCTACCACCACAATCACAACACAAGGATTCGAAGTCAGGAGCTTCCGGTTTTAAGGCGAGCTCACACAACATTGAGCCACTGGGTTCCAGTCCAATGGCCATCACATCACTGCTCAAATTCGCCGATCCATAATATGTCACTAGCGACTGACACTAACCAGTGTCGTCAGTGGAGAATATTTCTCCTCACACCCGACCCGCTCTTCCTCATTGATCACGACTCCTCACTAGAGCATGAAACACTGTACCGGCAGTTAACCACTCTCCAGAACGCTCTGACTCTGGCTATCCCATTGTTCCCCAAACAATGTCAGTCCATTATGAATTCATGAAATCAATCAATTCCCTGCTAACCAACAGCTGCAACTTCTTGTCTGATTCAATAATGAAATGTTGAGCGAATAAATGCACGTATGTAGATATATATTTGAGATTATGCCATCATTAAATATATATGAATAACATCAAGAGTGATAGCACAAATGTGGAAACTACAAGTAGGATTGCACCAACATAAATCGCTACAATACTCAAAAACTAAAGACAGTCTGCTTCACACAATCAACTAGCACATGATTCGTGCAAACAAACTCATATATATGTATATATATATATATATGTATTTAGGTATCTCAGATGTACACATAATAAAGTTCAACTTACGTTTGAGAGTGGAATTGGGAGCAACATAAACTGCCGCGGCCGTGGTGGCTGGATTACTCGGGTTTATAATTGCACCGTCTCCAACTGAAATCACCACCAGTGTAACAAGCAGATAGCAGATCTAAAGAGAAATAGCATGAACCAACATGATCATCAAATCTCCTACACACACACACTCACCATTCTCACTGAATTGGAACAACACTCGTCGATGATGAAGCCGATGATGATGATGATGATATCACAGGAAACATTCACGTGTATATATATGCCATGCAGGATGAGTGTGATGCGGACACGTGTTTCAGTTGGTCGTCCAACGTGACCAATGGAAACACTCTCATCTTGACTGAGTATGTGATTGTGTGAGTGGATGAGAGAGAAATGGAGTTGATGATTGGTGAATCGATAGATAATAATTCAGTGAGTGTGTGTGCAGTCGATGGTGTTTCTGTGTCAGTGTGAGATGAGTGATGTCATTTTCACATTTCACTGTGTGTGTGACTGATACACCTTGAATGATGTATGTGAAATACTGTGTTTGTTTGCGTTGTGGTGTTCATCACTTAGAATTTTCACTTCAACTGGTTATTCTGTTAAGTCAGGGGGTCCCCTGGAGTCCTGGCGGAACCACTTCACGATGAAGTTACCTCTCAACCATCTTCTCTGCAATCCTCTTTAGTTGGCTTGCGTGTGCAGCCAGTAAGTGAGGATAGCTGTTGATGAACGTCTGCAGTCCATTTGTGTTCAGCAGACTCAATTCCGATCAGCCTCAACAGCTTCACCTCTTTGTGTTGAAGTATTGTCATTGTGTTTTCACAGAACCATTTTTCACTATGAAGTGACCCAATAATGCTCCTGCTTGCAATATTTTATAAAACGAGCAAACACCTCCTACAGCATCGCCACACAAAATAACAACCGATCTCATTCGAACATCTCTTCGTTGATACCACATTGTGTCTTCGACCTTCACTAACAATACTACTCATGGAGGGATTTGTGGTGTATGCAGATCAACAACTCTCAGCATCAAAAAAAATATCCGGATTTTTAACTTCAATGTGAAGTCAGTCAGTGCTACTATACGATACAGTGACTTGACGCGTCATAAAAAGCATTTCAAACAAACTGCAGTGCTTCATTAACAGTTGTCTTCACTCAATACCCAAGATCAGATGGCCAGAAAAGATCAGCAACAGAGATCTCTGGGAGCGAACCAACCAGGAACCGATTGTGAAACAAATATGCAGAAGGAACTGGAGATGGATTGGCCATACTCTGAGGAAACCAGCAAGTGACAGCACTAGAGAAGCCCTCGAGTGGAACCTGAAAGGGAAGCGGCGAGTTTGTCGTCAGTGCAAGGATGACTTGGAGGAGGTCATGTGAAGAGGGGATAAAAACGTGTGGGCAGACATGGAGCCAGGTGAAGACTCGAGAAGTGAACCGAACTCAATGAAAACGCACGGCTGAAGCCTTATGTTCCTCTAGGAATTAAAGGATACAAAAATAATGATAATAATTTTTGTCCACAAGCCAGTGTTCCGAGATAACATGTCGTCTTCTCAATTTCGTGTGCAGCAGAATGCGAACAAAATTTCTAAGGTATGACTGAAAATTCATCAGATACGAATTCAATTTCACTCTCACTCAAGCACCTTAAACATTACTGATCCCAAATCACAGTAAATGTCGTCCTTCATCCCATGTTTTTAGTTTTTTGACGGGGTGAAGTCCTGGATAAGTGGAACTACCTGTAAACAAGTGATCGATGATCTTGCTGTCCTTCTTCCAGTGAATGTCCCTACAGTGTTATAGTTACCAATTCTGTATGTGACACATTGAGATATATTCGAAATATGAAAACGAAAAAGAAATACTCTTTCCAGTGACTTCATCCATAAGCGGCATTATATCACACAAATATATATATATACTAGTATCTAGAAAACTGCTTTGGAAGCGAAATGAATAATTTAAAGGATGTGTAATAAGAATAGTGAATCTCAGAGAAGGAAATTCGCTAGTCGGTAAGAAACTCAAATGAGATAAGTAAGCCGGTTTAGTGAGGTCATCTAGCTGACAAGGTTGGGAAGAGCTCAACCAGGAAGATAATTGAATAGTGTGAGAGTCAAGTTACCAAGAGTAGTAAAAAAAGCGAGATTGAATAGGCCACGGTGGTTTGGGAACAGTTTCATACAAGTAAGAAATGAACTAGCAAGATGACGGCGAAGCAACAGTTTTGATTTGATGTCAAGATAAGTCATGATCATTTCAGATTCAATGAAATCAGCGAACATTTTCTGTATGCAGAGTTGAGGATTGAACATGTGAATTGCAATTGCTTCTGCAGATCAGAGAAGTTTGATTCGTACGAGTTTAGCAAAATACTCACGTATTCGACAGATAAATGTGGAGCTGTTTTGTGGGTTCACGCGTAGTAGTGATAGAATAGACCTGTGTTGGACGACCCATACACGCTCCTTCATAAAAGCATAACACGAGGCGAGTGATCTATGGTATGGTTGGATAGGGGACACTGTGTACGGACAACACACCTAGCTCCACATGACCAGGTGAATCAGTGAGGCTCATTGACGAATCCGGCCAACATTGACAGCTTATCTATCCTTCACGTTCACGTTCAAGTGAATCATAGAGAAGGTTCGCAGAGAAGATTATCCTCACAGAGTTTTATAGGTTGTGCGTTCCATGTCAGCTTTCTGTAGATGGATCTTCCACAGACTTGCATCTTGTTCACCTCTTGTTAAATGGACATCCAGGAAAATATATTTTCATGTCGATATCCTTCTCTAGTGTGAACGGATTACTGGATGGCAGCAGTTCTAAAGTCCAGGATGTCCTCTTAATTATCCTGTTTACAGAAGAAAATGAAAGTGACGTCCACGTATCTCTTGTACAAACTAAAGTTGTGCGTTGGTTTATCTAGTTCACAGTGGACTTGACCATAACTCTTGCTTCGTCCTGTTCTTGCTTGTTCCTTTCTCAATTGCATAATATTCTCGCCACACCACCGTTACCTATTCAGTCTCTCGCCTTTATAACCGCACTTTACCTCGATGACACATAATTGCACATACATCGCTACTGCCGCTGAGACACTTCGCTTTGCATACTTTTACAGATATAAAGCTTTACACTTTAGGAATAAAGTAGGCGGAAGGAATATCTCTTCACTCAAAGCCTGTTTGTTCACATGACTCAATGAGAATTCTCAAGTCACTCAATGCCTGCAACTGTGACCTTATCAGTCTTCTCCAGTGGGCGAGTTGAATGCGTTAACCCGCCGATAATACACCTACACTAACAATGAGAACATAGTCGATTTTCTTTGCAAGCTAATTAATGCTACCATGAAAACCTATTGTGCGTCGCCTCTGAATTGTACGCCTTCTTTGACTACACAAAATACAACAGCAAGTCTCTGGCTTACGTCAAACGCGCAATGATTGTCATTATGGATGCGACATAAATGTTCAGAAATACCTAGCAACTAACTAACTAACTGCACGATCAGCTATTTTCTATGCCTAAGCTGTTTCAACCAGGTTAAATGAAATTTGCATTATTCAAAAGACCGTTAATTTCACTGAGAGCAAACAGATAATTACACTTCTATGCCAATTCTGTGAGCAATTAACTGAAAGTGTATTTCTGCTCTGACTGATCGGAATGCAGCTAATTAATGAACACGATGTTGTCGGCATGAACTTTTGTCGGCAATAGCTCTAGTGAAATTCAGAAAGGCGCTTTCATCTCCTCCCACCTCATCACTAACTACATTCAGATGTTTTTCTGTCATTTGAGGTCAAATCAGGGAGAAAGAATGTAAAGTGAGTTGGCCATAAGTTTTCTGCATTGATTATTTTCAATAATTAGGCATGACTACCGACATGGCGCTGTCCTTCACCTCATTGTCATGCATCGCCTGTCCGTCATTTCTACTCACAAATGAGAGCAGCAGAGCAAATTACCATCTGATTTAGTAACAGGCTGATTTGAATCTCTCGTTGAGTGCCCATTCACGCATGAGTCATTATTGTCATTATTGTTCCCTTGGGCTGTGAGTGAAACATGGATCATCAAAAGCATTTCGTATGTATCTTACTTTTCTGCTTTGACAGACACACGTTGAACCACAAACTCTCTTCCCCTCCTTCGCTAACAGTCTCCTCCATGACAACCTCTCACTAATGCTGAACTCATTGTTTCCCGCACGGGTTCATGTCTAACATCGATCTCTCGACAGTCTCATTCGAATTTGACCAGTCCATCTCAATTTTATTATTCACATTCGTCGAGCAATCGGTTGTTCCTCCATTTGTTTCACTGCAGAGTGTGTTGTTGTCAACTGCTTCCTGCTAGCCGTTTGCTCTCAAATATGTAATCATTGAAAGCAGTTTCCGAATACGTTGTGCGGTACCTTTTTGAATATACTCATGGTGATTCACATCCGAGTTTCCAATCCATATTGAAAAAGTGACCGACCGACTCGACATTTGTGTTGCAAATCTGAATTGTCATCTTCATGCTGGCTGAGTGAAGAAGATTTTCACACTGACTTCAAATTGATGAATGTGCGTCTTGCCTTTCCAATTATGACTGGCGTTGACTTCTCTAGGCGTCCCACAACCTGTACTTGTCATTGTGCTTCCTAGCTAAGTAAAAGAAGAAACCGCTGCAAAACAACTCCAGTCGACGGTGATTGGAGGTCGTTGTTGCCATCAGTCATACTCGAGATCCAGACAATTCCTCTTTTCATCGGTCCGTGACTAGTTCCTGTAATATTTGCATTGTTCATTCACTCATTGCGTTTTGAGTGAACCACAAAGCTTCCTCGGAATGCGCCCATCCAAGTCAATTTTCTACTGTCAATTTGAGCTGGCTGCATACCTGCGAATAAGCACTTTGGAGACTTTTATCACAACAATAATATTCGAACAAGACATATTAGTGAAGTGTATCATTTTTCAAATTGATCTTCTTCAGACTGTTAAGGTATTATTTAATATCCAGAAGTTTACTGGAAATCCCACAGCGCAAATAAAGTTTCTGCAAATTTCTTATCACTGAAATGATATTCGCTTATTCAAGTCGACCCTATTCCGATTCATATTGCGGATATTTATCACGACAGGAATTTACTGTTGATACACTCCCTGAGGATCTCATATTAGAATTAGTTGTATGTGAAAGAAACAGTTTGATATCACGATTCGAATTATCAGTCTCAATAGGATGTTTCTAGGATGCACTATGAATGTGTACTTCACATTCATCACTATTTGATGAACACAAATCGACGGTGTCACCATGAATTCTACACTGGGTTCGATTTTTAGGTGGATTTCTTCCTTGCTAAGTTCCAGAATGCTTAACTAAAAAGGGTTCTAAATATAATGTATTGTCATTTCCATCATCTTGATAATGTGTTTGTAAATCATGATAAGAAAGTTGAAGATGAGGATTTGTTAATACAATTTGATGATGCACATGCATTCCTCACATTCACTCATGAAGAAGAAGCAGGACATACTGGTTGATTAAACTTTGTTGATGTTCGACAGAAGGAGAAGAGAGGGGGGTCCACTCAAGAGAGATGTGAATACAAGACCACTTCTGTAGGCGAATACACACGTTTCTCGACTTTCTTGCCAATCCGATACAAAATGAATTTGGTGAGATGCTACAGGAATAGAGCAAAAAACATTTGTAGAGATGAATGCTTGGAAAATGAATTAGGATACATCCTAACCTTCTTAGTTTAATGGTGTGATTTCAGGTCGCTGTATCATTGTTTTGCATAGAACAGCGTTGAGCAAGTAGGTTTTCCTTCCAGCGATATTATTCTCAGTGTGTGCTCTCAGACGTGCGTTGTTGGCACAGTCGGTGGGACTTCAGTCAATAATGCACATGGTCCGTGGTTCGTTTCTCTGTCGACGCTCACCTGATATCTATGATTGGCCTGTAACATTTGGGCTAACGATATCGCATGCTGAAAATTCCATACTTGTAGCAAATATTTACGGTGTAGAATCAAGCCATAATCAAGCTAAAATATATAGGTGAAATATTTTTAGCGAAGTATCGTAACGAAAAAAGGATGTGACATGTGTCATTAGAATATTGACATCTGAGATAACTAAAATCGCTTATCGATCAGAAACTAACGTGAGAGCAAATAAGAATATATTAGCAGTGCTCAACCTAGATGGAAATTGCATGGAATCTAAGTTCCGAATATTGGTAATAAGTGAGATAGGGTGAACAGGTCACGGTGGTGCTGGGACACTATGATACAGTTTAGAAAGGAACGAGCGGGAGTAGGGCGAAAGAAAATTTACGGAATTTAGTGTTATTACTAATCAGGTTCATTGAAGATTCAATGATGGATTAAACACATTTCTGTGCAGAGTTTCAGAATTATCTGTGGAAGGGCTTCTCGAAGTAGATGAATTTGTTGAGGTGTCGGTTTGACCCCCATTCTTCGCTTTGTTCTGTGATGATGACGATGCGCAGAGTTGCAATTTAATCAGCACATGATTCACCTAACTCGAATGCAGCTGGTTCCGGTGTGGCTCAGGTTGTCTTGTATCCAGCCGGTTCACTGTGTTTTCTCTCATCAGGATGGTGTGACTGAGTATTTTACTGGGCCTGAGTGTACAATATCATTATTCCACGCCACTCAGTTGTTACACAGTCCTAAGTCATGATTCTCTGACAGCTTGATGAGGTAGAAAACCTTTCTTCCAATCGGTGTGAACCACCTCTTCGTTCCAGAGTCTTTGTTACAATAGTGTGAGGATTTCTGCTTCAGTCTCTGAAACCATTTTCAAAGCGTCGAGGGGAATTTCATCTGCTCCTGTCGCATTCCTTACTGAACTTCACTAACTTGATCGCATTTCGAATCTCGGCTTTCGTTGGAGGATCAGTGTCCACTGGCAGATAGTTCTGTGTGTGCTATCGGTGTTGATGATGGTTGATTGGCAAGTCCATTGAAGTAATCAACCCACTGTTTGATTTGTTTGCCCTCATTTGTAATCGGTTCCCATGAACATCTTATAATGATTTCGTCATCTGAGGTGATCTATTCGTGCATAGCGATAGACGTGATCTCTTCTTTACTGCTTTATTCAGTTCAGGGTGCGCTAAACGCAGCTTCTGCTCCTGCTGCTCATCTTTGCATTGAGTAGTCATCTTGTATTTCACCATCCTCCTCTCCTCTCAACTCCTCTCCTCTCCTCGATTGGCATCTAGGTTGGTGTTCGTTGTCAGCTACTCATTGTAGAGTCCCTCTTTTCTGACTTAAATATTCTTACGCGTTCCCTTGAACATCACCTCCAGCGAGATAGTTCCAATATCTTTCCAAGCAGGCTTCTACATTGATACCACCTACTGTCTCCCGCCGAATTCGCTCCAATCTGATGGCTGTAGTGAAGGCAGTAGCACTCTTTGAAGTATTGTCCATCAGTTCTTGAATATTGAACTTGAGTTCTACTGGTCTGTCTGCAGTGGATTGGTTTTCTATTAAACCTCCAAAGTAAAGCTGAAATACTTCAGAATAACTGTCAACAGTCTGAAGAAGATCTAATTGAAAAATGATACTCTTCACTAATATGCATTTTTCTTATATTATTCATATGATAAAAATCTCTAAAGTGCTTATGTGCAGGTATGCAGCCAGCTCAAAGTGACAGCAGAAAGTCGACTTGAATGGGCGAATTCAGAGGAAGCTTTGTGGTTCACTCAAAACGCAATGAGTGAATGAACAATGCAAATATTACAAGAACTAATCATGGAATGATGAGAAGAGGACGAAATGTCTGGATCTCGAGTATGACTGATGGCAACAACGACCTCCAATCACCGTCGACTGGAGTTGTTTTGCAGCGGTTTCTTCTTTTACTTAGCTAGTTAACACCACGTCAACTACAGGTGGTGGGACGCCTAGAGAAGTCAACGCCAGTCATAATTGGAAAGGCAAGACGCACATTCATCAATTTGAAGTCAGTGTGAAAATCTTCTTCACTCAGCCAGCATGAAGATGACAATTCAGATTTGCAACACAAATGTCGAGTCGGTCAGTCATTTCTTCAATATAGATTAGAAACTCGGGTGTGAATCACCAAGAGTATATTCAACAGGCTACTGCACAACTTATTCAACAACTGCTTTCAATGATTACATATTTGAGAGCAAACGGTCAGCCGGAAGCAGTTGACAACAACACACTCTGCAGTGAAACAAATGGAGGAACAACCGATTGCTCGACGAATGTGAATAATGAAATTGAGATGGACTGGTCAAATTCGAATGAGACCGTCGAGAGATTGATGCTGGAGAGGAACCCGTATGTGAAACGATGAGTTCAGCATTAGTGAGAGGTTGGCATGGAGGAGACTGTTAGCGAAGGAGGGGAAGAGAGATTGTGGTCCAACGTGTGTCTGTCATAGCAGAATAGTAGGAAATAGACGAAATGCTTTTGATGACCCATGTTTCACTCGGAGCCCAAGGGAACAATAATGACAATAATGACTCATGCGTGAATGGGCACTCAACGAGAGATTCAAATCAGCCTGTTACTAAATCAGATGGTAATTTGCTCTGCTGCTTTCATTTGTGAGTAGAAATGTCAGACAGGCTATGCATGACAATGAGGTGAAGGACAGCGCCATGCAGTCATGCTTCATTAATGAAAATAATCAATTCAGAAAAATTCTGGCCAACTCACTTTACATTCTTTCTCCCTGATTTGACCTCAAATGACAGAAAAACATCTGAATGTAGTTAGTGATGAGGTGGGAGGAGATGAAAGCGCCTTTCTGAATTTCACTAGAGCTATTGCCGACAAAAGTTCATGCCGACAACATCGTGTTCATTAATTAGCTGCATTCCGATCAGTCAGAGCAGATATACATTTTCAGTTAATTGCGCACAGAATTGGCATAGAAGTGTAATTATCTGTTTGCTGTCACAGGAGTTAACAGAAATTTAAGTCAGCCTGCTTGAAACAGCTTAGGCATAGAAAATTGCTGATCGCGCAGTTTGTTAGTTAGTTGCTAGTTATTTCTGAACATTTATGTAACATTCTCTTTGACAGTCATTGCGCGTTGGGCGTGATCTAGAGGCTTGCTGTTGTATTTTGTGTAATCGAATATGGCGTACAATTCAGAGGTGACGTGCAATAGGTTTTCATGATAGCCTCAAGTAGTTTGCAAAGAAAATCGACTGTGTTGTCGTTGTTAGTGAAACATAACACACACACATTTATCTCGCTTACTGGAGAAGACTGATAAGGTCAGAGTTGCAGGCATTGAGTGACTTGAAAATTCTCATTGAGTCATGTGAACAAATGGGTGTTGAATGAAGAGATATTCCTTTCGTCGTTATCCTTTCCAAACTGTACAAGTGCATATATGTAAAAGTATGCATAGTGAATTGTCTCAGCGACAGAAGCGATGTATGTGCAATGATGTGTCATGGAAATCGTAAGTCAAGTTAAGCGAGGTGATCTAGCTTACGGGGTTGAGATGTAAATTGAGTGGAGTGATAGTCAAGTTAGCAAGAGTGGTAATGAAGGCGAGAGTTTGAATAGGTAACAGTGGTGTGGCAAGAACATGATGCAATTGAGAAAGGAACAAGCAAGTACAGGACGAAGCAAGAGTCAACTGTGAACTCGAAAACACAAGTTTAGTTTGTACGAGAGATACGTGGTCGTCACTTTCAATATCTCCTGCAAACAGGATCATTTTGTCGACATCATAGATTTCTTAACGGCTGACATCGATTAATCCGCTCACACTGGAGAAGGATACCGACACGGAATTATATTTTCCTAGAGGTCGATTTAACAAGACGTGAACAAGATGCAAGTCTGTGGAAGATCCATCTACAGAAAGCTGACATGGAACGCACAACTTATCAGCTCTGTCAGGATAATCTTCTCTGCGAACCTTCTCTATGATTCGCTTGAACGTGAACGTGAAGGATAGATAAGCTGTCAATGTTGCATGGCTTCGTCAATGTGCCTCACTGGTTCACCTGGTCATGTGGAGCTGGGTGTGTTGTCCGTACACAGTGTTCGCTATCCAACCGTACCATCGATCACTCGCCTCCTGTTATGATTTTTTGAAGGAGACTGTAAAGGTTGTCCAACTCAGGTCAATTCTATAACTACTACGCGTGAACCCGCAAAACAGCCCCACATTTATCTGTGGAATACGTGAGTATCTTGCTAATGTAGTACTAATCAAACTTCTCCGAACATCAGACGCAATTGGGATTCTTATGTTCCAACCTCGAATCTGCATACAGAAGAGGCTCGCTCATTTGACTGAATCTGAAGTTATCGTGACTTATCTTAACATCAAATCGAATCTACCGCTTTGTCCTCTGCTTGCTAGTTCCCCTCTCATTAGTATGATATTGTTCCCACATCACCATGGCCTTTTCAATCTCGCTTTATTTACCACTCTTGTAAACTTGATTGTCACACTATTCAGTTTCCATCCAAAATGAGTTCTTATCAACCTCGTCAGCGAGATGACTTCACTAAACTGGCTTATTTATCTCATTTTAGTTTCCTACAGACTATCGAATTTCCTTATCTGAGATACACAGTTCTTATTACACATCCTTGGAATTATTCATTTTGCTGCCAACACAGTTTCCTAGATACTAAGATATATATGTATATATATATATTTGTGTGTTATTATACCACTTATGGATGAAGTCACTGGAAAGAGGATTTCCTTTTCGTTTTTATATTTCGGAAATCTTTTCATGTTGTCACATTCAGAAATGGAACTATGTCACAGCAAAGACATTCTTTGGAAGAAGGACAACAAGAACATTGATCACGGCTTTGCGGGTCGTTCCACTTATCCAAGATTTCACTCCGTCAAACAACTGAGAACATGGAATCGAGGACGACATTCACTGTGAAATGCGATCAGTAATGTTCAAGGTGCTTCATTGATAGTGAATTTAAATTCGTATCTGCTAGATCACCAGTCATACAGTTTAACGTTTATTCGCATTCTGCTGGACACGAAATTGAGAATACGAGATGTTATCTTGGAACACTGGCTAGTGGACAAAAATGAAATACAAAAATCGCTCCATGAGTACTAATTTTAGTGAAGGTCGAAGACACAATGTGGTATTAACGAAGAGATGTTCAACTGAGATTTTAGTTTCTTTAATGTAGCGATGCTGCAAGAGGTGATTGCTCCTTTTTGAATAATTGCAAGCAGAAGTAGCATTGGCTCACTTCACAGTGAAGAATGGTTCTATGAAAACTCAATGACAATATTTCAACACACTAAGACGTGAAGCTGTTGAGGCTGATCGGAATTGAGTCTGCTGAACACAAATGGACTGCAGACGTTCATCAACAGCTATCCTCACTGACTGGCTGCACACTCAGGCCAACTAAAACAGATTGCAGAGAACATGGGTAAGAGGCAACTTCATAGTGAATTCGTTTCACCAGGACTCCACTTGACCACCAGATTTAACACAACAACCAGTCGAAGTGAAAATTCCACACATCAGATAAACACTGTGAGAAACAGCAAACAAACACAGTATTTCACATACATCATTCAAGGTGTATCAGTCACACACACAGTGAAATGTGAAAATGACATCACTCATCTCACACTGACACAGAAACACCATCGACTGCACACACACTCACTGAATTATTATCTATCGATTCACCAATCATCAACTCCATTTCTCTCTCATCCACTCACACAATCACATACTCAGTCAAGATGAGAGTGTGTTTCCATTGGTCACGTTGGACGACCAACTGAAACACGTGTCCGCATCACACTCATCCTGCATGGCATATATATACACGTGAATGTTTCCTGTGATATCATCATCATCATCGGCTTCATCATCGACGAGTGTTGTTCCAATTCAGTGAGAATGGTGAGTGTGCGTGTGTAGGAGATTTGATGGTCATGTTGGTTCATGCTATTTCTCTTTAGATCTGCTATCTGCTTGTTACACTGGTGGTGATTTCAGTTGGAGACGGTGCAATTATGAACCCGAGTATTCCAGATACCACCACGGCCGCGGCAGTTTATGTTGCTCCCAATTCCACTCTCAAACGTAAGTTGAACTTTACTATGTGTACATCTGAAATGAATAATTGTATATACATATATATATATATATATGTATATTCAAGTTTTTTTTCACGGACCATGCACTAGTTGATTGTGTGAAACATACTGTCTCCAGTCATTGTGTATTGTAGCGATGTATGTTGGTGCAATCCGACTTGTATTTTCCACATTTGCGCTATCAATCTTGATGTTATTCACATATATTGAATGATGAAATAATTTGAAATATATATCTGCATGTCACCTCTCTATCTCAACTTCATCGACTTTGAAAAGGCCTTCAACAGCGTCGATCGAGAGGTGATTTGGCAACTACTTCGCTACTACGGGGTGCCGCCGACAATTATACATCTCATCCAACAGTTGTATGACAACGCTGCATGCCAAGTAATCCACAACGGGAAGCTCACGGAATCCTTCGAAGTGAAGACAGAAGTAAGACAGGGTTGCCTACTATCGCCAATGATTTTCCTGATTGCAGTAGATTGGATAATGCGACAAACAGCGGGCAATGAGGAAACAGGCATAAAATGGACTCACACAAAGAATTTGGAGGATCTGGACTTCGGCGATGATATATGTCTGATTTCCCACAAACTGGAAGATATGCAAGCGAAAGGCAACAAGTTGGCAGAAGAAGCATCAAAGATAGGACTCCAGGTGAACATAGAGAAAACGGAGGTGATGAAGATTCCTGGCCAACACCAACAGCCACAGCAACAACAACAGACAGCAATCAGCATAAATGGAAAGAACCTGAAAGAAACTACCTCCTTTACCTACTTGGGAAGCATTGTTTCAACTACAGGCGGAACTGACGAGGATATCAAAGCAAGGATCGGAAAAGCAAGGCAAGCTTTCACTACTCTCAAGTCTGTGTGGAGGTCAACAACATTCAGCGTCAAAAATAAGATCGGGATTTTCAACTCCAATGTGAAGTCAGTACTACTATACGGATCAGAGACTTGGCGTGTCACAAAGAGCACCTCAAACAAGCTACAGACATTCATTAACAGTTGTCTTCGCTCAATACTCAAGATCAGATGGCCGGAAGGGATCACAACAAAGATCTCTGGGAGCGAACCAACCAGGAACCGATCGTGAAACAAATAGGCAGGAAGAAATGGAGATGGATTGGCCACACTCTGAGGAAACCAGCAAGTGACATCACTAGACAAGCCATAGCTCGAGTGTAACCCGAAATGGAAGCGACGAGTCGGTCGTCCAAGGGTGACCTGGAGGAGATCATGTGAAGAGGAGATGAAAACGTGTGGGCAGACTTGGAGCCAAGTGAAAACTCTAGCAGAGAACCGAACGCAATGGAGACGCATGGCTGAAGCCCTATGTTCCTCTAGGAACTAAAGGAAATAATAATAATATATCTGCATGTATGTATATATTCGCTCAAAATTTCATTATTGAATCAGACAAGAAGTTGCAGCTGTTGGTTAGCAGTGAATTGATTGATTTCATGAATTCATAATGGACTGAGATTGATTGGAGAACGATCGAATAGCCAGCGACAGAGCGTTCTGGAGAGCGGTAAACTCCCGTTCCAGTGTTTTATGCTATAGTGGGGGAGTCATGATCAATGAGGAAGAGTAAGTCGGATGTGGGGAGAAATGTTCTCCACTGACGACACTGTTTTGTGTCCATCGCTAGTGACATATTATTGATCCTCGAATTGGAGAACTGATGTGATGGTCATTGGACTGGAACCCAGTGGCTCAATGTTGGGTGAGCTCGCCTTAAAACCGAGAGCTCCAGGCTTCGAACTGTCACTCCAGCTTGACGAACCAGGTTTGTGTACTCCCTCTGGCTGCTTTTCCAATGCTTCTCTAACCGATGTCAGTTCATGATGAAATCCTGAAGACAGAGTGATTATTTCTCAAATTGTCAGTGTGTGAATGCTGCGTCATTTTGATCATGCTCTTCTCTGTATTCCTTCCAGATAAAGAAGTCGATGTGTCTGGCGAAAGACGCAAAGCTACACAGCGAATGGCTCATAATATGTGGTGGGTGTGTTTCTTCCAACCCATTTTGTGTGTATATATTCTGATTAATCTGTGATTACAACGACCACCCATCTCTTTCCTATTCTCATATCTGTTCACTGAGTTGAGTAAATAAACTTCGGGGAGTATTTTCACCGTGTTTTCATTTTTTTGTGATTATTCACAGGAATAATATGGGACTTGTGAAAAGAGTGGGATGTGTAGCCACCGAAGTTGACTGATTTTCGTTTTAGGTCAGATTAACAATCCTCGTATAATACTGTATGTCTGTATACCAACGACTTGCTTGAGAAATGCACAGCCACAGCACTCTCCACGGACACCGAGAAGACAATTATTTCAAGAAAAATCTACTACATTCTATTCATCACAGATAATATCAATAACTCAATACTTTAGGAACTGTGCTGTTAGGCAGCTATGAATAACAGTTAAGTTTCGAGTAGAAAACGAGTGGTGTGGACCACAATTAGTTGGCCAAACTCCAACCGTCATAATAGGATACAGTAGTGCATGTTTGTACTGAACTGAACTGAATGCATCCGGTGCTACTTGTTGTGTCTGCGCCTGTTGATTGTAAAGAGTTTCATGAACTGGACTGCTCTGCTAGTACGTCTATTTGTTCCTTCTATCAAGAGAAAATGCTGGCTTGTAACTGTAATTTATTGTATGATGCACATTATCAATGTCATCGTCACACAATCACACAGAGAGCCATCACAGTTAGAGATTTGACACTTGGAAAATCAAAGAAAAAGGATCAAGTGATGTGATTTACGAAGGCCATCACAATGAAATGCAGTCTAAGAGTAAATAAGATAATGATCACAAGGGTAATCGAAACATCCAAACAAGCAGCATTATTGTGGTTGGGTCACTCAGGACGTATTTTTCAAGTAATTAAGCTGTCACATGCGTTACGGCGTCCGTGTAACATTTCACCACATCAATGTTATTCGTTTGTAAACTGAGCCACCTGATCAGCTGCTGGCACTGCGTCTGTGTATTAGTGAGTCATGCATTAGTGAAGTCCGTTTGTAAAGTAACCTACAAAGAACTAACGATATTACGGCCTTTGTAGAGTCACTAAATGCCACCTCTCACTAAATCTTTCATAGTTTGAAAACACTCTCCTAAAATCTCCCTCTAACTGAACTCATATCGTGATCAAACCTCAAACCTAATGAAACAAATAGCTGCTAACTGACAGACTGAAATTCCTCTAGTTGTCGAGTGTTGGTCCACGAGGATTTTCTTGTGTAAAGGTTTGATCAGTAGGTGAATTCATCCAGGAAAGCGTCGGGAATACTAGAAATCTGTTTCAATCAATCATCGGATTTCCCAGCATAGTGCTGATTAGGTTCTAAATGTTAGTCGTATCTAACTGCATACACGAAGCTGTGTGTTCGGAGAGATAATCGCTGATGACATTAGTAGCATAATTTAGAATTCACAGTCGATTGATATCATCTCAGTGGCTGATGGATGGGCGTATTCAACATGTCACCTGCATGTACTGCGTCGTTTCCCTGTTGCTGCATAATGTGCATAGTTATCAATGGTTCCCTAATTGACCTCAGTTCTTGACGAAACTTGAAGCGGTATCTTAGTTTTTCTTGATAACTCATGCGCACAGTAGAAATTGACGCTGTTCTGTAGTCTTTAGTATTATTTGTTACTAAACAATCCAAATGAGTTCCGAGTCGAACAGTGGGGCTTCAACAACACATCTCCACATCGTCATATCTTCTACTATCCCTTCAGCTTCGACCGCGAGTGACAACAATGTCTCATCTCCTCGTGCGCTGACGATCTCCTCCATGCCAACCTCAATGTCACGTTTCACTCGTCGTTTCCCATTGACATTCCACTCTACCATCGGTCTGTATCGAGCGCGATGTCATTCGACATTCGCCCTAATTCATGCTCGACCGATCTATCCGTCTCCATCTTCTTCTACATGGCTCTCACCTGTTGGTTTGTTGCAAGGCATAGTTTCGTGTTACTGAATCGTTCTGGTTTGCTGTCTCATCCTCAGAAGGGAGACACCTAGCAGAGATGACAGCTGTGGATGAAAGTCTTCAACAGGCTGTTGGCAATCCGTTTTGTGACACGCACGCTGGCTGGCCAAGTTTTGACGCGTATAGCAAGACCGATTTTAAATTGATGTGAAAATGCGAATCTTGTTCCTCATGCTGATTGAGCTATTGCAGAAGATTTCCGAATTTGTTTCCGCTTTTCCGATTCTCACTGGCTGTGACATCTTGCTCCGTTCCTCCGCCTGTAGCTGAAACAATGCTGGATGAAGCAAGCAACCTCTTTGAAATCTTCCTACGTCGATAGCGACTGGTGCTGGTTGTTGTTTCGGCTTATTTTGCTGTCGTTTGTTCACCTCCACCACGTCCGTTTTCTCTGTGTTCCTCTGGAGGCGAAATTTGACGAATTCTCTCCGCTCACTTAGTCACTATTCGCTTAGAGTTTGAAGATGATGTCAACTACGTGACAAAAGTGACAAAGTTGAATTCAAGTGAGTGAAATCATCAGAGAGCTATACTATTCTAAGAATCATCAGAAACCAGCGAGAGCTGGACGACGACTGTTTCTTCGTTGGTCAAATTCACTCAGTAAGTGAATTAAAAGTTCTGCCAATTCGCAAATTCTGTATGTGCTTATGTATACATGATGCAATTATCAGTCAGTGGTAACTGTAGTGTGCATCCGTTCCAACACAACTCGCCACTGCCTACCACTCACAAATTCCCAGCTGAACTTCAGTCAATTTCATCCTGCATTCAGAGCTCAGTCACCAGTAGAATATCATTTCCAAGCAGTGTAATAGGCAGTCGGATGATTTCAGACACAATGTGTAGTTCGAAGATTCAGTTCACAGTAGTGACTTCGATGTGCACTGGTGAAGACTTCCAAACCATAAATGTCAGTGTGACAGTGTGACACACTGTCTGTTGCAATTGTTGTCATTCATTTCACACATTCATGAATTGTATTGATATATTCATGTGGAGTACATTTTCTGTTCATGTGCTATTGTGTATCCGGGTCGTGAAAAACTGCATTGAGTTCTCCACGCTACATGAATTCGGCGTAAACCCAACGAATGCAGATATCATCATTAGCAGTCTTTCTATTCATTTGCTAATTTTAGAGTTCGGAATACCAATGTTGTCTCAATCAATGCTGTCACCGGTGTCCCGTGTATGTTATGCTTTAGGCGAATATATTTCTAAATCATTGTACCTTTGTGTATTGTACTGTGGGATGACCTTTAGTTAGACGTTAATGTTATTCATTCACGCCTATTTCTACTGATCATCTAGTCGACAGCACATTCAGCACACGATATTTCGTTGACATTGCGTCTTGGATGAGCACTGGTGAAGAGATGGATACGCGTTCACTGTTTTGAAAGCAGAAAATATCTCTTGCCTCCTGGTACATAAAAACTCACCACTAAAGGAGAAAAAATTCACACTTGATTCGGAAAATGAACTAGGAGAATTAGCTATGTTGGATTGCAAAATAACATGAGTAGATGAAGGTAAACTGCAAACTAGCGTTTATAAATAATCAACACATTCCAAAAGATAATCTAAGCAGGAGGAGGGCGAGTAGCAGCAAAAGGGAATGTTATTCTAGACACTGATAAGAAGGGGATGGTAAAGAAATCATCACAAAACCAAAGGGACGTTTGACATCAGACGCTGAATTCGAAGAGACATCAAAAATACTGGAGTTCGTAGCACACCTAATCCAATGAATCTAATCATTATTATTATTATCATTATTGTTTCCTTTAATTCATAGAGAATCATATTGCTTCAGCCACACGTCTCCATTGCGTTTGGTTCTTTGACAACGCATTCATGTGCCTTCACATCTGCCCACACGCTTCCATCTCCTCTTTGCATGACCTCCAACAACTTGTCACCCTCTCACTGACGGCCAAGTGAAGCCCTCCTGTTCGGGTTCCACTCGAGAGGCGGCCTGTCGTGTGATGTCACTTGATAGATTACCTTCTCAGAATATGGCCAATCAATCCACTTTCATTTCTTTCTGCTTATTTGTTGCACAATTGATTCGTACTGAGTTGATTAGCTCCCATAGATCACTGTTGTTGACGCTTTCTGGACAGACATCTAATCTTGAATAGTATTGAGCGAAGACAGCTGTTGATGAAGGTCTGTGGTTTGTTCGAAGTAGCTTTCATGACGAGTCAAGCCTCTAATCCGTATAGTGTCCGCATCTTCTTTTCATGCTGAGTGCAGTTGACCACCACACGAACTTGAGAGAAATGAAAGCTTGCCTCGTTTTACCGATCGTTGCTTTGATGAATTTAGGTGAAATGGTGCTTCACAGGTCGGTAGGTAAAGAAGGCTACTTCCTTCCAATTCCTTCAATAATGCTGACTTTTGTCTGTTGTTGTTGTAGCTGTTGGCCAAGAATCATCATCATCTGTGTTTCCGCTATGTTTACCTGAAGGTCATCTTTGATGACTCTTTTATCGCTAACATCTTGGCTTTCACTTCTACATCTTCCAATTTGTAGGATATGAGACACATATCATCGGCAAAGTCCACATGCTCCAAGTATTTCGTGAGGGCTAATTTTATGCTGGTCTTTTCGTTGCCCTCACTCTGTCGAATTTTCTAGTCTACCGCAGTCAAGAAAATCATTGAGGATGGTAGGAAGCCAGCTCGTCTTACTCCGGGCTTCACTTCGAAGGACTCCGTGAGTTTCCCGTTGCGGAATACTTGGCATTTCACTGCTTGTCCTGTCCCTTCTTTCTGCCCAGAACGTCTGTGCAGGTTTGACTCTACACCGCTTTCAGGCTGTTCCAGTACTATTCAACGCTGTTCTCCTCGGGCGTGTTCATTTGTGTCTCCGCCTTCTTCATTATGATTGCAGTGAAGATATGCTTTGTTTGCCATAATGAGATCTCTCCCTGTGCTGTCTGTTCTCAGTTTCCATTCATGTCAACCATTAGGAATTTAATGTCATCGACTGGAGTATTGTCCATTGTTGTCTGTAGTTGTCTGTAGAACTCTCCTTTCTTTTCTGTGTTGTTTGTGTGTGCTTAGCATTGTATAATTGTCACTTTCCTTCTGTTGGGTTGAATCCGGCGGTCATTATTCTGGTAGAGATAGCCTCTCATTGTATCACGGCCTTCCTTTCCATCGGTAATTTCATCATTGCAACACCCTCTGTGATATCGGGGTTGTCTTTTCGGTGACTAGAAAGGATTAATGACTCTGCGGTTGACAATTATGTGAGTTCACTGTCATTCCATCTGCTTCTGTATGGATATTATTTCTTCCAACTCCCATTCTCCACCTTCCATTACTTTCTTACTTTTGTGATGCTCATGGAAACTCTGAGTATCTGTAAACATCACCCTCTGTGTTGCTCACTAATATGTCTTGTTCCTACTGTGAAGATATTCAAACCATCTGTCTTCATTCACTCCTGCATATTGATTGTGTGAACGATGAGTTATTCTTGGGCGTCTGGCTGCTGCCTTCCAAAAGTCCTTGTCATCTATTTCTCCCTGACTGGTCACGTGGTCTACAGTGTGGAGGCCCCGGAGGAGACAGGTGTTGATGAACACTGCCTGCAATCACAAGTGATTGAATCTGATCACCAAAAACTGCGACATTGCTTAGTTGATTATCTTGCTAGTTTCCTAGCCAGTCCGAAGCCCGAGAGAAGAAGGATAGTTGGGTGAGGACTACTCAACCTTCCCCACCAAACATATGAAATCAATGGAGAGAATTAAACACACAGGAAATATATTGACAATACAAAAAAGAACGATCGCATTCTTCACTGAAAACGTAGAGCCTAAGTAACGCCGCGGGCTGGTGTAACTCAGCCTTCAGGAAGCCAGCCAGTCAGCCAATGTGTCTTCTCTCAATGACTATCAACGAGAGACAGTCACGGACAACATCCTAAATATTGACATGAAAAACCTCATGAGCAATATGAATGGTAACCGAACTGGGAGTAGATAATACAGGAAGAGAACACATCCTCAAACAAAATGCTGCCTTTCGGCAAAATGAATGAGAATCGAGGATTATTCGCAGACTAACGCGCTCTCAATGATTCATCTATTTGTGCCAGCGTGTACAAGCACAAGGATACGCACAATGACATCAACATGGGTTTCGCCTGATGGATGCACTACGAAAAAGATTGATTTCATTTCAATGCTTCTCAAGTAAGGCGAGACACAGAGAGTCTGCTGGACACAGTGTCGAGAACAGAAGCAGATTTGCAGATGAGCAGACAACAATCTGGTTCACGAAACCTTTAAATTGAAGCTTAAATCCTTCAGAACAACTGTAGACAGGCCAGTAGAATTCAAGTTCAATATTCACGAACTGAAGGACAATACCACAACGAGTGCTATCGCCTTCACTACAGCCATCAGGTTGAAGCAGATTTGGCGAAAGTCAGAAAGTGTCATCACTGCAGAAGCCTGCATAGAAGGATATTGCAGCTACCTCGCTGGAGTTGATGTTCAAGATAACGTGCACAAAGGTTCTAGTGTGAAAGATGAGACAACGAAGCAATGAAAACGGATGCAGTGACTGCAGCACATGTGTTCTTATCATTCTAGCAAAGTGATTCGAAAGAATGAAATGTTCCTATTGACTGCAAGAAAGGTTAGCTACCTCGTCAAGCTGCCAAAGGAAGGTGACTGAGTTAGGTCTGTGCAATAACTGATTAGCGTGAGATAATGCTGTTGCACATTCATGCAAAGTAAATCGCCAAGTCGCATTACGCTGTGGAGAATACAAGATGCACCAGATGGATACAGGACGCCCCCAGCCACACGCAAAACCCAGCGAGTCACTCGAATTGAACACGGGAGCGAAACAGACTGGCTGTCTATCTTCACCACTGATATTCCTACTTGTGGAGAAATAAAAATAATTAATATAATAATCGTTATGTGTTTTACTCAGATGTGACAGCAAACCAGAACGATTCAGTAACACGAAACTCCGCATTATAACAAATCAACAGGTGTGAGCAAACCGCAGATCTACAGATATGTAGAAGATGGAGACGGACAGATTGGTCGAGCATGAATTAGGGCGAATGTCGAATGACATCGCGCTCGATACAGACCGATGGTAGAGTGGAATGTCAATGGGAAACGACGAGTGAAACGTGACATTGAGGTTGGCATGGAGGAGATCGTCAGCGCACGAGGAGATGAGACATTGTTGTCACTCGCGGTCGAAGCTGAAGGGATAGTAGAAGATATGACGATGTGGAGATGTGTTGTTGAAGCCCCACTGTTCGACTCGGAACTCATTTGGATTGTTTAGTAACAAATAATACTAAAGACTACAGAACAGCGTCAATTTCTACTGTGCGCATGAGTTATCAAGAAAAACTAAGATACCGCTTCAAGTTTCGTCAAGAACTGAGGTCAATTAGGGAACCATTGATAACTATGCACATTATGCAGCAACAGGGAAACGACGCAGTACATGCAGGTGACATGTTGAATACGCCCATCCATCAGCCACTGAGATGATATCAATCGACTGTGAATTCTAAATTATGCTACTAATGTCATCAGCGATTATCTCTCCGCACACACAGCTTCGTGTATGCAGTTAGATACGACTAACATTTAGAACCTAATCAGCACTATGCTGGGAAATCCGATGATTGATTGAAACAGATTTCTAGTATTCCTAGTGGCATTTTCAAGGCTTCTCTGGTTGAATTCACCTATTGATCAAACCTGTACACAAGAAAATCCTCGTGGACCAACACTCGACAACTAGAGGAATTTCAGTCTGTCAGTTAGCAGCTATTTGTTTCATTAGGTTTGAGGTTTGATCACGATATGAGTTCAGTTAGAGGGAGATTTTAGGAGAGTGTTTTCAAACTATGAAAGATTTAGTGAGAGGTGGCATTTAGTGACTCTACAAAGGCCGTAATATCGTTAGTTCTTTGTAGGTTACTTTACAAACGGACTTCACTAATGCATGACTCACTAATACACAGACGCAGTGCCAGCAGCTGATCAGGTGGCTCAGTTTACAAACGAATAACATTGATGTGGTGAAATGTTACACGGACGCAGTAACACATGTGACGGCTTAATTACTTGAAAAATACGTCCTGAGTGACCCAACCACAATAATGCTGCTTGTTTGGATGTTTCGATTACCCTTGTGATCATTATCCTGTTTACCCTTAGACTGCATATCATTGTGATGGCCTTCGTAAATCACAAGTTGACCAGATCCTTAATCTTTGATTTTCTAGGTGATAAATCTCTAGCTGTGATGCTTCTCCGTGTGATTGTGTGACGTTGACATTGATAATGTGCATCATACAATAAATTACAGTTACAAGCCAGCATTTCCTTTTGATAGAACGAACAAATTGGCGTACTAGCAGAGCAGTCCAGTTCATGAAACTCTTTACAATCAACAGGCGTAGACACAACAAGTAGCACCGGATGCATTCAGTTCAGTTCAGTTCAGTACAAACATGCACTACTGTATCCTATTATGACGGTTGTAGTTTGGCCAACTAATTGTGGTCCACACCACTCGTTTTCTACTCGAATCTTATCTGTTATAAATAGCTACCTAACAGCAAAATTCGTGTAGTTTTGGTTGTTGATCTTAATAAAGGTGCATAGAATGCAGTAGATTTTTCTCCAAATAACCGTCTTCTCGGTGTCTGTGGAGAGTGCTGTTGCTGTGCATTTCTCAAGCAAGTCGTGGATATACAGACATACAGTAGGATACGAGGGTTGTTTCTCTGACCTAAAACGACAATCAGTCAACTTCGGTGGCTACACATCCCACTCTTTTCACAAGTCCCATATTATTCCTGTGAATAATCACAAAAAAATGAAAACACGGTGAAAATACTCCCCGAAGTTTATTTACTCAACTCAGTGAACAGATATGAGAATAGGAAAGAGCTGGGTGGTCGTTGTAATCACAGATTAATAAGAATATATACACACAAAATGGGTTGGAAGAAACACACCCACCACATATTATGAGCCATTCGCTGTGTAGCTTTGCGTCTTTCGCCAGACACATCGACTTCTTTATCTGGAAGGAATACAGAGAAGAGCATGATCAAAATGACGCAGCATTCACACACTGACATTTTGAGAAATAATCACTCTGTCTTCAGGATTTCATCATGAACTGACATCGGTTAGAGAAGCATTGGAAAAGCAGCCAGAGGGAGTACACAAACCTGGTTCGTCAAGCTGGAGTGACAGTTCGAAGCCTGGAGCTCTCGGTTTTAAGGCGAGCTCACCCAACATTGAGCCACTGGGTTCCAGTCCAATGACCATCACATCAGTTCTCAAATTCGCCGATCAATAATATGTCACTAGCGATGGACACAAAACAGTGTCATCAGTGGAGAATATTTCTCTCCACACCTCACCTAATCTTCCTCATTGATCACGACTCCCCACTAGAGCATGAAACACTTGACTGGGAGTCAACCGCTCTCCAGAATGCTCAGCCCCTGGCTATCCGATCGTTCTCCAACCAATGTCAGTCCATTAGGAATTCATGAAATCAATCAATTCCCTGCTAACCAACAGCTGCAACTTCTTGTCTGATTCAATAATGAAATGTTGAGCGAATATATACATATATGCAGATATATATTTCAAATTATTTCATCATTCAATATATGTGAATAACATCAAGAGTGATAGCACAAATGTGGAAACTACAAGTAGGATTGCACCAACATACATCGCTACAATACACAATGACTGGAGACAGTATGTTTCACACAATCAACTAGTACATGGTTCGTGCAAACAAACCCATATATATATATATATATATATATATATACAATTATTCATTTCAGATGTACACATAGTAAAGTTCAACTTACGTTTGAGAGTGGAATTGGGAGCAACATAAACTGCAGCGGCCGTGGTGGTATCTGGAATACTCGGGTTCATAATTGCACCGTCTCCAACTGAAATCACCACCAGTGTAACAAGCAGATAGCAGATCTAAACAGAAATAGCATGAACCAACATGACCATCAAATCTCCTACACACGCACACTCACCATTCTCACTGAATTGGAACAACACTCGTCGATGATGAGGATGATGATGATATCACAGGAAACATTCACGTGTATATATATGCCATGCAGGATGAGTGTGATGCGGACACGTGTTTCAGTTGGTCGTCCAACGTGACCAATGGAAACACTCTCATCTTGACTGAGTATGTGATTGTGTGAGTGGATGAGAGAGAAATGGAGTTGATGATTGGTGAATCGATAGATAATAATTCAGTGAGTGTGTGTGCAGTCGATGGTGTTTCTGTGTCAGTGTGAGATGAGTGATGTCATTTTCACATTTCACTGTGTGTGTGACTGATACACCTTGAATGATGTATGTGAAATACTGTGTTTGTCTGAGTTGTGCTGTTCATCACTCAGAATTTTCACTTCAACTGGTTGTTCTGTTAAATCTGGGGGTCCACTGGAGTCCTGGTGAAACGACTTCACTATGAAGTTGCCTCTTACCCATGTTCTCTGCAATCTGTTTTAGTTGGCCTGAGTGTGCAGCCAGTCAGTGAGGATAGCTGTTGATGAACGTCTGCAGTCCATTTGTGTTCAGCAGACTCAATTCCGATCAGCCTCAACAGCTTCACGTCTTAGTGTGTTGAAATATTTTCATTGAGTTTTCATAGAACCATTTTTCACTATGAAGTGAGCCAATACTACTTCTGCTTGCAATGTTTTATAAAACAAGCAAACACCTCCTACAGCATCACTACACGAAAGAACAACCGATCTCAGTTGAATATCTCTTCGTTGATACAACATTGTGTCTCCGACCTTCACTAATAATAGTACTCATGAAGGGATTTGTGGACTTTATTTTTGTCCACTAGCCAGTGTTCCGAGATAACATCTCGTCTTCTCAATTTCGTGTCCAGCAGAATGCATATAAAATTTCTACAGTATGATTGGAAATTCACCAGATACGAATTCAATTTCACTATCACTCAAGCATCTTAAACATTACTGATCGCATTTCACAGTAAATGTCGTCCTCCATCCCAGGTTTTTAGTTGTTAGACGGAGTGAAATCTTAGATAAGTGGCACTACCCGCAAAGCCGTGATCAATGTTCTTGCTGTCCTTCTTCCAAAGAATGTCACTACAGTGTTATAGTTACCACTCCTGTATATGACAACATGAAAAGATTTTTGAAATATAAAAGCGAAAAAGAGGTACTCTTTCCAGTTACTTCAAGCATGAGCGATATAATATCACACTAATATATATATATATATATATATATTAGTATATAGATAACTGCGTTAGAAGCGAAATGAATAATTCCAAGGATGTGTAATAACAATTATGAATCTCAGATAAGGAAATCCGCTAGTCTGTAAGAAACTCAAATGAGATAAATGAGCCAGTTAAGTGAGGTCATCTAGCTGACGAGGTTAGGAAGAGCTCAACTTGGATGGAAGCTGAATAGATTGAGAGTCAAGGTAACAAGGGTGGTAAAATAGGCGAGATTGAATAGCCTACGGTGGTGTGGGAACAATATCATACAATTGAGAAAGGAACTAGGAAGATGAATGCGAAGCAACAGTTTCGATTTGATGTCAAGATAAGTCATGATCATTTCAGATTCAATCAAATAAGTGAAACTCTTCTGTATGGAGAGTTGAGGATTGAACATGTGAATTGCGATTGCTTCTGCGGTTCGGAGAATTTTGATTCGTACTACTTTAGCAAACCACTCAGGTATTCGACAGATAAATGTGGATATGTTTTGTGGGTTCACGCGTAGTAGTGATGGAATAGATCTGAGTTGGACAACCTCTACACTATCCCTCATGAAAGCATAACAGGGAGCGAGTGATCGGTGGTACGGTTGGATAACGAACACTGTGTACGGACAACAAACCTAGCTCCACATGACCAGGTGAATCAGTGAGGCACATTGACGAGGCCGGCGAACATAGACTATACTTCACGTTCACGTTCAAGCGAATCATAGAGAAGGTTCGGAGAGAAGATAATCCTCACAGAGTTGGTAGGTCGCGCGTTCCATGTCAGCTTTCTGTAGATGGATCTTCCACAGACTTGCATCTTGTTCACGTCTTGTTATATGGACCTCCAGGAAAATATATTTTCGTGTTGGCGTCCTTCTCTATTGTCAGTGAATTACTGGATGGTAGCTGTTCAAAAGTCTAGCATGTCCTCAAAATTGTCCTGTTTACAGGAGATTACAAAAGTGATGTCCACGTATCTCTTGTACACATCACCGTTACTTATTCAACTTCTCACCATAATTACCTCAATTGTTACTTTGAATATCACTCCACTCCATTCCCATCCGGCTTTAGCACTTGTCAAACCCGTCAGCTAGATCACCTCGCTCAACTTGAGTTTATAATTGACTGGCGAAATTCGGTATATGAGATTTACAATTTCGATGACACATCATTTCACATACATCAATTCTGTCGCTGAGACACTTCGCTATGCATACTTTTTCAGATATGGAATTGTACAGTTTGCAAAGCATAACGCCAGAAGGAATATCTCTTCACTCAACACCTTTTTGTTCACATGACTCAATGAGAATTTTCAAGTCCCTCAATGCCTGCAACTCTGACCTTATCAGTCTTCTCCAGTAAGCGAGATAAATGTCCTACAACCGGCGATATTACACTTTAACTAACAACGAGAACACAGTCGATTTTCTTTGCAAACTACTTGAGGATATAATGAAAACCTATTGGACGTCACCTCTGAATTGTACGCCTTCTTCGATTACACAAAATACAAAAGCAAGCCTCTAGATCACGCCCAACGCGCAATGACTGTCAATGTGGATGCCACATAAATAATCAGAAATAACTAACAAACTAAACGGCCAGCAGTTTTCTATGCCTAAGCTGTTTCAAGCAGGTTGACTGAAATTTGCATTATTCAAAAGAACGTTAATTTCTGTGAAAGCAAACAGATAATTACACTTCTATGCCAATTCTGTGCGCAATTAACTGAAAATGTTTCTCTGCTCTGACTGATCGGAATGCAGCTAATTAATGAACACGATGTTGTCGGCATGAACTTTTCCGGCAAAAGCTCTAGTGAAATTCAGAAAGGCGCTTTCATCTCGTCTCACCTCAACTCCACCTACATTCAGATGTTTTTCTGTCATTTGAGGTCAAATCAGAGAAGAAGAATGTATGGTGGGTTGGCCATAAGTTTTCTGCATTGATTATTTTCATTAATTAAGCATGACTGCCGACTTGGCGCTGTCCTTCACCTCATTGTCATGCATAGCCTGTCTGACATTTCTACTCACAAATGAAAGCAGCAGAGCAAATTACCATCTGATTTAGTAACAGGCTGATTTGAATCTCTCGTTGAGTGCCCATTCACGCATGAGTCATTATTGTCATTATTGTTCCCTTGGTCTCCGAGTGAAACATGGGTCATCAAAAGCATTTCGTCTATTTCCTACTATTCTGCTGTGACAGACACACGTTGGACCACAATCTCTCTTCCCCTCCTTCACTAACAGTCTCCTCCATGCCAACCTCTGACTAATGCTGAACTCATCGTTTCACATACGAGTTCATGTCTAACATCGATCTCTCGACAGTCTCATTCGAATTTGACCAGTCCATCTCAATTTCATTATTCACATTCGTCGAGCAATCGGCTGCTCCTCCGTTTGTTTCACTGCAGCGTGTGTTGTTGTCAACTGCTTCCAGCTGGCCGTTTGCTATCAAATATGTAATCATTGAAAGCAGTTGTTGAATACCTCGTGCAGTAGCCAGTTGATTATACACTCGGTGATTCACACCAGAGTTTCCAATCTATATTGAAAAAATGATTTACTGACTCGACATTTGTCATCTTCATGCTGGCTGAGTGAAGAAGATTTCCACACTGACTTCAATTTGAGGAATGCGCGTCTTGCTTTTCGAATTATGACTGGCGTTGTCTTCTCCGTGTGTCCTACTACCTGTAGTTGACGTGATGCTACCTAGCTAAGTAAAAGAAGAAACCGCTGCAAAACAACTCTAGTCGACGGCGATTGGCGTTCGTTGTTGTCATCAGTCATACTCAAGATGCAGACGTTTCGTCGTCTTCTCATCATCCCATGATTAGTTTTTGCAATATTTGCATTGTTCATTCACTCATTGCGTTTTGAGTGAACCACAAAGCCTCCTCTGAATTCGCCCATTCAAGTCGACCTTCTGGTGTCACTTTGAGCTGGCTGCAAACCTGCACATAAGCACTTTGGAGATTTTTATCATATGAATAATATAAGAAAAATGCATATTAGTGAAGAGTATCATTTTTCAGTTTGATCTTCTTCAGACTGTTGACAGTTATTCTGAAGTATTTCAACTTCACCTTGGAGGTTTATTAGAAAATCAATAAACTTCAGACAGACCAGTAGAATTCAAGTTCAATATTGATGAACTGATGGACAATACTACAAAGAGTGCTACCGCCTTCACTACAGCCATCAGATTGGAGCGAATTTGGCGGGAGACAGAAGGTGGCATCAATGCAGAGGCCTGCATGGAAGGATATTGGAACTAACTCGCTGGAGGTGATGTTCAAGGGAACACGTACGAATGTTTAAGTCAGAAAGAAGAGACACGAAAAAGAATAGCTGACAACGGACACCAACCTGGACGCCAATCGAGGAGGGGAGAGGAGTTGAAAGTAGAGGAGGATTGTGAAATTGAAGATGGCTACTCAATGCAAAGATGGGCAACAGAAGCGGAAGCTGAGTTTAGCGCACCCTGAACTGAATAAAGCAGTAGAGAAGAGATCAGGTCGGTCGCTATACGCGAATAAATCAACTCAGATGATGAAACCAATAAAAGAATTTCATGAGAAACGATTACAAATGAAGGCAATCAAATCAAACAATGGGTTGACTACTTCAATGGACTTGCCAATCGACCATCATCACCAACAAAAGCACACACAGAACTATCTGTCAGTGGACACCGATCCTCCAACGAAAGCCGAGATTCCAAATGCGATCAAGTTAGTGAAGTCCAGTAAGGAATGCAACAGGAGCAGATGAAATTCCCCTCGAAGCTTTGAAAATGGTTCCAGAGACTGAAGCAGATATCCTCACACTATTGTAACAAAGTCTTTGGAAGGAAGAGGAGGTTCACACCGATTGGAAGAAAGGTTGGCTACCTCGTCAAGCTGTCAGAGAAGCATGACCTAGGACTGTGCAACAACTGACTGGCGTGGAATAATGATATTGTACACTCACGCCCAGTAAAATACCGAATCACATTATCCTGAAGAGAGAAAACACAGTGAACCGGCTGGATACAAGACTACCCGAGCCACACCGGAACCAGCTGCATTCGAGTTAGGTGAATCATGTGCTGATTAAATTGCAACTCTGCGCATCGTCATCATCACAGAACAAAGCGAAGAATGGGGGTCAAACCACTACCTCAACAAATTCATCTACTTCGAGAAGCCTTTCCACAGATAATTCTGAAACTCTGCACAGAAATGTGTTTAATCCATCATTGAATCTTCAATGAACCTGATTAATATTAACACTAAATTCCGTAAATTTTCTTTCGCCCTATTCTCGCTCGTTCCTTTCTCAATTGTATCATACTGTTCCAGCACCACCGTGACCTGTTCACCCTATCCCACTTATTACCAATATTCGTAACTTTCATTCCATGCAATTTCCATCTAGGTTGAGCACTGCTAATATATTCTTATTTGCTCTCACGTTAGTTTCTGATCGATAAGCGATTTTAGTTATCTCAGATGTCAATATTCTAATGACACATGACACATGCTTCTTTCGCTACGATACTTCGCTAAAAATATTTCACCTATATTTTTTAGCTTGATTATGGCTTGATTCTACACCGTAAATATTTGCTACAAGTATGGAATTTTCAGCATGCGATATCGTTAGCCTAAATGTTACAGGCCAACCATAGATATCAGGTGAGCGTCGACAGGGAAACGAACCACGGACCATGTGCATTATCGGCTAGAGTCCTACCCACTGTGCCACCAACGCACGTCTGAGTGTACACACTGAGAATAATATCGCTGGAAGGAATACCTTCTTGCTCAACGCTGTTCTGTGCAAAACAATGATGCATCTACCTGAAATCACACCATTAAACTAACAAGGTTAGGATGTATCCTAATTCATTTTCCAATCAGTCATCTCTACAAATGCTTCTTGCTCTATTCATGTAGCATCTCACTAAATTCATTTTGTATCGGATAGGTAAGAAACTCGAGAAATGTGTGTATTCTCCCACAGATGTGGTCTTGTATTCACACCTCTCCTGAATGGACCCTCCTCGCTTCTCCTTCTATCGAACATCAACAAAGTTTAATCAACCAGCATGTCCTGCTTCTTCTTCATGAGTGAATGTGAGGGATGCATCTACATCATCAAATTGTATTAACAAATCCTCATCTTCAACTTTCTTATCAAGATTTACAAACACATTATCAAGATGATGGAAATGGCGATCCATTTTATCTAGAACTCATTTTAGTGAAGCATTCTGGAACTTAGCAAGAAAGAAATCCGCCCAAATCGAACCCAGTGTAGAATTCATGGTGACACCATCGAGTTGTGTGCATCGAAAGTTGATGAATGTGAAGTGCAGATTCATAGTGCATCCTAGAAGCATCATGTTGAGACTGATAATTCGAATCGCGATATCGAACTGCTTCTTTCATAAACAACGAAATCTAATATGAGATCCTCAGGGAGTGTATCAACAGGAAATTCCTGTCGTGATAAATATCCGCAATACGAATCGGAATAGAGTCGACTTGGATAAGCGGATATCGTTTCAGTGATAAGAAATTTGCAGAAACTTTATTTAGGCTAAAGGACTGAAATGCGTTTTTCGTACAAGTCAGTTTAACAGTTACACTCTCATACCCAGTTGGCTTATCCTCACTACACTGACCATTGACTTTCGTCCTTTCAAAATGACCGATACTATCATAGTCACAGCGCAAGACACATGACTTCGTGGAAGTCACCTTCAATGTGGATGACAACACCACTGACCACTGAGTGAAACAGGTTGATGAACTTAGCAGTGGATCCGAGGCTGATGTTCTTTGAACTTTAGGAAGTTGTCTAAGCGCGGGATTACAACCACTGCTATCCTTTATAATTAGCTCCAGTTTAGAATTAACATCCATCAATAAGTGGACTACAAACGGGTCATTTACACTGACGGTCTCATGAGTATCCATAATTACTGCGACCACATCTGCCTTTAATTCTACATCACGTTCAATCTGTACAGAACATTTGTTCAACTCAGTAGTAGTAGGCATTCCGCTTATCTCATCATGATCAGCCAAAGATAAATGAGCACTGTCTTGACCATTGTCACAAATATCCACTTTATTGCCATTTGTATGATCGACTTCATCATTTTCAACCTCTTCAATAACAGCAGTAGATGATTTGAGGTCTTCCTCATAAATCCCTAAAGGTTTTATACTGTTACTCTGACTAGTAATACCTTGTAAACTTGTGAAGTCAGAAGTGGACTCTGAAACTGTAACCCTCTTCTTCTGCACAAACTGTGGTGTCGTGCGTGACAATCTATTCAACAACTGCTTACCAGTTGCAGCTACAGGCTTCTTAACCGCACCATTATCGTCACACGATTCACAGTCAGAGCTTGATGACGCTGACTTCACATTTAGCTCACCACTAAGCTTGCTCACTGCTTCACAGTTCGCTTTTGTACGCACTTCTTGCAAATGGACGAAGCACAACCGTGTTTGTCTTGCAGCTTGTAACCTATCTGTTGGGTACGTTCCACTAAAGCTGTCAAACTCATTAGGTTTGTATGGATTACTAGACACCATAAAGCCTTCTCGATATCCACTACGCTGAGACCCTTTCATCATAAATGATTGCGTTTCGCTCTCTGATTTCTCCATTCCATGGACGGGATGCAGTACACTAGGAAACTTGCTCAAAGCTTGGTTGACACTGTCCTTGACCAGGCTCACAATGTCATCTAACCCGGGCTCTAAACCCTCCTCCTCTAGACATGAACAGACCTTTATGAACTTCCTTTGTAATCTCTTGGCAACAGTCTCAAGCACAGAACTTGAGTTCAACTCATCCAAATTGTTAAAGTAAACCAGAGTATTTCTGTATACCATTAAATTATCCAAGAACTCTGCGAGTTACAATGAATTATCGTTTAGCTGTGATCCATTACCTTTCCCTTTCTCGAAAATCCTACGGGATCTCAAAAATGGTTTCCCAAACCTTTGAAGTAGTATCCTCATTGCCTCGGTATATCCTTCGTTCGGGGACATAAAATTGCAGCTCTGTATGGCTCTTGCAGCCACACCGGTGCAATACCTCAACCAATACATCAATTTCATTTCATCATTTAATACAAAACCACTCAACATAACCTCAAACTCTTCGATAAACTGTGGGTAGTCGGCTGAGTTTCCAACAAAGTATCGAGGTTCAAATTTAGGGAGCCTTGGGGCACTACTATCCCTAAACGGCGAAGCGTAAACATAACACTCACCATGCTGAGCATCATGAATATCATTACAATTACCAGGCAACTCATCGTTACTTACTTTTTTGACTGCTTCCACAGTGCCACGTCCCTTCCTTGACCCAGGCATTATCCAACGTCACCAAAGGATCCAAACTGCGTTGATAATCCGTGTACAAAGAGAATCTGGCTGCAGATCTATTAGGTACACCCGGAAGAGTTGCAGAAGGCGCTCCAGAAAACGAACAGACGAATAAAAGCTATCAAGGAACTTAGCGCTTAATTCCTTTTGTAAGGAAGACGCTTTGAACCGATAATGATAATGCATTTTCTCGACTTTAACTCCAAAACACCAGTATTCTGTGAACGAAGTTATATTGTTTGGCAATTAAAGCGAAAATGTATACAAGTCTATAGACAAATGTTTTAGACAAAACTATAAAGTACTTTTATTCGTATTCTTCCGTTTTCATCCAATTCGCACACGATCGAACCATTCATGCCTTCGGGTTGCCCGCCAATGGCGACCAAGGTCAATGAACCAATGTTTAATGTTCATATTCCATGACAGATGTGACCCTGCATTTTACTGGCCGTGAGTGTACAATATCATTATTCCACGCCAGTCAGTTGTTACACAGTCCTAGGTCATGCTTCTCTGACAGCTTGATGAGGTAGCCAACCTTTCTTCCAATCAGTGTGAACCTCCTCTTCCTTCCAAAGACTTTGTTACAATGTAACGACAGAAGGCAAGAGTCAGGCAACAGATCATTTATTAAGGAAATCAACGCATATTTATATATTTTCATGTACATTACTATGGATTTTTAAGCAAACAAACACAGTCTTCCGATTGGTTGTTTCTCACGTAAAGTTAATCTTTCATCTATTTGTGATTGTTTCTTGAATGTCAAATCCTCTATCTGTTAACTGCATCCGCCTAAGCAAAGTCTGCTGTGGTCGGTTTTGAATCAATCTTTGTTCACATTTTCTCACGACAAAACTTGGGAACGTAAATTACTGTCTACCAATTTGGCTAGTAGATAGCTCTCACAACAACAATAGTGTGAGGACATCTGCTTCAGTCTCTGGAACCTTTTTCAAAGCTTCGAAGGGAATTTTATCTGCTCCTGCTGCATTCCTTACTGGACTTCACTAACTTGATCGCATTTGGAATCTCGGCTTTCGTTGGAGGATCGGTGTCCACTGACAGATAGTTCTGTGTGTGATTTTGTTGGTGATGATGGTCGATTGACAAGTCCATTGAAGTAATCAACCCACTGTTTGATTTGTTTGCCCTGACTTGTAGTCGGTTCCCATGAACATCTTATATCGATTTCGTCATCTGCGTTGATCTGTTCGCGCATAGGTATCGACCTGATCTCTTCTCTACTGCTTAATTCAGTTCAGGGTGTGCTAAATTCAGCTTCTGCTACTGTTGCCCGTCCTTGCATTGAGTAGTCATCTTCAATTTCACCATCCTCTTCTCCATTCAACTCCTTTCCTCTACTCGGTTGGCGTCCGGGTTGATGTCCATTGTCAGCTATTCTTTTTCGAGTCTCTCCTTCCTGGCTTAAACATTTGTATGCGTTCCCTTGAACATCACTTTCAGCGAGTTATTTCCAATATCTTTCCAAGCAAGCTTCTTCATTGATACCACCTACTGTCTCCCGCCGAATTCGCTCCAATCTGATGGCTGTAGTGAAGGCGGTAGCACTATTTGTAGTATTGTCCATCAGTTCGTCAATACTGAACTTGAATTCTACAGCTCTGTCTGCAGTGGATTAGTTTTCTATTAAACCTACAAGGTGAAGCTGAAATACTTCAGAATAACTGTCAGCAGTTTGAAGAAGATCTAATTGAAAAATGATACTCTTCGCTAATATGTATTGTTCCAATATTATTCATGTGATAAAAATCTCTAAAGTGCTTATGCGCAGCCAGCTCAAAGTGACAGCAGAAAGTCGACTTGGATGGGCGTATTCCGAGGAAGCTTTGTGGTTCACTCAAAACGCAATGAGTGAATGAACAATGCAAATATTACAAGAACTAATCATGGAATGATGAGAAGACGACGAAATGTCTGGATCTCGAGTATGACTGATGTCAACAGCGACCTCCAATCGCCGTCGACTGGAGTTGTTTTGCAGCGGTTTCTTCTTTTACTTAGCTAGGAAGCACCACGTCAACGACAGGTTGTGGGACGCATGGAGAAGTCAACGCCAGTCATAATTGGAAAGGCAAGACGCACATTCATCAATTTGGAGTCAGTGTGAAATCTTCTTCACTCAGCCAGCATGAAGATGACAATTCGGATTTGCAACACAAATGTCGAGTCGGTCAGTCATTTCTTCAATATAGATTGGAAACTCTGATGTGAATCACCACGAGTATATTCAACAGGCTACTGCACAAGGTATTCAACAACTGCTTTCAATGATTACATATTTGAGAGCGAACGGCCAGCCGGAAGGAGTTGCCATCAACACACTCTGCAGTGAAACAAACGGAGGAACAACCGATTGCTCGACGAATGTGAATAATAAAATTGAGATGGACTGGTCAAATTCGAATGAGACCGTCGAGAGATCGATGTTAGACATGAACACGTATGTGAAACGACGAGTTCATCATTAGTCAGAAGTTGGCATGTGGGAGACTGTTAGTGAAGGAAGAGAAGAGAGATTGTGGTCCAACGTGTGTCTGTCAAAGCAGAATAGTAGGAAATAGACGAAATGCTTTTGATGACCCATGTTTCACTCGGAGCCCAAGGGAACAATAATGACAATAATGACTCATGCGTGAATGGGAACTCAACGAGAGATTCAAATCAGCCTGTTACTAAATCAGATGGTAATTTGCTCTGCTGCTTTCATTTGTGAGTAGAAATGTCGGACAGGCTATGCATGACAATGAGGTGAAGGACAGCGCCAAGTTGGCAGTCATGCTTAATTAATGAAAATAATCAATGCAGAAAACTTATGGCCAACTCACTTTACATTCTTCCTCTCTGATTTGACCTCAAATGACAGAAAAACATCTGAATGTAGGTGGAGTTGAGGTGAGACGAGATGAAAGCGCCTTTCTGAATTTCACTAGAGCTTTTGCCGACAAAAGTTCATGCCGACAACATCGTGTTCATTAATCAGCTGCATTCCGATCAGTCAGAGCAGATATACATTTTCAGTTAATTGCGCACAGAATTGGCATAGAAGTGTAATTATTTGTTTGCTTTCACAGAAATTAACGGTCTTTTGAATGATGCAAATTTCAGTCAACCTGCTTGAAACAGCTTAGGCATAGAAAGTTGCTGATCGTGCAGTTAGTTGCTCAGTTTTTAGTTATTTCTGATCATTTATGTCGCATGCACATTGACATTCATTGCGCGTTAAGCGTAACCTAGAGGCTGGTTGTTGCATTATGTGTATTCGAAGAAGGCCTACAATTCAGAGGTGACGCGCAATAGGTTTTCGTGATACCCTCAAGTAGTTTGCAAAGAAAATCGACTGTGTTCTCATTGTTAGTGAAAGTGTAATATCGCCGGTTGTAACACATTTATCTCGCTTACTGGAACAAGACTGATAATGTCAGAGTTGCAGGCATTGAGTGACTTGAAAATTCTCATTGAGTCATGTGAACAAACGGGTATTGTGTGAAGAAATATTCCTTCCAGCAATATCCTTTCCGAACTGTACAATTGCATGTATGTTAAAGTATGCATAGCGACAGAAGCGATGTATGTGCAATGATGTGTCATCGAAATCGTAAATCAAGTTGAGCGAGGTGATCTAGCTGACAGGTTTGACAAGAGCTCAACTTGGATGGAAATTGAGTGGAGTGATAGTCAAGGTAACAAGAGTGGTAATTAAGGCGAGAGATTGAATAGGTAACGGTGGTGTGTCATGAACATGATGCAATTGAGAAAGGAACAAGCAAGAACAGGACGAAGCAAGAGTTATGGTCATGTCCACTGTGAACTACAAAAGCCACACAACTTTAGTTTGTACAAGAGATACGTGGACGTCACATTCATTACCTCGTGTAATCAGGATAATTTTGAGGACATCCTGGACTTTAGGCGGCTTCCATTGAGTAATCCACTGACAATAGAGAAGGATACCGACACGAAAATATATTTTCCTGGAGGTCCATTTAACAAGACGTGAACAAGATGCAAGTCTGTGGAAGATCCATCTACAGAAAGCTGACATGGAACGCACAACCTACCAGCTCTGTGAGGATAATCTTCTCTGCGAACCTTCTCTATGATTCGCTTGAACGTGAACGTGAAGGATATATAAGCTGTCAATGTTGGCCGGCTTCGTCAATGTGCCTCACTGATTCACCTGGTCATGTGGAGCTGGGTGTGTTGTCCGTACACAGTGTTCGCTATCCAACCGTACCATCGATCACTCGCCTCCTGTTATGATTTTTTGAAGGAGACTGTAAAGGTTGTCCAACCCAGGTCAATTCTATAACTACTACGCGTGAACCCACAAAACAGCCCCACATTTATCTGTGGAATACGTGAGTATCTTGCTAATGTAGTACTAATCAAACTTCTCCGAACATCAGACGCAATTGGGATTCTTATGTTCCAACCTCGAATCTGCATACAGAAGAGGCTCGCTCATTTGACTGAATCTGAAGTTATCGTGACTTATCTTAACATCAAATCGAATCTACTGCTTTGTCCTCTGCTTGCTAGTTCCCCTCTCATTAGTATGATATTGTTCCCACATCACCATGGCCTTTTCAATCTCGCTTTATTTACCACTCTTGTAAACTTGATTGTCACACTATTCAGTTTCCATCCAAAATGAGTTCTTATCAACCTCGTCAGCGAGATGACCTCACTAAACTGGCTTATTTATCTCATTTTAGTTTCCTACAGACTATCGAATTTCCTTATCTGAGATACACAGTTCTTATTACACATCCTTGGAATTATTCATTTTGCTGCCAACGCAGTTTCCTAGATACTAAGATATATATGTATATATATATATATATTTGTGTGTTATTATACCACTTATGGATGAAGTCACTGGAAAGAGGATTTCCTTTTCGTTTTTATATTTCGGAAATCTTTTCATGTTGTCACATTCAGAAATGGAACTCTGTCACAGCAAAGACATTCTTTGGAAGAAGGACAACAAGAACATTGATCACGGCTTTGCGGGTCGTTCCACTTATCCAAGATTTCACTCCCTCAAACAACTGAGAACATGGAATCGAGGACGACATTCACTGTGAAATGCGATCAGTAATGTTCAAGGTGCTTCATTGATAGTGAATTTAAATTCGTATCTGGTAGATCACCAGTCATACAGTTTAACGTTTATTCGCATTCTGCTGGACACGAAATTGAGAATACGAGATGTTATCTTGGAACACTGGCTAGTGGACAAAAATGAAATACAAAAATCGCTCCATGAGTACTAATTTTAGTGAAGGTCGAAGACACAATGTGGTATCAACGAAGAGATGTTCAACTGAGATTTTAGTTTCTTTAATGTAGCGATGCTGCAAGAGGTGATTGCTCCTTTTTGAATAATTGCAAGCAGAAGTAGCATTGGCTCTCTTCATAGTGGAAAATGTTTCTATGAAAACTCAACGAAAATATTTCAACACACTAAGACGTGAAGCTGTTGAGTCTGATCGGAATTGAGTCTGCTGAACACAAATGGACTGCAGACGTTCATCAACAGCTATCCTCACTGACTGGCTGCACACTCAGGCCAACTAAAACAGATTGCAGAGAACATGGGTAAGAGGCAACTTCATAGTGAAGTCGTTTCACCAGGACTCCAGTGGACCCCCAGATTTTACATAACAACCAGTTGAAGTGAAAATTCTAAGTGATGAACAGCAAAACTCACTCAAACACAGTATTTCACATACATCATTCAAGGTGTATCAGTCACACACACAGTGAAATGTGAAAATGACATCACTCATCTCACACTGACACAGAAACACCATCGACTGCACACACACTCACTGAATTATTATCTATCGATTCACCAATCATCAACTCCATTTCTCTCTCATCCACTCACACAATCACATACTCAGTCAAGATGAGAGTGTTTCCATTGGTCACGTTGGACGACCAACTGAAACACGTGTCCGCATCACACTCATCCTGCATGGCATATATATACACGTGAATGTTTCCTGTGATATCATCATCATCATCGGCTTCATCATCATCGACGAGTGTTGTTCCAATTCAGTGAGAATGGTGAGTGTGCGTGTGTGTTGGAAGATTTGATGGTCATGTTGGTTCATGCTATTTCTCTTTAGATCTGCTATCTGCTTGTTACACTGGTGGTGATTTCAGTTGGAGACGGTGCAATTATGAACCCGAGTATTCCAGATACCACCACGGCCGCGGCAGTTTATGTTGCTCCCAATTCCACTCTCAAACGTAAGTTGAACTTTACTATGTGAACATCTGAAATGAATAATTGTATATACATATATATATATATATATATATATGTATATTCAAGTTTTTTTTCACGGACCATGCACTAGTTGATTGTGTGAAACATACTGTCATTGTGTATTGTAGCGATGTATGTTGGTGCAATCCTACTTGTATTTTCCACATTTGCGCTATCAATCTTGATGTTATTCACATATATTGAATGATGAAATAATTTGAAATATATATCTGCATGTCACCTCTCTATCTCAACTTCATCGACTTTGAAAAGGCCTTCAACAGCGTCGATCGAGAGGTGATTTGGCAACTACTTCGCTACTACGGGGTGCCGCCGACAATTATACATCTCATCCAACAGTTGTATGACAACGCTGCATGCCAAGTAATCCACAACGGGAAGCTCACGGAATCCTTCGAAGTGAAGACAGAAGTAAGACAGGGTTGCCTACTATCGCCAATGATTTTCCTGATTGCAGTAGATTGGATAATGCGACAAACAGCGGGCAATGAGGAAACAGGCATAAAATGGACTCACACAAAGAATTTGGGGGATCTGGACTTCGGCGATGATATATGTCTGATTTCCCACAAACTGGAAGATATGCAAGCGAAAGGCAACCAGTTGGCAGAAGAAGCATCAAAGATAGGACTCCAGGTGAACATAGAGAAAACGGAGGTGATGAAGATTCCTGGCCAACACCAACAGCCACAGCAACAACAACAGACAGCAATCAGCATAAATGGAAAGAACCTGAAAGAAACTACCTCCTTTACCTACTTGGGAAGCATTGTTTCAACTACAGGCGGAACTGACGAGGATATCAAAGCAAGGATCGGAAAAGCAAGGCAAGCTTTCACTACTCTCAAGTCTGTGTGGAGGTCAACAACATTCAGCGTCAAAAATAAGATCGGGATTTTCAACTCCAATGTGAAGTCAGTACTACTATACGGATCAGAGACTTGGCGTGTCACAAAGAGCACCTCAAACAAGCTACAGACATTCATTAACAGTTGTCTTCGCTCAATACTCAAGATCAGATGGCCGGAAGGGATCACAACAAAGATCTCTGGGAGCGAACCAACCAGGAACCGATCGTGAAACAAATAGGCAGGAAGAAATGGAGATGGATTGGCCACACTCTGAGGAAACCAGCAAGTGACATCAATAGACAAGCCATCGCTCGAGTGTAACCCGAAAGGGAAGCGACGAGTCGGTCGTCCAAGGGTGACCTGGAGGAGATCATGTGAAGAGGAATTGAAAATGTGTGGGCAGACTTGGAGCCAAGTGAAAACTCTAGCAGAGAACCGAACGCAATGGAGACGCATGGCTGAAGCCCTATGTTCCTCTAGGAACTAAAGGAAATAATAATAATATATCTGCATGTATGTATATATTCGCTCAAAATTTCATTATTGAATCAGACAAGAAGTTGCAGCTGTTGGTTAGCAGGGAATTGATTGATTTCATGAATTCATAATGGACTGAGATTGATTGGAGAACGATCGAATAGCCAGCGACAGAGCGTTCTGGAGAGCGGTAAACTCCCGTTCCAGTGTTTTATGCTATAGTGGGGGAGTCATGATCAATAAGGAAGAGTAAGTCGGATGTGGGGAGAAATGTTCTCCACTGACGACACTGTTTTGTGTCCGTCTCTAGTGACATATTATTGATCCTCGAATTGGAGAACTGATGTGATGGTCATTGGACTGGAACCCAGTGGCTCAATGTTGGGTGACCTCGCCTTAAAACCGAGAGCTCCAGGGTTCGAACTGTCACTCCAGCTTGACGAACCAGGTTTGTGTACTCCCTCTGGCTGCTTTTCCAATGCTTCTGTAACCGATGTCAGTTCATGATGAAATCCTGAAGACAGAGTGACTATTTCTCAAATTGTCAGTGTGTGAATGCTGCGTCATTTTGATCATGCTCTTCTCTGTATTCCTTCCAGATAAAGAAGTCGATGTGTCTGGCGAAAGACGCAAAGCTACACAGCGAATGGCTCATAATATGTGGTGGGTGTGTTTCTTCCAACCCATTTTGTGTGTATATATTCTTATTAATCTGTGATTACAACGACCACCCATCTCTTTCCTATTCTCATATCTGTTCACTGAGTTGAGTAAATAAACTTCGGGGAGTATTTTCACCGTGTTTTCATTTCTATGTGATTATTCACAGGAATAGTATGGGACTTGTGAAAAGAGTGGGATGTGTAGCCACCGAAGTTGACTGATTTTCGTTTTAGGTCAGATTAACAATCCTCGTATAATACTGTATGTCTGTATACCAACGACTTCCTTGAGAAATGCACAGCCACAGCACTCTCCACGGACACCGAGAAGACAATTATTTCAAGAAAAATCTACTACATTCTATTCATCACAGATAATATCAATAACTCAATACTTTAGGAACAGTGCTGTGAGGCAGCTATGAATAACAGTTAAGTTTCGAGTAGAAAACGAGTGGTGTGGACCACAATTAGTTGGCCGAACTACAACCGTCATAATAGGATACAGTAGTGCATGTTTGTACTGAACTGAACTGAACTGAATGCATCCGCTGCTACTTGTTGTGTCTACGCCTGTTGATTGTAAAGAGTTTCATGAACTGGACTGCTCTGCTAGTACGTCTATTTGTTCCTTCTATCAAGAGAAAATGCTGGCTTGTTACAGTAATTTATTGTATGATGCACATTATCAATGTCATCGTCACACAACCACACGGAGAAGCATCACAGCTAGAGATTTATCGCCTAGAAACCAAAGATTAAGGATCTGGTCAACTTGTGATTTACGAAGGCCATCACAATGATATGCAGTCTAAGGGTAAACAGGATAATGATCACAAGGGTAATCGAAACATCCAAACAAGCAGCATTATTGTGGTTGGGTCACTCAGGACGTATTTTTCAAACAATTAAGCCGTCACATGTGGTACTGTGTCCGTGTAACATTTCACCACATCAATGTTATTCGTTTGTAAACTGAGCCACCTGATCAGCTGCTGGCACTGCGTCTGTGTATTAGTGAGTCATGCATTAGTGAAGTCCGTTTGTAAAGTAACCTACAAAGAACTAACGATATTACGGCCTTTGTAGAGTCACTAAATGCCACCTCTCACTAAATCTTTCATAGTTTGAAAACACTCTCCTAAAATCTCCCTCTAACTGAACTCATATCGTGATCAAACCTCAAACCTAATGAAACAAATAGCTGCTAACTGACGCACTGAAATTCTTCTAGTTGTCTAGTGTTGGTCTACGAGGATTTTCTTGTTTACACATTTGATCAATAGGTGAATTCAATGAGAGCATCTTGGGAAATGCAACAAGGAATACTAGAAATCTGTTTCAATCAATCATGGGATATCCCAGCATAGTACTAATTAGGTTCTAAATGTTAGTCGTATCTAACTGCATACACGAAGCTTTGTGTGCAGAGCGATAATCGCTGATGACATTAGTAGCATAATTTAGAATTCACAGGCGATTGATATCGTCTCAGTGACTGATGGATGGGCGTATTCAACATTTCACCTGCATGTATTGCGTCGTTTCCCTGTTGCTGCATAATGTGCATAGTTGTCAATGGTTCCTTAATTGACATCAGTTCTTGACGAAACTTGAAGCGGTATCTTAGTTTTTCTTAATGCATTCTGCACACAGTAGAAATTGACGCGGTTCTGCAGTCTTTAGTATTATTTGTTACTAAACAATCGAATTGAGCTCCGAGTCGAACAGTGGGGCTTCAACAACACATCTCCACTTCGTCATATCTTCCACTGTCTCTTCGGCTTCGACCACGAGTGCCAACAATGTCTCATCTCCTCCTGCGTTAACGATCTTCTCCATGCCAAGCTCAATGTCATGACTCACTCGTCGTTTCCCATTGATATTCCACTCGACCATCGGCCTACATCGAGTGCGATGTCATTCGACATTCGCGCCTACAAACTGTCTCAGATAGGACGAGCTCTGTAGGCTGAATGACCCTGTACACTGACCTAATTAAACAAAACGATATAATATAATTTGCAAGATACCTTGCAATGACTGTGAGTTGGGTCAACTAGATAGGTCGAACTTGTGGGACAGGGACGAACAGACTGTCAGAACATAAGAGTTTAGCCAAGATTGGAATGATTACCTCAAGAAGATAAGTAATTTGTAAAAAAAAGTGGACAACACCACTGCATGAATTAACACACAACCACAAAATAAGTTGAGTGGAACAGAGTTGAAATCCCATAAAGTAATATAGATAGGTGGAGATGGAGAGAGTTTGATTACTGAATCCAGGTTCATTGAGCCTGCTACACCCAATACAGGCAATATAATTGACTAGACATAAATAACACAGATATGGACGATACATTTACCAGCAGTCCAGTCAGACCCAACGAAAGCACAAAATTTATGGAAAAACATTCTTATCCACAATGATGTTATACTCTAACACAGTGTCCAGTTCTCATCCATGTACCTTTCATTCGCTTCCATAATGGTGTGGAATCAAATAATAATTGTATCCATGTAAATTTATGCATTTACAGACGATTGTACAGCTTCTGAAAAAAAAGATCACCTAAAAACATGTTTGATGAACTTCGTGTTCTCTAATTACTAATGTCCCAATCCGTAGTTTCCACGATCCCAAACAACACATTGTGTATGTACACACACACGCACACATTGTAGCACGTCGCGTCTCCCTTCCGGAAAGGTTGGATGCATTCTGTCGAATCGAAAATAGGTCATCCCGAATATTTCAAAAAACGAACGTCATGCATTACAAACACCTAGATGAGACAAATCTATTGTCATCACTGATGTTGACAAAGGCAATTTCACTGTCGTTCTGAATAAAGATGACTATAACACGAAATCTTTAGAAGACATCGAAGCAGGTCCATGCGCAATACTACCAATAAACGAAATATCGAGTACTATGAACAAAGTGAAAGCACATGATTGTAATCTACTCAGAGAACCCAAATCAAAATATGAGAATTCAGTTTGCTTTATAATAACTGATCAAACGAACTTGGCCGAGAGATTTTGTGGAAGGACGAAAATCCACAAAATAACTGTTGCCCTTGAGACCAATAATTGATTTCACCAATTCAGTGACAAACACTTCTTCAAAACACACATAAACAATAGTGACAGCACCTCAATACAATATTCCTTTGAAAATTGAAAATATTGAGGAATTTGAAAGAAATGTGATGCAAATGACGACTGAGTGAGACGAAATTGTGGCACGTTTTGATGTAGTTTCACTATTCGCTGGTATCCCTTAGGTGATTCGCTTGATACCATGAAATATGAGCTTGAAAACAATCAGGATATATTAGCTCAGTCATCATTCTCAATGGAAAACGTAACAAAATGCTTCAAAGTTTGCTTAGACTCTACCTATTATTTGACCTTTAAAGGAAAACTGTGCTGTTAGACTAAAGGAGTTGCGCTGGGTTCACCAGCATCTCCAATTGTAGCTTATCTGCATATGAAAGCTGAAGAAAGAAAAGCACTGACACGTTTCAGTTGTCATCCTAGAATATGGTGCAGAAATGCAGATGACACATTTGTCATCATGAAGAAAGCTGACAAGGAGAACCTTCCAACACAGGTTAACTTTGTCTCAGAATATATATCTGGTTTACGTATGAAGTAGAATCGGATGAGGAAAGTCTAAACTTTCTATGTTGTCTTGAAAAACAATAAACTGACGAGAAATCTAAAGTTCACAATATACAGGAAATGTACGCACCTCAACAGGTATTTAAATTTTCAATCAGATAATCCAATAGGAATGAGAGTTTCAGTAGTTTCAAATCTCGTCAACATAGCTGAAAGCATAATAACAGATAATCGTGATGATGATATGGAGACCGAGATATCCAGTATTAAACAAATTCTGATTGGAAGTGGCTATCCGAAAAGGCTGCAAGACAATATTATCAATGAAATGAGCAGAAAGGAAACAGAAAATTGAAAAGTCTTGCTTATCGGCAAAAACCACTCCATGTTGAAAGAAGACAGCTGAACAACTTCAAGGACTACTGGCTTCATACAATATTAAAGTCTATTTCAAGCACTCTAATTCTTCAGAGAGAGCTTTGGTGAATGTCAGAGACATGGTTCCGAAAATTTCACAAAACTAGGAGACAGCATTAAAAAATTCAGAATGTGAAGCTTGCTGTATGGGGGAGAATAGTAGACAGGCGAAGGTCAGATTGAGTGAACATAGGCTAGTGGTGCACGAAACGTCCAACTAGAAATCATACATTCTTCAATTGTTGAATTATATTAGACTGGAAACAAAATATTCCATTCAAAACAATAATACTACTGAGTTATTCAAGTAGTGTGAAACTGATTCTAGAGAATCACGATACTGGTCACGCAGCCAGGTGAATTTGTTCATTGGCATATCATCCATTTTACAATTCGAATTCTGACTGGCAGCGATTTGATTGATTTATGGATAGCATAATCACGAATCGAGTCACAGTGAGGAACCACTCAACTCCAGTGAGTATTGGACGACTGGTTTCGACTGCAGTGTGAAGAGAAGAAAAACAGTTGACAGAATTTAGACGACGATATACAGAAAAAGAGCGTAGCCTTCCCTAGCCTCCACAGCTCTGTTGCGAAGCTGTCGTCAACTTGGAAATCAGTAACTAACTGTTTCAATTAGCTGAGCAGCTGTCAAGCTTGTGATCATCAAGTGCAACGTCCCTGATTATCAATCAATTACTCAGCTCATCCACTCACCACAGTGAAACGAAGGTTAATACAAGTGGTGGAAAACAGAGTAGGCAGACTTCGAACAACTACACCAGAGAAATAAGTGTCTTATTCAAAATGTTACTCAACAGCAACAAACCAAACGTATTTATCGTAGATAATCTAAGGAGAAGGAGGACGAGGAGGATCAAAGAGAATGTAATACTAGAGAATGATAAGAAAAGGACGGTAAAGAAATCATCACAAAACCATAGAGATTTTTGACATCATAAGCTGAATTCGAAGAGACCTCAGAAATGCTGGAGTTCGTAGCACACCCAATCCAGCGAATCTAATCATTATTATTATCGTTTCCTTTCATTCCTAGAGGAACACATAGCTTCAGCCGCACGTCTCCATTGCTTTTGGTTCTTTGACAACCTCTTCACATCCCTTCACATCTACCCATACGCTTCCATTTCCTCTTCTCATGACCTGCTCCAACATTTCACCCTAGCACTGACGACAAACACGAAGTTTCTCGTTTGGGTCTCACCCGAGAGATGGCCTGTCGTGTGACGTCACTTGATGGATTGCTTTTCCAGAGTATGACCATTCAAACCACTTTCATTTCTTTCTGCTTATTTGTTGCACAATTGATTCCTGCTGAGTTGATTAGCTCCCAGAGATCACTGTTGCTGACCCTTACCGGCCAGACATCTAATCTTGAGTAGTATTGAGCGAAGACAGCTGTTGATGAAGGTCTGTAGTTTTATTCGAAGTGGCTTTCATGAAGAGTCAAGCCTCTAATGCGTATATTGTCCGCATCATCATGACCACCACACGAACTTGAGAGAAATGAAAGCTTGCCTTGCTTTCCCGATCGTTGCTTTGATGCATTTAGTTGAAATGGTGCTTCACAGGTCGGTGAGTAAAGAAGGCTACCCCCTTCCAATTCACTTATTGATGCTGACTTTTGTCTGTTGTTGTTGTAGCTGTTGGCAAAGAATCATCATCATCTGTGTTTTATCTATGTTCACCTCAAAACCTATCCTTGATTCTTATTCTGTCGCTAAAATCTTGCTATTCACTTGTATATCTTACAATTTGTGGGATATCAGACACATATCATCGGGAAAGTCCACATCCTCCAAGTATTTCTTGAGCTCTCATTTTATGCTAGTCTCTTCGTTGCCCCCTCTCTGTCACGTTTTCTAGTCTACCGCAGTCAAGAAAATCATTGAGGATGGTAGACAGCCAGCTCGTCTTACTCCCGGCTTCGTTTCGAAGGACTCCGTGAATTTCCCGTTGCGGAATACTTGGCATTTCACTGTTTGTCCTGTCCCTTCTTTCTGCCCAGAACTTCTATACAGGGTTTACTCCACAACTCTTTCAGGTCTCATCGCGCGTGTTCATTTGTGTCTCCGCCTTCTTCAATATGATTGCAGTGAAGATATACTTTGTTTGCCATAATGAGATCTCTCCCTGTGTTGTTTCCAACATGTCAACCATTAGGAATATAGCGTCACCGACTGGAATACTGTCCATTGTTGTTTGTAGTTGTCTGTAGAACTCTTCTTTCTATTATGCGTTGTTTGTGTGTGCACAGAATTGAAAAATTGTCAATTTCCTTCCGTTGAGTTGAATCCGGCGGTCATTATCCTGGCTGAGATAGCCTCACATTGTATCATGGCCTTCGTTTCCGTTTGTATTATCATCATTGCAACACCCTCTGTCATATTGGGATTGTCTTTTTGATGACTAGAAAAAATTAATCACTCTCCTGTTGACAATTATGTGAGTCGACTGTCATTCCATCGGCTTCCGCATATTCCCAGTGCTTGAATACCATTTCTTCCAACTCACATTCCCCACCTTCGACTAGTTTCTTACTTTTATGATATTCACGGAAACTCTGAGAATCTGTAAACGTCACTGTCTGTGTTGTTCACCAATATGTCTTGTTCTAACAAAGTATATATTCAAACCACCCGTCTTCATTCACTCCTGCATATTGATTGTGTGGACGAAGAGTGGTTCTTGGGTGTCTGGCTGCTGCCTTCCTAAAGTGCTTGCCGTCTATTTCTCCCTGACTGGTCATGTGAACTTCAGTATGGAGGCGCTGGAGGAGACAGATGTTGATGAAAACTGCCTGCAATCACCAGTGATTGAATCTTACCATCGAAAACTGCGACATCGCTTAGTTGACTATGTTGCCAGTTTCGTAGCCGCTCCGAAGCCCGAGAAAAGAAGGATAGTTGGGTGCAGGACTACTCAACCTTCACCACTAAACATATGAAACCAATGGAAAGAATTCAACACACATAAAATATATTGACAATACAAAATAGAACGATCGCATTCTTCGTTGAAATCGTAGAGGAAAGGTGATGCCGCAGGCTGGTGTAACCCAGCCTTCAGGAAGCCAGTAAGCCTGCTGATGTGTCTTCTCTCAATGACTGTCAACGAGAGACAGTCATGGACATCATCCTAAATATTGACATGAAAATCCTCATGGGCTTTATGAACGGTAACCGAACTGGGAGCAGATAAATAATAATGTTTGCTTCTCATTCTCAAATGACTTCATAGACTGAATCACCGTCAAATGTCGTCCCAAACATCTCCCCAAATATAAACACACCTTTATCACAAACATGTACATTTCTCCAAGTTGCTCACTATCTAATCTTTCAAATTTTGCCGATGAATTCACCATGTTCGCCGCTGCCAACTTCGACAACTCTCTGTCTGTTATTACTGGGGACTTCAACTCGTCAGATTGCTCCTTCCTTGAAGCACTTGGTCACTCTAACATTGTCAAATTTCCCACTCGACTAGACAAAACACTGGATTTAGTTTTTACAAATGACGAAGGAATCTATGAAGCACGTAAACGTGCACCGATCCTCAACTCTGATCACTCTATTGTTCGTGTTCTACCAAAAATTTACAGCAAAACACATATTAAAGTCTTCTCGCATCTGTCTATGAAAGCACAACAAAGATGCTACTCATCCGAAAACTTACTCAATCTAAGGTGCATGTTACAAAATACTAACTGGGACTTATTCCATGAAAGTTCATTAGATGACACAATCGTCAATATAACGGATTATCTCAAGTTTTGCCTTGATATATGTTGTCCCAAACAAACTCTATTCAAACGTCTCGACCGCTTCTCATCCCCTTATCTCAAACAACTTCGCAGGAAAAAAGAAACTTTGTACAAATCCAAAGACAAGTTAGGACTCAAAAAGATTAATGCTCAGATCAAATATGAAATCAAAAATCTTAATGCTATCTATAATGATACACTTTTATCATGTAAATCTCCAATCAGTATGTGGAAACTTTTTAATGAAATTACTGGTAATAGTAAGCGTTGTAATACTTTTCCCTCTTATGATGTTAATGCTCTTAATCAGTCTTTTATACGCTGTCCTTCTACTTTAACTACCTCTAATGTTACCTATCATGTTGCTGAAAACTTTCATGACTTTAATACTCTCGATGTTCTAAAATGTCTTAAAACACTCAAGCCCTCACGTAGCCTAGGTCCTGATGGCATACCTGCCTATGTTCTAAAACAATGTGCAGATGTGTTGTGTTCTCCACTAACCAACATCCTAAATGCCTCTTTCTCCAAAAATATCGTACCTGATGCATGGAAAGACATCAAAATTGTCCCTGTCCCTAAACCTGGAAATGGCAAGAACGTAAAGTTCAGACCCATTGCCATCACTTCCCCGTTTCTAAAGGTTATGGAAAAACTAATACTTCTTAAATTCGAACCCTCCCTTAAAAACTTCGAAGACCCAAAACAATTTGCCTATAGACAGGGTAGGAGTACATTAGACGCTGCAGCTGTCTTACACAACAACATCGTCTCATCATTAGATAAAGGTGCTAAATACGTCCGCTGCACGTTTCTTGACTTCACTTCTGCTTTCGACTCTGTTCCTAGATGTCTCCTTCTAAATAAGCTCTCTTTGACGAAAACTGAGTCCTGGGTCACTAACTGGTTGCACTCCTACTTCTCTAACAGAAAGCAGTACACTGTATACAAAGGTAAATCATCCTCTGCTGCACTCACTGAAGCCGGAGTCCCCCAAGGCGCTGTACTCTCCCCACTTCTCTTTTCCTTCTTTCTACATGACTTACCATCTTCAAATGAAATTAATTTTGTCAAATACGCTGATGATCTGTCTGTATCTTTGCCTATCAAATGTCAAAGCGACTGCTCTAAACTTAATGGCTTTCTGTCAGAAATCAACCAGTGGTCCAAGGAAAATGGTCTTACTCTAAACCCTTCCAAATGCCAAACAGTCAATTTCACCTTTAGGCATAAATCCGACCTAAACAAACTGTTTGGCTCTCACGAGGTATGCAAAATAGACGGCACTGAAATAGAAACTAAATCGGAAATTAAATACCTAGGTGTCATTCTATCTGCTGATCTCTCCTGGTCGTCTCATATCTTAGCAATTTCTAAGAAAATATTCCGTCTTGCCTTCTACATTAAGAAGTTAAAACATTCTGGTATTACCCAACCCCTACTCCTACAATTCGTTAATTCTCGCATCCTGCCTATTATTCTCTATTGTTCCCCCTTAGTTTTTCCTGGGCTACTGAAGAAAGACTATAACATATTACGCAGGATGTTAAATGTTGTCAGCAGAGTAAGCAACGTGCCACTTAACCAGCTTGTTAATATTTTGGTTGACAGGCACATGGACTCATGTGAAAAATGGGCCAAGTCCATTTTATCTAACTCACACCACCCTCTTCACTCACAACTCTCCCCTTGCATCTCATCAGGCAAAACCAGAAGCCAATATAGAAAACTATATGCTCGCACCAGCAAGTACAAAAACTCTACCATACCCTACTTAGCTCGCGTTCTGTGTGATAAAGAAAGCATTAGGCGTGACACCTATAATTCATTAAATAGTCATTAGTACAACTGGATCTCATCTTTCCAACCCACTTCATCAATAGGTTCAACATTTCCTTTCTTTCTGTTCCTTTTCTCTCTCTTCTTTTTCCGTTATGTGCTGCTTTGTCTCTTTCTTTCGCTTACGCCAGTTAATAAGACAGCTCCCACTTTTCTAACACCTTCAAACACTGTTTCAGCTTTACCTTTGCTACTGAACATGCCAATGTATTGTTGTAATAATGAACTGTGGTTTCCTCAATCTATGTAGAATTCTATTTATTGACAATGTACTAACTGGATGCAATACTGTAGTAAAAATGCTGAGAATTCCATTCTGTATCACAAGTACTGTTTTGGAATAAAGCAAATTATTATTATTATTATTAAAAAAAACAGAAAGAGAACTCATCCTCAGTCGAAAGGCTGCCGTTCGGTGAAATGAATGAGAATCGAGGATTATTCGCATACTAACGCGTTCTCAATGATTTTTTGATTGGTGGCAGCGTGTATAAGCACAAGGATACGCAGAAGGATATCAACATGTGTATCGCCTGATGGATACACTACGAACAAGATAGATTTCATTTCAGTGCTTCTCTAGTGGAGGAGACATAGACAATCAGCTGGACATAGTGTCGAGAACAGAAGCAGATATGCAAATGGACAGACCACAGTCTGGTTCACGAAACATTCAAGGTGAAGCTGAAATCCTTCAGAACAACTGGAGACAACCAAGTAGAATTCAAGTTCAATATTCACAAACTAAAAGACAATAGTACAGCGGGTGCTACTGCCTTCAATACAGCCATCAGATTGGAGTGAATTCGGCGGGAGACAGACGGTGGCAACACTGCAGAAGCCTGCATGGGAGGATGATGGAATTAACTCACATGAAATGACGTTCAAAATAACATGTACACAGGTTCTAGTGAGAAAGATGAGACAACGAAGCAGTGAAAACGGATGCAGTGACTGCAGCAGATGTGCTCATACCATACAAACGAAGAGATTCGAGGGAAGGAAATGTTCCTATTGACTGTAAGAAAGGCTGGCTACCTCGTCAAGCTGCCAAAGAAAGGCGACTGAGTTAGGCCTGTGCAATAACTGAGTAGCGTGAAATAATGCTGTTGTACACTCACGCCAAGTAAATCGCCAAGTCGCATCACGCTGCGGAGAATATAAGATGCACCGGATGGATACAGAACTCCCCCAGACACACTCGAAAACAAGTGCATTCATGTAGAGTAAATCATGTGAGGATGAAGTTGAAACTCCACGCATCGTCGTCATCACAGAACAAAGCATGGAATCGCAGTCAAACCTCTACCTCAACAAATTCATCGACTTCGAGAAGTGTTTCGACACACAGCGTTGACCAAGCTGTAATGTGGAAACTACTGCAACACCAAGGTGTGCAGTGCCCAAGTCTTCTATGACCTCATTCAACAGCTGGCCATATGACCATGCCACTTGTCAGGTGACTTACAACGTGAAACCCACGGAGTCAGTCGAAGTGAACACGGGAGTAAGGCAAACTGGCTGTCTATCATCACCACTGATATTCCTAATTGTGGTGGACTGAGTTATGCGTGAGGCTGTGCTTGGGATTCGGTAGACAGGAGTAGGCTGGACCACCGATGAGAAGACTCTAGAAGATCTAGATTTCAAGCGTGGATGATCTTCATTTAACGTCACAGAAACTTGAAGACTAGCAGGCAGCAGGCTGGCAGGCGGAAACTAACAAACTGGCCGAAGAGGATGGCCAGCTGGCTGGCAGTGAAGACAGGACTCCAGAGGAACACAGGGAAAACGGATGTGATGAAGGTAAACAAACAACACCAAACTAAGCCAAAACAACAACCAGCACCAGTCACTATCGACGTAGGAAGATTTCACAGAGGTTGCTTGCTTCATCCACCATTGTTTCAGCTACAGGCGGTGGAACGGAGGAAGATGTCACAGCCGGTGAGAATCGGAAAAGCGGGATACGCCTTTATCTACCGGAAACCAATTCGGAAATCTTCTGCAATAGCTCAATCAGCATGAGGAACAAGATTCGCATTTTCACATCAATTTAAAATCGGTCTTGCTATAAGCGACAAAAACTTGGCCAGCCGGCGTGCGTGTCACAAAACGGATTGCCAACAGCCTGTTGAAGACTTTCATCTACAGCTGCCACATCTGCTGTATGTCTCCCTACTGACGATGAGACAGCAAACCAGAAAGATTCAGGAACACGAAACTCTGCCTTGTAACAAACCAACAGGTGAGAGCCAATCGCCGATCTACAGATATGTAGGAGAAGATGGAGATGGATAGATCGGTCGAGCATGAATTAGGGCGAATGTCGAATGACATCGCACTCGATGCAGGCCGATGGTCGAGTGGAATTTCAATGGGAAACGACGAGTGAGTCGTGACATTGAGGTTGGCATGGAGAAGATCGTCAGCGCAGGAGGAGATGAGACATTGTTGTCACTCGCGGTCGAAGCTGAATGGGCAGTAGAAGATATGACGAAGTGAAGATATGTTATTGAAGCCCCACTGTTCGACTCGGAACTCAGTTGGATTGTTTATTAACAAATAATACTGAAGATTGCAGAACCGTGTCAATTTCTACTGTGTGCAGAATGTATCAAGAAAAACTAAGATACCGCTTCAAGTTTCTTCAAGAACTGATGTCAATTAAGGAACCATTGAAAACTATGCACATTATGCATCAACAGGGAAACGACGCAGAACATGCAGGTGACATGTTGAACACGCCCATCCATCAGCCACTGAGACGATATCAATCACGTGTGAATTCTAAATTATGCTACTAATGTCATCAGCGATTATCACTCCACACACACAGCTTCGTGTATGCAGTTAAATACGAATAACATTTAGAACCTAATTAGTACTATGCTGGGAAATCCCATGATTGATTGAAACAGATTTCTAGTATTCATTGTAGCCTTTCCAGCGATTCTCTGGATGAATTCACCTATTGATAGAACCTGTACACAAAATAATCCTCGTGGACCGACACTAGCCAACTAGATGAATTACAATCCTTTAGTTAGCAGGTATTCGTTTCATTAGGTTTGAGGTTTGATCACGATATGAGTTCAGTTAAAGGGAGATTTTAGGAGAGTGTTTTCAAACTATGAAAGTTTTAGTGAGAGGTGGCATTTAGTGACTCTGCAAAGGCCGTTATATCGTTAGTACATTGTGGGTTACTTCACAAACGGACTTCACTAATGCATAATTCACTAATACACAGACGCAGTGCCAGCTGCTGATCAGGTGGCTCAGTTTACAAACCAATAACATTGATGTGGTGAAATGTTAAACGGACCCAGTACCACATGTGACGGCTTAACTGTTTGAAAAATACTTCTTGAGTAACCCAACCACGATAATGTTGCTTATTTGGATGTTTCGATTACCCTTGTGATCATTATCCTATTTACTCTTAGACTGCATATCATTGTGATGGCCTTCGTAAATCTCATGTTGATTTGATCCTTATTCTTTGATTTTCCGGCTGTCAAATCTCTAATCCTGATGCTTCTCCGTGTTGTTATGTGACGATGACAATGATAATGTGCGTCATACAATAAATTACAGTCACAAGTCAGCATTTTCTCTTGATAGAACGAACAAACTGGCGTACTAGCAGAGCAATCCAGTTCATTAATACCTCAACAATCAACAGGCGCAGACACATTAAGTAGCAGCGGATGCATTCAGTTCAGTTCAGTTCATTACATACATACACTACTGTATCCTATGATGACGGTTGAAGTTTGGCAAACTAATTGTGGTCCACACCACTTATTAACTACTCCAAAATTATCTCTTATTCATAGCTGCCTAACAGCACTGTTCATGTAGATTTTGGTCATTGATGTTACCAATGGTAAATAGAATGTAGTAGATTTTTCGTCAAATTACCGTCTTCTCGATGTCTGTGGAGAGTGTTGTGGCTGTGCATTTCTCAAGGAAGACGTGGATATACAGATATACAGTAGGATAAGAGGATTGTTCCTCTGACCTAAAACAACAATCAGTCGACTTCGGTGGATGCACATCCTACTCTCTTCACAAGTCCTATATTATTCCTGTGAATAATGACGTAGAAATGAAAACACGATGAAGGCATTATTCGAAGTTTATTTACTCAACTCAGTGAACAGATATGAGAATAGGAAAGAGCTGGTTGGTCGTTGTAATCACAGATTAATGAGAATATATACACACAAAATGGGTTGGAAGAAACACACCCACCACATATTATGAGCCATTCGCTGTGTAGCTTTGCGTCTTTCGCCAGACACATCGACTTCTTTATCTGGAAGGAATACAGAGAAGAGCATGATCAAAATGACGCAGCATTCACACACTGACACTTTGAGAAATAATCACTCTGTCTTCAGGATCTCATCATGAACTGACATCGGTTAGAGAAGCATTGAAAAAGTAGCCAGAGGGAGTAATCAAAACCTGGTTGGTCAGGCTAGATTGTCAGTTCGCTCCACGAGTCTACTCAAAGCACAAGCTTTCGAAGCCAGGAGATTCCGGTTTTAAGGCGAGCTCACACAACATTGAACCACTGGGTTCCAGTCCAATGGCCATCACGTCAGTTCTCAAATTCGCCGATCCATAATATGTCACTAGCGACAGACACAAGACAGTATCATCAGTGAATAATGTTCCTCCTAACATCCGATCTAAACTTCCTCGTTGATCACGACTCCCCACTACAGCATGAAACACTGGACAAGGAGTTAAGCATTGGCCAGAATTCTCTGTCGCTGACTGGCCGATCGTTCTCCAAGCAATGTCAGTCCATTATGAATTCTTGAAATCAATCAATTCCCTGGTAATCAACAGCTGCAAATTCTTCTCTGATTCAGAAATGAAATGTTGAGCGATTACATGCATATATGTAGATATATATTTGAAATTATGCCATCATTCAAAATATGTGAATAACATCAAGAGTGACAGCACAAACGTGGAAACTACAAGTAGGATTGCACCAACATACATCGCTACAATACACAATGACTGGAGACAGTCTGCTTCACACAGTCAACTAGTACATGGTTCGTGCAAACAAACTCAAATATACATTTATGTATTTCAGATGTACACATACTAAAGTTCAACTTACGTTTGAGAGTGGAATTGGGAGCAACATAAACTGCAGCGGCCGTGGTGGTATCTGGAATACTCGGGTTCATAATTGCACCGTCTGCAACTGAAATCACCACCAGTGTAACAAGCAGATAGCAGATCTAAAGAGAAATAGCATGAACCAACATGACCATCAAATCTCCTACACACGCACACTCACCATTCTCACTGAATTGGAACAACACTCGTCGATGATGAAGCCGATGATGATGATGATATCACAGGAAACATTCACGTGTATATATATGCCATGCAGGATGAGTGTGATGCGGACACGTGTTTCAGTTGGTCGTCCAGTGTGACCAATGGAAACACTCTCATCTTGACTGAGTATGTGATTGTGTGAGTGGATGAGAGAGAAATGGAGTTGATGATTGGTGAATCGATAGATAATAATTCAGTGAGTGTGTGTGCAGTCGATGGTGTTTCTGTGTCAGTGTGAGATGAGTGATGTCATTTTCACATTTCACTGTGTGTGTGACTGATACACCTTGAATGATGTATGTGAAATACTGTGTTTGTTTGCTGTTTCTCACAGTGTTCTACTGAGTTGTGGTGTTCATCACTTGAAATTTTCACTTCCACTGGTTGTTCTGTTAAATCTGCGGGTGCACTGGGGTCCTGGTGAAACGACTTCAGTATTAAGTTGCCTCTTACCCATGTTCCCTTGTAATCTGTTTTAGTTGGCCTGAGTGTGCAGTCAGTCAGTGAGGATAGCTGTTGATGAACGTCTGCAGTCCATTTGTGTTCAGCAGACTCAATTGCGATCAGACTCAACAGCTTCATGTCTTAGTGTGTTGAAATATTGTCATTGAATTTTCATAGAAACATTTTCCACTATGAAGAGAGCCAATGCTACTTCTGCTTGCAATTATTCAAAAAGGAGCAATCACCTCTTGCAGCATCGCTACATTAAAGAAACTAAAATCTCAGTTGAACATCTCTTTGTTGATACCACATTGTGTCTTCGACCTTCACTAAAATTAGTACTCATGGAGCGATTTTTGTATTTCATTTTTGTCCACTAGCCAGTGTTCCAAGATAACATCTCGTCTTCTCAATTTCGTGTCCAGCAGAATGCAAATAGAATTTCTACAGTATTACTGAAAATTCACCAGAAGCGAATGCCATTTCATTATCACTCAGGTATCCTAAACATTACTGATCGCATTTAACAGGAAATGTCGTCCTCCATCCCATGATTTTAGTTGCTTGACGGAGTGAAGTCTTGGATGAGTGGAACTACCCACAAAGCCATGACCAATGTTGTTGCTGTCCTCTTTCCAAAGAATGTCCCTAATGTGTTATAATTACCACTTCTGTATGTGACAACATGAAAAGAATTCCGAAATATAGAAACGAAATAGAAATACTCTTTCCAGTGACTTCATCCATAAGTGGTAATATATATATATATATATATATTAGGATCTTGCCAGCAAAATGAATAATTCCAAGGATGTGTAATAAGAATTGTGAATTTCAGATAAAGAAATTCCCTAGTCTGCAAGAAACTCAAATGAGATAAATAAGCCACATAAGTGACGTCATCTACCTGACGAGGTTGATAGGAGCTCACTTTCAATGGAAACTGAATAGAGTAACAGTCAAGGTAACAAAAGTGGTAAATAAAGCGAGGTTGAATGGGCCACGGTGGTGTGGGAACAATGTCATACAATTGAGAAAGGAACTAGCAAGATGAGTGCAAATCAACAGATTCGATTTGACGTTAAGATAAGTCATGATCATTTCAGATTCAATCAAATGAGCAACCCTCTTCTGTGTGCAGAATTGATTCGTACTGTTTTATCGAAATACTCACGTATTCCACAGATAAATGTGGACCTGGTTGCTGGGTTCACGCGTAGTAGTGATAGAATAGACCTGTTGTCAATAAACGTGAACATTGAACGTTTGTTTGTTGGAACTGGCAGCCATTGGTGGACAACTCGAAGGCGCGAATGGTCGATCGCTTGCAAGTTGAATGAAGACTGGAGCAAATACGAATAAAAGTACTTTATAACTTCATTTGTACTTAACATTTGTTTGTAGACCTTGTATTTTGCATCGCTTTAATTGTCAAACAATATAATTTCGTTCAAGGAATACTGGTGTTGTGGATTTAAAGTTGAGACACACACATAGTACTCATCGGTTCAAAACGAAAACGTCTTCATTACAATAGGAACATAGGGCTAAGTTCCTTGAAACCTGTGTTGCACAACCCTTACACTCTCCTACATAAAAGCAAAACAGGAGGCGAGTGATCGATGGTATAGTTGGATAACGAACACTGTGCACGGTCACAACACGTAGCTCCACATGACCAGGTGAATCAGTGAGGCACATTGACGAAGCCAGCTAACATTGACAGCTTATGTTTCCTTCACGTTCACGTTAAAGCAAATCATATAGAAGGTTTGAAGAGAAGATCATAATGACAGAGCTGGTAGATTGTGCGTTCCATGTCAGCTTTCTGTAGATGGATCTTCCGCAGACTAGCATCGTGTTCGCGCCTTGTTAGATGGATTTCCAGGAAAATATATTTTCGTGTCGGTATCCTTCCCTATTTTCAGTGGATTACTGGATGTTAGCCGTTCTATAGTCTAGGATGTCCTCAAAATTATCCTGTTTACAGGAGATAATGAAAGTGACATCCACGTATCTCTTGTTCAAAATAAAGTTGTGGGTTCAGAGTGGACTTGATCATAACTCTTGCTTCGTCCTGTTCTTGCTTGTTCCATTCTCAATTGCATCATGTTTTTGTCACACCACCGTTACCAATTCAATCTCTCGCCTTCATTACCACTCTTGTTACCTTGACTCTCACTCCACTCAATAAGCATCTCAACCCCGTCATTTAAATCACCTCGCTCAACTTGAGTTTCCGATTGACTAGCGAAATTTGGTATATGCGATTCAGTGATTCCATGACACATCATTTCGCTATGCATACTTTTACATATGTGCAAATGTACAGTTTGGAATGATATCACAGCAAGGAATATCTCTTCAATCAACACCCATTTTTTCATATGACTCAATGAGAATTTTCAAGTCACTCAATGCCTGCAACTCTGACATTATCAGTCTTCTCCAGTAAGCGAGATGTGCTACAACCGGCGATATTACACTTTCACTAAAAACGAGAACACAGTCAATTTTCCTTGCAAACTACTTGAGGATAACATGAAAACCTATTGCACGTCAACTCTGAATTGTACGCCTTCTTCGACTATACAAAAAACAACAGCAAGTCTCTAGATTACGCCCAACGCGCAATGATTGTCAATGTGGATGCGACATAAATGTTCGGAAAAACCTAGCAATTAACTAACTAACTTCACGATCAGCAATTTTCTATGCCTAAGCTGTTTCAAGCAGGTTCACTGAAATTTGCATTATTCAAAAGACCGTTAATTTCTGTTACAGCAAACAAATAATTACACTTCTATGCCAATTCTGTGTGCAATTAACTGAAAATGTATGTCTGCTCTGACTGATCGGAATGCAGCTAATTAATGAACACGATGTTGTCGGCATGAACTTTTGTCGACAAAAGCTCTAGTGAAATTCAGAAAGGCGCTTTCATCTCGCCCCGCCTCATCATCAGATGTTTTTCTGTCATTTGAGGTCAAATCAGAGAGAAAGAATGTAAAGTGAGTTGGCCATAATTTTTCTGCATTGATTATTTTCATTAATAATGGATGACTGCCAAATTGGCGCTTTCCTTCACCTCATTGTCATGCATAGCCTGTCTGACATTTCTACTCACAAATGAAAGTAGCAGAGCAAATTACCATCTGATTGAGTAACAGGCTGATTTGAATCTCTCGTTGAGTGCCCATTCACGCATTAGTCATTATTGTCATTAATGTTCCCTTGGGCTCCGAGTGAAACATGGGTCAGCAAAAGCAATTCGTCTATTTCCTACTATTCTGCTGTGACAGACATACGTTTGAACACAATCTCTATTCTCTTCCTTCGCCAGCAATCCCCTTCATGCCAATCTCTGACTACTACTGAACTCATCGTCGTGTGTGTATTCGCCTACAGACGTGATCTTGTATTCATACCTCTTCTCAATGGACCCTCCTTTCTTCTACTTCTATTCAACATCAACGAAGTTTAATCAACGAGCATATCCTGCTTCTTCTTCATGACTGAATGTGAGGGATGCAGTGCATCATCAAATTGTACTAACAAATCCTCATCTTCAACTTTCTTATCAAGATTTACAAACACATTATCAAGATGATGGAAATGGCAATCCATTTTATCTAGAACTCATTTTAGTGAAGCATTCTGGAACTTGGCAAGGAATAAATCCGCCCAAAAATCGAACCCAGTGTAGAATTCATCGTGACACCATCGAGTTGTGTTTATCAAAGTTTGATAAATGTGAAGTGCAAATTCATAGTGCATCCTAGAATCATCATGTTGAAGCTGATCATTTGAATCGCGATATCAAACTGCTTCTTCATAGACAACTTATACAGAAACTGCTTTCAGTGATAAAATATTTGCGAGCAGACGGCCAGCAGGAAGCATTCTCCAACAACACACTCTGCAGTGGAACAAATGGAGGCACAGTCGACTGCTTGACGAATGTGAATAATAAAATTGAGATGGACTGATTAAATTCGAATGAGACCGTCGAGAGATCGATGCTGAAGAGGAACCCGTAAGTGAAACGATGAGTTCATCATTAGTGAGAGGTTGGCATGGAGGAGATTGCTGGCGAAGGAAGAGAATAGAGATTGTGTTCAAACGTATGTCTGTCACAGCAGAATAGTAGGAAATAGACGAATTGCTTTTGCTGACCCATGTTTCACTCGGAGCCCAAGGGAACATTAATGACAATAATGACTAATGCGTGAATGGGCACTCAACGAGAGATTCAAATCAGCCTGTTACTCAATCAGATGGTAATTTGCTCTGCTACTTTCATTTGTGAGTAGAAATGTCAGACAGGCTATGCATGACAATGAGGTGAAGGAAAGCGCCAATTTGGCAGTCATCCATTATTAATGAAAATAATCAATGCAGAAAAATTATGGCCAACTCACTTTACATTCTTTCTCTCTGATTTGACCTCAAATGACAGAAAAACATCTGATGATGAGGCGGGGCGAGATGAAAGCGCCTTTCTGAATTTCACTAGAGCTTTTGTCGACAAAAGTTCATGCCGACAACATCGTGTTCATTAATTAGCTGCATTCCGATCAGTCAGAGCAGACATACATTTTCAGTTAATTGCACACAGAATTGGCATAGAAGTGTAATTATTTGTTTGCTGTCACAGAAATTAACGGTCTTTTGAATAATGCAAATTTCAGTCAACCTGCTTGAAACAGCTTAGGCATAGAAAATTGCTGATCGTGAAGTTAGTTAGTTAATTGCTAGGTTTTTCCGAACATTTATGTCGCATCCACATTGACAATCATTGCGCGTTGGGCGTAATCTAGAGACTTGCTGTTGTTTTTTGTATAGTCGAAGAAGGCGTACAATTCAGAGTTGACGTGCAATAGGTTTTCATGTTATCCTCAAGTAGTTTGCAAGGAAAATTGACTGTGTTCTCGTTTTTAGTGAAAGTGTAATATCGCCGGTTGTAGCACATCTCGCTTACTGGAGAAGACTGATAATGTCAGAGTTGCAGGCATTGAGTGACTTGAAAATTCTCATTGAGTCATATGAAAAAATGGGTGTTGATTGAAGAGATATTCCTTGCTGTGATATCATTCCAAACTGTACATTTGCACATATGTAAAAGTATGCATAGCGAAATGATGTGTCATGGAATCACTGAATCGCATATACCAAATTTCGCTAGTCAATCGGAAACTCAAGTTGAGCGAGGTGATTTAAATGACGGGGTTGAGATGCTTATTGAGTGGAGTGAGAGTCAAGGTAACAAGAGTGGTAATGAAGGCGAGAGATTGAATTGGTAACGGTGGTGTGACAAAAACATGATGCAATTGAGAATGGAACAAGCAAGAACAGGACGAAGCAAGAGTTATGATCAAGTCCACTCTGAACCCACAACTTTATTTTGAACAAGAGATACGTGGATGTCACTTTCATTATCTCCTGTAAACAGGATAATTTTGAGGACATCCTAGACTATAGAACGGCTAACATCCAGTAATCCACTGAAAATAGGGAAGGATACCGACACGAAAATATATTTTCCTGGAAATCCATCTAACAAGGCGCGAACACGATGCTAGTCTGCGGAAGATCCATCTACAGAAAGCTGACATGGAACGCACAATCTACCAGCTCTGTCATTATGATCTTCTCTTCAAACCTTCTATATGATTTGCTTTAACGTGAACGTGAAGGAAACATAAGCTGTCAATGTTAGCTGGCTTCGTCAATGTGCCTCACTGATTCACCTGGTCATGTGGAGCTACGTGTTGTGACCGTGCACAGTGTTCGTTATCCAACTATACCATCGATCACTCGCCTCCTGTTTTGCTTTTATGTAGGAGAGTGTAAGGGTTGTGCAACACATGTGTATTTTATCACTACTACACAAAACAGCTCCACATTTAAATGTGGAATACGTGAGTATTCTCCTAAAATCGTACGAATCAAACTTCTTCGAACCGCAGAAGCAATTGGGATTCACATGTTTAATCCTCAACTCTGCATACAGAAGAGGTTTGCTCATTTGATTGAATCTGAAATCATCATGACTTATCTTGACATCAAATCGAAACTCTCGCCTTGTGCTCTGCTTGCTAGTTCTTTTCCCAATTGTATGATATTGTTCCCACACCAACGTGGCCTATTCAATCTCTCGTCTTTATTACCACTACTGTTACCTTGAATCTCACTCTATTCAATTATCATCCAGGTTGAGATCTTCCCAACCTTGTCAGCTGGATGACCTCACTTAACTGGCTTAATTATCTCATTTGAGTTTCGTACAGACTAGCGAATTTCCTTATCTGAGATTGGCAATTCTTATGACACATCCTTAGAATTATTCATTATGCTGCCAAGACAGTTGGCTAGATACTAATATATATATTTTTGTGATATAATGGTGCTTATGGATGAAGTCACTGGAAAGAATATTTCTGTGTCGTTCTCATATTTCGGAAATCATTTCATGTTGTCACATACAGAAGTGGTAACTATAACACTGTAGGGACATTCTTTGGAAGAAGGACAGCAAGAACACTGATCACGGCTTTGAGGGTAGTTCCACTTATCCAAGACTTCAAACCGTCTAAAAATTCAGAACATGGGATGGAGGACGATATTTACTATGAAATGCGATCAGTAATGTTTAAGACGTTTAAGTGATAGTGAAATTGAATTCGATTCTGGTGAATTTCCAGTCATAATTTAGAACGTTTATTCGCATTCTGCTGGACACGAAATTGAGAAGACGAGATTTTATCTCGGAACACTGGCTAGTGAAAAAAATTAAGTCCACAAATCCCTCCATGAGTACTTTTATTGGTGTATTTCGGAGGCACAGAGTGGTATCAACGAAGAGATGTTCAACTGAGATCAGTTGTTCTTTCGTGTAACGGTGCTGCAGGAATTGTTTGCTCGTTTTATAAATCATTGCAAGCAGAAATAGAAGTGGCTCACTTCATAGTATTGAATGGTTTTATGAAAACTCAATGACAATATTTCAACACACTAAGACGTGAAGCTGTCGAGGCTGATCAGAATTGAGTCTGCTGAACACAAATGGACTACACACGTTCATCAACAGCTATCCTCACTGACTGGCTGCACACCCAAGCCAACTAAAACAGATTGCGGAGAACATGGGTAAGAGGCAACTTAATACTGAAGTCATTTCACCAGGACTACAGTGGACCCCTAGATTTTACATAACAACCAGTTGAAGTGAAAATCCCAAGTGATGAACAGAGAGAAGGAAAAGCTATATAAAATGAAAGATAAAGGTGGTGTAAAAAGAACTAACTTCCTTATCAAGTCTGAAATGCAGAGATTAAAATGTTATATATAACCAGAAATTCATATCCTGCAAAAATGCTTCTAATATGTGGAAACTATTTAAGGAAATCACTGGTGGTAAGCAGATTAACAATATTCCGTATTCTTCTGATGCATGTACTCTTAATAAATCTTTTATTTATTCTCCCTCAAATTCCATGCTTCCCAGTATCACTAGTGTTAATAATAGCCCCTTTCCAGGTTTTAACACAAATGATGTTCAAAAGTGCCTCAAGTCTCTGAACCCTTCCCAGAGCTTAGGTCCAGATCATGTAACTAGTATTATTTTCAAAAAATGTTCTGATATTCTATGTTACCCTCTCACTGATCTGTTTAATAAATCTTTTTCCAGTAAAATTGTGCCTGCTGTTTGGAAAGACATTAAAGTTGTACCCATACCTAAATCGTCCACTGGAGCAGGTGTCAAATTTAGACCCATTGCTATTACCTCTCCTTTTTTCAAAACTATGGAGAAACTACTTTCACTTAGTCTTGTACCCTCTCTTAAATCCTTTAATGACCCAAAACAGTTTGCCTATAAGCACAGTAGAAGCACTTTAGATGCAGCCGCCGTCTTATATCATAACATTGCTGCCAATCTAGACAAAGGGGCTAAATTTGTTCGTTGTGCCTTCCTAGACTATACATCTGCTTTTGAATCGGTCCCTAGGGACATCTTATTAAATAAACTTGTTGCAAGTCAAACAAAATGTTGGGCTGTTAACTGGTTACATTCTTATTTCTCAGGAAGAAAGCAGTACACCATGTATAAAGGGAAGTCTTCGACTTCATTACCTACTAAAGTGGTGTCCCTCAAGGCGCTGTCCTTTCTCCTTTTCTTTTTTCCTTCTTCTTACATGACTTGCCTCAGTCTGATGAAATAAACTTTGTGAAGTACGCTGATGATTTCACTGTTTCAATGGCTGTTAACTCCCAGCTAGATTGTATCAAAATAAATAGCTTTCTGTCGGAAGTCAGTAAATGGTCTGAGTTTGACGGTCTTAAACTGAATCCTTCTAAATGTCAAACTGTTAATTTCAGCATAAGATGTAAACGACATTTAAAAGAAGCCGTCGATTCTCATGACAGTTGTAAGATTGATGACAATGATATAGGAATTAAATCAGAAATTAAGTATCTTGGACTCATTCTGTCTTCTGATCTCTCCTGGTCTTCCCATGTCTCAGCGATCTCCAGTAAAATATTCCGCCTGACATTTTACATTAAGAAGTTCAAATTTATAGTGACTGAAGATGTCAACACGCACCGGTGAAATGATTTGCGCAAAATGCTCAAACCACTTGGATATATCCTCATCCATAATTATCTGGGATGAGTTTTGTCTGACACGAAATTGCGAAGACGACATTTTATCCCGAATCTCTACTCAGTGAAAAAAGATTCCATAAATGCTTCAATCATCACAGTCGCTCAAGGACGTAAGATAAGCAAATTAGCAACAAAGAAAAAGTATTCAATTCAGATCCGTTGTACTTTATAGTACCTTTACTGTGAGAAATGTATCCTTGTCCTATATACAGTTGCAAGCACAAGCATTATTGGCTTCTTTTGGTTACGTAGAAGTGCATTCCGAAGAGATGAATGTCTAAGCGGACGAGCAACCAGTGAACAAGGAAAGGAGCAGCTGACTTCAGTATGCAGCTCATCAAACAACGGAGTGAATACTGCTTTGACGAAAAATCAGTGACACGCGTACGACACATTGTTAAGTGAAGCTCATGAGGCTGCTGAACACAAATGAACTTCAGAATTCCATCAACATCTGTCCTCACTGATTGGCTCAACAAACGGCTTGGAGAGAAAATGGGTGAGAGGCAACTTCATACTGATGTTGTTCCACCAGGGCTCCAGTGGACCCTCAGATTTAACACAGCAACCAGTTGAAGTGAAAATTCTAAGTGATGAACACCACAACTCAGTAAAACACTGTGAGAAGCAGCAAAAAAACTCAGTATTTCACTTACATCATTCAAGGTGTATAAGTCACACACACAGTGAAATGTGAAAATGACATCACTCATCTCACACTGACACAGAAACACCATCGACTGCACACACACTCACTGAATTATTATCTATCGATTCACCATTATGGGTAAATTTTATTTTGATAGAGTCTCACAGTGTTATACAGTAATATTTACTGATGACGTTTCGAGCACAATTTATTGCTCATAATCATATCAAGGGTACCTAACCTGTCATATGCTCTGATGGTGTTCTCGTGACTTTTGTTGCCAGATCTGCCAAGGGCGATGGGACAGTACGCGACCTAATGGTTGTGTGCAAGGTTTGAAGAAGGCTGTGTGTTATTTGCATACGCCTCGCCCTGATAATGTTTATCGATTCACCAATCATCAACTCCATTTCTCTCTCATCCACTCACACAATCACATACTCAGTCAAGATGAGAGTGTGTTTCCATTGGTCACACTGGACGACCAACTGAAACACATGTCCGCATCACACTCATCCTGCATGGCATATATACACGTGAATGTTTCCTGTGATATCATCATCATCGGCTTCATCATCGACGAGTGTTGTTGTTCCAATTCAGTGAGAATGGTGAGTGTGTGTGTGTGTAGGAGATTTGATGATCATGTTGGTTCACGCTATTTCTCTTTAGATCTGCTATCTGCTTGTTACACTTGTGGTGATTTCGGTTGCAGACGGTGCGATTATGAACCCGAGTATTCCAGATACCACCACGGCCGCTGCAGTTTATGTTGCTCCCAATTCCACTCTCAAACGTAAGTTGAACTTTAGTATGTGTACATCTGAAATAGATAAATAAATATATATATATGCATATATATGTGTTTGTTTGCACGAATCATGTACTAGTTGATTGTGTGAAGCAGACTTTCTCCAGTCACTGTGTATTGTAGCGATGTATGTTGGTGCAATCCTACTTGTAGTTTCCACATTTGCGCTATCAATCTTGATGTTATTCACATATATTGAATGATGAAATAATTTGAAATATATATCTGCATGTCACCTCTCTATCTCAACTTCATTGACTTTGAAAAGGCCTTCGACAGCGTCGATCGAGAGGTGATTGCAGTAGATCGGATAATGCGACAAATAGCGGGCAATGAGGAAACAGGCATAAAATGGACTCACACAAAAAACTTGGAGGATCTGGACTTCGCCGATGATATATGTCTGATTTCCCACAAGTCGGAAGATATGTAAGTGAAAAGGAACAAGTTGGTAGAAGAAGCATCCAGAGAAGATAGGACTCCAGGTGAACATAGAGAAAACGGAGGTGATGAAGATTCCTGGCCAACACCAACAGCCACAGCAACAACAACAGACAGCAATCAGCATAAATGGAAAGAACCTGAAAGAAACTACCTCTTTTACCTACTTGGGAAGCATTGTTTCAACTACAGGCGGAACTGACGAGGATATCAAAGCAAGGATCGGGAAAGCAAGGCAAGCTTTCATTACTCTCAAGTCTATGTGGAGGTCAACAACATTCAGCATAAAAAGGAAAATAAGATCGGGATTTTCAACTCCAATGTGAAGTCAGTACTACTATACGGATCAGAGACTTGGCGTGTCACAAAGAGCACCTCAAACAAGCTACAGACATTCATTAACAGTTGTCTTCGCTCAATACTCAAGATCAGATGGCCGGAAAGGATCAGCAACAAAGATCTCTGGGAGCGAACCAACCAGGAACCAATTGTGAAACAAATAGGCAGGAAGAAATGGAGATGGATTGGCCAAAATCTGAGGAAACCATCAAGTGACATCACTAGACAAGCCATTGCTCGAGTGGAACCCGAAATGGAAGCGACGAGTTGGTCGTCCATGGGTGACCTGGAGGAGATCATGTGAAGAGGAGATGAAAACGTGTGGGCAGACTTGGAGCCAGGTGAAAACTCTAGCAGAGAACCGAATGCAATGGAGACGCATGGCTGAAGCCCTATGTTTCTCTAGGAACTAAAGGAAATAATAATAATATATCTGCATATATGTATATATTCGCTCAAAATTTCATTATTGAATCAGAAAAGAAGCTGCAGCTGTTGGTTAGCAGTGAATTGATTGATTTCATGAATTCATAATGGACTGACATTGATTGGAGAACGATCGAATAGCCAGAGACAGAGCGTTCTGGAGAGCGGTTAACTCCCGTTCCAGTGTTTCATGCTCTAGTAGAGAGTCATGATCAATGAGGAAGAGTAGGTCGGATGTGAGGAGAAATGTTCTTCACTGACGACACTGTCTTGTGTCCGTCTCTAGTAACATATTATGGATCGGTGAATTTGAGAACTGATGTGATGGTCATTGGACTGGAACCCAGTGGCTCAATGTTGTGTGAGCTCGCTTAAAACCGGAAGCTCCCAGCATCGAAACCTTGTGTTGTGAGTGTGCTGGTAGAGCGAACTATCAATCCAGCCTGACCAACCAGGTTTATGTTCTCACTCTGGCTGCTTTTCCAACGCTTCTATCACCGATGCCAGTTCATGATGAAATCCTGAAGACAGAGTGGTTGATTATTTCTCAAAATGTCAGTGTGTGAATGCTGCGTCATTTTGATCATGCTCTTCTCTGTATTCCTTCCAGATAAAGAAGTCGATGTGTCTGGCGAAAGACGCAAAGCTACACAGCGAATGGCTCATAATATGTGGTGGGTGTGTTTCTTCCAACCCATTTTGTGTGTATATATTCTTATTAATCTGTGATTACAACGACCACCCAGCTCTTTCCTATTCTCATATCTGTTCACTGAGTTGAGTAAATAAACTTCCAGTAATACCTTCACCGTGTTTTCATTTCTATGTGATTATTCACAGGAAGTCTACTGATTGTCGTTTGAAGTCAGAGAAACAATCCTCGTGTCCTACTGTATGTCTGTGTATCCACGAATTCCTTGAGAAATACACAGCCACAACACTCTCCACAGGCAACGAGAAGATGGTTAATCGCCGAAAAATCCACCACATTCTATTCACTATTGATAATTTCAATAACCAAAACTACACGAACAGTGCTGTTGGGCAGCTGTGAATAACAGATAAGTTCCGAGTAGTAAACGAGTGGTGTGGATCACAATTAGTCGGTCAAACTCCAACCGTCATAATAGGGAAGATTAGTGTATGTATTTAGTGAACTGAACTGAACTGAATGCATCCGCTGCTACTTGTTGTGTCTGCACCTGTTGATTTTTAAGTGTTTAATGAACTAGACTGCTCTGCTAGTACGCCTATTTGTTAGTTCTATCAAAAGAAAATGCTGGCTTGTGACTGTAAGTCACTGTATGATGCACAACATTAATGTCATCATCACACAACCACACGGAGAAGCATCACAGTTAGAGATTTGACACCTCGAAAATCAAAGAATCAGGATCTGGTCAACATGTGATTTACGAAGGCCATCACAATGATATGCAGTCTAAGGGTAAATAGGATAATGATCACAAGGGTAATCGAAACATCCAAATATGCAACATTTTCGTGATTGGGTCACTCAGGACGTATTTATCACACAATTAGGCCTTCACATGTGATACTGCGTCTGTGTAACATTTCACCACATCAATGTTATTGATTTGTAAACTGAGCCACCTGATCAGCAGCTGGCACTGTGTCTGTGTATTAGTGAATTATGCATTAGTGAAGTCCGTTTGTGAAGTAACCCACAATGTACTGACGATATAATGGCCTTTGAAGAGTCACTAAATGCCACCTCTCACTATAACTTTCTTAGTTTGAAAACACTCTCCTAACATCTCAATTTAACTCAACTCATCACGTCATCAAACTTCAAACCTAATGAAAGGAATACCTGCTAACTGACAGACTGAAATTCATCTAGTTGTCTAGTTTTGGTCCACGAGGATTTTCTTGTGTACAGGTTTGATCAGTGGGTGAATTCAACCAGAGAAGATTGGGAAATGCAACAAGGAATACTGGGAATCTGTTTCAATCAATTGTGGGATTTGGCAGCATAGTACTAATCAGGTTCTAAATGTTAGTCGTATCTATCTGCATACACAAAGCTGTGTGTGCACAGAGATAATCGCTGATGACACTAGTAACATAATTTAGAATTCATAGGCGATTGATTTCGTCTCAGTTGGTGATGGATGGGCGTGTTCAACATGTCACCTGCATGTTCTGCGTCGTTTCCCTGTTGATGCATAATGTGCATAGTTTTCAATTGTTCCTTAATTGACATCAGTTCTTGACGAAACTTGAAGCGGTATCCTTATTTTTCTTGATACATTCTGCACACAGTAGAAATTGACACGGTTCTGCAATCTTCAGTATTATTTGTTAATAAACAATCCAACTGAGTTCCGAGTCGAACAGTGGGGCTTCAATAACATATCTTCACTTCGTCATATCTTCTACTGTCCCTTCAGCTTCGACCACGAGTACCAACAATGTCTCATCTTCTCCTTCGCTAACGAGCTTCTCCATGTCAACCTCGATTTCACCACTCACTCTACGTTTCCCATTGACACTCCACTTGACCATCGGCCTGCATCGAGCGTGATGTCATTCGACATTCGCCCTTATTCACACTTGACCTATCTATCCATCTCCATCTTTTCCTACATATCTGTAGATTGACGATTTGATCTCACCCGTTGGTTTGTTACAAGGCAGAGTTTCGTGCTACTGAATAGTTCTGATTTGCTGTCTCATCCTTAGAAGGGAGACACCCAGCAGAGGTGGCAGCTGTAGATGAAAGTCTTCATCAAGCTGTTGGCAATCCGTTTTGTGACACTCACGCTGGCTGGCCAAGTTTTTGACGTATAGAGCAAGACCGATTTTAAAGTGATGTGAAATTGCGAATCTTCTTCCTCATGCTGATTGAGCCATCGCAGAAGATTTTCAAATCGGTTTCTGGTAGATAAAGCCATATCCCGCCTTTCTGACATCTTCATCCGTTCCACCGCCTGTAGCTGAAACAATGGTGGATGAAGCAAGCAACCTATGTGAAATCTTCCTCCATCAATAGTGACAGGTGCTGGTTGTTCCTTTGGCTTAGTTTGGTGTTGTTTGTTTACCTTCATCACATCCGTTTTCCCTGTGTTCCTCTGGAGTCCTGTCTTCACTGCCAGCCATCTTCTTTGCCCAGTTTGTTGGTTTCAGCCTGCTAATCTTCAAATTTCCGTGGCGTTAGATGAAGTTCATCCACGCCCGAAATCCAGATCTTCTAGAGTCTATTCATTGGTGGTCTAGCCTAGTCCTGTCTACCGAATCTCAAGCACAGCCTCAAGCATTACTCAGTTCACCACAAGTAGGAATATCAGTGGTGATGATAGATGGCCAATTTGCCTCACTCCTGTGTTCACTTCGAGTGACTGGCTAATTTACCCGTTCTGCATCACCTGTTTAGTGGCATGGTCATATGGTCAACTGTTGAATGAGGTCATAGAAGACTTGGGCAATGCACATCTTGGTGTCGCAGCAGTTTTCACATTACAGCTCGGTCAACGCTGTGTGTCGAAATACTTCTCGAAGTTGATGAATTTGTTGAGGTAGAGATTTGACTGCGATTCCATGCTTTGTTCTGTGATGATGACAATGCGTAGAGTTTCAATTTGATCATCGCATGACTTGCCTTATCTGAATGCATTTTTTTCGAGTGTGGCTGGGGGTGTTCTGTATTCATCCGGTGCATCTTGTATACTCCCCAGGGTGATGCAACTTGGCAATTTACTTGGCATGAGTGTACAACAGCATTATCTAACGCTAGTCAGTTATTGCACAGGCTTTACTCAGTCGCCTTTCTTTGGCAGCTTGACGAGGTAGCCAGCCTTTCTTGCAGTCAGTGGGAACATTTCCTTCCCTCGAATCTCTTCGTTTGTATGGTAAGAGAACATCTGCTTCTGTCACTGCATCCGTTTTCACTGCTTCGTTGTCTCATCTTTCTCACTAGAACCTGTGTGCATGTTATTTTGAACGTCATTTCATGTGAGTTGGTTCCATCATCCTCCCATGCAGGCTTCTGCAGTGGTGCCACCGTCTGTCTCCCGCCGAATTCACTCCAAACTGATGGCTGTATTGAAGGCAGTAGCACCCGTTGTAGTATTGTCCTTCAGTTCGTGAATATTGAACTTGAATACTACTGGTCTGTGTCCAGTTGTTCTGAAGGATTTCAGCTTCACCTTGAAGGTTTCGTGAACCAGATTGTGGTCTTCTCATCTGCACATCTGCTTCTTTTCTCGACACTGTGTCCAGCAGACTGGCTGTGTCTCCCCTTACTTGAGAAGCATTGAAATGAAATCTATCTTGTTCGTGGTGTATCCATCAGGCGAAACCCATGTTGATGTTCTTGTGTGTATCTTTGTGCTTGTAAATGCTGGCACCAATAGATAAATCATTGAGAGCGCGTTAGTCTGCGAATAAACCTCTGTTCTCATTCATTTCGCCGAACGACAGCCTTTCGACTAAGGATGAGTTCTCTTCCTATTATTATCTTCTCCCAGTTCGGTTACCATTCATATAGCCCATGACGATTTTCATGTCAATATTTAGGATGATGTCCGTGACTGTTGCAGTAACCCATTTTGTTACTCATCATCGTACTATACTTTCATTGTGTAATTGTACTTTGATTTGTTTATTACTCTAAATCTTGCGTGTTAACAATTGACACATTTGTACTCGCTCAAGTTTTGAATTTTGATTACGGCGAGAATACACCTTCCTACACCTTCTCAAGTGTCTTCTGATTTACGTTGTGTGTGTCGAGCAAGCACAACGTTAGGACACAATTATAAACGAGAAGAAGTATTAGGATATACGTATACGCTAGTTTGATCAAAATATAGCAGCGCAACACTGTCTGTCGTTAATAATCATGGAGAGAAGACACATTGGCTGGCTGACTGGCTTCCTGAAAGCTGGGTTACACCAGCTAGCGGAGTAACTTTCTCTCTACGATTTCAGCGAAGAATGCTATCGTTCTTTTTTTATTGTCAGTATATTTTCTGTGTGTTGAATTCTTTCCATTGATTTCAAATGTTTAGTAGTGAAGGTCGAGTAGCCTTACACCCAACTATCCTTCATGTCTTGGGCTTCGGACTGGCTAGGAAACTAGCAAGATAGTCAACTAAGCGATGTCATAGCTTTTGATGGTTAGATTCAGTCACTTATGATTGCAGGCAGTTTTCATATACACTTGTTTCCTCCAGCACCTCCACACTGAAGATCACGTGACCAGTCAGCGAGAATAAATGACAAGCAGTTTTGGGAGGAAGCAGCCAGACACCCAAGAACCACTCATTGTCCACACAATCAATATGCAGGAGTGAATGAAAACAAGTGATTTGAATATCTTCACAGTAAGAACGAGACATATTGGTGAACAACACAGACGGTGAGGTTTACAGATGCTCAAAGTTTCCGTGAACATTACAAAAGTAAGAAAGTAATGGAAGGCCGGGAATGTGAGTTGGAAGAAATAGTATTCAGGCACTGGGAATATGCAGAAGCAGATGGAATGAGAGGGGATTCACATAATTGTCAACAGGAGAGTAATTCATCTTTTCTGGTCATCAAAAAGGCGACCACAATATCACAGAGGGTGTTGCGATGACGATATTAACGACAGAAACGAAGGCCCTGATACAATGTGAGGCTATCTCACCCAGGATAATGAACGCCGGATTCAACCCAACGGAAGGAAAATGACAATTATACAATTCTGTGCACACACAAACAACCCAGAAAAGGAAGAAGAGTTCTACAGACAACAATGGACAATACTCCAGTTGATGACGTTGAATTCTTAATGGTTGACATGAATGGAAACTGGGACCAGATATCACAAGGAGAGATCTCATTATGGCAAACAAAGTATTTCTTCACTGCAATCATAATGAAGAAGGCGGAGACACAAATGAACACGCGTGAGGAGACCAGCTTTGAAAAGCTCTGGAACAGCCTGAAAGCGTTGTGGAGTCAAACCTGCGGAGTGAAGCCGGGAGTGCGACAAGCTGGTTGCCTACCATCCTCAATGATTTTCTTGACTGCGGTAGACTAGAAAACGCGACAGAGAAGAAGCAACGAAGAGACATAGCATAAAATACGCTTTCAAGAAATACTTGGAGGATGTGGACTTTTTTGATGATATGTGTCTGATATTCAACAAACTAAGAAGATATACAAGTGAAAAGCAACATGTGAGCGAAAGAAGAAGCATCAAAGATGACCTTCAGGTGAACACAGAGGAAACACAGATGATGATGATTCTTGGCCAACAGCTACAACAACAACAGACAAAAGTCAGCATCAATGTGGGAAATGAAAGGAAGTAGCCTTCTTTACCTACCGACATGTGAAGCACCGTTTCAATTAAATGCATCAAAGCAACGATCGGGAAAGTAAGGCAAGCTTTCATTTCTCTCAAATTCGTGTTGAGGTCAACTGCACTCAGCATGGAACAAAGATGCGAAGACTATACGGATTAGAGGCCTGACTCGTTATGAAACCCACTTCGAACAAACTACAGACCTTCTTCGCTCAATACTACTGAAGATTAGATGTCTGGCCAGTAAGGGTCAGCATCAGTGATCTCTGAGAGCTAATCAACTCAGCATGAATCAACTGTGCAACAAATAAGCAGAAAGAAATGAAAGTGGATTGATTGGCCATACTCTGGGAAAGCAATCCATCAAGTGACAATACACGACAGGCCATCTCTCGAGTGAGACTCAAACGGGGGACTTCGAGTTGGCTGTCAGTGCTAGGCTGAAATGTTGGAGCAGGTCATGCGAAGAGGAGATGGAATAGTATGGTTAGATGTGAAGGGATGTGAAAACGTTTTCAAAGAACCAAACGCATTGGAGACGTGCGGCTGAAGCCATATGTTCCTCTAGGAATGAAAGGAAACAATAATGATAATAATAATGATTAGATTCGATGGATTAGGTGTGCTACGAATTCAGTGTCTGAATTCAAAAATCTCTATGGTTTCTGATGGTTGGTTTACCATCCTCTTCTTATCATTCTCTAGTACTACATTCTCTTTCCTGCTACAAGCCCTTCTCCTCCCTCTAAGATTATCTATGATAAATAAGTGTGGGTTGTTGCTGTTGAGTAACATTTTGAATAAGACACTTATTTCTCTGGTGAAGTTGTTCTAAGTCTGCCTACTCTTTTCGCCAGCACTTGTATTAACATTCGTTTCACTGTGGTGAGTAGATGAGCTAAGTGATTGATAATCAGAGACGTAGCACTTGATGATCACAAGCTTGACAGCTGCTCGGCTAGTTGAAATAGCTAGTTGCTGATTTCCAAGTTGACGACAGCTTCGCAACAGAGCTGTGGAAGCTAGGGAAGGCTACGCTCTATTTCTGTATATCGTCGTTTAAATTCTGTCAACTGTTTTTCTTCTCTCCGCATTGCAGTCGAAACCAGTCGTCCAGTACTCCTTGGAGTGGAGTGGTTCCTCAACTTGACTCAATTCGTGATTATGCAATCCATAAATCAATCAAATCGCTGCGAGTCAGAATTTGAATTGTAAAATGGATGATATGCCAATGAACCAATTCGCCTGGCTGCGTGGCTGGTATCATGATTCGCTAGAATCAGTTTCACACTACTTGAATATTTCACTAGTAGTAGTGCTTTGAATGGAATATTTTGTTTCAAGTCTAATATAATTCAACAATTGAAGCATGTATGTGTGAGTATGATTCTAATTGATTTCTAGTTGGACGTTCCGTGCACTGCCAGCCTATGTTCACTCAATCTGACCTTCGCCTGTCTACTACTCTCCCTTATACAGCAAGCTTCACATTCTGAATATTTTATGCTGTCCCCTAGTTTTGTGACATTTTCGGAACCGTGTCTCTGACATGAGAAAGTTTGAAATAGACTTCAATATTGTATGAAGCAGGTAGTCTTTGAAGTTGTTCAGCTGTCTCTTTTCAATATGGAGTGGCTTTTGTCGATATGCAAGATTTTTCAATTTTCTGTTTTCCTTCTGTTCATTTTTATTGATAATATCACTTATAAGCTTTTTCGGATAGCCATTTCTAATCAGAATTTGTTTTATATTGGATATCTCCTTCTCCATATCATCATCATCATGATTATCTGTTATTATGTTTCCAGCTGTGTTGACGAGATTTGAAACTACTGAAACTTTCATTCCTATTGGATTATCTGATTGGAAATTCAAATACCTGTTGGGGTGTGTACATTTCCTGTATATTGTGAACTTTAGATTTCTCGTCAGTTTATTGTTTTTCAAGACAATACAGAAAGTTTAGACTTTCCTCATCCGATTCTACTTCATACGTAAACCAGATATATATTCTGAGATTTAGTTAACCTGTGTTGGAAGGTTCTCCTTGTCAGCTTTCTTCATGATGACAAATGTGTCATCTGCATTTCTGCACCATATTCTAGGATGACAACTAAAACGTGTCAGTGCTTTTCTTTCTTCAGCTTTCAGATGCAGATTTGCTACAATTGGAGATGCTGGTGATTCCAGCGCAACTCCATTTGTTCAACAGCACACTTTTTCTGACAGTAAAGTCTATCAATAAAGGTTAAATAGTAGGTAGATTCTAAACAAAGATTGAATCATTTTGTTACGTCTTCCATTGAGAATGATGACTAAGCTAATATCGCCTGATTGTTTTCAAGCTCATATTTCATAATATCAAGTGAGTCACATAAGGGATACCAGCGAATAGTGAAATCACATCAAAACTTGCCACAATTTCGTCTTATTCAGTCGTTATTTGCATCACGTTTCTTTCAAATTCCTCAATATTTTCAATATTCAGAGGAATATTGTATTGAGGTGCTTTCAGTATTGTTGATGTGCGTTTCGATATAGCATATGTTACTGAATTGGTGAAATCAATTATTGGTCACAAGAGCAACATTTCGGCCTTCCACAAAATCTCTCGGCCGAGTTTGTTTCGTCAGTTATTATAAAGCAAACTGAATTCCCAATTTTTGATTTCGATTCTCTGAGTAGATAACAATCATGTGCTTTCACTTTGTTCATAGTACTCGATGTTTTGTTTATTGGTAGTAGTGCGCATGGACCTGCTTCGATATGTTCTATAGCTTCCATGTTCTAGTCATCTTTATTCAGAACGACAGTGATATTGCCTTTGTCAGCTTCAGTGATGAAAATAGATTTGTCTGATCTAGGTGTTTGTATTGCATGACGTTCGTTTTTTGACAAACTCGGGATGACTTGTTTTTGTTTCGACAGAGTACATCCAACCTTCTGATGAAATTCATTAGTTTCTTCATCAGGTAAAATGGTCAATAAAGGTTCCATGGTGGGAGCTATTTCTATCGCTTTCAGGGGTTTTCTGTTTATGCTGAAGTTCAGTCCTTTCTCAAGTAGTGCCAATTCATGTTCACTGAGTTCTCTATCTGATAGGTTGCATACGGTTCTTGTGTTTGTCTGTACATTTGATTTATTTGCTCTGGAGTATGCTGTGTTCGGATTTATAACTTTTTTTCAAATTTCCGAATTTTTCTTTGCTTAGTAGCATTGAAATTAGCAGACATTCGATCTGCTTTATAAGGAATTCTGTGTAACGCACACAATATCAGCTCCTTGTATGTAACGTTTTTATTATTAGTTTCACCACTATTTGTATTTTGCTCCTGACCTTTGCTGAACTAACTAGTGAATTTTTGATGGGATAGTTATATGATTCACTCTCTTCTTCTATCTGTTTCATTTCATCGTTGAGGTTTTTTTGTTGTGCTACTTAGTGATATTGCAGGCAACGACAGATAAGGTGAATTAAAGTCAAAATATCTTTTGGAATGTGTTGATTATTTATAAACGCTAGTTTGCAGTTTACCTTCATCTACTCGTGTTATTTTACAATCTAACATAGCTAATTCTCCTAGTTCATTTTCCAAATCAAATGTGAATTTTTTCCCCTTTAGCGGTGAGTTTTTATGTATCAGGAGGCAAGAGATATGTTCTGCTTTCAACACAGTGAAAGTTTATCCATCTCTTCACCAGTGCTCATCCAAGACGAAATGTCAACGAAATATCGTGTGGTGAATGTGCTGCCGACTAGATCATCACTAGAAATAAGCGTGAATGAATAACATAAACGTCTAACTAAATGTCATCCCACAGTACAGTACACAAAGCTACAATGATTTAGAAAGATATTCGCCTAAAGCATTACATACACTGGACACCGGCGACAGCATTGATTGGGACAACATTGGTATTCCGAATTCTAACATGAGCAAATGGAAAGAAAGACTGCTAACGATGATATCTGCATTCGTTGTGTTTACGCCGAATTCATGTAGCGTGGGGAACTCAATACAATTGTCCACAACGCGGATACACAAAAGCACATGAAGAGAAAATGAACTCCACATGAATATGTCAATACAAATCATGAATGTGTGAAATGAATGACAACAATTGCAACAGACAGTGTGGTCAGGGGTAGTGATTTCACTCGAAATATTACCATGATGTAAATGAAACGCTTCCCTTTGTGTGCAAAACCTATCGAAATATAATTCTGATTAATTTGAAGTATTCCACAATGCACAAATGTCACACTGACATTTATGGTTTGGAAGTCTTCACCAGTGCACATCGAAGTCACTACTGTGAACTGAATCTTCGAACTACACATTGTGTCTGAAATCATCCGACTGCCTATCACATTGCTGGTTTTCAGCTGTCCCAGTCATCTCAGTACCTGATTTCACTGAACACCAACCAAATGACTGCAAACGAACATTTGGAAATGATATTCTACTGGTGACTGAGCTCTGAATGCAGGATGAAATTGAGTGACGTTCAGCTGGGAATTTGTGAGTGGTAGGCAGTGGCGAGTTGTGTGGGAACGGATGCACACTACCATCACCACTGACTGATAATTGCATCATGTATACATAAGCACATACAGAAGTTGCGAATTGGCTGAACTTTTAATTCACATACTGAGTGACCCTGACCCAGGAGAAAACAGTCGTCGTCCAGCTCTCGCTGGTTTCTGATGATTCTTAGAATGGAATAGCTCTCTGGTGATTTCACTCACCTGAATTCAACTTTGTCACTTTTGTAACGTAGCTGACATCATCTTCAGACTCTAAGCGAATAGTGACTAAGAGGGCGGAGAGAATTCGTCAAATTTCGCCTCCAACTGTAGTCACTCATTTTCGTCAGCCGTTTTGCTTCAAAATCGAGTTTATCAGATGATCGGCACTGTATATTGGTATCCACAAGTATGACTTGTTGTTAATATCGTTCTCTTGAGTTCTGATTGAAATATGAGGCATCAAATGCATGTCGTCACCTTCCTCTATCTTCTGGAATCCCATTGAGCTAGGCTGACAAACTCTTATCTCCTCCTCCACTAACGGTCAACATAATGTCAACCTCCGTCTGACGCTAAACACTTCGTTTCACATTCAGGTTTCATTCAAGCATCGGTCTGGCACGCAATGTCACTCGATGGTCTCATTCGGCTTTGACCACGCCATCTGCACTCCCTCCTTCATATTTGCTGAGTGATCAATTCTTGCTTAGTTCCTTCCACTGCAGAGTTTCTTGTCGCTAACTCCTTCCGGCTGGCCATTCACCCCTCACTATGTAGCTACTGAAAGCAGTTGTTGAAGAAGGTGTGCGGCAGCCTATTGGTAATGCTCTTCGTAATTGACACCTAAGTTTCTGATCCATATTGAAGAACTGACTGACAGACTTCACATTTGTGTTGGATATCCGAATTCTCATTGCGTGAACATCAAAGCTTCCTTGGAATATTCCCATCCCAGTCATTTTTCTGCTGTCACTTAAAGCTGGCTGCATTACTGCCTATAAGCTATCATTTCCATGTGACAAGATGTCATGTATGTCTCACATGGAATCTTGCGAAACACGTTGCTTCCCAGTAAGGCCCCACTCCACGGTCTGCTCTTTTGTCACACAACAGTGATTTCACATTTATTAATATTGGAACAAGACAAATTAATGATCAATAACTTTTTTTCATTTACAAATTCCTAACTCTGGTTTCATAATAATCAATATCTTGAAATTTACTAGAAATCGCTCCACCACAATAAAGTTTATCCAAATTCCTTATCACTGAAATGATATTCGCTTATCCAGGTCGACTTTATCCCGATTCGTATTTTGAAGATTGAAAGAAATTTATCACAACAGGTTTGTAGTCGATGCACTTCCTGAGAATTTCATATCAGAATGCGTTGTCTATAAAATAGGCAGTTCTTCATCGCAATGACAATTATTAGTCTCAAGGAGCTGCTTCTAGGATGCACTATGAACGTGCACTTCACATTCAACAGTCTTTGATACACATAACTCGATGGTGTCACCATGAATTCAACACTGGGTTCAACTTTGGAGAAATTCTTCCTTGCTAACCTTCAGAATCTTCCAAATAAACAGGTTCCGTCAACTTGATAATGTGTATATAATTCTGGATAAGAAAGTTGAAGATGAGGTTGTGTACATAAAGTTTGATGATGCGCATCCATGCCTCGCGTTCCTTCATGAAGAAGAAGCAGAACATGCTGTTGGATTAAACTTTGTTGATGTTCCATAGAAAGAGAAAAGAGGATGGTATATTCAAGAGCGATGTCAATAGAAGAATACCTCCCTGGGAGAATACACACATTTCTCGAGGTTTCCAACAATCCACTGCAAAGTCGATTTGGTGAGATGCCACAGGAATAGAGCAGAAAGCATGTGTACAGTTGACTGCTTGCAGAATGAATTAGGAGACATCCGAAATCAGCTGGTTCAAAAGAGGAGAAGTGACTGGTGAAGTCGTACATCTAAGCTAATCTGAATCAATAAAGTGAACTTTCACTACCATCACCATATGTCTTTGGTTTCCCGACCGATCAATTTTGATTGGTCAAGCGAAAAACAAGCTGTCTCGTTATGTCACTACTGTTTGTATCTGAAAATTTAGATGCGTCTATGTAGAAAGCTGTTAAGGCTGAAAAAGTAAATAACTTCACAAATTTAAAAATCACCATCTCCCTTCGTGGTTCCGAAAAGGCCAAGTGAAGTATAAGCACAGTTCTGTTTAGTCTCTTTCGATTGATGATAGTGGTCATCCAGTGGAGGGAAGAATTGCCATCAAAGTTATCCATCGCATTCCAGTGGACATTTGAAGGGAATTAACATTCACCTCTTCCTTATATTCGAAGCGGCGATAATTCGAGAGAACTATCCTTGTCTTATCATACAAAAGCAGTTTGTTCCACCTTTGTCTCTCCCTTGGTCTAGCTTCACTCTCATTCGAAACAAAAACTACCACTCGCCCTCTCTTACCTTCCAGCAACAGCATATTGATGAAGGCTTTCGGTGGTCCAAGTTAAGGCCAGGCTGCCAATCAAATGGTTAACTTTACAAACGGACTTTGTCAATGGACGTGAACATTGAACGTTTGTTTATTGGAACTGGCAGCCATTGGTGGGCAACTCGAAGGCGCGAATGGTACGATCGCGTGCAAGTTGGAAGAAGGCGAAAAGAACACGAATAAAAGTACGTTATAACTTCATTTGTACTAAACATTTGTTTGTAGACCTTTGTATTTTGTCTTGCCTTAATTGCCAAGCAATATAAATTCGTTCAAGGAATACTGGTATTTTGGATTTAAAGTTTGGACAAATACATAATCATAATTGGTTCAAAGCGTCTTCGTTACAATAAGAACTTAGGGCTAAGTTCCTCGACAGACTTCGTTTATGCAGTAAAATGTTAAGTAGACCGAATTTCACTTGTAACTGCATAATTGTTTCAAAATTCTCTCTTGAATTATCCAACCACAATAATGTTGCTTGTTTGGATGTTTCAATTACTTTTATGTTCATGATCCAAATAGACTCTCAGAATGCATATCACTGTGCTGAACTTCGTATATCATATGTTGAATTGAACCTTATTATTTGTCTTTTTGCCTGTAAAATCTCAAGTGTTATTGCTTTCCGCTGTGATTGTGTGATGATGAGATTTGTGAGGAGTTGTTTAACGATGTGATTATGTGTGATAGAATCAACGTCATTGTCAACTAGAAATGTTTTCTGGAATTGTTTCGTGCGTGATTCTTGTAAATCATTCAAATATAAGTGAATATTTGCATAGATTGAAATATATATGTGAATATATGTATATATATTCGCTGAAAATTTCATTACTGAATCAGACAAGAAGTTGCAGCTGTTGGTTAGCAATGAGTTGATTGACTTCATGAATTCATAATAGACTGACACAGGTTGGAGAACAATCATATAACCGGTGACAGAGCGTCCTGGACAGCGGTTGACTCTCGGTCAAGTGTTTTATGTTCTAGTGCGGAGTCTTGATCAATGAGGAAGACTAGGTCGTGTGTGAGGAGAAATAATCTCCACTGATGACACTGGCATGTGACAGTCACTGTTGACATATTATGGATCGGCGAATTTGAGAACTGATATGATGGTCATTGGACTGGAACCCAGTGACTCCATATTGTGTGAGCTCGTCTTAATACCGGAATCTCCTGGCTTCAAAACCTTGTGTTGTGAGTGTGCTGGTAGAGCGAACTCTCAATCCAGGTTTTAAGTACGCCCTCTGGCTGCTTTTCCAATGCTCTTCTAACCGATGTCAGTTCATGACGAAATCCTGAATACAGAGTGGTAATTTCTCACAATGCCACTGTGTGTGAATGCTCCGTAATTTTGATCATGCTCTTCTCTGTATTCCTTCCAGATAAAGAAGTCGATGTGTCTGGCGAAAGACGCAAAGCTACACAGCGAATGGCTCATAATATGTGGTGGGTGTGTTTCTTCCAACCCATTTTGTGCGTATATATTCTTATTAATCTGTGATTACAACGACCACCCAGCTCTTTCCTATTCGCATATCTGTTCGTTGAGTTGAGTAAATAAACTTCGAGTAATACCTTCACTGTGTTTTCATTTCTATGTGATTATTCACAGGAATAGTATGGGCGTTGTGAAAAGAGTAGGATGTGTAGCCACCGAAGTTGACTGATTGCTGCATTAGGTCAGAGAGACAATCCTCGTTTCCCACTGTTTGTCTGTATATCCACAACTTCCTTGAGAGATGCACAGCCACACACTCTCCACAGACACCGAGAAGACGGTTATATGGAGAAAAATCTACTACATTCTCTGCACCATTGACAATATCAATAACTCATAACTTTATGAACAGTGCTGTTAGGCAGCTGTGAAAAACAGATAAGTTTGGAGTAGAAAACGAGTGATGTGGACCAAAATTAGTTGGCTAAACTCCAACAATCATAATAGGATACAGTAGTGTATTCATGTACTGAAATGAACTGAATTGAATGCATCCACTGCTACTTGTTGTGTCTGCGCCTGTTGATTGTTAAGTGTTTCATGAACTGGACTGCTCTGCTAGTACGTCTATTTGTTTGTTCTATCAAGAGAAAATGCTGGCTTGTAACTGTAATTTATTGTATGATGCTCATTAACAATGTCATCGTCACACAACCACACGGAGAAGCATCACAGTTAGAGATTTGACAGCCGGAAAATCAAAGAATGAGGATCTGGTCAACATGTGATTCACGAAGGCCATCACATTGAAATGCAGTCTAAGAGTAAATAGGTTAATGATCACAAGGGTAATCGAAGCATCCAAATAAGCAACATTCTCGTGGTTGGGTCACTCAGGACGTATTTTTCAAACAATTAGGCCGTCACATGTGGTACTGGGTCCGTGTAACATTTCACCACATCCAAGAAATTCGTTTGTAAACTGAGCCTTCTGATCAGCAGCTGGCACTGCGTCTGTGTTTTAGTGAATTATGCATTAGTGAAGTCCGTTTGTAAAGTAACATACAATGTACTAACGATAATACGGCCTTTGCAGAATCACTAAATGCCACCTCTCACTAAAGCCTTCTTAGTTGGAAAACACTCTCCTATAATCTCCATTGAACTGAACTCATATCGTGATCAAACCTCAAACCTAATGAAACGAATAGCTGCTAACTGACAGACTGAAATTCATCTAGTTGTCTAGTGTTGGTCCACGAGGATCTTTTTGTGTACAGGTTTGATCAATAGGTGAATTCATCCAGAGAAGCCTTGAAAATGCAACAAGGAATACTAGAAATCTGTTCCAATCAATCATGGGATTTCCCAGCATAGTACTAATTAGGTTCTAAATGTTAGTCGTATCTAACTGCATATACGAAGCTGTGTGTGTGGAGAGATAATCGCTGATGACATTGGCAGTATAATAAGGAATTCACAGGTGATTGATATCGTGTCAGTGGCTGATGGATGGGCGTATTCAACATGTCAACTGCATGTGCTGCGTCGTTTTCCTGTTACTGCATAATGTGCATAGTTTTCAATGGTTCCTTAATTGACATCAGTTCTTGACGAAACCTGAAGCGGTATCTTAGTTTTTCTTGATACATTCTGCACACAGTAGAAATTGACACGGTTCTGCTGTCTTTAGTATTATTTGTTACTAAACCATCCAACTGAGTTCCGAGTCGAACAGTGGGCTTCAACAACACATCCCCACTTCGTCATATCTTCCACTGTCCTTTCAGCTTCGACCGCGAGTGCCAACAATGTCTCATCTCATCCTGCGCTGACGATCTCCTCGATGCCAACCTCAATGTCACGACTCACTCGTCGTTTCTCATTGACATTCCACTCGACCATCGGCCTGCATCGAGTGCGATGTGATTCGACATTCGCCCTAATTCATGCTCGTCCGATCTTTTCATCTCTATCTTCTCCTACATATCTGTAGATTGACGATTGGATCTCACCTGTGGATTTGTTACAAGGCAGAGTTTCGTGTTACTGAATCTTTCTGGTTTGCTGTCTCATCCTCAGTAGGGAGACACCCAGCAGAGGTGGCAGCTGTAGATGAAAGTCTTCAACAGGCTGTTGGCAATCCGTTTTGTGACACGCACGCTGGCTGGCCAAGTTTTTGTCACTTATAGCAAGACCGATTTTAAATTGATGTGAAAATGCGAATCTTGTTCCTCATGCTGATTGAGCTATTGCAGAAGATTTCCGAATTTGTTTCCGGTAGATAAAGGCGTATCCCGCCTTTCCGATATCTTCATCCGTTCCGCCGCCTGTAGCTGAAACAATGCTGGATGAAGCAAGCAACCTCTGTGAAATCTTTCTACGTCGATAGTGACTGGTGCTGGTTGTTGTTTTGGCTTATTTCTGTGTTGTTTGTTTACCTTCATCACATCAGTTTTCCCTGTGTTCCTCTAGTCTTGTCTTGACTACCAGCCAGCCAGCTGGCCAGACTCTTCTGCCAGTTTGTTGGTTTCCGCCTGCCTGCATGCTAATCGTCAAATTTCCGTGACGTAAAATGAAGATCATCCACGCTTCAAATCTAGATCTTCTAGAGTCTTCTTATCGGTGGCCCAGCCTTCTCCTCTCTTTCGAATTCAAAGCACAGCGTTACACATAACTCAGTCCACCACAATTAGGAATATCAGTGGTGATGATAGACAGCCACTTTGCCTTACACCCGTGATCACTTCGAGTGACTCACTTAGGTTCCCGTTGTAAGGCACCTGGGAAGTGGCTTGGTCGTAAAGGCAGCTGTTGAATGAGGTCATAGAAGACTTAGGCACTGCACACCTTCGTGTTGCAGTAGTTTCCACATTACAGCTCGGTCAACGCTGTGTGTCGAAATACTTCTCGAAGTCGATGAATTTGTTGAGGTAGAGGTTTGACTGCGATTCCATGCTTTGTTCTGTGATGATGACTATGCGTGGAGTTTCAATTTGATCATCGCATGATTTGCCTTACTTGATTGCAGTATTTTGAGGGTGGCTGTGGGAGTTCTGTATCCATCCGGTGCATCTTGTATTCTCCATAGGGTAATGTGACTTGATAAATAACCTGGCATGAGTGTACAACAGCATCACCTCACGCCATTCAGTTATTCCACAGGCCTACCTCAGTCATCATTCTTTGACAGCTTGAAGAGGTATACAGTTTTTCTTCCAGTCAGTAGGAGCATTTCCTTCTCTCAAATCACTCTGCTAGAATAATAAGAACACATTTGATGCAGTCACTGCATCCGTTTTCATTGCTTCGTTGTCTCATCTTTCTCACAAAAACTCCAGGGAGTTAGTTCCCATATCCTTCCATGCAGGCTTCTGCAGTGATGCCGCCTTCTGTCCGGCTTCGAATTTTCTAAAATCTGATGGCTGTAGTGAAGGCAGTAGCACCCGTTTTAGTATTGTCCTTCAGTTCGTGAATATTGAACTTGAATTATACTGATCTGTCTCCAGTTGTTCTGAGTAACTTGAGCTTCACTTTGAAGGTTTCGTGAACCAGATTGTGGTTTGTCCATCTACACATCTGCTTCTGCTCTCGACACAGTGTCCAGCAGACTGAATGTGTCTCCCCTACTTGAGAAGCACTGAATTGAAATCTATCTTGTTCGTGGTGTATCCATCAGGCGAAATCCATGTTGATGTTCTTGTGCGTATCCTTGTGATTGTATACGCTGGCACAAATGGATAAATCATTGAGAGCGCGTCAGTCTGCGAATAATCCTCCGTCCTCATTCATTTCACCGAACGACAGCCTCTTGACTGAGGATGACTTCTCTTCCTGTATTATCTGCTCCCAATTCGGTTACCATTCATATAGGTCATGGGGATTTTCAGGTCACTATTTAGGATGTTGTCCGTGACTGTTTGTAGCTGTCGATGAAAGTCTGTAGGTAAAAGTCACTGAGAGAAGACACATTTACGGGCTGGCTTCCTGAAGGCTGAAGTACACTAGCCCGCGGCGTCACTTTGACTCTAAGTTTTCAGCGAAGATTGCGATCGTTCTGTTTTGCATTGTCAATATATGTTCTGTGTGTTTAATTCTTTCCACTGATTTCCCATATTTAGTGGTGAAGGTTGAGTAGTCTTACACCCAACTATCTTTCTTCTCTCGGGCTTCGGACCGGCTAGGAAACTAGCAAGATAGTCAACTAAGCGATGTCGCAGTTTTTGATGGTAAGATTCAATCACTTGTGATTGCAGGCAGTGTTCATCAACACCTCTCTATTCCAGCGCCTCCACACTGTAGATCACATGACCAGTCAGCGAGAAATAGACGACAAGGACTTTTGGAAGGGAGCAGCAAGACACCCAAGAACCACTCATCGTCCACACAATCAATATGCAGGAGTGAATGAAGACAGGTGGTTTGAATATCTTCACAGTAAGAACAAGTTATATTGGTGAACAACACAGAGGGTGAGGTTTACAGATACTCAGAGTTTCCGTGAACATCATAAAAGTAAGAAATTAATGGAAGGTGGAGAATGTGAGTTGAAAGAAATAGAATTCAAGCACTGTGAATATGCGAAAGCAGATGGAATGAGACAAGGACTCACATAATTGTCAACAGGAGGGTCATTAATCTTTTCTAGTCATCAAAAAGACAATCTCAATATCACAGAAGGTGTTGCAATGATGATATTACCGACGGGAACGACGGCCATGATGCAATTGGAGGCCATCTCAACCAGAAAAATGCCCGCCGGATTCAACTCAAAGGAAGAATAGTTACAATTAGACAATGCTGTGCACACACAAACAACGCAGAAAAGAAAGAAGAGTTCTACAGACAACTACAGACAACAATGGACAATACTCCAATCGATGACGTTAAATTCCTAATGGTTGACATGAATGGAAACTGGAACCAGACAACACAGAGAGAGATCTCATTATGGCAATTAAAGTATTTCTTCCCTGGAATCATAATGAAGAAGGCGGAGACGCAAATGAACACGAGCAAGGAGACCAGCGTTGAAAAGCACTGGAACAGCCTGAAAGCGGTGTGGAGTCAAACCTGCACAGAAGTTCTGGGCAGAAGGAAGGGACAGGATAAACTGTGAAATGCCAAGTATTCCGCAACGGGAAACTCACGGAGTCCTTCGAAGTGAAGCCGGGAGTAAGACAAGCTGGCTGCCTACCATCCTCAATGATTTTCTTGACTGCGGTAGACTAGAAAATGCGACAGAGTGGGGGCAACGAAGAGACTAGCATAAAATGAGCCCTCACGAAATACTTGGAGGATGTGGACTTTGCCGATGATATGTGTCTGATATCCCACAAACTAAGAAGATATACAAGTGAAAAGCAACATGTTAGCGATAGAAGAAGCATCAAAGATGACCTTCAGGTGAACATAGAGGAAACACAGATGATGATGATTCTTGGCCAACAGCTACAACAACAACAAACAAAAGTCAGCATCAATGAGGGAATTGGAAGGAAGTTGCCTTCTTTACCTACCGACTTGGGAAGCACCGTTTCAACTAAATGCATCAAAGCAACGATCGGGAAAGCAAAGCAAGCTTTCATTTCTCTCAAGTTCGTGTGGTGGTCAACTGCACTCAGCATGAAAAAAAATATGCGGACACTATACGGATTAGAGGCTTGACTCGTCATGAAAGCCACTTAGAATAAAACTACAGACCTTCATCAACAGCTGTCTTCGCCAGAAAGTGTCAGCAACAGTGATCTCTGGGAGCTAATCAACTCAGCAGGAATCAATTGTGCAACAAATAAGCAGAAAGAAATGAAAGTGGATTGACTGGCCATACTCTGGGAAAGCAATCCATCAAGTGACATCACACGACAGGCCATCTCTCGAGTGAGACCCAAACGCGAGACTTCGAGTTGGTCGTCAGTGCTAGGGTGAAATGTTGGAGCAGGTCATGCGAAGAGGAGATGGAAGCGTATGGGTAGATGTTAAGGCATGTGAAAACGTTGTCAAAGAACCAAACGCAATGGAGACGTGCAGCTGAAGCCATGTGTTCCTCTAGGAATGAAAGGAAACAATTATCCTAATAATAATAATGATTAGATTCGATGGATTAGGTGTGCTACGAACTCCAGTATTTTTGAGGTCTCTGCGAATTCAGCATCTGATGTCAAAAATCTCTATGGTTTTGTGATGATTTCTTTACCATCCTCTTCTTATCATTCTCTAGTATTACATTCTCTTTCCTGCTACTCGCCCTCCTCCTCCTCCTTAGATTATCTACGATAAATACGTTTTGGTTGTTGCTGTCGAGTAACATTTTGAATAAGACACTTATTTCTCTGGTGTAGTTGTTCTAAGTCTGCCTACTCTGTTCGCCAGCACTTGTATTAACCTTCGTTTCAATGTGGTGAGTGGATGAGCTGAGTGACTGATAATCAGAGATGTTGCACTTGATGATCACAAGCTTGACAGCTGCTGGGCTAGTTGAAACAGCTAGTTGCTGATTTCCAAATTGACGACAGCTTCGCAACAGAGCTGTGGAGGCTAGGGAAGGCTACGCTCAATTTCTGTATATCGTCGTTTAAATGCTGTCAACTGTTTTTCTTCTCTCCGCATTGCAGTCGAAACCAGTCGTCCAATACTCCCTGGAGTGGAGTGGTTCCTCAACTTGACTCAATTCGTGATTATGCAATCCATAAATCAATCGAATCGCTGCGAGTCAGAATTCGAATTGTAAAATGGATGATATGCCAATGAACCAATTCGCCTGGCTGCATGACTGGTATCATGATTCGCTAGAATCAGTTTCACACTACTTGAATAACGCAGTAGTAGTGGTGCTTTGAATGGAATATTTTGTTTCAAGTCTAATATAATTCAACAATTGAAGCATGTATGTGTGAGTATGATTCTAATTGATTTCTAGTTGGACGTTTCGTGCACCGCCAGCCTATGTTCACTCAATCTGACCTTCGCCTGTCTACTACTCTCTCCTATACAGCAAGCTTCACATTCTGAATATTTTATGCTGTCTCCCTAGTTTTGTTAAATTTTCGGAACCGTGTCTCTGACATTCACTGGAAGCTTTCTCTGGAGAATTAGAGGGCTTGAAATAAACTTTAATATTGTATGAAGCAAGTAGTCTTTGAAGTTGTTCAGCTGTCTCTTTTCAATATGGAGTGGCTTTTGTCGATATGCAAGATTTTTCAATTTTCTGTTTTCCTTCTGTTCATTTTTATTGATAATATCACTTAGTAGCTTTTTCGGATAGCCATTTCCAATCAGAATTTGTTTTATATTGGATATCTCGTTCTCCATATCATCATCATCATGATTATTTGTTATTATGTTTCCAGCTGTGTTGACGAGATTTGAAACTACTGAAACTTTCATTCCTATTGGATTATCTGATTGGAAATTCAAATACCTGTTGGGGTGTGTACATTTCCTGTATATTGTGAACTTTAGATTTCTCGTCAGTTTATTGTTTTTCAAGACAATACAGAAAGTTTAGACTTTCCTCATCCGATTCTACTTCATACGTAAACCAGATATATATTCTGAGATTTAGTTAACCTGTGTTGGAAGGTTCTCCTTGTCAGCTTTCTTCATGATGACAAATGTGTCATCTGCATTTCTGCACCATATTCTAGGATGACAACTCAAACGTGTCAGTGCTTTTCTTTCTTCAGCTTTCAGATGCAGATTTGCTACAATTGGAGATGCTGGTGAACCCAGCGCAACTCCATTTGTCTAACAGCACAGTTTTCCTTTAAAGGTCAAATAATAGGTAGATTCTAAGCAAACTTTGAAGCATTTTGTTACGTTTTCCATTGAGAATGATGACTGAGCTAATATATCCTGATTGTTTTCAAGCTCATATTTCATAATATCAAGCGAATCACGTATAGGAATACCAGGGAATAGTGAAAACACATAAAATCTGTCCATTTCTTTATCGTATTCGGCAGTTATCTCCATTACACTTCTTTCAGATTCCTCAATATTTTCAATATTTGGAGCAATATTGTATTGAAGTGGTTTCAGTATTGTTGGTGTGTGTTTTGATGAAGTGTATGTTACCGAATTGGTGAAATCAATTATTGGTCTCAAGGGAAACAGTTATTTCGTGGATTTTCGGCCTTCCACAAAATCTCTCTGCCGAGTATGTTTCGTCAGTTATTATAAAGCAAACTGAATTCCCTAATTTTGATTTCGATTCTCTGAGTAGATTACATTCATGTGCTTTCACTTTGTTCATAGTACTCGATATTTTGTTTACTGGTAGTAGTGCGCATGGACCTGCTTCGATATGTTCTATAACTTCCATGTTCTAGTCATCTTTATTCAGAACGACAGTGATATTGCCTTTGTCAGCTTCAGTGATGAAAATAGATTCGTCTCTTCTAGTTGGTTGTAATACATGACGTTCGTTTTTCGACAAACTCTGGATAACTTGCTTTTGTTTCGACAGAATACATCTAACCTTCTGCTGAACTTCATTAGTTACTTCATCAGGTAAAATGGTCAATTAAGGTCCCATAGTGAGAGCTATTTCTATCGCTTTCAGGGGTTTTCTGTTTATGTTGAAGTTCAGTCCCTTCTCAATTAGTGCCATTTAATGTACACTGAGTTCTCTATCTGATAGATTGCATACGGTTCTTGTGTTTGTCTGTACATTTGATTTATTCGCTCTGAAGTATGCTGTGTTCGGATTTATAAGTTGTTTTTTCTCAAATTTCCGAAGTTTTCTTTGCTTAGTAGCATTGAAATTAGCAGACTTTCGATCTGCTTTATTGAGAATTCTATGTAACGCCCACAATATCAGCTCCTTGTGTGTAACGTTTTTATTATTAGTTTTACCACTATTTGTATTTTGCTCCTGACCCCTGCTGAACTAACTAGTGAATTTTTGATGGGATGTATAAACGCTGGTTTGCAGTTTACCTTCATCTACTCGTGTTATTTTGCAATCTAACATAGCTAATTCTCCTAGTTCATTTTCCGAATCAGATGTGAATTTTTTCCCCTTTAGCAGTGAGTTTTTATGTATCAAGAGGCAAGATATATGTTCTGCTTTCAACACAGTGAAAGTTTATCCATCTCTTCACCAGTGCTCATCCAAGACGAAATGTCAACGAAATATCGTGTGCTGAATGTGCCGCCGACTAGATCGTTACTAGAAATAGGCGTGAATGAATAACATAAACGTCTAACTAAATGTCATCCCACAGTACAGTACACAAAGGTAAAATGATTGAGAATGACATTCGCCTAAAGCATAACATACACGGGACACCGGTGACAGCATTGATCGGGACAACATTAGTATTCCGAATTCTAAGATGAGCAAATGGAACTAAGGACTGATAGCGATGATATCTGCATTCGTTGGGTTTACGCCAAATTCATGTAGCGTGGGGAACTCAATACAATTGTCCACAACCCGGAAACACAAAAGCACATGAAAAGAAAAGGAACTCCACATAATTTTACTTGAAATATTACCATGATATAAATGAAACGCTTCCCTTTGTGTGCAAAACCTAATGAAATATAATTCTGGTTAATTTGAAGTATTCCACAATGCACAAATGTCACACTGACATTTATGGTTTAGAAGTTTTCACCAGCGCACATCGAAGTCACTAATGTGAACTGTATCTTCGAACTACACATTGTGACTGAAATCATCCGACTGCCTATTACATTGCTGGTTTTCAGCTGTCCCAGTCATCTCAGTACCTGATTTCACTGAACACCAACCAAATGGCTGCAAACGAACATTTGGAAATGATATTCTACTGGTGACTGAGCTGTGAATGCAGGATGAAATTGACTGAAGTTCTGATGGGAATTTGTAAGCGGTGGGCAGTGGCGAGTTGTGTGGGAACGGATGCACACTACAGTTACCACTGACTGATAATTGCATCATGTATACATAAACACATACAGAAGTTGCAAATTGGTAGAACTTTTAATTCCCATAGTGAGTGACCCTGACCCAGGAGAAAACAGTCGTCGTCCAGCTCTCGCTGGTTTCTGATGAATCTTAGAATAGATCATCTCTCTGGTGATTTCACTCGCCTGAATTCAACTTTGTCAGTTTTGTAACGTAGTTGACATCATCTTCAGACTCTAAGCGAATAGTGACTAAGAGGGCGGAGAGAAATCGTCAAATCTCGCCTCCAACTGTAGTCACTCATTTTTGTCAGCCATTTTGCTTCAAAATCGAGTTTATCAGATGATCGGCACTACATAAGACTTACTACACAAGTAAGACTTTTTGTTAATATCGCTCTCTTGAGTTCTGATTGAAATATGAGGCATCAAATGCATGTCGTCACCTTCCTCTATCTTCTGGAATCCCATTGAGCTAGGCTGACAAACTCTTATCTCCTCCTCCACTAACGGTCAACATAATGTCAACCTCCGTCTGACGCTAAACACTTCGTTTTACATTCAGGTTTCATTCAAGCATCGGTCTGGCACACGACGTCACTTAATGTTCACATTCGGCTTTGACCACGCCATCGATTGTTGCTTAGTTCATTCCACTGCAGAGTTTCTTGTCGCTAACTCCTTCCGGCTGGCCTTTCACCTCTCACTATGTAGCTACCGAAAGCATTTGTTGAAGAAGGTGTGCGGCAGCTTATTGGTAATGCTCTTTGTGATTGACACCCAAGTTTCTAATCCATATTGAAGAACTGACTGACCGACTTCACATTTGTGTTGGAAATCCGAATTCTCATTGGGTGAACATCAAAGCTTCCTCGGAATATTCCCATCCAAGTCATTTTTATGCTGTCACTTTAAGCTGACTGCATAACAACCTACAAGGTTTCATTGCCATCTGATATGATGTCATGTATGCCTCACATGGAATCTTAAGAAACACGTTGCTTCACAGGAAGGCCCCTCTCCACGGTCTGCTCTTTTGTCACACAACAGTGATTTCACATTTATTAATATTGGAACAAGACAAATTAATGATCAATAACTTTTCTTCAATTACAAATTCCTAACACTGTTTTCATAATAATCGATATCTTGAAATTTACTGTAAATCGCTCCGCCACAATAAAGTTTATGCAAATTCCTTATCACTGAAATGATATTCACTTGTCCAAGTAGACTTTATACCGGTTCGTATTTTGAAGATTGAAAGAAATTTATCACAACAGGTTTGTAGTCAATGCACTTCCTGAGAATTTCATATCAGAATGCGTTCTCTATAAAATAGGCAGTTCTTTATCGCAATGACAATGATTAGTCTCAAGGAGCTGCTTCTAGGATGCACTATGAACGTGCACTTCACATTCAACAGTCTCTGATACACATAACTCGATGGTGTCACCATGAATTCTACACTGGGTTCAACTTTGGAGAAATTCTTCCTTGCTAACCTTCAGAATCTTCCAAATAAACAGGTTCCGTCAACTTGATAATGTGTATATAATTCTGGATAAGAAAGTTGAAGATGAGGTTGTGTACATAAAGTTTGATGATGCGCATACATGCCTCGCGTTCCTTCATGAAGAAGAAGCAGAACATGCTGTTGGATTAAACTTTGTTGATGTTCCATAAAAAGAGAAAAGAGGATGGTATATTCAAGAGCGATGTCAATAGAAGAATACCTCCCTGGGAGAATACACACATTTCTCGAGGTTTCCAACAATCCACTGCAAAGTCGATTTGGTGAGATGCCACAGGAATAGAGCAGAAAGCATGTGTACAGTTGACTGCTTGCAGAATGAATTAGGAGACATCCAAAATGAGCTGGTTCAAAAAAGAAGAAGTGACTGGTGAAGTCGTACATGAAATGCAATCTGAATCAATAAAGTGAACTACCATCACCATTTGTCTTTGGTTTCACGACCGATCAATTTTGAATGGTCAAGCGAAAAACAAGCTGTCTCGTTATGTCACTACTATTTGTATCTGCAAATTTAGATGCGCCTATGTAGAAAGCTACTAAAGCTGAAAAAGTAAATACTTCACAAATTTAAAAATCACCATCTCCCTTCATGGTTCTGAAAAAGACAAGTGCAGTATAAGCACAGTTCTGCTTAGTCTCTTTCGATTGATGACAGTACTCATCCAGTGGAGGGAAGAAGTGCCATCAAATTTATCCATCACATTCCATTGGACATTTGGGAGAAAATTCACATTCACCTCTTCCTTATATTCGAAGCCGTGGTAATTCGAGAGAACTATCCTTGTCTTACCATACAAAAGCAGTTTGTTCCACCTTTGTCTCTCCCTTGGTCTAGCTTCACTCTCATTCGAAACAAAAACTACCACTCGCCCTATCTTACTTTCCAGCAACAGCATATTGATGAAGGCTTTCGGTGGTTGAAGTTAGGGACAGGCCGCCCATCAAGTGGCTAACTTTACAGACGGACTTCGTTTATGCAGCAAAATGTTAGATAGATCCAATTTCACTTGAAGGGGCATAATTGTTTCAAAATTCTCTCCTATATTATCCAACCACAATAATGTTGCTTGTTTGGATGTTTCAACCATTTTTATGTTCATTACCCTGCTAGACCCTCAGAATGCATATCATTGTGCTGACCTTCGTATATCATATGTTGAATTCAACCTTATTATTTGTCCTTTTGCCTATAAAATGTCCAATGTTATTGCTTTCCGCTGTGATTGTGTGATGATGAGATTTGTCAGGAGTTGTTTAACGATGTGATTATGCGTGATAGAATCAACGTCACTGTCAGCTGGGAATGTGTTCTGGAACTTTTTAGTGCGTGATTCTTTTTTCTATCCACCACATTTTTATGGTGCGAATTTTGTCCCCACCACTAGTTTTGCGATGGAAACTTATTTGTTATTCATAGCTGTCTAACAGCAATGTTCATGTAGTTTTGAGTTATTGATATTATCAATGATGCATAGAATGTGGAAGATTTTTTGCCAAATAACCGTTTATTGGGCGTCTGTGGAGAGTGTTGTGACTGTGCATTTCTCAAGCAAGTCGTGGATATGTAGACATACAGTAGGATAAGAATATTGTTACCCTGACCTTGAACGTCAATCAGTCGACTTCGGTGGCTACATATCCTACTCTATTCACAAGTCCCATATTATTCCTGTGAATAATCACTTAGAAATGAAAACACAGTGAAGGTATTCCACGAAGTTTATTTACTCAACTCAGTGAACAGATATGAGAATAGGAAAGAGCTGGGTGATCGTCGCAATCACAGATTAATAAGAATATATATACACAAAATGGGTTGGAAGAAACACACCCACCACATATTATGAGCCATTCGCTGTGTAGCTTTGCGTCTTTCGCCAGACACATCGACTTCTTTATCTGGAAAGAAAACACAGAGAAGAGCATGATCAAAATGACGCAGCATTCACACACTGACATTTTGAGAAATAATCACTCTGTCTTCAGGATTTCATCATGAACTGACATCGGTTAGATAAGCATTGGAAAGTCAGCCACATGGAATAGTGAACACTGGTTCGACAGTCCGATCCATCATTACGCACACAACACACGGTTTCTAAGCCAGGACCTCCATGTGTTCAGAGACCACTGAGATACTGGGACCCAATCAAAAGGCACTAGCGACTAGCAATAACCAATGCTTGTTGGCGACTCTTGTTCTCACACAAGAACTATTGTATACCACAAGTCACGACTTCCAACTATGGCCTAAGTAACTGATGCGCAGTTCTGTACCAGGACAAATCAGCTGTGCAGAACGCTCTGTCGCTGGCTATCCGATCGTTCTCCAACTAATGTCAGTCCATTATGAATTGATGAAATCAATCAATTCCCTGCTAACCAACAGCTGCAGCTTCTTGTCTGATTGAATAATGAAATGTTGAGCAAATACATGCATATATGTAGATATATGTTTGAATTTACGCCGTCATTCAATATATGTGAATAACATCAAGAGTGACAGCACAAATGTGGAAACTACAAGTAGGATTGCAACAATATACATCGTTACAATACACAATGACTGGAGAAAGTCTGCTTCACACAATCAACTAGTACATGATTCGTGCAAACAAACTGTTATATATGCATATATATATATGTATTTCAGATGTACACAGAGTAAAGTTTAACTTACGTTTGAGAGTGGATTTTGGGGCAACATAAACTGTGGCGGCGGTGGTGGCTGAATTACTCGGTTTCATAATTGCACCGTCTGCAACTGAAATCACCACCAGTGTAACTAGCAGATAGCAGATCTAAAGAGAAATAGCATGAATCAGCATGACCATCAAATGTCCAACACACGAACACTCACCATTCTCACTGAATTGGAACAACACTCGTCGATGATGAAGCCGATGATGATGATGATATCACAGGAAACATTCACGTGTATATATATGCCATGCAGGATGAGTGTGATGCAGACACGTGTTTCAGTTGGTCGTCCAACGTGACCAATGGAAACACTCTTGACTGAGTATGTGATTGTGTGAGTGGATGAGAGAGAAATGGAGTTGATGATTGGTGAATCGATAGATAATAATTCAGTGAGTGTCTGTGCAGTGGATGGTGTTTCTGTGTCAGTGTGAGATGAGTGATGTCTCCATAACATTTCACTGTATGTGATTGATACACCTTGAATGATGTATGTGAAATTCTGTGTTTGTCTGCTGTTTCTCACAGTGTTTGACTGAGTTTCTGTGTTCATCACTTGGAATTTTCACTTCGACTGGTTGCTTTAATGATTCTGGTGGTCCACTGGAGTCCTGGTGGAACGACTTCAGTATGAATTCGCCTCTTAATCATGTTCTATGCACGCCTTTGTAGTTAGCCTCACCTTTGAGCCAGCCAGTGAGGACAGCTTTTAATGAAAGTCTGCAGTCTCTTTATCGATCAGCCTCAACAGCTTCACTTACCAGTGTGTCGTAGGCGTGTCATTGATTTTCGTCAAAGCATTCTTTACTTCGTTGTCCGGTTAGCTGCATACTGAAGTCAGCTGCTCCTTTCCTTGTTCAACTGTGCACTAGTTCCTTACCTGCCTCGACATCTATCTCTTCAGAATGCACTTCTAGGTAACCGAAGGAAGCCAATAATGCTTCTGCTTGTAATTCTATATAGAACAGGGATACATGTCTCACAGTATAGCTACTATAAAGTACAACGGATCTCAATTGAATACTTTTTCGTTGGTGCTAATTTGTGACTCTTCCGCCCCTTAGTGACAGCGCTGATTGAAGCATTCGTGGAATTTTTTTTACTGAGTAGAGCTTCGAGATAACATTTCGTCTTCTCAGTTTCGTGTCGGACAAAATGCATCCCAGATAATTATGGATGAGGATATATCTAAGTGGTTTGGGCATCTTGCGTAAATCATTTCACCGGTACATGCTAACATCTTCAGTCACTACATAATTGAACTCACACTAGTCTGCTGACGATCGTCTCTACTAAAATGTCACATCATGACCCACTCGACCAATGAGATGCACCCGGTCCCAGTGTTGTCTACAAACAATATGACATCAACTTCACTAACTCTCCTACTGTCATAGCATGTAACAGTACCTATTACAACATGTGACAGCGTGAATACAATTCTGTAATATATGAAGATAAATACGATCTGCAAGGAGTTACGCTTCCCGCAGATATCCTTGTCAAACTGTACAATCGCATATATGTAAATATATGTACAGTTAAGTGTTTTAGCAGCAGAACCAGTCTCTGCAAGAATGTACCATCACAATTTTGAATCCTAGAAAGCAAATTACGTGTATTGCTTAAAAACTGAGTTAAGAGTAAGTACCCAAGTGAAGTGAGGTGAGCTACCTGAGACCATTGAGTAAAGCTCAATTAAAATGAAGATTAAATCGAAAAACAGTCAAGCTGACATAATTGTGTGAATAAGGCATAGGGATTATATGAGGGGTAGAAGAAGAAAATATTTCAATTGGTACACAAACAAGGAAGAAAGAGGCGAAACGAGAATCATGTATTTTGCTTTTTAGATAGGTTAAGTCCACTGTTGATTTATTCACTGAACACATCTCTTTGTATACAGTGTTGAGGATTGAACGTGTGAATTGCGACTGCTTCTGCAGTTTCAAGAAGTTTGTTTCGTTCAATTCACCGAAAAGAGACTCTTTGCTGAACTACTTGTCTTTTGTCTACTAATGTCCGAATGGAAATTATTCACGAAATAAAAAGTAGCAAGGATCCCTCGACAGTCAAGGAACTCAATGGGTTTCTACGGTACTCTGTCAAATTTGCGATAGTGAAAGCGAAAATGGAATTCGTACAATTTTAGCAGAATAAGCAAGTACTCCGTAGATAATTTTAAAGTTGTTTAGTGCGTTCGCTTGGTCTACTGATTCGACTGGGTGTTCAGGAATAGAGGTGTGTGTGTTGACATATATTTTGCGATTAATTGTGTCTTCATGAATAATAAAATTGTGTAACCTGAAAAATGTCCTCGTGAATACTAGTGGACTGACAATCTGTCGTTGCCTTGGAATTCGAACTTTCTTGTCGCGTGATTTACTTTTAATTAGCTGGTAAATTTGGTATATTGCAATATGTTTGTCAGTCGCTGGCTGACTCACTTGAGTACCAAGCTTCTAGGAATGTTCTGTAATCACCCTCTGCTGTCTCCTCTATTTTAAATTCCTTCATCATCTCTGTAGGGCGCAATATCGCTTGAAATTAAGTCACGCGTAGATAAAGGCTATCCCGGTCCAGAACAAACAAGAAGCTGGTCACTGTTTCTACGGTACTATTAATAAACAAATCAATACGTTATATATACAACAAACGTTAACGGTTTCAAGAGTACAAAGCACAACGCTTAACAGAAAGCAAGGTACCGCTATCAGAGCGGAATAACGTTAAAGCCGAAATTGCGAACTAGCCGGAATCAGTCACGACCGTTCAGGTAAGCAGTCAGTAGAAGAATGAACCCAAGTAAGGCAGGCCATAGAACAGAGAGCGGTTAAGAGATAGACAGAGCATAGACACAAAGATAGAATATAATTGGCTACTTAACCAGGTAGGCTGATACAGATGAAGATCAATAAATAAGATAAACTCGACAGAATAGTACAAAGTAAGACATGGGTCAGCAAAAATAACAGTTCACAACATACTCTGATTGAGTCATGATTTCAACGGTCTGACTAAACGGATCGATGTAAAAAAAACATACATACACAAAGTTCATTAAACAAAGGGGGATAGACACGATAGGCATGGATAATTGGGTTGTAACAACGCTAGGCTTATCCGGGACAGGTTGACTTGATTCAAGGATGGGAAATGAATTAATCTTACAATCTCAATCAAATTGGTGTCCATAATTATCTACATGCATTGACATGAAAGAATATATATAACATGTACTTTTACAGCTAATTGATGTTTTTGGATTCTGATTCGAATGAGACGCCCACTTTGTTGACCGATGTATTGTCTGTTACAGTCCACACGAATTACTTTGCAAATAGTAAAATTTTTATCCCAGTTATCAGTGGGACGCGTCTTTTGGTTTGCATTTTTCTTGGAAGACCTTCAGTAGGTATTTCTCCTCCATTCTCTTCAAACTGGAATGCTACTGTTTGTGCTTTATCTTTTTTGAACAATGTCTGAACACATTTTCTTAAGCAGGTAACTGGGTTATTACTACTGTAGTTTAGTATGTAGTCTGTAGGCGTTGATTTTCCATACACTTGTGTTTCCAAGTCTCCTGTATTGGATCGCCTAATTAAGATATCTAAAAATGAGATTTTGTTGTCTGATGCAACTTCTCTCGTGTATTCGACTTCCTGCCGATTGCCTCCAACCATCTAATACCAACAGTTCACAGTGCACCGTAATGGCGAGCCACCAAGCATGGTGGCCACATTGCAAACATGACTGATAGAATTCAGTCTGCACCGAAGATAGGACTAGACACATTGCACTAGTTACTGACTAGTGTGCAATCAAAAATATGTAAATCTGTTTTTATTATTGATGAGTATGAAATCGTCCATATGAGGATTATTAGCTGAAGGCGTCATGGAAAGATCACAATTAATTTCCACATGTAGAATTAAACCAAAACTCTGCGAATTTTACGTTAATGATGTATTTGTTTTAATTAAAGAAGTGATTTGGAATACAACCATGAATAATTCACTGATTTCCATGACATCATATACACTTATCCTGTATATGCATCTTATTAGGCCACTTAGACAACCCTGAAAACAGCTTTCAAATTATCTATAGAAGACATTTGAATTCTGCTAAAATAGTACAAAGCAGACTTCTTCGAACTCCAGAAGCAACCGCGATTCACACGTTGGATACTGAACTCTGCAAAAATTCACCCTATGTTTCAGTCATCGGATCTACACTGGACCTGATCTATCTTGGCACCTAATCTGTAACTCTTGATTCGTCAACTTCTTTCTTGTTCCTTTCACAATTTGTTCATATTCTTCCCGCACCGATGTGGCCCATTTACTCTCTACCGCTTATTACCGATCTTGTTAACTTGACTGTCATTCAAACCAATTCTCACGAAACTTGAGCTCCAGTGAAGCTGGTCAGCTAAATTATCGCGCTCAACTTGCTTATTTACTCTTAACTTAGTTTGAAGCGATCAGCGATATCTGTTTTCTCAGATAAATCACTTTTGATGACACATGGTTGCAGAGAGTGCTCCTGTTGCTAAGACTATTCACTGTGCATATTTGCGATTGAACAGCTTCGGAATGATACTGACGGAATGAAAATCTGATTGCACAACACATCTTTCTTCACGTGATTCACTGTTATTTGTCAAGCTGATCAATCTCTGCAACTCTGACATGGTCAGCCTTCTTCCACTAAGTGAGATATATATATAGCCACTGGCGGTAATCCACTTTCAATATCAACGAAAAAACAAAAAGACTTGCTCTGCAAACCACTCATAGATGATCTCTGAAACCCACTGAACATCACCGCTGAATGATATTCCCTCTTCCTCTACACAAAATGTAACAACCAGCGCCTAACGCGCAATGATTGTTATTGTGAATGATCAGAAATATGTAACCAACTAAGCAGCTTCATCACCAGCAAATTTCTATGCCTAAGCTGTTTCAAGTAGGTTAACTGAAATTCGCATTATTAAAAGATCGATAATGATTGTTGAAACACACAAATAATTACACTTCTATGCCATTTCTATGTACAGTTAATTGACAACGCGTGTCTTCTCAGACTGATTGGAATGCAGCTAATAAATGAACACAATATTGTCGGCATGCACTTTTGTCAAAAAGTGCACCGGTGAAATTCAGAAAGGCGCTTTCATCTTGTCTCATCTCACCGTCTACTTTCGATTGTGTTTCTATACTTTTTGGTCAAATAAGAGAAGATTTTATAATGAAATAGTCATTAGTGTTTTGTATTGATTATTTTCAATAATTACGCTTTGGACTGACTGTCTTTCACCTCATTATCCTGCTGAGCCTATTTGATATTCCCTCCCTCAAATGATAACATACACTCTGGTGTGGTAAGAGGCTGATTATAATCTCTAGTTGAGCGCGTATTCATAGAAACGAGAATATGTGTCATTATTGTTCCTTTGATGTCCGAGTGGAACATGAAGTTCCGGCAGCATGTCTTCAGTTTGTTATATTTCCTGCTTTTCACTTTAGCTTTGCCCGTATTTGTCCACAATCTCTCATCTCCCCTTCTGCTGATGGTACCGATGTAAACCTCGGATCACCGCCACATTCTTTACTTTCAATTCGAGATCAACTCGAGCAATGGCCTGACGAATGATGTCACACAACGACCTTCTCAACGTGTGTCCATTCTATCCATCTCAATTTTTTCCTACATATTTGTTGAGCACTATTTTCTTGATAAATTTGTTTAAATGAAGAGATTCCTGTCGCCAATTCTTTTCGTCTGGCAATCACAAGATGAATATGAAGCGACGGAAAGCCGTTGATGATAACAGTATGCAGAAGCTCTTTCAAATGTTTCTTTTTTAATAATAATAATTTGCTTTATTCCAAAACAGTACTTGTGATACAGAATGGAATTCTCAGCATTTTGTTTACTATAGTATTGCATCCAGTTAGTACATTATCAGTAAATAGAATTCTACATAGATTAAGGAGATCTCAGTTCATTATGACAACAACATATTGGGAAGTCGGTAGCAAAGTCAAAGCTGAACAGTGTTTGAAGGTGTTAGAAAAGTAGGTGTTGTAGTATTTACTGGCGAAAGCGAGTGAAAGAAAAAAAGCAGCACAAAACGGAAAAAAAAGAGAGAGAAAAGGAAAAGAAAGAAAGACAATGTTGTACCTATAAATGATATGAGTTGGAAAGACGAGATCCAGTTGTATTGCTGACTATTTAGTGAATTATAGGTGCCACGGCAAATGCTTTCTTTAGCTCACAGAACACGAGCTAAGTAGGGTATGGTTGAGTTTTTGTACTTGCTGGTGTCAGCATATAGTTTCCTATATAGGCTTCTGGTTTTGCCTGATGAGATGCAAGGGGAGAGTTGTGAGTGAAGAGGGTGGTGTGAGTTAGATAAAATGGATTTCGCCCATTTTTCACATGAGTCCATGTGCCTGTCGACCAGAATATTAACAAGTTGGTTACGTGGCACGTTGCTTACCCTGCTGACAACCTTTGACATCCTGCGTAATATGTTATAGCGTAATATGTCAGTAGCCCGGGAAAAACTAAGGAGGAACAAAAGAGAATAATAGGCAGGATGCGAGAGTTAACGAATTGTAGGAGTTAGCCGTGTTGTAATAATCACACCAATACGCAGTAACTGAATAATATCATATTGTTGTTGAAAATCCAAAACTCGTTGTTCATGCTGGCTGAGTGTACAGAATCTTCAAATGGATTTGAGATTGATGTTGATGATGATTGGATCATACCTTTCCAGGTGTGACTGTTGTTGAATTTTTCTTACAATCCATTTGTTGTTTGAAAGAGTTCAATCACACACTGTAACACTCCAGTGTTGAAGACAATGTTGGAGATAAACCTACTGAACTCCTTCTAAAAGAATAGATATCCCCACAATTTAAGCTTAAATTCTCTTTAAAATCAATTCACCAACACCAACAAGAAACCACCAGTAAAGACTGCAAGAAAGTTCATTCCACCATGTATTAAAATGATCTCTGAAATAACAGCTGGAAGATTAACTCAGATGGAATCAGATAAAGCACACAAGTAAGACAGTCATCTGGCTAGCTAGCCAGCCTAATCACTTCATTCGATATTGTGCAAATGAAAAGATCAATTCAAGAGAAAAAGAGGATAAAATTCATGTCATATACAAAAAAGAACACAAATAAGCTGTAGAAAGACATGGTATATATATATATTTTCTTCCATTTCAATGCATGCAGAGAGTTATGGACACTAACTCGACTGGAAAATGAGGGAATTTTAAATAGAAGAAAAATCAGACAGTAATCGCTTGGTACTCGGGTAAATCGACAATTAACAAACATAATAATAATAACCAAATTTACCAACTAATGAAAAGTAAATCATGTGACGAGAATTTCCAATTCCAAGTCAAAAAATTGATCATTGGAGACGCAATTAATAACCAATCAGGTCAATGGTTACCAGCAGGTACAATTATATTATCATTCGTGGAGACTTCAAATAGGTTCATTCCATAATAAAACCCGCGATGAGGTAGTGTTGTCTAGAATGTGGACAAAGATAGCTTCGCAATTAAATCAGCCAGCTCCTCAAGGGACACAACTAATTCAATATTATCCACCTGAGCTATAAATCTTTTACATTATTTCAAGGATGTGGTATCAGTGTGAAGAATATTTTTGAATGGTCGATTGACATGAAAAATGAATTCAATGTAAACCTGATACATTGAGCCGAGATGATTGATTGGTGTTGATGTATCACCTACTGGTAATGACGATCCCACTTTGCCCATTAGTGGTCTAATGGATAACGCTTCAGTGTGTTTGAAATGTCAGGCGATGTCTTGCCATGTCTTGTTTCTTGTAATGCGTTTGGCAATTATCTGACCAATATATATCAACTGTCTATTATCTCATTGGTGTTCAAAATCCGAAACTCGTTGTTCATGCTGGCTGAGTGCACAGGATCTCCAAACGGATTTGAGAATGATAATGATGATTATTGTATGATGCCCTTCCAATTGTGACTGTTGTTACAGTCCACTACCTCTTGTTGATTTGATGGTTTCTAAATGAGTGGAGGAAGTTGCCTCTGTCAAATATCTCCAGTGGACTGTTATTTGTGCTGGTTGTTTTTGGTGGTGCATGGGTATCTCGATCACTTCCACCTACTCCATGTTCACTAGAAGTCCTGTATGCACTGTCTGCTCCTCCAGATATTCGGTCGTTTTTCATCCGTACGTTTTTCAATTCATGTGAAATTAGACATGAATCGTTCACAGGACTGAGATCTTCTGCTATCTTCATATGCTTCCACGACTTGTTCCTATAATATTTGCATTATTCATTCGCTCATTGCGTTTTCAGTGAACCACAAATCTTCCTTGATTTATTCCCATCCAGGTCGATTTTCTGGTGTCACTTTAGGCTGCATGCATCACTGCACATAAGCTTTCATTGCCATGTGACATGATCTCATCTATGTCAAACGTGGTATCATGCGGAACACATCGCTTCACAGTATGGCCTCTCTTGACGATCTGACATTTTATCACATATTGGAAAGATTCACATTGTTAATCTTAGAAAAAGACACATAAGCGATCGATATCTTCTTCTCAATGAAGACTTCTTGTTTGGGACTTTCACTGAGTTGAACTCACTATATATGTATATATATACATATATGCATTGAAAATCTACTAAATTATATAATTTTTTCTATTTCTATAATTTCACTTCATTATTCACCCGCACCTTCCTGATCTCCCCATCATAACATGGTTACATTAACTCTATTTTTCTATTATGTATTTGTCTTCAATTCATCTTTGTTTACAAGAGAAATCAGAACTCCAGTCTTTTGTCTCATTATTATTTTAACAGTGAATAATTGTCCACTTACATCATCTTTGAATTTTTGTTGCTTATAACTCCTTTAATGTAACTTGAAATCTTTGTTGAACTTATGTTCAGAAGAAACTGTAGTAACACTTAAGTAATTTATTTGGAATGCACGCGCATGATGAGAATCGACGAAATGAATTAACTCGTATTATCCTGGAAGCATGTTGGCTATATGCTTATTTAAAATATCGCCTTGTCGGTCCAATTTTCTCAACGACGCTGGTAACTGTCTCTAAGTCGTTTCACTTAAATCAATGTCAGTTAATATTTTCCAAAATTAAAGTCCGTCAATTAATAAGAACTACATCTTGCAAGTTAAACCCCCTTAAAAACTGAAGGACACAACCACAAAGGACACTTTCACTGCGACTGTCAGAGCAAAGCAGGAAACACTACGTGGCATCTCTGAGGAATCATGCGTGGAAGACCATTGGAACTCTCTGAAGGGGATTTTTAACGAAACGTGTTCAACGGTTTTAGGAAGAAAGAAGAAACAAGACAAGGAATGGCTCTCAATGGACACTTGGAAGCTAATAGAGGAGAGGAGAATGGTGAAAGAGAAAATGATTCAATGCAATGACGGACAAGAGAATGAGACGCTGAGTTCAACTTACACAGCACTGGATAAAGAAGTGAAGAAGAGTGCTAGGAAGGACAAAAGACAATTCTACGACAATCTGGCTACTGAAGCTGAGAAGGCAGCAGGCAAAAGGGACCTGAGGACACTATATCAGATAACCAAGTCTCTACCCGGGAGGAGATCAACACAAGTGAAATCTATAAAAGACAGCCAAGGGAACCTAATTACCAAGGAAGAAAAACAGATTAAACAATAGGCGAACTACTTCAAAGGACTCTTGAACCGACCACCACCTACAACCCGTCCAGAAATACCAAAACAGCACGTACACAACTGCAAGTTGACATCAATCCTCCAACGAGAGCTGAAGTCTTGAAAGCGATCAAGCTTCTGAAAGCTGGAAAAGCAGCTGGACCAGATGGAATACCCCCTGAAGCACTGAAAGCGGACTCAGAAAAGACAGCAGATATGCTGACTCCATTATTGCAAAAAGTCTGGAAAGAGGGAAAAGTGCCCACTGCCTGAAGGAAAGGTTACCTAGTGAAACTACCAAAGAAGGGCGACTTAGGACTCTGCAAGAACTGGCGAGGAATCATGCTCCTGTCGACGCCAAGTAAAATCCTGAGTCGCATCATCCTGGAGAGAATCAAGGACGCACTGGATACAGAACTCCGACCAGAACAAGCTGGATTCAGGAAAGGAAAATCATGTTCTGACCAAATTGCAACTCTACGCATTATCATCGAACAAAGCATGGAATGGCAATCAAATCTCTACCTCAACTTCATAGACTCTGAGAGGGCCTTTGACAGCGTTGACCGCAAAGTAATTTGGAAACTACTCGAGTACTACGGTGTACCACAAATATTCATCAACCTTATTCAACAGCTGTACGACAATGGCACATGTCAAGTGATCCACAACGGAAAACTCAGTGAAGCGTTTGGAGTAAACACAGGAGTCATACAAGGGTGCTTATTATCATCAATGATATTCCTAATTGTGGTGGACTGGATTATGCGTCAGACAGTGGAAACAAGAAGACAGGGATATCCTGGACCGACGTGAAGAACCTAGAAGACCTGGATTTCGCGGATGATTTATGTTTGATGGCACACAAAATCGAAGACTTACAAGCGAAAACCGATAAACTGGTCGAAGAGGCTGGCAGCAAAGACAGGACTCCAGGTGAACATAGACAAGACGGAGGTTATGAAAATAACCAACCAACAACAACAGCAGCAGCAACATCCAGTACCAATCACCATCAACGGGAGGGATTTGAAAGAGGTTACTTGTTTCACTTATCTAGGGAGCATTGTCTCAACTACAGGAGGAAAGGACGAGGATGTCAAATCGAGAATCGGGAAGGCGAGAAAAACATTCATCAACCTGAAACCAATCTGAAAATCTTCTGCTGTCACTCAGCATCAACAACAAAATTCGGATTTTCAATACAAACGTCAAGTCAGTTTTGCTATACGGATCAGAAACTTGGCGGGTCACCAAGAATATTTTCAACAGGCTGCAGACCTTTATCAACAACTGTCTTCGTTCTATACTGAAGATCAGATGGCCGGAAAGAATCACCAACAAGAAACTATGGGAACAAACAAAACCATAATGAATCGCCCAACAAATATGCAGGAGAAAATGGAGATGGATTGGACACTCGCTGAGGTGGCCACTGGGTGACATCGGGCGTCAGGCCGTCGAGTGGAACCCGAAAGGGAAGCGGCGAGTGGGACGTCCAAGGTGTGACATGGAGGAGATCGTGTGAAGAGGAGCTGAAACAGCATGAACTAACATGGATGCAAGTGAAAAGTACGGCAGAAGACAGAAGCAAGTGGAGACGTGCAGTTGAAGCCCTATGTTCCACTAGGAACCCAAGGGAACAATAATAATAACAATAATACATTTCGGTTAAGAAGTCAGGCTTATTCATAACACAACGACTGCTGAGCTTTCTTCGGCTCTGTAGTTCACTATATTCTCATTAACTTTAACCTGCATTATTATCTCATTGTGTCGGGATTCCTTTGATTTTGTCAATACCATTGGAGACATCAGTATGTTCAATCAAATCGTGTACTCAATATATATGGTGTCATTTATCACAAACTTCCCACTAACCGAAACAATATGCCATATATGTGAAATTAATGATTCAAAGGAGATGAATATTGGTATACTCACTGAATATATGAAGCGAACTCCTATTTACATGCATAGTCAACGTCTAATTCGCTTTGAATATCGACATATATCGATGAAACGATAGTATAGCTATTGGCTAAAAACTTGACTCGTTGCTCACAGACTTCCTCATGTGAATGCTAGAAACCACAGATCTGAAGAAAATGATTGACAGATTTGTATTCTACAAGAGATATGTGGACGACGCCTCCATCATTATCTCCAACAATGAGCAGAATTTAGAGAACATCATTGGCTTTTTCAACAGGTGTCATCTAGCAAGTCACCTCACACTAGAGAAGGATAGTGACCCAAAAATATTTTTCATGAACGTCTAGTTGACAAGACGGGAACAAGATGCATCCCTCGGAAAGATCCATCTACAGACAGCTGACATGCAGCGCACAACTTACTTACTTTCGCACTTAGGTTCCACTGTATACAAAAGGAAACCTGATCCGTTCGCTGATGCACAGAATACACAGAGCTTGCTGCCATGATACTATGCAGGAGGAAGAATAACAATGCACTCTCAAGCTTATAAGTGTCTCAGTGGCTTGCTTGATTTTCGGACTACTATAAGTTTATCCATCCTCACGTTATTTGTGCGAACTGTCACTCTCGACCCTGTTCAATCAACTGTCTGCCATCTCTCGTCTACTGACGTGTATACTGCAATGAAAGGATTACGATTCTGCAACCAACCTGGTCTCATGAATTAAATGATGATAATGTAATCTGTGTGAATATTTTCACATTATTCAGATGAGATTGCTTCAGCTCTGGAGAGAAATGTGGTGGTAATGCTCCCGCATTTATGGGTGGAAGATTGATTTCGAAACAGCAAGTTTGTTATCAGTCCTAGGTTGATATGGAGATCATCAGTAGAGAAGGAGATCTGAGATTGTGAGCAAATATGGGCCTAGCTAAAGTGGACAACAGGAAATAGAACGAAGTGCAGACACGCTGTTGAATCTCCGTGTTCTAATTGAAATTCAGGGGGACAATAATGACCGTATTAACTCACGCTTTAAAGGCACTCAACGAAAGATTATAATCAGCCTGTAACTAAATCAGAATATGTTTCGATGTGCTGCCATCACTTCTGAGTAGAAATGTCAGATAGGCTGAGCAGGACACTGAGGTGGAAGACAGCACCTAGCCGGAAATCTTGCCTATGTAATGGAAATAATAATGAATACAGAAAGCTTTTGAACCAACTATCCAAACATCCTCTTCTAATTTCATTATGTATAGTATACAGACTGCTCAGCGTTTGTGAGGAGGTGAGACGAGATGAAAGCGCCTTTCTGAATTTCACTAGAGCATTTTTCGACAAAAGTTCATGCCGACAATATTGTGTTCATTAATTAGCTGCATTCCGATCAGTCTGAGAAGGCACGCGTTGTCAATTTACTGTACATAGAAATGGCGTAGAAGTGCAATTATTTGTTTGCTTCAACAAGCATTATCGATCTTTTGAATAATGTGAATTTCAGTCAACTTGGTTGTTGCATTTTGTGTTGTTGAAAAGGGATTAACTTCAAGTCGTTTGAAGAGAAAATCGATGTTATTCTAATTTCAAGTAAAAGTCTTATTCCGCTAACGGTGAAAAATACCTCACTTTCTGGAAAAAACTGATACTAACTCATGATGAAGTCCTGTAACCAATCAACCGAATCCCTACAAACCAATACTTGAATATCACTGAGATGCTCACTGGTGACTGGCCCTATTCAGGTAGGTAGTTATCTGGGGTCCCAGTGGGAAGTCGTGACCAGTAGGGTGCAGCAGGTCGGGTGTGAGGACAAATAATCACCGAAGACATTGGCTAGCGGTTGTGCTATATCGTGAATTGGCAGAAGTTAGAATTCTTCGGACATTGGATCGTGTCCCAGTAGCTTAATGATATACGAGCTCGCCTTGTAACCAGAAGGTCCTGGGTTCGAACCCCATTGGGTGTTTACCGCTGGAGAGTCCCAAAATAGAACGAAACAGCTGTCCAGTACTCTCAGAATTTCCAATGGTTCTCTAACTAATGTCAGCTGATGATGAAATCCTGTAACCAATCAACCAAATCCCTACAAACCACTACTTGAAAGTTGCAGGTATTGATCAAAATGAACATTTCCATTGAGTCGTATAAACAAAACGGCGTTGAGTAAGGCGATTTTCTTTCCGGCGATATCATTCTCAGGCTTTAGAATCGCAAATTTGTACAGTGAATTGTCTTAGCAACAGAAGCACTCTCTGCATGAATGTGCCATTAGAATTGTGAATCTGTGATAACAAACTTGTTTAGTCGATTATAAAATGATGTTTGATTATTAGGCCATTTGAGTGAGGTAATCTAGCTGAATTGGTTAGGTAGAGCTCAACTTAGATGAGAATTGAATGGAATGAGGGACAAGTAAACAAGTGTGATAATAACGGGTAGATGTGGAATTCGCCGCGGTGGTAGGAGACCATTATGACACAATTGAGAAAGGAACAAGCAAGAAGTGGACGAAGCAGTAGTTACGGTGTTGGTGTCAAGATACATCAGGCACAGTGTAGATTTAGTGGCTGAACAAATCTGATGTGTTTGCAGAGTTGAGGATTCAACACGTGAATCGCGAGTGTTTCTGTGGTTCGAAGAAGTCTGATCCGTACTGTTTTAGCAAAATAATCGCGTTTTCTGTGGATTAGCGTGATGCTGTTTTGTGGGTTCGCTTGGTGTTCCAGAATTAAGCAGTGCAAGAAGAACACATTTCTCACCTGTATAAGACCATGACTGTTAGTTAGTTAGTTTTCGACTGCACTTTGGACAGCAAACTTTGGATATGGCCGCCATATCTCGCTCGACTTGACCATGTGAATTAGCAGATGTTCATTGATGACACCAGCTAACACTGACAGCTTATCGATCCTTCACCTTTACGTTCATGAGAATAATAGAGAAGTTTCGCAGAGAAGATTATCCCGACGGAGTTCAGCTGCGAAGAAGCTTTCCATCAGTGAGCGGGAGAGACGATTTCTCAGTATTTCTGCCAACAGGTCTTCACTGAATTTTAGATTCACGTAGAGATGTGTCGTTTTCTATTAAATGGCCCTTGTTTCTACATGTATGCACATACAGAAGCAACTACTCTTACACACTGCAGACATTCTCCTGCAGTTGTAATGCAGCAACACTTAGATATACCTGCACCCATAATTATTTGGGAAGCATTTTGTCAAACACAAAATTCAGGAGACTAGTTGTTATCTCGGAACACAAACTAGTGTACAAAAATTCCACAAATCCCTCCATGAGTACTATCATAAAGTGAAGTTGAGCACAACACAAAGTAGCACAATCGAATAAATATTCAACTGAGATTGCTGATACTTCATTGTAGCGATGCCGATGAACATGTTTGCTCGTTTTATAAAGAATTGCAAGTAGAAGCATTATTGGCTTCCTTCGGGTTCTTCGAAGCGCATTCCGAAGAGATTGATGTCAACGCAGAAGATGAACCTGTGAACATATGAACAAGGAATGGTGCAGCTTACTTCAATCTGCAGCTCACCAAACAACGGAGTGAAGAATGCTTCTACGAAAAATCAATGACCCTGATACGACACACTGTTAAGTGAAGCTGTTGAGGCTGATTGGAAATGAGACTGCTCAACACTGATGGACTTCAGACTTTCATCTACCGCTTTCTTCACTGACTGGCTTCACACTGAGGCCAACTACAAAAGCTTGCAGAGAGCATGGGTGACAGGCGACTTCATGATTAAACGACAGTGAGTAAAGGACAGCTGTCTCGTCCTGGTGAGGGTCACTTCAGCAGTTACGTGTGATCTACTAGGAATCCATGACCAGTGAGGTACAGTTGGTCGAGTGTGAGGACAAATACTCTCCACCGATGATATTGCCTTCTGCCAGTCGCGCCAAATTGTTGATCAGAGGAATTCGGAATTTACTATACGGTCTCAGTGGCCCAGTGGTGTATGAACTCGCTGTATAACTGGTAGGTCCTGGTTTCTAAACCTTGTTTTATGTACATACTGCCAGAGCGGAGTTCCAAACTACGCTGAGGAAACAGATGTTTAGTATTTTCCGATGCTTCTCTAACCAATGTCAGTTCATGATGAAATACTGAAGACAGGGAGATTATTTCCGAAAATGTCAGTGTGTCAGTGGCTTGTGAGTTTGATCATACGATTCTCCATATTATTTGTAGACTGAGAAATACATGTTGTTGATAATCAAGGCGAAACCACTAAGAAAGGATTTGATGAAATTTGTTGGCAGTGTTTAATCTCGACCTCCTTCTGTGTGTTTTATATTTTCAATTGATACAATAACAACGATAATATCTTCCCTACTCATAAGTATTCAACGAATAAAATAGACCTCGAGGAATAACTTCACAGTGTTTCCATTTCTATGTGAATATTCACAGAAATAATATTACACTTGCGAATGTGTAACCACTGAAATTGACTGATTTTCATCCCGCCTAAGAGAAACAATCCTAACATCTCACTGTATGTCGGGATATCCACAACTTCCTTGAGAAATAAACAACCACAATACTCTCCACAGACTGCGAAAAGACGGTTACTTGGCGAAAAATCTATCGGATTCCATTCAATATTGATAGCATCAATAACTCGAAATTACATGATCAGTGGTGTTAAGTAGCTATGAACAATAGATAAGTTTCCAGTTCAAAACGAGTGGTGCAGACCATAATTAGTTGGCCAAAATTCAGTCGTAAAAATGGGGTGAAATAAACCCAACAGTTTGAGATATAAAATATGTGTCTACAAACATTACACATCAAACAATTCCACAAGATATTCCTAGGTCACAGTGACTGTGAATCACTCAAACATAACCATACCCTTACACTGCACAACGCATTATGAATGTCTTCATCATCATCACACAACCACAAGGAGAAGCATTGCAATTTGAGGTTTAATGGCAGAAAAGACAAGTAATAAGGATAAGGTTAACAAATGATATTTGAAGGCCAGCACTTTGATGTGCAGTCTAAGAGTAAATAGGCTAATCATTACGAAAGTAATTCAAACACCTAAACAAGCAACATTATTTTGTGGTTGGATCCTTTAGGAGAGATTCGCGGTGATGACATTGGCAGAAAAAATTAGAATTCATAGCCGTTGGATATTATCTCAGAAGCGAAATGGTAGTCGAGTTCAAATTGTGACCTGTAGGTCCTGCTTTCTTCCTGTTTCTGTCTTAGGTGGGTGGCTTTCATTGGTTCACTAATTTACGTCGGTTCTTGCCGATACTTCTTGATGCATTCTTCACACAGTAGAAATTGACACGATTCTGCAGTCTTTGGTATTATTTGTTATTAAACAATCCAACTGAATCACCACGTATGTCACTCGACTCGGCATTGGTGTTGATGGTGAGAAACTTGTTCCTTACGGTGAATTCAAAGATATCACTATGATTCCCCGATTTGTCGAATAATGGTTGGAGGTACTACCACAGTGCCCAAGTCTAACACACATATTAATGGTTGGAGATGTTCACCCAGCCGGTTCATACACGTCTTGACATGTCTAAGACAGGGCGACGAAGAATTCCTGATTAATATACACCGGGCAAACCATGCAGCCAAGGCAAATTGACAGTTGGCAGTTTATTGCAGATTAGCCGAGGGCAGAAAGGTTTATACCACTGGCACATTGAGTAATGCATTGGTTGAATGATTCTTCGATTGATTAATTCATCGATTGATTGAGTGAGTGAGTGAGTAAATGATTGAGTTAGTCATACATATAGTTGGCTACGACACATAAACTGGCAGTGTTCGCTTGTCAGATTAAAGTGATCGTGTTGTAATGCACATTCTATTATTCAAGGGTTGTTTGGCTCTACACACCTACAGACTGACATCAACGCCATTGTCGCGCTCTCTGCTCATGTAATAGGCAGTCACATTGTCTGAGTCAGTTGTACAGCCTTTCGAGTTACATAATTTATTACACCATGCAAACTTAATTTCACAGAGTTGGCAAAGTTTAGGTTATCCACAGGATTATCAGCACTGTACACTTGGTTAGACATAATCTCAGTTTGCCCCCAATTTAAGCCTCACTTAACCATATCATGTTTGTTTTTCACTATTTGGTTGATTTCTCCTCTTTGCATTGCGAGTGATTTATACTTGCTGTTGTGTTTGAGGTGATTCTCATTGCTGTTATGATATAAGTGTATGACATATTATATGGCATATGGAACTATGGCTGAGAACGACTGTCGTGCGCAGATTGCAGTAACGCTGCGGCTTCTCACCTTCTAGACAAATCGACCATCTTCATGGTGCACGCGTGTTGGAAATTTAGGCTAACAGTGGCATTGTGAGTCTTCCTGAAATTGTCGTTAAGGACATCTCACATATTCTCGACGATCCCTCTCCGCACCTAAACAATCACACATTTGAAAACCGTTCTAATCTAGAGAGTAGCCCTCATTGACCAACAAAAGATGCATGGCATTTCAGAGACGTTTCACTTGGTGATCACAAGCGTGACAACTGCTCCGCTAGATGAATCAGCTAGTTGCTGATTTCAAATTTGAAGACAGCTTCTTGAAACAAATGCGGTTCCAGTGGTAGCCTCATACAGTACAAGCAATTCTCGCACCGTTCTACAAGTCAACTTTGACAGGTATTCCGGAGGCAGCCGACGGAGCTGTGGTGGTTACAGGAGGCTACGCTTATTTATGTGCGTAATCGTTTTCGTGCTGTCAACTGTTTTTCTTCTCTCCGCATTGCTGTCGAAAGTAGTTTTCCTATTCTCCCTGGAATCAAGTGGTTCCTAAACTTGAGTCGTGATCTGCCAATCCATGAATCAATGAAATCTGTGCTAATCAGCATTCAAGATGTAAAATGATGGATTTGCCACTGAACCACTTCGACTCGCTGCTTAGGTAGAATCACGATTTTCTAGAAACAGTTTTACACTACTTTAACAACTCAGTAGTATGCATTGTGTGAAACATTTGTTGCAAACTTTCAAAATCCACATTCCCATTTATCAATCTCCATAATCATGGCAGTTCACCTCCTCGTGAAGAGCTAGGTACACAGTTTGTTGTATGCGTGTCCTTTCAAAATGTGTAAGATAACTTCACGCAGCATGGCTGCAAACAGAAGGAGCCGGTTCAATCAGAACTGGCATAACTAACCATCTGATCAACACTGTCCATGTCATCTCGCCTGATTCATTCGAAGTCATCTACAAAGTAAACAGAAACCCAACTAAGTTACTATGAATACGACTTCTTTATACTGCAGAAGTCCTCTCGATATGCATCGAATAGCCGGAGCTTTGTGTTCAAGTCAAACTAGTCCAACCTTTACAACTACGATGCAGCTAGTTCTATATGTTTCACCAGCCTGCGCTTATTCACTTTTTGCACGTTGTGTGTGTGATTTTTCTTCCTTTGTCTTCATTCAATTCATCTAATTTTTTGAGTTATAAAAACAGTTAGTTTAGGCTTGTTTCCATGGTCTATCTGCACACATTTGTAATTCCTTTGCAGTTATATTCTAATCCTGTGTAATTTTCCTTTTGAAGCGTCATATAATACACATTCACACCTCTCAACTTCCATTTCAAGTTGAAAATAGAGCAAGAAGCTTGTCTACAGATGAATGTCTGGAAAATGAATTGTGATACTTACGAAATAAGCTGGTTCAAGAGGGATTGGAATTGACTAGTGAACTCGTACATCTTTGCTAATCTGGATCAATAACGCGAACTTTCACTACCATCACCCGATGATCATAGTTTCACAGTCAACCAATTTGGATTGGTCTAGCGAAAGACAAGCTGGTTATGTGTGCCACTGATACATATTTAGATGCTTTTACGCAAAAATCTATACAGGCCGAACAATTAGACAACTCCACAAAATCAATACTCAACATCTCCCTTCGTGATTCGGGAAAGGTCAGGTGGAATCTAAACGACCTCCTACTTAGTCTCATTCGATTGATGATAGCGGTTATCAAGTGGATGCGAGAAGTGTCTTCAAAGTTATCTGCCGCATTCCGTTGAATATTTTGAACGGAATTCATACACCTCTTCCATATACTCTAAGCTGTGCAAATGTAATATAAATATCCTAGTCTTTAGGAGTTAATTGGTTGATGGCGACTAGCAATGGAATTCAGGATGCGCATTTCGTCCTATTTTGGACTCGTCATCTAGCCACCATCGAATAAATGACTTCCACTAGCAGCACTAGACATCGTCGAAACATTTGCACAAGTGGCCAATGTGTCAACCTTAGACCAAGCACTTCAACACAATCAATCGCAGGAGTATTTCAAATTGAATTAAATATCCTAGTGTTTGTATTCGAAGGCAGTTCGCTCAATGTATGTGTCTTCCTTGGCCTGGTCTCACTCTTATTCAAAACAAAACCTACTACACCCCCACTCCTACCTCCCATTTCTCTCGTAATTTTACGGTGTTAATTGAAAGTCTGAGTTTCTGTCCACCTCGCTCTCTGTACTGACTTTTTTTGAAGACATAACCACAATTATTTACTGAATAGTCTGCATAACCCTTGTAAACATCGCATTGTCATCATCGCTGTCTGTAAGTTGCAACACGTTCAACACATTCTTATTATTATTATCATCTGAACTATAAACTCTCAGTGATTATTTCAGCTTTTGCCTTGCATAGTGCTACGATAATTAGAGTGAAGTGTGAAGACAACAATATTATTCGTTATTATGTCTTGTTTTGGGAGTGTAGATATTCAAACCACCTATCTCCATTATCTTCTGCATATTGATTGGGTGGGCGTTGAGTGGTTCTTGAGTGTCTGGTTTGCTGCCTTCCAGAAATCCTCGTCGTTCATTCTCGCTGACTGGTCATGTGATCCTCTCTACTGAGACACTGGAGGAGACAGGTGATGATGAAAACTGCCTTAGATAAGCAATAATTGAATCTGACTGCCGAAGATCGCCACCTCGCCTAGTTGACTATCCTGCTAGTTTTCTAGCCGGTCCGAAGCCTGAGTGAAGAGGGAAAGTTGGGTGTAGAGCTACTCAACCTATGCCGCTAAACATATGAAACTTCTAGTGAGACTTCAACACACAGAGAAGATATTGAAAATACAAAAATGAAAATAGATTGCAAAGAACTAGCTCGTTCCTCGCTGGAATCGAAGAGGCGAAATGACGCCTCGTCCTGTTGAAATACAGCGTTCAGTAAGCCAGTCAGCATGCCACTGTCTTCTCTCGATGAAAGGAAGAGTAAGAATGAGGACGTGGAATGTGCGTACAATGAAAGATGCTGGCTAGGAATGTTTTCCAGACAGCCGAAGAAATGCGAAAATATGGCCTAGAAGTGCTGAGTCTCTGTGCAACCAGATGGAAGAGGGTGTGGATTATGCAAATTGTCAACTGGAGAGTCAGTAACACACTTAATCATGGCCAACCAAACAACAACCACGAGCACACTGAAGCTTTGATTGGCCGTCATAATGTCTCCAGTGGCATTCAAATCGATAATGGAGTAGTAACTAATTTCATCCTGCAGGATCATCACAGCGAGATTCAACTCCTTGGGTAGGCATGAATGAAGCCTAAAACTATCCAGTGCAACGCACAAGGCTACAAACAACGCAGAATGATAGGAGAAGGGAGACAGATACTTGCAGTAATAGACAATATCTCAAATGCTGACATCAAATTCCTCATAGGCGATATGAACGCTTACAGAACTGGGTGCAGATTAAACAGGATAAGAACTCATCCTGGGTCTAGAGGCGCTCACTTGGCAAATGAATCAGAATGGATAGTTATTCGCAGAATCCTGCGCTTTGGATGATTTGATGAGCGGAGGCAGCGCAAACAAGCACGTGGATATACACAATGACAGCTGCGTGGAATTCACCCGACGGACACACCACGAACTGTACAGATTTCATCTCAATATTTATAAAATAATCGGAGACAAATCCAGTCTACTGGACACAAATTCGAGAAGTGGGGCAGATATTCAGATGAGGAGATCTAGTGATCTGGTTCACGGAACCGTCATGGTAAACGCGAAATCCTTCAGAACAACTGGAGACTGGCCACTGCAATTCAAGTTCAATGTTCACTAAATGAAGGACAACACTACAAGAGATGCTAGCGCCTTCTGTATAGTCATCATTTCAGAGTAAAGTCGGAGGAAGATACCACGTGAACTCACTGAGTAAGCCTGCGTGAAAGAACACTGGAACTAAATCTCTGAAGGTGTTGTTCAGTCAAAAGTGTGCAAATTTTCTAGGGAGAAAGAAGACACACGACATAGAATGGCTGTCAACTGACACCAACCTGGAAGCTAATCGAGGATAGGAGGAGGGGGATGGTGAAAGAGAAGATGACCACTGAATGCAAAGATAGGCAACAGAAGAAGAAGCTGAGTTCTGCGTTCACTGCACTGAATACAGCTGTCAAGAAGACTGCCTGGAAGAAAAATGACGATTCTACCCCCTCTGTCTGAAACTGATGCAAAACAGTTTGACTGCAGGCAACAGAGATATCTCAGGACATTATATTAAATAACCAGGTCTCTATCTGATAGGAGATCAACTCGGATCATGATTCCATACAAAGATGTTCACGGGAACCAGATTATCATAGAGGAGAATCTAATGAAACAATGGACTTTAATGGACTTTTCAGTCGACCGTCATCTGCGACACGCGCAGAGATACACCATTAACAGCACGCACCGAACTCCCTGTCGGTGGACACCAATCTTTCAAGGAAAGCAGAAATTCTGGATGCGGTCAAACTACTGAAGTCCAGTGGAGAAGGCAGCATGGCCATATGTAATTCCCTTCGAACCACTGAAAACGGCTCCACAGACTCTAGTTTAATCTGACTGCCAATCGCTGCAGAAAGGTATCGATTTCTACTATCTGCAGATTTCATCAAGAATACTACGATAGCACTTCAGTTTTTGCCAAGAGCTGATGCCATTTAGATCACAACTGAAAATCACGGAACTAATACACCAACTGGAAAGGGACGTGGGAACTCCAGGGTTAGAAGCCATCGAGGATAATGCTTCCTAATATGTAAAGTAGACATGTGTGAATCTTCAGATTGTAAATATTTGGAATACTCACTCTTCATAGCATTAGACACCATAATTGCGGCATACCTCATACAACAGATTCAAACTAACTGAATCAGTGAAATTCATTGCAGTATATCGATTTAGGCTTTCTGTGGGCCAAGTTTCAGGTAAGCTGCGATCGGGTGGCTGACTTTACAAACGAACTTCATTTATGCACCAAGATGGTACACAGACACAGTTTCACTTTTAACGGCGTAATTCTTTCACAGGTCCCTCTTGAATGATCCAATAGCAATAATTTTGCTTGTTTGGATATTTCAATTAACTTTGTATGAATTATCCTCTCTACTCTTAGGCCGCATATCATTGTGTCGGCCTTCGTATATCATTTGTTGATCTGATCATTATTATTTGTCTTTCAACCTGTTAAATCTCGAAGAGCAATGCTTCTCCTTGTGCTTGTGTGATGATGATGATGACAGTGATTACGCGTTGTGTCGTCTGATAATGTGATTTCGTTTGAGTGAATAAACGTCATTCTCAACTAGAAATGTGTGCTAGAATTACTTCGTTTGTAATTCTCATGAACACAATTTTTCTATCCTAAGTTCTTGAGAATACAATACCCTAACATGACAGTTAGAGTTTGTTTAATTAATTGTGGTCCTCACCACTCGTTCTGTACTGGAAACTTATCTGTTATTCATAGCTGCCCAACAGCACTTTTCGTGTAGTTTTGAGTTATTGATGCTATCAAAGGTGCATAAAATGTATTGGATTTTTCGATAAATAACCGTCCTCTCGCTCTCTTAGCAGAGTGTTGTTGCTGCGCATATCTCAAGGACATAGTGGATATCAAGAGAAACATTGAGATGCGAGGATTGTTCCGCTGAACTTGAACGTCAATCAGTGGATTATAGTAGCTACACATCCTACTCTTTTTGCAAGTCCCATATTATTCCTGTGAATAATCACATAGAAATGAAAACACGGTGAAGGTATTCCTCGAAGTTTATTTACTCAACTCAGTGAACAGATATGAGAAGAGGAAAGAAACGATCGTTGCAGTCACATAGTAGCAAGAACGTATAAACACAAAATAGGTTGGAATAAACACGTCCACCACATTTTTCGAGAAATTTCCTCAATAGCTGCGCGTCTTTGGCCATATATACTGATTTCTACATTTGAAAGGAATACAGAGAAGAGCATGATCGAAATTACGTGGCATTCAAACACTGACATATTAAAAGATAAACTCTTTGTCTTTAGGATTTCATTATGAACTGACGGCAGTTATAGACTCATCGGCCTGGCTTGACAGGACACACGTGCAAAATACAAGTAGGATTGCACCAACATACATTTCTACAATGCACAATGAATGGAAGCAGCCTACTTCATGCAGTCATATAGTAGCTGATGCGTGCAAACAAGCTCGAATATATGCATATTTATATTATATATTTCAGATGCTCACATTATGACGAATATGGAAGTTGAACTCACGTTTGGCGGTGGGCTGGGGGGGAACGTAAGCAGCGGCGGTGGTGGTCGTAGTGGTTGTATTAGCTAGATTAATCGATTCAGTGCCTGCACCGTCTGCAACTGAAATCACTACCAGTGTAACAAGCAGATAGCAGATCTAAAGAGAAATAGCATGAACCAACATAAACATCAAATGTCCAACACACAGGAACACTCACCATTCTCACTGAATTGGAACAACACTCGTCGATGATGAAGCCGATGATGATGATATCACAGTAAAATATTCACGTATATATATGCCATGCAGGATGAGTGTGATGCGGACACGTGTTTCAGTTGGTCGTCCAACGTGACCAATGGAAACACTCTCATCTTGACTGAGTATGTGATTGTGTGAGTGGATGAGAGAGAAATGGAGTTGATGATTGGTGAATCGATAGATAATAATTCAGTGAGTGTGTGTGCAGTCGATGGTGTTTCTGTGTCAGAGTGAGATGAGTGATGTCATTTTCACATTTCACTGTGTGTGTGACTGATACACCTTGAATGATGTATGTGAAATACTGTGTTTGTTTTCTGTTTCTCACAGTGTTTGACTGAGTTGTGGTGTTCATCACTTGGAATTTTCACTTCGACTGGTTGTTCAGTTAAATCTGGGGGTCCACTGGAGTCCTGGTGGAACGACTTCAGTATGAAGTTGCCTCTCACCCATTTTTTTTCAAGGCTTTTGTTGAGCCAATCAGTGAGGACAGATGTTGATGGAAGTCTGAAGTCCATTTGTGTTCAGCAGTCTCACTTCAAATCAGCCTCAATAGATTCACTCACCCATGTCTCGTATAACTGTCATATATTTTTCATAGAACCATTGTTCACTCCATTGTTTGGTGAGCTGCAGACCGAAGTCAGCTGCTCCTTCTCTTCAACATATGTCCACTGATTCATCTTCTGCCTCGACAACCATCTCTTCAGAATGTACTTCGAAGTAATCGAAGGCAGACAATAATGTTTTGCATGCAACTCTTTATAGGGCGAGCACACACGTCACACAGACACGCTACAATAAAGTACCACGGATCTCAATTGAATATTTCTTCGTTGATGCTAATTTGTGTCTCCCATGTCCCCTAGTGACATTACTCATTGAGGAATTTGTGTAATTTTTGTCCACTAGACAGTGTTGTGATATAACAACTCGTCTTCTCAGTTTTGTGTCCAAAAACATGCATCCTAAATAATTATGGATGCAGAACAATATAACTGGTTTCTGCATTTTGCGCAAATCATTTCACCGGTACACGCTACCATCTCCAGTCACTAAATATTTGAACGCACACTTGTCTGCTGAGGGCTCTCTCTTATAATTCAACGCACCGTGACCGCCTCAACCAATAAGGTGCATCTTTTCTCAGTGTTGTTCACAAACAATATGACATCAACTTCACCAATTACAAATTCAGATTCACTAACTCCCCAGAGTCTAATAAATCACTCATCACGTTTGAAGGTATATATCCTCTTCCTTCGTCTGTTCTGAGTTGCTTGACATAGCGAACTCTAGGAACATTTAAACTTCCCTCAATTTCAAGCTCAGCTTTTCTGCAGTTCTATTGTCACAGTATGTTACAGTGCCTATTACAACATGTGACAGCATGAATACAATTCTGTAATATATGAAGATAAAGACGATCTGCAAGGAGTTACGCTTCCGCAGATATCATTCTCAAACTGTACAATCGCATATATGTAAATACATGTACAGTGAATTGTCTTAGCAGCAGATCCACTCTCTGCAAGAATGTACCCCTACAATTTTGAATCCTAGAAAGCAAATTCAGCGTATTGCCTAAAAACTGAGTTAAGAGTAAGTAAGCAAGTGAAGTGAGGTAATCTACCTGACGGGATTGAGTAGAGCTCAACTAAAATGAAGGTTAAGTCGAATGACAGTGAAGCCGGCAAGAGTGTGAATAAGAGTAAGGGATTCCATGAGGGGTGGAAGAAAAAAATATTTCAATTGGTACACAAACAAGGAAGAAAGAGACGAAACAAGAATCATATATTTTGCTGTTTGGAAAGACTAAGTCCACTGTTGATTTATTCACTGAACACATCTGTTTGTATACAGTGTTGGGGATTGAACGTGTGAATTGCAACTGCTTCTGCAGTTTGAAGAAGTTTGTTTCGTACAATTTGGACAGGACAAGCAACTATTCTGTAGATACTTTTGAAGTTGTTCAGTGCGTTCGCTTGGTCTACTGATTCGATTAGGTGTTCAGGAATAGAGGTGTGTGTTGTGACCTATATTTTGCGATTATTTGTATACTACAAGCTGGTTTATTCATTTTCGAAGCTTTCACCATCCTTCTGGTCCAAATGTTCAGTGCTAGTTTAAGAATAAAATAAATTCATTTGAAGTCTTCATGACTAATAAAATTGTTTAACCTGACAACTATCTTCGTGAACGCTTGTGGATTTACATCAGGATTGACAGTTTATCGTTCACTTGGAATTGGAACTTTCTTGTCACGTGATTTACTTTTAATTGGTTGGTAAATTCGGTCTATTGCAATATGTTTGTTAGTCGCCGGCTTATTCACGTGAGTACCAAGCCTTTAGGAATGCTCTGGAATCGCTCACTGCTATCTCCTCTATTTTAAATTCCTTCATTATCTCAATCAAATTGGTGTCCATAATTATCTACATGCATTGGCATGAAAGAATGTGTATATAACATGTACTTTTACAGCTAATTGTTGTTTTGGTGTTATGACTCCATTTGAAATTTCAGCTCATATTGTGAGGATATCCATTTTTCTTGGAAGACCGTCAGTGTGTCTTTCTCCTCCATTCTCTTCAACACTGGAGTGCTACTGTGTGTGTTTGAACTCTTTTGAACAATGTCTGAACACAGTTTCTTTTGCAGGTAACTGGGTTATTACTACTGTAGTTTAGTATATAGTCTGTGTGCATTGATCTTCCTGTCTCCTGTATTGGTTCTCCTGATTAAGACACCAAAAAATGAGATTTTCTTGTTTGATACTACTTCTTTTGTGAATTTGATGTATGTAAATCTGTTTTTTTATTATTGATGAGTATGAGATCGCCCATGTGAGGATTATTGGCTGAAGACGTCATGCAAAGATCACAGTTAATTTCCATAGCTGAAATTAAACCGAAACTCTGCGAATTGTACGTTGATGATGTATTTGTATTAATTAAAGAAATGATTTGGAATACAACCATGAATAATTCACTGATTTCAGCGACATCATACACAGTCATCCTGTATATGCATCTTATTAGACAACTCGGAAAACAACTTTCAGATTATCTACAGAAGACGTGTGTATTCTGCTAAAATAGTACGAAGCAGACTTCTTCAAACTCCAGAAGCAATCGCAATTCACACGTTAAATTAGAATGATAAATTTGATCAATCTCTGTAACACTGTCCCTATCAGTCTTCTGCAAGCAAGCGATGTATATACTTATACATATAGCCACTAACGGTAAGACACTTTCACTAACAATGAGATAAACATCGACTTTCTCTTCAGACGACTTGGAGTTATTCACGAAAACCCACTAAACATAATCTCGGAATGATATCCCCTCTTCAATTACACAAAATACGCAAACCAGCGTCTAGATTATGCCTAACGCGCACTGATTTCCTATGTGAATGCGACACGTATGATCAGAAATAACTAACCAACTAACTAACGAACTAAATGGTCTCATTATTCAAAAAGTCGATTTTGTTTCTCGAAGAAAACAAATAATTGCACTTCTATGCCATTTCGGTGCACAGTTAACTGAAAATGTATGTCTGCTCAGACTGATCGGAATGCAGCTAATTAATGAACACAATAGTGTCGGCATGAACTTTTGTCGAAAAATGCTCTAGTGAAATTCATCAGAAAGGCGCTTTCATCTCGTCTCATCTCACCATCACCATCACCATCTACATTCGGATGTGTTTCTATCATTTTGAGAATAAATTAGTCAATGATATTTAGTTAGTTGTTCGGAGAGCATTCTGTATTGATTATTTTCATTAATTAGGCATGATTTTCAGGTTGATGGTGTTTTTCACCTCATTGTCCTTCTTAGCCTATCTGAAATGTTTACTCAGAAGTGATGGCAGCTCAGTTGAACACATTTTGATGTAGTAACAGCCTGATTTGTATCTCTGGTTGAGTACGTATTCACACATGAGTGAATACGATCATTAGTTTCCCCTTGAATTCGGAGTGGAACATTGAGATTCAGCAGCGTGTCTGCAATTTGTTCTACTTCCTGCTATCCAATTTAGCTAGGCCCATATTTGTCCACCGTCATCTCTTTGTTTGCTGACGATCTCCATGGCAATCTTGGACTGACGCCGAACTCGTCGTTTCTTATTCAGGTTCCACTGATAAATGCCGGGAACATTACCATAACATTTCTATCCATAGCCACTTCGATCTTGTGCAAATAGCCTGAATACATTCAGAAAGGGTAAATTATCATCATATAAGTCATGAGACCAGGATTTTTGCAGAATTGTATTCCTTGCATTGCAGTATACATCTCAAGAAACGAGAGACTCCAGACAGTTAATTAAACTGGGTGAGCAGTGACCGCTTGTATACATAATCTCTGAAACAGTCATTTGATGAATCAGAATACGTTTCAAAGCACGTTAACACCAAGAATGGTGCTTTTCCTTAGATTTTATAGAAATTTGAAATTTGGCATGTCACAAGCCTTTAAAATATTCGCGAATGTGCGCAGTGAGTTTGTAGCTCATATTTTAACCGAATAAACAGTTGAAACTAATTGAACACGAGGAATAACATGCATTATAATGATGGATGGTTTTCGGTAACCCAAGGATTAACCAAGTCACTAAGACTTATATAATCTTCAGATTGTTTTGTTCTACTTCCTGCTGTGTATTATGTAGCTCAGTGAGCCAATCAGGTGTCGTTTTGTACGCAGTGTCACCCAAGTGCGAAAGTAAGTAAGTTGTGCGTTCCATGTCAGCTTTCTGTAGATGGATCATTCTGAGGGTTGCATCTTGTTCACTTATTGTCATTTGGACCCCCATAAAAGATATTATTGTTTCAGTATCATTCTAAAGTGTGAAGTGAATTGCTAAATGGCAGCTATGGAAAAAGCCGATGATGTTCTCCAGATTCTCCTAATTGTTTGATATAATGATAAAGGTGTCGTTCACGTCCCTCCTGTAGAATCCAAATTTGTCAATCACTTTCTTTGGATGCATGTTTTCTAGCATTCACATGAGGAATTCAAGTATTGAGCCCATAGCTACACTATCGTTTCGTCAATATATGTCAATATTGTGGGTGCACTCAACGTTTACGGTGAACCTAATTAGGAGTTCGCTCCAAATATTCATCTCCTTTGAATCAATATCTTCAAATACATGGCGTATTGTTTCGGTTAGTGGGAAGTTTGTAAACAATCAAACCACATCTAGTGAGAACATGGTTTGATTGGAAACACTGATGTTTCCAATGGTATTGACAAAATCGAAGGAATCGCGGAGTGAGTTGCAGGATGTTTGCCTTCTGACTGGTTCTAGTAGCTCCACTAGGCATTGGACTTTGTGACTTTGATTTGTATCAGTTATATTGAAGAATGGTTTGAAGAAGTTTGTCCTCCTTGTGCACTTTTTGTAATCCATAAACACGTGGTGCGTTTGAGCTAGATGGCCTCAGCGATGTAATGGTTTCAGAGTCAATGTGTGTTTCAGTTTTCAGAGAATCTCTGTTGGTTACTGTGCAGTTTTCTCTGTCATATTCCTGCCACTGGGCAATTTTGTGAATTTGAACTCGCCATTTTACCTGTGAAGTCTTCAAGATTCATGACCACCACTGACCGAATATCTCCAGTAATCCCTGTGGTCAATTTGACTTTTGTTTGTCGATAGAAGACTGCAACAACAAGATTGGAAGTACGAATTTATATCATGCAGACGTCATTTGTTGGAATTTTAGTGTATTCCTTGTAAGCAGCTTTGAATCACATGGTCAAACTAATGTGTCATTAACCTAATTTATTGTTTTATACTTCACGCATCAATAAATCTCCGATTTAACATCAGTTTTTGAATACCGCTCGTAGTGAAATTTATTTGGTTATTGCATGCATTAAATAGTATTCTAGGTTCCTAAGAGTTATCTCCCAGTCACAAAACTTTCTGATCTCTCCGTCTAGTGCTCTAGGGTCGTTGAGTTCCTGTTTCATTGGAACTCTTGTTACTTTCAAGTCTTATTTATTTATTTTTGGATTCACGTGCTCAGAGTTCTTCAGGTTCTCTAAGAAACTAGTGGCAATTTTGTGAGCTGTCTTGATTCATGTAACTGGAAACTATCAGCACTCTGTCTGCTCCATTGATGTTGCTCAATTCCGTTTCTATAGACAAGCACTGTTTGGTAGATAACTCCAGGTAATCATTCCGGTGAAGCTCCTTATCGCCTGGGTAAAGAAGATGAGGGGACATTTTGCGCACGAACACTAAAGTGATCGTTGATGATGAAATGCTTCATGTTTTTGATAATATACCTGATGGACGAGGTGAAAATTGTTTTTGAGGTACCAGTTGATTGAGGAGAGATTCGGCTTCAGTTTGGCTAAATTCGAGGCACGTTTCTTGATGCGAATGCAGCAGACTACCCTCACTTCATGAAGGACTTTGAAATTATCTGGTGTAATAACAAACTAAATGATGAAACAAGGTTGATGCATTTATTGAGGCGTTGTACTGTTGCTTTTGCTGCTAGTACGATTCATTGCTGTACGTTGTAACCTCCTTAGGAGGGAGTGTTATTTGAATGCAAGGGGGATATTCCACCTGAGATTTGGAAGGTCATCTATCAAGGAACTTAATCCTATGATGCTATTATTTTCGAAAACACTCCGAATCGACAACCACTCATTACAGATATCTTCTTCAATTCCGAACAACAATGGATGACAAGAAATTGTATTCTTCGATTGTAAAAATCAATATTCTATACTTAATCTATAAACAAATGATTTTACATGGAATGCATTGCACTTTTATTCGTATTCTTTCGAAATCTTCTAACTTGTGCACGTTCGAATCTCACGCGCCTTCAAGTTGGTCGCCAATGACGACCAATTCCAACAAACAAACGTTCAGTGTTCATAATCATTGAAACAATCTATGATTTCTAGAGCGTGTTTGATAATGTCATAGGTAATGCTCGATAGTTGAGAGATAACGCGAAGGATACCAATTTGTTTTTGAATAACTTGGTGACCCAAACAGATACCTTGATCTGATGCCTGAGTTGCATGAACGATTTGAATTCGACTTCTGTGATTGAGATGATTGCCGGCGTCCATCTGAGACACCTACTGGAAACTGTTATGAGTAGGAATTCGGAGATGAATGGAACCAGCTGTTCGACTTATTTTACGCACAGTTTAATATGCACCGTTTGTGACAACTAATCACCGAAGCAAATGAAAATTGAAGAGGGTTAAAGTCATAAACATGACGAGCATTCCTGATCAAGCTGCTCGCCAGGGTGTTTCATTACAAACAGCTTATGAAGCGTGAGCAACAGTTCGACCACCGATGTCTGCATCCAACTCAGGTAGGCGTTGGATGCTGGACAAAGTTATTATGTTTTTAGGCCATCTGAACTGCTCCTCAAAGCGTTCAGTTAAACGTCTCAGCCTCCTTTATATTGAAGCAGTTAAGTTACAGATCCTCCGTGAGATAATGTTCAACAAACATCAGTGTTTTACAGCTCCTTCCCTTGATAAGTTTGAACAGTTGTCTAGTGCAACGAGTACTATTTGGTTTTCCATTTCTCTACAGTAACTCACACAACATGATTTTCTTGATGAGGTTAGTAATTGCATCTGTGTGTGTGCAAGTACCTTAGATACAAATGACTTACAAAGTTTGAAACAGTGTGAAATTTGTTTAGCGCAAATTGGTGTTCTGCTTTAGCTCCCATTGTTTATTCTTACGACGAGTAAACTATTCTATCTGTCCGCAAGTCGAATGAACTCCAGGAGTCATCATCGTTACTCTGTTCTTACTTCTTACAAAGTGACTATTCGTCCTGGTAATGTGGTCACAAAAAACAGACGAATGCCGCCGATCAACTCACATCTCTGATGGGATGTAGTGAAGCGGTGCCTGTGGACAGATGGTGGAGTTAATATTCATGATGTTACGCTGTAGATGGAGGAGCAGGCAAGGTTTAGTCGAAAGATAATGCTAAGATTACCAATGACCGGCAGTCAGGTCGTAGTTCATGGTTTTCACTAACTTAACGAATCACATCATAGTCTCTTACCCAGGACACGCAATTGGAATTTTCAAGTAAACTACATGCAATATCACGTGACTTTCAAATAAACAGAAATTGCCAGTTCGTTGAAACATCCCAATGTGTAGATATAAATTAAGAGCTGCTGCAGACAACTCCTTCACCATCATCGTTATTCCCTTATACTTGACAGAGGCAAACCGCATACACACAAATACAGTAACATTTATGCCGTAGATGTTCTGCATTTTGCCAGCCTCCTCATCCATGAGGGAAATATCATCTTCTCACGGTAAGTAGAAGAAACTCACAGGGGAAACAAATCCATCTCCTTGTCGACAAGGTCAATTCTCTTCTTTCAACTTGAAGGTTTCTGACGAAATCACTGAACAAAATGAAGATATAAGCAATTCATGACCTTCATTCAGATTCTGGCTGATGTTGATGCCTACTCCTGCAAATCTTCACGCTAGAAATCTCTCCTTCACGAAGGAAACCTGTCTCGAGCGAAGACAGATTTCCATTCAGGAAATCTTCAGACTTCTCCACGCAATGTAGAATAATACTGCACTTACGCTGGATAGAAACATGACTCTGCATCAGTCGCCAAGATGGCTGAAATCGATATTCTTCAGCACCCTGATAAGATAACCCTTCCTTGAATAGACAGTATCATATCTATCATCACATGCCGTCTACACTGATTGCGTAGTCACATCCACTGACGTGTAGCTTCTTACTGCGTGACACCTGATATAACAGGCGGGACATCAGTAAGCCTGAACTCATATAGACTGGTTTTGAGATCAACTCTTGTCTTTGATAATTGAGACGTGTCCTTTCATATTTCAGGGTGATCATAGTGGAAATGTGAACAGATATTATGATTATTATTTTATGATAAGAATCTGCCAATACCATCTACATTTAGACGAGATCAACATATCCGATCGAATTTATGATCGACGATGTAAGCTATACAGATTTCACTGTATTTTCAATGAACAATCTGTTATGCTAAAAAGTACACAGTCAGTCAAAACAGCTATTGGAAGTGAACATATTAGATACATTAATAGTGTGATAAAGAATATTATCCCGTACACTCAGTTTTGCATTACCACTTCAGATAACAACAAAAGCCTTCAATAGTACTTGCTGACTAATTATGTGCTTTGAAGTATCGTTCCAAACAGAGGTAGTGGCAGGGAAGAAGATATCGCCACCAGCCAGGACTGGAATGTTAAGATACACAATCATCAATTGGAAATCAGCGTGGAAATCTTCTGCACTCGGCCAATATGAAGAAGATAATTCGAATTTCCAACACAAATGCTAATTCGGTCAGTCACCTCTTTATTACATGAAACACTTGAGAAAGCTAAAACAGACTTGAATCAACAACTGCCTTCACTAGCTGCATATTGAAAGGCGAATAGCCAGTTGGAAAGAACTGGCACTAAGAAACTCTGCGGTGGAACAAACTAAGCTGGAACCAATCACTCCACTGATATGAAGGACAAAGTTGAGATGGACTGGACAAAGCGGAATGAGACCGTCGAGTGACGTCGCGTGCCAGGCCGATACTCGAGTGGAAACCGATTGTGGAACAACGTGTTTGACGTCAATCAGAGGTTCAAATAGGGGAGATCATTAGCAGAGGAGGAGATGACAAATTGTTATCTATAGAGTGCCTATCTAAGGAGAAAAGCAGACAATAAAAAAGGAGAAATGCTTTTGAAGCCTCATGTTCCAATTGGAAACCAAGGGAACAATAATGACTAATCCATGATAAGCAACTAAACAAGAAATAAAAAAACTGTTACTACATCAAAATGTGTTCAGCTGAGCTGCCATCACTACTGAGTAAAAATGTCAGATAGGCTTAGAAGGACAATGAGGTGAAAGACAGCATCAGCCTGAAAATCATGCCTAATTAATGAAACTAATCAATACAGAATGCTCTCTGAACAACTAACTCACCAAAATATCATCGACTAATTTATTCTCAAAATGATAGAAACACATCCGAATGTAGATGGTGATGGTGATGAGGTGAGACGAGATGAAAGCGCCTTTCTGAATTTCACTAGAGCATTTTTCGACAAAAGTTCATTCCGCCAATATTGTGTTCGTTAATTAGCTGCATTCCGATCAGTCTGAGCAGACATACATTTTCAGTTAACTGTGCACCGAAATGGCATAGAAGTGTAATTATTTGTTTGCTTCGAGAAACAAGAGCGATTTTTTGAATAATGAGACCATGTAGTTCGTTAGTTAGTTGGTTAGTTATTTTTGATCGTACGTGTCGCATTCACATTGACAATCATTGAGCGTTAGGCATAATCTAGGAGCTGGTTTGTGCATTTTTTGTAGTTGAAGAGGGGATATCATTCCGAGATGACGTTCATTTGGATTTCATGATTATTTTCAAGTAGTTTGAAGACTAAATCTCGGTGTTAGTGAAAGTATAATATCGCTAGTGGTTAAATATATATCTCGCTTACTAGAAGAAGACTGATAAGGACAGCGTTGCAGAGTTTGATCAACTTGACTATTCCCATCGATTCATAGCAACAAAATGGCGTTTTACAAAGAGAAATTGTTTCCGGCGATATCATTCTCAAGCTGGCCATTTCATAAATTCGAAAATATGTTTTGTGGAGTGTGTTAGTGGCAGAAGTACTATGTGCAAGGATGTGTCATCAAAATTGTAAATCTCATAACAAAACTCCGCTAGCCGTTAAGAAACTCAAATAAGTGATTGAGGTAATCTAGCTGACGAGGTTAATTAGGGATGGAGATTCAATAGACCGCTGTGGTAGGAGAACAATATGATACAAATAACAAAGTACTGAGCGAGAACAGGACGAAGCAAGAGTTACGGATTTGTTGTCAAGATAGATCAGGTCCAGTGTAGATACAATGGCTTAACAAACCTGTTTCCTTTGCACAGTTGACGACTGGACATGTGAATTGCCATTGCTTCTGTGGTTTGAAGAAGTTTCATTCCTTAGTGAGTGAAAGTCTTTCCATCGAGAATCGAACCTCCACTTCCTCATAGTTTTGAGCCTGGTGGTTTGACATTTTGAAACGACGAGTAGATGATTTGAATTAGAGTGGAGACAACAAAAACAACAACAATCACTGTGTCTATGTACATCCAGGTGACGAATCCAAATCCAATACTAGTCACCATCAAGTAAAATGAAGAAGTGAGTAACGCGACTGAGTATCTAATAAAATGAATCTTTTGGATGTTGTCATTGCAAGACGACATTTCTCTACAGAATGTAGTGTGCTCAAGCAATACCTTTCGAACAATCTGACCACACGCACGTTTACTTGACAAATAAATTCATTTCATGTTTGATAACAGATGGATATCAGTTAGAGAGTCATGGAAAACCGATGGTGAATACTGGACATCTCTATCGTCCACATTTTGGACTACACTTCAGCAGTATGCACCCATTGGGTCTCAAACCCAGGACCTTTCAGTTACCAGATAAGCGAGTTCGTAGTTCATTCAGCCAAAGCGACCCAACTCAATTCCCAGCCCATGAATTCTAACTTCTTCTTTTCGTAATTTTTGCACGACTGACTTCAGTTAGTGTCATCCGTGGCCAGTATTCGTCCTCACTCCCATCCGAATTAGGTGACACCACTGGTCATGACTTCTCACTAGAACTCACTGAAGTACCCTTCGCCTTGTAGTCATCGAGTCACTTAACAGTGAGCATTAGATTAATTTTCACGAGTTATAGAAAAGAAAAGGCGTTCGGCAAAGAGTTACTCTTTTCAGCGATATCATTCTCAAGCTGTACAAACGGCAAATTTACAGTAATTTTTCTTGGCAACAAAATGAGAAGAAAACACACACCTAAAGGAGATAATAGATAACTTCGGGTTCTACAAGAGATACGTGGACGATACTTTTATTATCGCCAATAATGCGGAAAATTTGGAGAACATATTGGACTTATTCAACAGTTGCCATCCAGCAATCCAGTTCACACTAGAGAAGAAGTCCAAAGCAACAATATCTTTTCTAGACGTGCAACTAGCAAGACGCGAACAAGATGGGACACTCAAAAGATCCATTCACAGAAAAACGACATGGAATGGACAACTCATCAGCCTTCACAGTTGGGTGCCTCTATGTACAAAACGAAATCTAATCCTCTCATTGACTCACAGAATCCACAACATTTGCAGTCCGGAAACTATAGAAGAGGAGCTGAAGACCCTGAAAAGAATCCTCCTTGAAAACGGTTACCCGGAACGTTTCATCACAAAAGCCATGAAGCCCAAAACACAAAAACCCTCCATGCTTACTGCTCCCAAGAAACTTCTCCATTTGAATCTACAATTCAAAGGGGATTCTTCAGCAGAAATACTAAGAAACCGCCTGTGCCATTCACTGAAGAAAACCTTCTTCGCAGCTGAACTCAGACTAAATTTCTCTACGAAACCAATGATTCGCACGAACGTGAAGGATAAGCTTCCACCGGGGGCCTCATCAATGTGCATCTACCAATTCACCTGCTCATGTGGAGCTAGGTATGTCGACCGTACCCAGCGTTTGCTATCCAAACGAATCAGCGAACACTTACCTTCATGGTTTTATAAAGGAGAAAGAAGATCCCCCCTCCACAGCTCCATCCTAGAACACTTGATCGAATCTGGACACCAAGCAAACCCACAAAACAACTTCTCAGTTATCTACACAATACGTAGGAATCTTGCAAAAAGAGTACGAATTAAACTTCTCCAAACTGCAGAAGCAATGGCAATTCACATATTGAATCCTGAACTCTGCATACAAAAGAAGTTTGTTCAGTCACTAAATCTACAATGGCCGTGATCTACCTTAACATCAAATACGTAACTTTGTCTTACCTCTTTCTTCTTTGTTTGTCTGTTTCTTAATTGCATTATTTTCTACCCCCACCTTCTATTAAATCTCTGACCTCATGACGACTGTTACTAACTCCATTTTCGTTTATTTTTAAGTGAATTCTACTCAGCTTGTCAACTTAATTCTCATTCATTTTCAAGTGAATTCTACTCAGACTATTAACTTGACTCTCATTCCTTTTTCATTGAACCCTATCAATTAGATTACGTCACACAACCTACTTTTGGAACCTTATTTTAGTTTCTAACCGATTAACGCCTTCAAAATTACGTAATTTGTTGTCAAAAATTAACAATTTCATTAACACATCTTTGGAAATATTCCTTTTGTTGCCAAGAGAAATTACTATAAATTCGCGATTTGTACAGCTTGAGAATGATATCGCCGAAAAGAGTAACTCTTTGTTGAACGCCTTTTCTTTTCTATGACTGAATAGGAATTTTCAAATTACTTTCACGAGTTAGTTTGTAGGCATTTGATTTATTTTAAACCTGATCATGGATAGATATCAGTTAGATAACCATTCAATAGCGTCAGAGAGTACTGCACAGCTTTTTCGTTACCCTAGTTTGGGACTTATCGGCGGTACACACTCACTGGGTTTCGAACCCAGAACATTCCAGTTATAAAGCAAGTTTGTATACCGTTCAGCCACTGGGAACTGGCCAGGCCATGAATTCTAACTTCCCCCAATTCATGATTTTAGCAAGACCACTAATCAATATCTTCTGTGGGATAGTGTTTGTAGAAGACGTAGATTATCTGAAAAATGTGATGTATTTGCGCTTTACATCTTGGACAAAAATCTGATCACAAATTTACTTGTCACGTCAATTTACATGAAAAATAAATGGCAATTAAAATACACAAAGGATTTAACAGTAATAAGAATAATTGACACAAAGTTTGGTTATGTAGTCAAATTCGGATTATCTGGATAGGTTTAGAGTAATAATAAACTGTTTTCTAACTTACAGGGTGGGAGAGGGCTTGATTTTATGAATAGCTATAACCTCAGCATATTTCAGTTAGCGCCTCCGACCATAGCAACTACGATAACAACAGTTTTACGGTTTGTAACCTTCAGGTGTTTGGCTGTAGATGAAGTTGATAGTCTGCCACCCACGTTCATCTGTCTTCCTAATCATTTCATTATATGCTCTCGCACGTTCATAGGCAAAGCGTGATTACTTTTCCCTATGTTTATATATGTTCAAACACACGTAAATTGGTAAACAGTGTGGGATGTGACATAATCACTTCTAGTGGACAGTTTCTTTGCAAAATCACTCCTAAACGATCTGTTTATAATATTTATGAAAAAGAGAAGACGTTCAGCAAGTAGAATCTTTTCGGCAAATTCATTCACATAGCTGTATAGTCGCATTTATACATAATTATTTTTTGTGTTTGTATATGAGGTTTGTCAAGTTTAGATAACTGATCAGGTAAAGCAAGATCTAATGATTTAATTAGACAGTAACTGAAGTAAGATTGAGTTAGTAAGTTAGAGGACGTAATATAATTGAATAAAATGTTTCAACTTAGGTCAGGATAGCAACAGAGGTAATTACAGGTAGAAACTAAGTAGGAGTGGGGTAGAGAATAATGCCTTTTTGAATTAGAACTAAAATTGAGCAAATAAATTGGACGACTTAATATAAATGACGAGAAATTGAGCATTGGTCAAGTAAGTAACAGTTTTAATGAGGCATAGAAATTAAATCAGGTTGGGATAGATAACAGGAAAGTGCCAAATGCAAAATAATGCAGTTGTAAAGACAAAATAATACTAATGAAGAGACAGGAGGAAATAGAATTTACCTGTCTAGTATTAATACAGAATACGTCCATCACAAGTGTAATGAGTAAACGAACGTTTTCTTTATGCAGGGTTCAGGGCTTAGAAAGTGAATTGCCGTTGCTTCTGCAGTTTGAAGAAGTCTGATTCATACACTTTTAGGAATACTGCTTTGTATTCTGTAGATGACTTTAAAGTTTGTTTGAGGTGTAGCTTGGTGTCCGGAATCGATGAGATGTTCTAAGATACAGCTGTGGGGCATCGTTTTTCTCTTTAGTGGAACCATGCGAGAAGTGTTCGATGATACGTTTAGATGGCGAACTATGGCTACGGCCGAAATACCTGGCTCCACACGAGCAGGTGAATTGGTAGATACACAGTGAAGATACACCAGCAATGGTAGCTAATCCTTCACGCTCAGATGAATCATAGGTTTCGTGAAGAAGGTTAATCGTAGTTCAGCTGCGAAGAAGGTTTACTTGAGTGAACGGGATAGTCGATTTCTCAGTGTTTACGCAGATAAATCTCTATTGAACTGAAGGTTCATGTAGAGGAGTTTTCTCGGAACGCTAAGCGTAGGCGGCTTTTGCGGTCTAGGATTCATGGAATTGGCAATAAATCTTTCTGGATAAACATTCTCGACGAGGATCCTCTTGAGATTATCCAGTTTGTCTTCTGTTATTCGAAGTGCAGATTCTGCGAACTCTGTAGCTGAGGGGACGCATCAGGTTTCGTTTGGTGTATAGAGGCAACCAGTTGTGAAAGTTTGTAAGCTATCCATTCCACGTCGACTTTCTGTAGATAGATCTTTTCAGTGTTCCATCCTGTTCTCGTCTTGTTAGCTGAACGTCAATTAACTGAAGGTGAATCTGACCCTGGACACTCCACAAGAAGCCTTAGTATGTGCTTTTGATCCTGCCTCATTGAGAATCTTCTCCGTGATTCTAAGGTATCTTTTACGGTCGTACTTTAGTGAATTAATTTTATCTTACAGTACTTGTTTTCTATTTAGCAACCTATATAGCCTGTAAAGTTAGCTGCCTACCTCACGTTGTCTTTTCCCTGGAATGTTGGAATGTTTCATGATACCACGTGCATCAATAATGGATTTTGTCAGCTATACAGTAGAACGTAGACATCAGTTTCTGACTGGAGTTACACCATAACCGAATAAATTTGGTTTCCAGTGTAGGCTCGATGATGACTTGGAGGAGATCGTTTGAAGAGGAAGAAGGCTATTGCAGAAAACAGGATGACATGACAATATCCCGTTGAAGCCATGTGTTCTACTCAGAACTTAATGGAAAAATAATGATAAGATGAACAAATAAACTGCTCAGCTTAGTAAGACAAAATCACATAAAATCTACATGTCTACAAGCCTACATTATCTAGGGATGATGTTTTTCTAGTTCTAGACCACTCAACGAAGCCTACTGTTTTATAAGACAAGGCATCTATCTATTCTTGATTAAATAATAACTCATCACTTCCACACTTCAGTGTTGTATGTTTGTTTGTGTGTGTGTATGCGCGCGCGTTGTTAAACTTCCTACACGCATAACTGCTGAAAATTACTGCACGCAATACTTGTTTATCTACTTCTTTATTATAATTAATCGACAACTGTCTTGTTTTGCGTGTAAATTACTCATTATTCTTGTGATGAATGAAGAAGAGAAGAGAACTCGGTTACCCTAAATGACGGCAGTCCAAAACGAAACTAACTAAAACAAAAGACCTTGACAAAACTCTGTCGACAAATCAGATGCGTCTGTGGCAGAAGTGCATAATTTGAAAAAAAACATTTACATAAAAGTAGTGCAACGTTAAAAAATAGTTAAACAGGATACTTTTCTTGTATATGTTCCAAGAAAACTTCCTAATTTCTTATAAGCACCTCCCTAGATTACAAATCTGCTTTCGACTCAGTATCTAGGGCCGTTTCGTTAAACAATCTTGTTGAAACTCAAACTGACTGTTGAGTTGTCAAATGTCTGCATTCTTATTTCTCAGGAAGAAAACAGTACACTGTATGTAAGGGAAAGTCGTCTACTTCATTGCTTACTGAGGCTGGTGTACTTTCTCCTTTTCTGTTTTCTTTCTTCTTGCATGACTTACCTCACTCTGATGAAATGAACTTTGTTAAGTATGCGGATGAACTTACTAATTCAGTGTCTGTTAACTCCCAGCTATACTGTACTAAGATGAATAGCTTTCTCTCAAGAGTTAGCAAATGGTTTTCGTCTACTGGTCTTAAACTAAATCCTTTCAAATGTCAGACTGTTAATTTCAGTTTCCAATGTAAAAGAAAGTTAAACGATGAAGCTGTTGGTTCCTATGACCGTCACAAAATTGATGATAGTGATATAGAAACCAAATCTGAAGTTAAGTATCTTGGATTAATTCTTTCTTCTGACCTATCCTGGTCTTCCCATGTCTTAGCGATTTCTAAAAACAGTTTGTCAACTCGTGCATCTTACCTATTTTTCACCATTATTATTTCCTGGATTGCTTAAAAAAGACAATGTCATACTTCGTAGAACTCTGAAGACTGTCAGTAGAGCGAGTGGTATCCCATTAGGCCGCATCGTTGACATTGTCACTGATAGGCACTTGATGTCATGCAACAAATTCGCTAAAGGGATTTTGTGAGACTGTGAGCACCCACTCTACCCGCAGCCTCAACCTTGTTTCTCCTCAGGTAAAACAAGAAGTCTTTTCAGAAGACTTCATGCACGTACGTCTAAATATAAAAATCCCGCACTGTGTGATGATATTCCCACTGAGCCTCAAACCCGGTGCCCGTAGTTTCAAATGCCAAAGCGTTAACAAGAGACCGAGCAATTCGGTCAACGGGAAAATCTAAAACCGAGATAAAAACTTAATACGACCCGTTGCTAAAGAGGTGGCTATCTAGGCCTAAGTGGTTTAGTGGATAACGCCTTGGGGTTTGAAACTGTAGACAGTGGGTTTGAGCCTCGGTAGGAACATCATCACTCACTGCGGAATGAAGGTACATGAAGCCGACGAGTCTCAAATAGGACGAAATGCACGCTATCCTCGATTCCACTGCTAGTCACCATCCACCAAATAACTTCTAATTACACGCCCAGACATCGTTGAAGCATCTGCTTAAGAAGCTGACATGTCAACCTCAGACCTAACACTTCGGTTCAATGAATCGAAGGGAACATTTAAAAGTGAATTAAATTCACCAAGGATGTTGCCTAGTAAGGCAATGGCAGCTTCGCAAGTAAACTATTCAGACAACATAAGTACACCTAACTGCATTACCATATATTCATTGTAATTCATAAGAAATTACTTTGAAATTATGGTGTTCAATTTTGCGTTACAGTTATACATAATACCACGTAAACATATTTTTCGGGGTATAATCTATCAACAGTCTATTTGCAAATATTTTTTGGAATTCTGATGTCAATCATTCAATGTTGCTTTGAAAAAATACTGGTATTTTCAAGAGTTTGACTGTAGGTATTTGATTCATCTCAAATTTGATCCCTGATTGCTTTCAGTTAGCGAAGCAACTATTAAAAAAGCAACGGACAGTTGTTTCGTCAGCCTAGTTTAGGATTCATCAACAGTATGCAGTTACTGGATTTCGAAGCAAGGAATTTTTGATTACATGTCAACTTTAAAGACCATTCAGCCGTTTGGGCCCAACCCAGTAGCCAGTTTGTGAATCCTAACTTTTCCGAATTGATGGTTTCAGCGCAACTGGCACCGTTCAATGTTATCGTCGAATAACTTGGAGGTCCTGAGTTCGAACCCAAGTGGTGGATGCGTACTGATGAAGAATTCGAAACTTGAACAATACAGCTGTTCAGTATTCCTCGCGAGTTTACAATGATTCTCTGACTGATAATAATCCGTGATTAAACTTGAGTCGGTGCGTCGGTGGTAAAGAGGTTAGGACGCTTGCCGACCATACACGTGGTCCGGGGTTCGATACCCGGCCGACGCACTCCTTTACCTCGCTAAGCCAGAAATAATGCTGGTGAAGAGCAAAAGGTTAGGCATGAGGCTAGCAACCCCATCCTGTAAAAATAAACACCGCTACAGAAACTTCAAGTCACTAGCTTGTAGTCCTATGTTCCACTGGGGAACGTGAAGGAACTTGCATTCAGAAATACTAACACAAATATACACGCAGTATGAACTGGGGGTATTTTTCATCACTAGATGGTTCCAGTTAAAATGGAGAATATCAATGCAATTTTTTGACTAGTCATGACAGTTAAAACTCCATGACCTCCATCTGAATTCCAATCGATCTTAAGCACCAAAGTTTCCTCCATTTCCTATTGTTTTAAACATTTACCTATATGTTTGAACTGCAAAATGTTGTCAGGCATGCATTTACCTGGCCACCAACCTACAGTTGTTCATTTCTCGGAGAAAACAACACTGCTTCACTTGGTGCATCCTCAAATGTTACTTTACTTGAAAAACACTGATGAAGAGGAAACATCACGCAATAAATTACACTAAGAATTGTACACATTTTGTGAATATTGTGTCTAGAATGAATCTACTATTTTTACTGAAGTCTTCGTTTACGGAGATTTAGTTGGGTACAGGATTTCATCATGAGTTGACATCAGTTATAGAACCATTAGAAAACCAACCGTAGTGAGTACTGGACAACTGTTTCATCACAGTATTGAACTACGCCTTGTCAGTAATCACCCAACACCACAGTTCGAAAACATGACCTTTCGATTACAAGGCGAGCTCGTAGACCATTGAGATACTGGACTTACCAAGGCGATGGCCAGGCATTCAATTCCCACTGGTGTCAATTCATGATATAGCGCGATCACTAGCCAATATTATTTGTGGCGAGTACTTGTCTTGGTACCTGATCTTCTGAGGCCGGAACGTCCTGATTTTCAACTGCGACGGTGGGTGCGTACTGCTGAAGCGCAGACCGAAACTAGGACAAAACAGCTGTTCAGTGCTTTCTGGCTAGTTTTTTAACAATTCTTTAACCAATATCAGCTCATGATTAACTCCTTTAAGTAGTAGTGGTATATGGAATTAAGAACACAATATTCAGCGAAGAGACTCTTGTCAAAGAATTTATTATCAAGCTGTACAATCCCATGTGTGTATATGGTTTTCAAGAAATAATATCCAGTGAGGGAATTAGATCAAAGGTGTGAATACATGAAATAATAATAGTATAAAATGCAGTTAAAAAAGATGTGATTATAGTGGTTAGCTGAAATACTGGAAGCAGTTAGAAGACGATTGTCTAAGATTTCCGTTGATGGTACATTTTTATTTATTGAAAGTGTTAAAGATTTTTATGCCTCAGACAAAGTCATGTTCTTATTAAATGTGACTTCGCTATTTACCAGTGTACCTCTCATGGAGAATTTTTGCTATGTATTTGATTATATTGATACACATAGTTTAGGAATTGGGTCGCCGACAATCCATCTCAAAGAACTTTTATTGAAGTGCACGTTGAATCTTAAATTCACCTTCAATAATGAGATTTTTAAGAGAGAAATGGCATTGCGATGGAATAACCACTGGGTCCTTTGCTGGCTGGTTGTTTCATGGCACAGCTTGAAAACTCTCAGCTTAGTCAAACGATCGATCATTTTGACATTTGTAGAAGATACGTAGACGACACTTTCGTTATCTGTGATAAAAAAGTAATTCTTGATAATATCTTGTGTGCTTTCAACAAATGCCACCCTTCTTTACAATTCACTAACGAAAAGGAATCTGAACTAAGTATTCCGTTTCTTGATGTAAGCCTTAGTGGAAGTAATGACGGATCTCTCAAAAGATTCATCCACCGGAAACGTTAAAAGAGTGGAAAACTAACTAATGCCTATCCCCAGGAAAAGGAACCTAATTCATTCGCTTTGCTTTAGGATAAGAAACATTTGTCCTTCTAACTGCGTTGACTGATAAATTGACTCCTTAAAAGCCACGCTCAAATAAAACAGTTATCCGAAGCAATTTACTAACAGTTAGACGGAAGATAAGCAGTCATGAACTTTGAATTCAAAGGTGATCAGACTTCAGTTATGCTGAAAAATTGTCTCTTTTAATCCGTCAGCAAGACATTCTTTCCTGCAAAACGACGAATGATCTTCGCCAGCAGTAAGTTGTTCCCTGTCTCTGTCAAGCCGCCTCCAGCATTATTTCATAGGAGAGAAAGAAAGAGTGTATGGAGCTCTATTCTAAGAAACCTGATCGACTCCTGTCACTCTACCAACACTGATCCTGATTTTAAGATCATCTACGGAATCCATGCTAACTTGCCGCGTTTTCTTCGTTATGGACTTCTGAAGACAGCGAAAGACTAAGCAACCTATGGATTTAGTCCAGACCTATGTGTACAATAAAAGTATGTACAGTCCCTAGTTCTGCCTTGGCCGTAGGGGTATTGACATTTATTTATGTATTTTGTTTATTTAGTTATTCTATGTTCCTTTCCCTCATTACTACGATTATTTTTATTATTCTCACTCCGAATTGTTTCCACTTGTCCCAAATGTCATTCTAAATCCAAACATTTATCTTTTTACAATACTGAATTCTATCTTATCGATTTTCACACCATGTAACGCCTTAATTTAACCTGCTTACCGCTTAATTATTCACCACTTCCCGACATCTATATATCTTATGAATTATTCTATAAATGACACTAGTTGTTTTGCTACCTGACATTTTACTATAATTATCATCACAAATAATTAAGTTTCATTTCATACTACTAATAATATTTCATGTATTCACATCTTTGATCTAATTCTCTCACCAGATATAACTTTCAAAAAACCGTACACATAAATTCGACGTTGAAAAGAGTCTCTTCGCTGAATATTGTGTTTTCCCAATGCTACAATGTATAAAGAATTCAAGCTGCTAACACTAAAATCGAAGCATTTTCAACCAGTGAATTTGTTATCGTTACATCAAAGATCACATGTCCTGTACATTTTTCGGTATAGTACCGCAAGATTTAATCATGTCTTTATTTCATATCATACGAAAGGCATTAAAAATAATTTTCTCAGGGGACTAGTTTCTGATACTTTCGTAATATTTACAAATGCAATTAAGATTCTTTTTAAATCAGTAAATCATATCGGCTATGAAAAGAGAATTAAAGAAGCACTTAACTGGAATATTTTGTTTATTCACATTATTTTCAATTTAATATGTCAGTTTTTTAAGCGCGCAATTTAAATGGATATTTGAAAGTTTGATGGAGATCTACACTGATATAATAAATTCATCAGTAATTGCATTTTTAAATGTTGATGTTCAGGGACTTAATTAATTTTTAGGTTGGACCATGAAATGAACCAGTTTGGAGAATGATTGGAAGGTATGGCGGACTGGATAGCTGTGCTCTCCTAGTTCAGCAGTCTTCAAAACTCCGCTGACCAAAGATCCAGGTAGAAGTTATGAACAGTGGTGACTATTAAATAGAATGTAGGGAGAGACATTTGACAATAACATTAGCTGAAGTGCTTCTGATGAGTTTCCAATAATCTTGACATCAAAGTTTTCTTCAAAACACCAGACACACTCTGAAGCAACCTTCTGCATATAAAAGACCAAATCCCTGAATATTCTCCATCTAATTGTTTCTATAAAATAAAATGGTTGGAATATGATGCGATATTATTATTATTGTTCCCTTGGGTTCCTAGTGGAACATAGGTCTTCAACTGCACGCCTCCACTTGCTTCTGTCTTCTGCTGTACTTTTCACTTGCATCCATGTTAGTCCATACTGTTTCAACTCTTCTTCACACGATCTCCTCCATGTCCCCCTGGACGTTCCACTCGCTGCCTCCCTTTCGGGTTCCACTCGAGCACTGACCTGACGCGCGATGTCACCCAACGGCCTCCTCAGCGAGTGTCCAATCCATCTCCACTATCTCCTGTATATTTGTTGGACGATTGGTTCTTGTTTTGTTTGTTCCCATAGTTTCTTGTTGGTTCTTGTTATTTCCGGCCATCTGATCTTCAGTATAGAGCGAAGACAGTTAGTTGTTGATAAAGGTCTGCAACAGACTGTTGGAAATATTCTTCGTGACCGACCAAGTTTCTGATCCGTATAGAAGAACTGACTGACTTGACGTTTGTATTGAAAATCCGAATTTTGTTGTTGATGCTGAGTGACGAAGATTTCCAGATTGGTTTCAGGTGGATGAATGTGTTTCTCGCCTTCATGATTCTCGACTGGACATCCTCGTCCGTTCCTCCTGTAGTTGAGACAATGCTCCCTAGATAAGTGAATGAAGTAACCTCTTTCAAATCCCTCCCGTTGATGGTGATTGGCGCTGTATGTTGCTGCTGCTGTTGTTGTTGGCTCCGTCTCCACTTCCTTGAGATTGAAATGAAGTCTATCTGGTTTTTAGTGTGTCCATCTGGTGAAATCCATGTTGCCTTGTGTATATGCCTGTGTTTGAACACACTGCCAATAATCACCAAATCATTGAAGGCGCAGAAGTCCGAGAAGAGTTCACCATTGTCGTTCATTTCACCGAGGGCCTCGCGACCCATGGTGAGTTCTCTTCCTGTATTGTCTCCTCCCAGTTTCGCATTCATATCAACCATCAGGATTTTGATATTGCTCTTTGATGCAATATACACCGGAAAAAAATCGCGAGAAATCAGAGTAATCAGAAGGAGAAATGGACACCGTAAAGCATCTGTTCGACCACTGAGAAATCCACTTGAACTAGAAAAGCTTGAAAAATCATCAGCCATAGGTGGTCTACACACTATAGAATCAGGCCCCGAAAGTGAATTTGACAATATTTAAATATGCCAGAAAAATCTCAAAGGTCACAAAAAACATCTCACATAATCAGAAGCGCTTCACATCAAATGGAATCCAAATTGTCTGAATGGGAATGATGAACTAAAACAGAATTTGATCTGGTTGCAAGACTCACCTCAGTGCCTCAATGAATGACAAAATCAACACGAATGTGATAAGCCATTTCGTCGTGAACACATGATGTTGATGAATGATGATTAGAAGTACCTATCCCTACAAATAATCAGGCAGAAAGGCATTCAATGAGGTCATTTCCTGTCCACAACGTCAACCACATCCAGATTTAAGGAATAATAAACACTTCCACCTCAGTAACATGGATTGATATGATTTCAATTTTTCACCGCATACAAGTATATACACTACTGCCAAATCTTATAAGTAGCACATGTCTCAACATTATCACGAATAGAAACTATCAGAATTATTGAAACAAAGCTTGAAAGTTATGTGATCGCCTTGGTATGATTGTGATTTAATGAAGTTTCTTCAGAACTCCATCGGTGCATAAATGCCATACTTCATCCTTTTGCGCGCTTTGTATAAAAACATATTCAATCCATGATAGGATTATTATAATCAAGTATAATACTGCTTAGATTCTACTCATATATGTCTATCAACCCAATTAATTGATTGACAAGATTGGAATAAAACTCAGTAATGCATAAATAACATTTAACAATGAAGGGAAAGACTATTCGGCCAGCTATCAGCATTGAATTACATCGTAAATTAAGCGACTTGACAATGTCACACAATCCGTATGTCTAACATTTCCGCCCAATGTAGAAGTGGATAGATTTCCATCAATAATCGGTTGTAAAATAAAAAGAAGAAAATCTTTAGATGTCAGTTTAACACAAAACAGGCTGAGTGCACAGCCTTCGTATGCTTTTATTTTTAGTTTCCTTGAATTGTAAGCAGAGTATAGGACGTTTCAATGGCGTTTGGGCTGTTTTTTATAAAAAGAGCGTGGGATTGTTAACCCTATACCCAACCTTCCTGCTTTAAAACTCGCTCTTGTGAATGACAGAATTCGAAACAAATTCATAGTCTAAATATGTCTATAAAATAAATTAATCATATAAATCGTAGAAAGCTTGCGAAAAATCAGGGGCCAGAAGAAATGTACACCATAGTGTGCATATTTGACGGCTACCGAGAAATCGAATAGACATCAGTTAAAGGGCTTGAAAATCATCATCCATGGAATCAAGGCCACACAATTGATTTTAACAATATTCAAATTATGCTGAAAACTTGAAGATAATTGCAGACAACGTCTAATATCAGAATCATAGATGTGAACAAAACTTCAGATCTTGTTCCTTGAACTTCTTCAGACCAGTAGGTGGTTGGTGAAAGCGACTTCCACAGTTTCTCAGAAAATGGCTATTCCTAAAGTAGAAGAAAATTTCCGCTTAATAACATCACTGAGTGGATTAATTCTGAAGTTAAGGTCCACGTAAAAATTTCTTTTTTGGCATGGATGACGTCTCATGTCTTTGATATTCCTGTCAATAAACCTTGATGGATATAACTTTCGCATGAATATTTCTTGCAAGGAGTCTAATCCTCCTTGTGGATCATCAGGAGTGCAGACAAGTTGGACGTGAGTAGCAAGAGATTCAACTGGATTCTATTAACGTCCAATTGGTATCCAGATGTCGAAAATTGTCAGCTGGCAGTTCAATGTGGTTGATGGTAACTAGCAACTCTGCAACCGTCACTGCCCACTCAGTCAGCTTGAACAACGACAGCCACCACCACTGTTGCGAAAGATGAATCAGTTATAATCTTCGTGTTTGAAACGATGGGGACAGGGATTCAGTCTTTAATGGGAACTCAAATACTAACCGAGTGTAATAAAATAATTGTTCAGGAAATTCCTTTTTGAACGATACAATTACAGAACTGATACTTATTTGGATGTTTCAACTAATTTTGTGTATTATTATCAGTCTTTCTCCAACACTAATGCTCATTGCACTGACATTTTCATAGAACATGTCCTTGAAGAAGCAATGAAAATGGACCTCAAGATTTCAGAGGACACCACTGATGACACCACTACTGGAGAAAGTTTGGAAAGTGGGCAAGTTACCTACGGATTGGAAGAAAGGCTACTTATTCAAAATGTCGAAGAAAGGAGATTTAAGTCAATGCAAGAATTGGCGAGGCATTGTGTTCCTGTCTGTTTAAAGCAAAATACTAAGCCTCATTATCCTGGAGATAATCCAACCGGAACAGGCTGGGGTGCAGCAAACAATTATACACCTCATCCAACAGTTGTCCAGTAATACTACATGCCAAGCAATCCACAACCAAAAAAACCCACGGAATCCTCCGAAATGAAGAAGTGCCTACCATCTCCAATGATTTTGCTGACTGCGACTCTTGAGTGGAACCCGAGTGAGAAGCGGCAAGTTGATGCTTATTGCATTACCAAGGTAATTTTCTTATGTTATTATCGTTGAAAATAATTAATAAAGCTTTATTTTAGACAATATGCAAACATATAGTACAAAACTTTTCAGCGTATTTAGATTCCAAAATACTTTTCTCGTTATATGAGATTTACATGTAAGGCAATAATCTGAAGTATCTCTTCATTTCGTTGAAGAATTGCATAACGTTTATTTGAAAGCAAATTAATCAGCACGCAAATTCATATATAGGTCATTCGATATAACAGGACGATTAAAACAATGATAAATCCAGATGAAATGAGGCATTTTGGTAGAAAGCAATTCTGGAAGCTCAGTGATTTAAACACGATGCCAACACATTGATTTCAACGATGAAGTGTTTTATCGCTGCGCGTTTCTCAAGGAAGTTTCTGACCGCTATACACTAGGATGCAGAGATTGGTTTTCTGAGTTTACGGGCGCGACGAGTCGGTTTTAGTCGTACTATTTGGATTGTAGATATATCCAGCCAGCTGCCAAGTCCCAAAACGGAATGAGTCTCTCATTCTGTATTCAACTGCTAGCCGCCCTCAGCAAAAATAACAGCTCATTAATTCTCAGACATCACTGAAATGTCAGTAGAAGGGTCCGACATGTCAAGAGGAATATCACGAACATTTTATTCAAACAGAATCAATCAAAGGGGAAAGACTGAACAGATTTTCTAATAGCATGGTTCATTTTGAATACGATTCTGAATAACTGATTAAAAATGCCCACTAAAATTTTCAAAAGAATGGACACGGAACAAAGAGTACTCTTTTCGATAAATTCATCATCAGGTTCTACAATTATATATACATTATAATGAATGAATGAATTAGTCTTATGAACGACATTAATGTTTAAATAACATCAAATCAATAATATTGATAAATTACAGCTGAACAGCATCAACATAAAATAAACTGAATGTCAGAAGAATTAGGAAAGATAATAGTACAAATTCATGAGTTTATAGTCTCTACTGAGGGCCAGGGCAGTAGTAGGGGCTGGACTTGTTTCTTTTGGACACAGAGCACTGGTTGTTTGAGGCGAATTGCAATAGCCTCTGCTGTTTGGAGCATGCGGTGCTTCGACGATTTTGGTAATTTGTTAGGCACCCGGTATATTATAGAGAAGGATTCTTCTACGCTGGCTTTGTGACCGGTTTGCACCAGATGGTCTAATATCGAGCTGTTAATAGTTTTAACTACACCTTTACTTAGCCATAGTGGGATATGTTCTCGAGCACGAAAAATCAAGTTCCTAGAGCAACGGCCAATATAACTCGCTCCACAAGCGCAGTTGAATTGATAGATACAATTTGAAGTGGCTAGTCTAGGTACTTCATCTTTCAGTCGAGGTAGCACCATCAGTCGTGTAGAGAATAATACGTGTAGTTCGCCAGCATTAAAAGTCCTTTGAACTGATTTTCTGAATTTCTTCGTAATTATGAATAAATTGAAGTTTTTTAGGAAAATGATACAATAATTTATGAGGAAAAATCAGTGTAGAAAAGAAATTATCTTTAACTTTTTCCCCTGTGAAAAGTTTTACGCCTAAGAAAATCAGTAGTGAAAACAACAGGTGAATAAATTATGGATTTTTGTTTTTATTTTGGTAAAAATGTCAATTGCAACATTTAAAAAAACAAAACAAATAAAAGATCGCTTATATCTGTCACGTCTTTATTAGCAACAATAACAGACGATTTTATAGACTCACTGGCTAATTGGTTTCAACATAGAACTTTTCACACATGTCCAGCAGTTCAAGTAGCCACACTTCACTCAGCACACAAAGAAAGAGAAGAAAATAAAAAGAAATATGAAATAGAGACAGTAAAAAGAGACACAAGGTAATAAGAATAGTAATATCGAAGAATAATATAGCTTTATTGGGTATTATAAGTCACAAGGAGTGAATGCGTCTTCGACAACAATGTAAAATGATTTTAAGCCATATCACTAATTGTTTCCAGCCATCATTGGTCTTTACCGTCCCGAGGACCCCAACCAGGATGTCTAAAGCTTCCTACGTGGTGAGCTTAAACTAACTGTTTTGGATTTCATTGACTGATGAAGCCATGTTTTGGTTTGACAACCACTAACAGCTCTTTTCCAACCTGATTCTGTGTCAGCTAACACTGCCCATCGAGGAATGTCCCAACGATAGTGAACAGATAAACTTTAATAATAAAAACAAGATATCAAGGCTCACAATTACCTCAACAGTGAAGTTAAGCAGCTATAAAGATCAAGAAATTTTTCAAATACAAAGTAAGTACTATATGATAAAGGTAATAACCCAAAATAAACTGTAAAAAGTACCTGAGAATGAAGACGAATATAAGTGGCAAAGTGGGATCAAATTTCTATCAGCACGAATCATGTACCAAACACTTCCTTCGGACAGCCCAACGTCAAAACAACCAGGGACACCATTCAAACAAGATCAAAACTGTAGCACAAAATAATGTTGACAATGTCACACAACCACGAGCAGACGAATGATAACTGGAGATTGAAAGAATCCTAGAACAGACTTGAGAGAAAAAAAGGAAAATAATTATGATGTTATTTGCACTGGCTAGCTAGACATCAGCGTTAAAAAGTTTGGGTTTTTGGTCCTTCTTTCTGAGTGTTGTATATCTCTAAACAAGTTTCACGGTAATAAGTGTTTCTGACTGTTTTTGATCTTCCAATATTCCCACCTGTAGTCAAAACGATTTCGCCTAGATGATTGAAGGAGGAGACTTTCTCTAGATTTATTTCAGTGATGGTCGTTAGCGCTTGCTGATGCTGTTGTTGTCAGACGGGTATATCCATTACTTCTATCTTTTTGTCTGCATTCACCTGAAGCTCTGTCTTCGTTTCCTATCTTGTCAACTTTTCGGTTTTCACTCACATATCTTTGCATTTGTGTAAAATAAGACATAAATAATCTGTAAAATCGATATTGGATAAGATCTCTTCTGAGTTCAACACATTCCCTCATTCTTAGCACCCACTGTCAGTACTAAGTGAAATAATAGCAATAATTATTAATATGTTACAGGATTTCATTATGAGTTGACATTGGTTAGAGAACGATTGGAAAACCAGCTACAGGAAGTACTGGACAGCTGTTTCATCAGCCTAGTTTGAAGCTCTTCATCAGTGCGCACCCCCCACAAGGGTTCAAACCCAGGACCCTTTGGTTACAAGGTGAGATTGCAGACCAATGTAGGCCAATGGAACCCAATTATCCAATGGCCAGCCTTTGAATTACATTTTTTGTTTATCTATTACATAGCACTAGACAATGTCCTCACGCCTGACCTTCTGTGAAATAATGAGATGCTCACTAGTGACTGACCCTATTTAGGCAGGTACTTACTCAAGGTTCTAGTGAGACATCGTGAGTAGTAGGCTACAGCAGGCAGGGTATGAGGACCAATACAAGCCCGTGATGATATTGGCTAGTGGTCACGCTATGTCATGAATTGGCACAAGTTGGAATTCATTGGCTGGCCATTGGATTGGCGGTCTGCATTGGCTTACTGGTCTACGACCTCACCTTGTAACCGGGTTCGAACCCTTGTTGTGGGTGCGTGCCGTGAAGAGTTCCAAACTAGGCTGACAAAATTGCTGTCCATTACTCCCTGTGGCTGGTTTTCCAATGGTTCTCTAACCGATGTCAGCTCGTAATGAAATCCTGTAACCAACTGATCAAATGCCTACAAACCTATACAATAATATTTATCATTATTCGTACTATGGGTTTCAGGTGGAACATGCGGCCTTTCGATTGCATTCCATCCTCTTCAGTTTTCATTTAGCTCTTTGTACGATTGGTTATTAGCTTTCATTTTTATCCTCACACGATCTCCTTCATGTTAACCCTTGACCAACGCTCAACTCATCGTTTCTCATTCGGGTTTCATTCAAGAAAAGTGAAAATCCCCATGGTGCAATCAGAATTAGATGATTTTTGAGCGAACAGTTGTGGTTTCAATAAATACTTCCTTATAAATCCATGACTCCATTAGAATACAAATAGCCATAAAAGGCATGTTAAAATTACATCAAAAACTGTATTTGGGTACATATGGAATTTTGAGGGATGGTTCATTATTTAATATTGTCAAAAAACGTTTTTAAAAAATTATGAAGTCATTTAGGAACACAGACAAATATATAAAGAAATATAATCTCTAATGGTCTTAACTACACTTACAAGTATTAAAAAAATATCCACAACCTACTGACTGGCAAGTTTCTGCTCAACTTAAGAGAAAGCATTGTCGTGGGTGCCAACTTATTCCAATACATGTGGTAACTGTTCTGAGATTTATACTGCGAACTGCTACTGTCTCAGAAAAAAGACTCATTGCATGTTGTCTCCAATCGTTCGGATATTATTATATCCTTGGGTCAAAAAAAACGTATTCCTACATCCTTTCTTAAACTCTTGTATATTTATCGAGGGAGGTAAAGAAGAAATATCATAAAGGATCATTTTCTACTGTAGAACAGACAGAAGTGTGTTATGCGATCTACTGTCAGTTACTGTTTTACTTGATCAACCTCATTTAACAGTTAACTATATGACAGTACGACGTGTCACGTAATCCACAACGGAAAACTCAGCGAAGCGTTTGAAATGAATACAGGGGTAAGCGAAAGCTGCCTGCTTATTTTCACCGATGATATTCTTAACTGTGGTGAACAGCATTATGCTTCAAACAATGCTTGGGAGTGAGAAAACACGAACACGTTGTACCAGTAAGAAGACCTTGGATGGATGATTTATGTTTGATGTCACGGAAACTAGAAGAATTGCAGGTGAAAACCAACAAAATGGATGAAGAGCTTAGCTGAGAAGACAGGACCCCAGGTGATCATCGAGAAGATGGAGATAATGCAGATTATCAACCAACACAAACAGCAACAACAGGAGAGATTCGACAGAGGTTGTTTCCATCCTTCAGTTATCTAGTCATTGAGCATCGTTTCAACCATAAGTAGAACGGATGAAGATGTCAACACCTGCCAGAATCGGAAATGCAACATACGGCTTCATCAACCTGAAACCTGTGTGAAAATCTGCCGCATGCAGCAGCATAAACAATAGGATTCTGATCTTTAGCACAAATATGAAATCAGTCGGTTCTTCTATACGGTTGAGAAACTTGGCCAGCGTATCACAATAAGGATTTCCAACAAGTTACAGACGTTTATCAACACCCACCTTCTCTGACTCCATACTGAAGATCAAATGGCCGACCGGCCAGAGAAAATTAGAAACAAGAAACTCTGCAGTAGTACAAACCAACCAAGAACCGATATGGAGGGGATCATGTGAGGAGGAGATAAGTGACTATGGGCAGTTGTGGGACCAGATGAAGAGGACAGCATAGAATAGAAGAAAGTGGAGATGTGTTGTTTAAGCCTCATGTTCCACTTGGAACCCAAAGGAACAATAATCATGAATACTATTTTGCCTGAAGATGCTGGACAGGAAAAAACTATCATGCGATATTTCCCTTTGAAAATTCTGTACAGTATATAGCGATGTCGTATCATCTATTGCCGGAACGGATGAAGATGTCGAAACTGAAATCGAAAAAGGCAACGAACACCCTCATCACTCTGATGAAATAAGTTCGGCGATCTGTTGCATTCAGCACAAAGAACGAAATCCAGATTTTAAACACCAGTGTTACGTTAGTTCTTCAATATGAGTCAGACACTTGGCATGAGTGTCATGAAAAGCAGTTCCAACAGGTCACTGCAGACTTTTATCAACAACTACCCCCTTCACTGTCTCCACACTGAAGATCAAATGGCCACCCGGAAAGAATTAGGAACAGGAAACTCTGTGAACTAACCATTCTGAAAACTTTCATTCGGCGAATATGAAGAAGAAAGTGAAAATGAATCGGTTACACGCTGAGGACACCTTCGAATGACACGAACAGAAAACAGCGAGTTGGATGTGTTTCCTATTGTGACATGCTGGAGATGGTGTGAGGAGGAGAATAGTATGGCAAGTCTAAGAGGACTACAAAAAACAGGATGAAACTGAGATGGGCTGTTGAAGACCTGTGTTGCAATCAGAACTCAAGGGAATAACAATAATAAAACAGTGATCGCAATATTACGAAAATCACCAGAATAAGTCAGCTCATGAGGGTCTGACACTTAAAGGCATTCAGCTTATAACCATTTGAATAAGACTAATGGTTAACCTGAGATATGAAACTACTCCACTCAGAAAAATCTAATAAGCTGAAACGACTGGCACAGAAATTGACAGATCGTCAGCCTATTCAATGAAAATCAGCTCTTAAAGAATACAGTAAGTCATGCAAAAAGAAACAGAAAGACGAAACGGAAGACTACAGCACCTTGAAGTTCACCAGCTTCCATTAACAAAAGAAGTGGAGAGCTTCCTATGAAAGAATTGTGTGATGTTTCTCACATGAAAAACAGGGAGACAACCACGATTGTGACAGAGGATTCAATGCGTCCTGAAGTCAGGATCATTATTATTGTTATTATTCCCTTGGGTTCCAAGTGGAACAAAGGACTTCAAAAACATATCACCATTCCATCCCGTTCTCTGCAGTCCTACTTAGCTAGCCCATCGGTTACCCATAGTATCTCATCTCTCCAATGTCACTCTTGAAGCGATGCCCAATAAATTGTTTCCCATTCAGGTTCTGTTTCAGCGATGACCTGGAGCGCGATGTCTACCAGGTGGTCTACTCAGCATGTGTCCGATCCATCTTCATTTTCTCCGTCATATTTGTTGAACAATAGGTTCCTGATTGGTTTGTTCTCACAGTTCCTTGTCGCTAATTCTTCCTGAGCAGCTATCCGGTCGTCAGTATGCAGAAAAGTCTGGATACTTAGCGAATATTCCCCCTGGGATTACAGTCAAATCGTCAGTATGGTCCAAAAAGAAAAGTCTTAAAAATCCACTTGAAACAAACAGGCAATTTTACAAAAACCATAAAAACACAAAACAAACTCTCCATAATCTACAATAATTCACCTAATTCAACAAGTTGAAATTTCTTTAACCAAGAATTCTTTTTAATATTTCTCTTCTTTTTTCTTTTTCTTCATCATTGACATTCACATTGTTTAAATGAACAAATAAATAAGAGAATAGTGGTGTTTTCAAATTTCAAGGTCAATTGAAACAATGAACGAAAGGAGAAAAGAAAGTAAAACAATCATTTTTTGTTTAAAATGAAGTTGATCATACATGTGAGAGTATTATCTTTCACGTCATTTCTACAATTGAAACGAACAAATATTGATTTCTGTGGTATTCTAGTGACACTTTGACATAGTTAACTATCGTCTAAAATGTCTTCTCTCGCTGCTATATTTTATTGTCCAATCACATGTGTATGCAACTGTGGTAAAAGTTCAAGCAATAAAGAGGATCAGTAGAAGGAATTGAAACAGAATATATCACACATACAACGGATTGTCTTGATTAATTTTTGAACATACAGAGAGAGAAAGAAAACAAAGGTCAAAACAACGGTCACACAGATCAAATACTCAACTATACTAGCAATAATCCAGTTACTCACAAACGAAACTGTGTGCAGACATTGTTTAAAAGAGTTCAAACACATTGTAGCACTCCAGAACTGAAAAGAATGGAAGAAAAGTACCTACAAACGGTCTTCAAAAAGAATGGTTATCCACAAAATTTTATCAAAAAGTGTTTAAAGTCGAATCAAAACACCAACAAGAAACCATCATCAAAGACCACAAAAAAATTCATTCTACCATACATGAGGAATATCTCTGAAATAACAGCTAGAATACTGAAACCGTTTGATATAGATATAGCACACAAACCAGTCAAATCGCTTAATTCGATATTATGCAAACCAAAAGGTCCAAGAGAAAAAGGGGATAAAATTAATACCATTTACAAAATAAATTGTATGAACTGTAACAAGCATTACATCGGCCAAAGTGGGCGTCCCCTTCGAATCAGAATCCAAGAACACAAATCAGCCGTGAAAAGACACGATATGTATTCTTTGGTATCAATGCATATAGACAATTATGGTCATCAATTTGATTGGGATTATGTCAAAATCTTAGACAGAGGAAACACTAAAAGTGCAGTCAGGGAATTCCTAGAAGCCTGGTACTCAAACGAAAATGCAATTAACAAGCACGTTAATATAGACGAAATATATCAACTAATAAAAAGTAAATCAGGTGACCAGGAAGTTTAAAATCCAAGTCAATAGAAAATGGTCAATACATTTGTAAAGATAGTTACCAGGAGACGCAGTTACATCACTCATGAAGAAATTTAAATCATTTCACTTTGTGCTAAATATGGCCCTGAAGATGTTGTCCAGAAGGACGACGAAAGCTTCGCAACTAAACCAACCAGCTCAGAGAACACTATTAATTGCAGAACAAAGGTATTTTAGAGACAAGATCTAATACCCACAACTTCTATAGTATTTGTTCTGCGTAGACAAAAGAGAAAGCGAAACATCAAAGCTGATCGTTTAAATAATGAAGTATATTTCCGGACTAAAATCGAAGTGCAAGGATGACCGCTTAACTAGCTCTAGTGATCGTGAAGGAACGAACAAACGTATCACGATGGAGTGTCAAATGGCATGGTTGCTCAACCATGAGATTCAGGTAAACAAGTCGACTTAAACAGTGAAGGTCAGCATCCGATGTTCAGTGATGAATGCTGTGACTACAGTATATTTACAGGATAAAACAAACTCATGTTTCGTTTTATCTCCAAAGACTTTTCATCAGCTGCTAACAGCCTTTAAAGATCGACGTAGATTATTGTGAATGCAAAACATACATCCATACAATTCAAACGGCAAAATCATCTTGACACGTAGGAATATGAACTTTGCTAAGTGTAGAATGACTGACTACATGAAGATGACTGATCTGAGGAAAACGTGGCAACATATAAACATGCATCAACATACGTTCACATAACAGGGTGGTACAAAGCTATAGTTCTAAAACATTGTATAAGTAGGTGAGGAGAGAAACCGACCAGTGCATTTATGTTCAGCGAAATTTCAACACAAATATAAGGAAACAGCTACACAATAATTCCTGGTTTTAACTGTTGCCTCTGAGTGATGCTGACTGGCAATGTTAATCTAACAACTGAAATTTTGTGAGTGCCTTGATATGATTATGAGCAGCAATACTTTGTGTTTGAAACGTTGTCATCCGTAAATAATATTGCAACAATAAAAAAATTTTAATCTACGATGGGATTATCCTTCTAGTCTGCTTGAAAGTATGCACCGTGCATGTGCTTTATGAATTAACCCCATCCAAACATCTATGAAGAAATATAATAAGTGATTTATCAAAGAAGCTGCTTTTACGTCATTTGGCGCAGTCCGCTTTCATTTAAACTGTTTCCAATACCATGTCGTTTCTATATCGCCTGAGCAGTATTGTTTGCTACAAACATGGTGAGAACATTCCAAATCTTTATGCCTAGATTGGTTGACTATTTTCTCTTTAAAAGCTTCACCAGTTTTGTTTCTAATCGTCTTCAAATTAATAAAGAGTCTTTCAACGATGAATAAATTATTTTTTTACTGAACGTTCAGCTTCCTCTCATGACATGGAGTGATCTTATTGGAGTACGATTGCTAGATCCACCTTCAACCTTTTCTCTTTACCAGGTTTATGAATGGCTTATAAAGTAAGAGTGGATATATAACAATACTAATATATTCTCATTTTTAATACATGAGGGACGCTAGTTTACAGACATCATCAATATGATAAATTACATATATGGTTAGTAACAATATTTAGTAATAATAATAATGCAGTATATATTTATTCCTAACTATGTTGGACACACCAGTTGTACAGGCACGGATAAGATGATGACTTCGTCGAAAAGAAAATTTTCTTCGCTGCAACTGTCTTTTTATTCCCTAAAATACTTGGGCAAAAATAAAGCTTCAAGTCATTTCCCTCATTTAACTTTAGTGTGTACGGCATCGAATCTTATTCTTTATTAAGATCCAAATTGTTTTATTCCTTCACGTTCTCAGTGGAACATAGGAACATATGCAAATTGGATATTCATTTAAAATAAGTGATGTATTTGAAGAATTATGTAAGCATTTTCTTCGAAATTAATACCAGAAGTGAATTGTACTCAATGCAGACTAGTAATCATAATAGTTTATATTTTCTTATAAACGGGTGTTTACAAGAAATGAATGCCATTTTTGTAAGCATGAGCAGTTATGTTATAAATTAAAATGGTAAATTTTTGTAAATAAATACTTTTTTCAAAAGTCTAAATTGTTCAATAATGGTACAAGCGATCAGAACAGGTTAAAATGTAAACCCTTCACCATCAAAGTTGAGCGACAACCCAAACTTCGTTCCATTTCATGCTGATAAATATGGTCAACCAGTGAACCGCGTAAATGTGGGCAAGTGAAATGACTCCAAGTTATTAAAAGCTATTTCAGGAAGAGAAGGACGTCCTGAGAAACACAGCAGTAAGTGTCCAGTTAAACATACATGTAGTACTTGACAGACGTTCACATTATGGGCTAATTCTATTCAAGGGATTCAGCAGTCACGAAGAAAATAAAAGGTAACTCGGTGGTGATACTGACGGCGACCTTCATAGAAAAGTGTCAAAAAATAACACCGCTCTATCTCGTACCGTTCAGCATTACTCTGCAGATATTTCTTTAACAAGACTCTAGTAGAATTGCTTAGCGCGAATTCGCATCAGGTGTTTGAGAGAACTGAGATACACTAGGTGACCCACATCGTTCTTTTGACAACTATTCCGCATAATATCAAAGGATACATTCTTGCTGCTACAGAGAAGCAGGTGAATTTATAAAAACCCACACCGAAGACTCTTAACGCCGCACTATGAAAATCACACATCCATTGATTATTTGCTTTTGACTGAAGAAAGTGATCTGTGACTCAATCACCTTGGTTTACATCTGATGACAATTTTCATCGTATCGAATTTCAAGAAATTACTTCCATTATGCAATCTTAATCACCATGGCATAATTTCTCCTTATATTTAGAGACTACTTACTTCTGAGGCATACTACCTGATATATCACGCTGATACTCTTATTATTATTAAATAAAAGACACGTTGACCGCTTCACTTACTTGGGAAGTACCAACAGCCCCAACGGGTTGATCTCAGACGAAATTTCAGCACGAATACAGAGGGCCAGTTTACGCCGTCTCTGGCGTAGATGTGATATCCGACTATCGACCAAAGGACGTGTGTCATGCGCATCAATCCGCCCCGTCCTCCTTTATGGCTGTGAGACCTGCCCATTGAGAGCGGAAGATATGAAAAGATTAGCTGTCTTCGATCATAGGTGTCTGCGTTCTATCTCCCGTGTGAAGCGGTAAAATAAGGTGAGCAATACTGAGGCTAGGCGTCGAGCGCTAGGTAAGGCGGGGAAATCAGTCGACGAGACTGTTAAATTACATCGACTGAGATGGTTAGGACATGTGTGGCGTATGCCTAGGCATCGCCTTCCTCAAATGGCAATGTTAGCTGACATAGGGTCAGGCTGGAAAAGAGCCAGTGGTGGTCAAACCAAAACAAAGCTTCATCAGTTAATGAAACCCACAACAGTAAGTCTAATCCACGTAGGTAGGTGTAGACTTCCTGGTTGGGGTCCTTGGGACGGTAAAAATCAATGGTTGGAAACAATCGGTTACATGGCTCAAAGTCGTTCTCAATGACTGGTGCAGATGCATCCACTCCTTGTGACTTATGATTTCCACTTAAACGGTTTTGTTCTTCGTTATTACTGTTCCTTAGTATCACGCCTCTGCTTACTGTCATTATTATGCATTTCTCCTACTTCCTTCTCTTGCTCTGTGTGCTACAAGGAGGGAGTGTGGCGAATTGAACTGTCGCACATATGTGCAAGGTTGTATGTCGAAAACAGACAGAGAGACAAATCAAGAACTGCAATATATGTCTTTAGTGAATACATTCACGATTGTACAGCAGTTGAAGATGACATTGTTTATTTAGAAAACCCTCTTCAATAGCTTCTGTCCTATATACTGGTACATCAAATATTTTTTTATTCCCTTACGTTTCCAGTGGAACATAGGGCTTCAAGCTTCTCGGGCTTTGAAGTTTCGGTAGCAGTGGTTTTATTTTTACCAGGTGGGGTTGCTAGCCTCATTCCCAACCTTCCTTCGTTACCACTCTTATTACAGGCTTAGCGAGGTTAAGAAATGTGTTGGCCAGGGATTGAACACCGAACCTCATGAAGCGTGGTTACAGAGAACTCTACCTCTATGCCACCGACGTACGCGTCAAACATCACCTCAGGCTATCTATATATCCATCCACAAGAGTAAACTCAACGAAGCTTCTAAAGTAACGACCGGAGTAAGACAAGGCCTCCTATTATCACTGATGATATTCTAAGTCGTGGTAGACTGGATTATGCGGAAGACTGCGCTTGGGAGCAAAAAATCAGGGATACACTGAGCTGATAAGAAGTCCGTAGGAGATCTAAACTTTGCGAACAATTGATGTTCGATGTCATATACACTCGAAGACATACAGAAGGAAACCAACAAGATGAAAGAAGAGGTGAGAAGCAAAAACAGGACTTCAAGTGAGTAAACTGTGAATAGGGGTGATGAAGGAGATTAAACAACCACAAAAACAGGCACCGGTCACTATCGACTGGAGAAATTTGAAACAGGTCATTTCTGTCACTTATCTAAGAAGCATCATTTCAACTGTAGGCAGGAGGCGCTGATGAAGATGTCAAGGCCAGATAGGATTGGAAAGGCAAGACAGACATTCATCACTCTGAAATGAGTTTGAAAATCTTCTGCACTGAACTCAGCATCTTTGTTAAGTCAGTCAGTCAGTCAGTCGCATCTTCTATATGGCTCACGAGTGACGAAAAGCATTCCCAACAGGCCATTGCAGACTTTTATCAACAACTGCCTTCTCCTCTGGCCTTTCAGAGAGAAACAGCAACATGAAACTTCGTAAATGAACCAACAAACCAACAAACAACCAACTGCTCAATTAATATTCTGAAGGAAATGGAGATGGGTTGGTTACATGGTGAGAAGTCCGTTGGATGATATTGCGTGCCAGCTGGACCCTCGAGTTGGATTGAAGAGTTGTGGCTGGGTACAAGTGTGATATGGAGGAGATCGTCTGAGAAAGGGATGAAAGCTTATGGGTAATCGTGGGTTCATCTCCAATGGATTGCAGAAAGTCAGATAACATTGAGCTGTACTGATAAAGCTATATATTTCACTCGCAACCGAAGGGAATGGTAATAATTCACATAAATATCTTGATAAGCTGTTAACAAAATCCAGCACAACATTAGGAAGAAATTTAGATTGACTTGAGAAATTAAATCAAATACTGCCACATACGAAATGAAATATCACCTTTGAAAACTTGTGTCTTAAGGTAATTATTGTTATCACAGTAGGGTAACCGGAAATCAACTGCGTTTTGTTCAAAGACTCAAAGTAATCCCAGTAGGCGTAACCTCATGTATAAACTGGTCATCCTTAAACATATAGTTAAGCCTTTATATTGTGAACAGGAAGTTATATATATATATATATATACATCATTATTTTGAGGATTCATCTCAACTGGCTACAACCTGAACAATAGAAAAAATGTAAATTAAAATGAATTTTTAAAAACTCGATTCCTAAAAATATCAGCTTCACTGCAGTGAATCTGTTCGCCAGCCTCGCGCGTGGTTCGACGTTCGATTCCCGGCCGATACATTCCTTTACTTCCCTAAGGCAGTAATAAGACTGGTAAAGATAACAGGCTGGCCATAGGGCTAGCAACGTCATCCCGTAAAACTAAACATTATGGCTACCAAAAATTCAGAAGAGATCTAGTTGGAAGCCCTATGTTCCACTGAGAACGCAAAGGAATAGAAAAATAATTATAGCTTTACTGTAAACAGTGATAGTTGGGTCAAATATGAGATTTTCAGCCTGTAGAGGACTATAGCAATTAACTTTGTGATTACAGGGGTAATAATTACAACAGGGGCATTTACCCTGTAGTATGATCCAACAAAGATATGAATATTAAATTAAATTAATTGAACCAATAAACAATAATACAATTATGAAAGAATAGGGAGGTTTACTTAGAGTTCCGTAGTAATTCTGGTAATTTGCTGCCTTACACTCCTCCCATCATACAAAATGTGTTCCGGACAAATAAGGTATCACTGAGTTACACATTTATTGATCAGTCTTCTACAGCTGCTTGTAATTCTGCCTTATGAGATGCAAAGGGGGAGAGTTGTGTGTATGGATAGGATGTTCAGGTTAATATATGTGTAAAACTTGGGCACTGTGGTAGTAATTAATTCCATATTGGTTTGTTAATTAGATGCATCACACAGTGAAACAGTATTATTTACTGGATGACGTTTCGAACAAAATTTATTGTTCATAATCATATCAATTGTAATCACACGACATTGAAACCTGAGTTTTATAGTTTTCTCCTATTTGTCGCCGTTGGGGTAGTAGAATTTTCCAGATATCGGGGACAGGTGATGAATCATTCCTATTACATGTATTTGCAGTTGATTCGATAAACAAAGCTTCTGTTATCAATCTCTCCCTATACCCTGTGATATTAGATTTTAAAACTGTCATCCTATCCCATCCTATTGTATGGTTGTGTGTAACTGCATGTAGTGAGTGGTATAGCTGAACTATTCTCTATATTTCTAATCTTATTGGGGTCAACTAATCTAGATTTTGATGGGGTTTTATGCTCGGCTAGTCTGACTTCCCCTGTTCTACTAGTTTGACCTATGTATTTGACCTGACAATCATTCCAGCAGGGTATTAAATAAACTAAATTGTTTTGTTTTAAAGGCTCCACTGGCAGGATCCTTGAACCGACAAAGCTTGTTTCTAATTTAGTTTGTGGGGTGTTTTAATGCCACTTTTATTCCTGCCTTGTTAAGAATTCTGTGTAAGCTTTCCAAGGTTCCTTCCTTGTATGGAATGATTAAGGTTCCTTATTGTTGGTGTCGTGATTAATATTACTATTATCGCTATTATCATTATCATTATTATTGTTATTATCACTATCGCTACTATCATTATTTATTTTATTTTTACATTTCCTTACATATTTTCTGACTAATTTATACGGGTAATTATTAAGTTTCGAAGCTTCTTTTACGTGTACCAGTTCCTCTTTTAGATTTTCTTTGGTACTACTTAGTTTTCGTGCTCTGTCATTTAAACATTTCACCAATCCTATTTGTACTGACATAGGATGGGCCGATCGGAAGTCCAAATATATGTTTGAGTGTGTGGGTTTCCTGTAAACGCTAGTGTTTAACTACCCATCCTCTTTCCTTTTTACGTTGCAATCTAACATTGGGAGCTCCCCCCCTCCTGATTTTCCAATTCATAAGTGAATTGAATTGCTTCAACCTTCGAGTTGATGTGTTCGAAAAACCTATCTGCATCTTGTGTTCTAAGTACAGTAAATGTGTCATCTACATACCTCCACCATACGTTTGGGGTGGGGTGAACGTTCAGGGTCCGACACAATAATATTCGCCATCTCCTTGTACTATTTCATGTTTCAATCTAAAACATTCTTAAAAAATTGGTTTACTGATAATCCATTCGTCCCCCTGACGTGTTTCAGTGTCGTTTGAACATATTTTCCTCACGATGACAAGGAGAAACTTATAGCATCTAAGAGTAACATGCGTCCGGAGTAATATAAGCTGTCAAATTAAACAAGAGTTTAAAGGATTGACTATTTCATAGGATAATAAGAAAAAACTGTTTAGAATGGACTTCAAAATTCTTTTTTTAATAGAACAACAAAACTGATTATGTAATCACAGAACTATCATATTACAAACTATCAAACCACGGAAAGAGTGAACAATGTTCAGATGAAATAATAATAAATGTTTCTAAAAAAGACAGTTCCAGAAGTGAAATTTTCAAAATGATCCCCTCTCTGAAAATCAAATAATTCAGATCACAGTCTGTGATCTCCTTGATACCATCAGTGGTAATCAAGAAGGCAAACACATTTATATACAACTAATTCCATATTACGGCACATGTCAAGTGATCCACAACGGGAAACTCAGCGAGGCTTTTGGAGTAAACACAGGAGTCAGACAAGGGTGCTTATTATCACCAATGATATTCCTAATTGTGGTCGACTGGATTATGTGTCAGACAGTAGGAAACGACAAGACAGGGATATCCTGGACCGATGTGAAGAACCTAGAGAACCTGGATTTCGCGAATGATCTATGTTTGATGTCACACAAAATCGAAGACTTACAAGCAAAAACCGACAAACTGGTCGAAGAAGCAGCCAGAGAAGACAGGACTCCAGGTCAACATAGACAAGACGGAGATTATGAAAATAACCAACCAACCAACAACAACAGCAACATCCAGTGCCAATCACCATCAACGGAAGGGATTTGAAAGAGCTTACTTCATTCACTTATCTAGAGATCATTGTCTCAACTACACGAGGAACGGACGAGGATGTCAAATCGAGAATCAGGAAGGCGAGAAACACATTCATCAACCTGAAACCAATCTGGAAATCTTCGTCACTCAGCATCAACAACAAAGTGATTCGGATTTTCAATACAAACGTCAAGTCAGTCAGTTCTTCTATACGGATCAGAAACTTGGCGGGTCACCAAGAATATTTCCAACAGCCTGTTGCAGACATTTATCAACAACTGTCTTCGCTTTACATATTGAAGATCAGATGGCCGGAAAGAACAAGAACCAACAAGAAACTATGGGAACAAACAAAACAAGAACCAATCGCCAAAAAAATATGCAGGAGAAAGTGGAGATGGATTGGACACTCACTAAGGAGGCCGTTGGGTGACATCGCGCGTCAGGCCAGTGCTCGAGTGGAACCCGAAAGGGAAGTGGCGAGTGGGACGTCTAAGGGTGACATGGAGGAGATCGTGTGAAGAGGAGCTGAAACAGTATGGATTGTCATGGATGCAAGTGAAAAGTACAGCAGAAGACAGAAGCAAGTGGAGGTGTGCAGTTGAAGCCCTATGTTCCACTAGGAAACCAAAGGAACAATAATAATAATATTTCCATATTGGTTTATTTATTAGATATATTACAGTGAAAGAGTTTTATTTACTGCATGACAAAGTTTCGGACAAAATTCATTTTTCCTAAACTTGAGTTTTATAGTTTTCTCTGTTGTTTTCTATTTTTCTTCGTTGGGGTAGTAGAATTTTCTAGATGTCCAAATGGATAGTTGTTGAATCACTCCTGTCACACGTATTTTCCTCGATTGATTCAATAAACAAAGCTTCAGTCAGTTATCGAACTCTCCCTCCACCCTGCTGTTATATTAGATTTTAAAACTGTCATCCTATCCCATCCTATTTTATGGTTTTGTGTAACTGCATGTAGTGTAGTGCTATAGCTGTAAAATTCTCCAGATTTCTTATCTTATTCGGGTCAAATAATCTAGATTTTGCTGGGATTTTATGCTCAGCCAGTCTGACTGCCCCTGTTCTACTACTTTAACTTATGTATTTGACGTCCCTGACAATCATTGCCGGGTATTAGACTAACTAAACTGCTTCATTTCAAAGGCTCCACAGGATCCTTTAACCGACCAAACTAGTTTTTTAATTAAGTTTGTGGGATGTTTGAAAGACACTTTTATTCCTGCCTTGTTAAGAATTCTGTGTAAGCTTTCCAAGGTTACTTTTTTGTATGGAATTACTCCTGATGATTTAGGTTCCTTATTGTTGTTGTTGTCTTGCGCATGTTTGACTTGCATGTCGTCATTAATATTACTATCATTATTATTATTATCACTATCACTACTATGATTATTTATTTTATTTTTACATTTCCTTACATACTTTCTGTCAGAAAGGTTAAATCTTTGTTTATCAAATCAGCTGCAAATACGTGTAACTGAATTGATTCAACTTTTGACGCATAACAACGATGTACTATTAACACGCCCTGACAAGGGTGCAGGTGTTGTTATTATGGATCGTAAAGATTATATCGATAAAATGTCATGTCTACTTTCAGACAGCAGTAAATTCTCGAAACCGAACGAGAAAAACAAGACGGAATTAATTGAGAAACAACTTACCGAAGCTTTAAAAAGAATGAAAAACAATCATCTCATTCGTGAAGAATTATACGAAAAGGTCAGACCAACAGGATCTCTAATAGCAAGACTTTATGGTCTACCGAAAATACACAAAGCTGGCCTTCCACTCGGCCCTATCTTGGATATGTCTGGATCGCCATATCATCCAGTAGCTGGGTGGCTAACTGAAATCCTCGAACCTGTCAGGAGACAGCTATCTAATCATTCCCTTCGGGACACCTTCCAATTTGTTGAATGTATACAGGATATAAATGCATCGAATAAACATATGTTGTCTTTGGATGTAGAATCCCTATTTACGAACGTTCCACTGAGAGAAACCATATGTTTTATATGCAAATATATTGAATACAACAAATTGAATATAGGGATACCAACTACAGATCTGAAAGAACTACTTCTGAGATGTACATTGAATGTACAGTTTACTTTCAATGAAGCAGTCTACAGACAGAAGAATGGTATTACAATGGGCCCTCCTTTGGGTCCTCTCCTTGCAGACTGTTTTATGTCCAGTCTAGAAAATTGTCAGCTGAAGCCAACAATCCTAAGCTTCCAAATGTATAAAATGTATGTAGATGACACCTTTATTATTTGTAATAGTGATTGTAACTTGAATAATATATTAAATGTATTTAATGGTTGCCATCCTGCGATAAAATTCACATTCGAAATGGAGAACGAGTCTAGCATTCATTTCCTCGATGTGAACTTATCAAGGAGGATTGATGGAACTCTGAAGAGATCGATTTATCGTAAGCTGTCATGGAATGGTCAACTTACAAATTTCTACAGCTGGGTACCCATTGGTCGAAAACGAAACCTGATCCGGTTGCTTGCCACTCGTATTCGGCTCATATGTAGCCCTGATACTGTGGAAGATGAGCTATACATCTTGAGGAAAATCCTAATAGAAAATGGATTTCCACCACGTTTTATAGACAAGAATCAATCAATTCCTTTTTACAACAATAAATTCTATGTTGTCAAATTTCACACAATAATACGTAACTTTTTTTATTTTAATCTTATAATTGCACATTTTAAGTTCTATACATCCTATGAATTATTCTATAAATAGAAAATCAAAACAAATGATTCAGCGAATTTATCATCAAGCTGTACAATAGTACATATATATATATATATAGTTTTTAAGAAGTTATATCCGGTGAGGGAATTGAAACATAGGTGTGAATGCATAAAATAATAATAATAATATGAAATGCAATTAAAATTAAAATGTTTGTGATTAAAATCGTAGTTAAATGTCAAGTGGCAAAGCAAATAATGTCATATATAGAATAATTCATAGGATGGGTAGAACTTGAAAAAGGGTGTGCAATTATAAGATTAGTAGACAAATCGAATAAAATTAAAACGTTACGTAATGTTGTGTGAAATTTAATAACATAGAATTTAATGTTGCATGAAGGAATTGATTTAGAATGACAAGTGGAACAAGTGAAATAATACCGGGGACAGTTAAAAGTGCGAGGAGTAATAATAACAATTGACTTAATAAGGAAGAGTATACAAATCGAATAGACAAAAATGTAAAATTGGTGGAGCTAAAATATGATTGGGGATTACCATACTTTAGCATAGAGGGATTAAGACCATGAAAGTTGGAGGGGTTGAACGAACTTTTTCTGTACACAGAGATCTGGATTTTCTGTTTCGATAGCCAAAGCTTCAGCAATACAGATGAGATGACATTAATTTTCTTTGCCACTTGACATTTAACTACGATTTTAGTCACAAACATTTCAGTTTTAATTGCATTTCATATTATTATTATTTTATGCATTCACACCTATGTTTCAATTCCCTCACCGGATATAACTTCTTAAAAACCATATTTATATACGATTGTACAGCTTGATGATAAATTCGTTGAAAAAAGTCTCTTCGCTGAATCACTTGTTTTGATTTTCTATACATCTAATTAACAAACCAATATGGAATTACTCACTACCACTGTGCCCAAGTTTTTTACGTACATTATTATGCAGAACTACTATACTACTGATTGACTGAGAAGACGAGTAGTATACTACTCACATCAACTATTGGTGCTTGCCACCTAGCCAGCCAAATTGAGGTGATCTAAACAACGAATGGCCATTTTACTTGTTGGGGAACCAGGTCATTAGCAGTGTACCCTCTTTGATTCAGTTCCGCTCCAAACGAGCGAAACGGCTGTCTGGTGTCTAGATCGTCTCAGTCTGCGTAGCAAGGACCTACTGGTTGACATGAGTGATGTTTGACTACTCATCTTGGTCAATCAGTAGTATGTTATTAAATGCAAATCAAATGTGTGAGTTTAACTACGACTTTCTCATTCTGTATACACAGATTTGCTTCTCATTACTTGATGGGGATTGCTTCAGTAAAAGGCAGAACGTTGGTCACTTTGAATGCCTTCAGATTGTTTAAAATATGACCACTGTCCAACGGATGGTGCGTACTTTAGTCTCAGATAATTTGGAATAAGACCAGATAATTACTTTTCTCCTCGTACCTTCAGTATGTGTGTTATGACACATACATGTAAAGTGGAAGATAAATATGGAGGTAACATTACGTGGGAATTTGTCCGCTTTTGATTGTCGTAAACACTTGAGTATTTGACACTTTTGATAAACACTTGAAGGCTGGTTATCGTCTTTAATTTGATTGGACAATAGTAACTAGTGTAATGTGTCTAGTCCTATCTTTGGTGCAGACTAAATTCTACCAGTCAAGTTTGTAATGTTGCCATCATTCTAGGTAGCTCGCCATCACGGTACAATCAGAAGTAAACCTTGCTGGAAGCTAAGTTTCGAGCTAGATGGTACTTATCTGCAACCTTAAAGTAACTCATGTATCACCCCTATGAGATTCGAACCCGCCTCATCCAGTGCTGCAGCCAGAAACGTTTTCACTAAGCTTTTCGGGCTCACAACTAACCTCCTGTAGGATTGTATTGGATGTTTCTGATTGGACACTAGCAACTATGCTGATTAAGCAACAGCTGTCATTCTGTAATATTATCACCTTTGAAAGCAAGCTATAGAAAGACTGACACTTTCTCTACTGTTCTGCAATTTGCTTTTATCACACTACGCTTTCTATGTTTATCGATAAAATTCTCTCTGTGAGGCTATTATTACACATGCATCTCCCCACGATGCACAACGCTTTTTCAAACTTTTAACTTGAATAAAGCTTTCTTGAATGTTCTCATTAATTGCTTTTTAGTAACTTATAGGCTAAGAACTTTTGAAATTCAGACAAATAGCCCTTCAAGTTACTTCTCTGCGTGTGGATACAACTTAAAGTGTCACCATCTAATTATATTGATTAAATGAGTTTGACCAAGAATTGATATCAGTTAGAAAACTATTGAAAACCGAGAAGTACTAGACAGCTGTTTTATCCATCTAGTTTGGGATTTATCATCACTACGCACCTACCACACTGGTTCGAACCCAGGACCTTCCGATTACAAAACAAGCTCGTATACCATTCAGCCACTAGGACCAGACTGAATGACTAGCCCATGAATTATAACTTCTACCAATTCGTGATTTAGCGCGACAGGCACCAACCAATGTCATCGATGGGAACTCCATTCTCACTCTCGACAGGATGAATCTCACTGGTTACAGCTTCTCGAGAGAACCTAAGGTAACTCTATCCTGCAGCAAGTCACTAGTGAGCATTAGATAAATTTTTAAGAGTTCGGTTTGTAAGGACTAGATTTGTTTAAACGAGTTCGCCTACTGATTGATAATAGTTAGAGAACCATTGAAAACAGGACAGAGTTAATTGGAGTTCACGTGAGAAGTCATGACCAGTGAGATTCATCCAGTCGGGAGTGAGAATGGAGTTCCCACCGATGACATTGGTTGGTGGTCGCGCTAAATCACGAAATGGTAGAAGTTATAATTCATGGGCTAGTCATTCAATCAGGTCCTGGTGGCTGAATGGTATACGAGCTTGTTTCGTAATCGGAAGCTCCTGGGTTCAAACCAGTGCGGTAGGTGCGTATTGACGATGAATCTCAAACTAGGTGGATGAAACAGCTGTCTAGTACTCCTTGGTTTTCATTGGTTCTCTAACCGATATCAATTCCTGGTCAAAATCGTATAAACACATCTAATTCTTACAAACCAAACTCTTATATATTGATTAAATTGCGAGGGATAAATTACAAGCAGAGGGATATCTCATTAATTAATCATATAACGTGTATTTATTTATTTATAAAATTTTCTTAGCTGAAGCTAATTGAAAAACTCTGTGATAGATCATAATTAATTATTCAAGTCTTCAGAATCCTTCATCCATAGGAAAAAAATGTTTTAGGAGGTGATCAGACATAGGAAGAGATCAGCGTCTTCAAATTATACTCACCTAACATTCTTGGTGACAGGGTGTGTAGTTAGAAGGATATCTCTTTGACAACACAACCTAGTCACTGTTGTCATGTTCACATCACTTGTTGTTTAGACAATAAAAAAGGTAGCAGAGGAGGAAAGCGGAGGCAGTGGGAGAGGGGTTAAGAACGTGCAATTTTTATTATTATTATTATTCTCTATCCCATGCATGTTTTCATTCTGTCTCAAGCAAATGACGCAAATGAATTATTACATCAGAAGGTTGGCTGTATCCTGTCGAATCCAAAGCAAGTTATCCTTAATTTGTTGAAAAACGAACGTCATGCATTATAAATATTAGGGTCAGACAAATAAATTATCATAACTAAAACCGACAAAGGCAATATTAGAACAAGACATATAAGCGAACAATATTGTTTTCAATTAGATCTTCTTCAGGCTTTACTCTAATTTACATAGATTTATATATAAAATTTTAACCAATGACGGTGATTTTGGGAATCATATAATAATAATAATAATCTGGTAAATGTTTTGAACGTAGTTAATAACGATGATTATAATGATAACAGAATATTGATAATAAGGTTTATGCAGGTGGCGATAAGAATAACAAAGATAGTATATGTATATAAGTGTATAAGTAAATTGGGTCAAATCTTAAAAGGTGAAGTGTAACGATAATCAGAGTTTAAATAAATATTACAAAAGTACCAAGGAGATGGAAAAATAAGAAAGGGTGGGAGGGTTTTCAGTAGAATTTACCTCGGCCAAGGGAGAGACAAAGGTAGAACAAACTTCTTTTGTATGCTAAGACTAGGATTGTTCTCTCGAATTAATTCTCATAGCTTCGGCTAGGTGTAAAAGACGGGTTCTGATTCCGTTCGAAAGTTTCGATGATATGCAATAGATAACTTTGAAAGCACTATTTTCGTCCACTTGGTGACCGCTATCAATCAAATAAGCCAAAATAGAACTTCGTATGGATTTTATTTGACCTTTTCCGAACCCTGAAGAAAGGAAGATGCTCTTGTTGTTCGCCCTATATAGCTTTCTCCACAGGAGCAACTAAATTTATAGATACACATCGAAGTGGCACAACTAGGTAGCTTATCTTTCACTTGAGCAATCAAAATTGGTCGGCTGAAAAATGACAAACAAAGGGTGGCGGCAGTATAAGTCCGTTTTATCGCTCTCGATAATCTCAGATGTAAGACTTCACTAGCCACGTCCCCATTAAATTGAAGTTTCATGAACAGTTCTTTCTTTTTAACTGTTGTCAGTTTTTCTTTGTTGTACCTGGTATTCATGTGTCTCCTAACAAATCTACTAGGATAACCCATTTGGACCAGCGTATTTTGGATATATCCTAGTTCATTTTCTAGGGAGTCATCTGTACAAATACGTCTTCCTCTATTTGTAAGGCATCTGACCAAATTGATTTTATATTGGATTGGTACAAAACTGAGGAAATGTGTATATTGTCCTACAGATGTAGGTTTTCTATAGACATCTCTCTTGAGTGAACCATCCTCTCTTCTGCTCAATTGGACGTCAAGGAAATGTAATCAACCATCATTTTCTTCTTCACAAGTGAAGATGAGCGATGGATGTGCATCATTAAACTTTTTTAACATTTCATTCTTGTCAGTTTTCACATCAAGAATAATGAACGTATCATCAACATAACGAAAATAAGAATCAGTTTTCTCTATTACTTGTCTCAATGGACTATTTCCAATCTTGGCTAGAAAGAAATCTGCCGAAATTGGCCCCAATGGAGAACCCATGGCAATACCGTCGATTTGCCTGTAGTAAAGGTTGTTGAATATGAAATGTACATTTATAGTACATCTTAAAAGCAACTCTTTCAAACTAATAACTGAAATTCCGATGTCAATCTGCTTTTCTAGTATCTGTTGGCATATGAAATCCACAGTCTCCATAAGTGGTACATTGGTAAACAGTGACGCTACATCTAAGGAAAGCATTTGCTTCCCATTTACATTGATATCATTCACGTTAGCAATAAATTCAAAAACGTCTTTAACACTATGGTTTACTACCAACTTGTGTGTGATTCACAGTGAAGATGACTAGGACCGAAGCAGGTCCATACGCACTAGTACCAATAAAAAAATGTCTAGTACTATGAACAAAGTAAAAGCCCAAGTATGCAGTATACTTAGAGAATTGAAACCAAAACTAGGGAATTCAGTTTGGTTTTTAATAGCTCCCAAGACAAACACGGCTGCGAGATTTTATGGAAGGCCAAAAATACATAAAAACTGATGTTCCTTTAAGACCAATAATTGATTTTACCAATTCAGTAACATATACTTTATCAAAATACATATCACGAATACTGAAACCATAATTCAATACAATATTCCTTCGACCATCAAAAATGTTGAGGAATTTAAAAGGATAGTAATGGACACAGTTATTGAAGAAGACGAAATTATGGTAAGTTTTGATGTGGTTTCTTTATTTACTAGTATTCCTATTTGTGATTCACTCGATATTATGAAATATGAACTTGAAAACAATCAAGAAGTATTAACTAAATCTCTATTATCAATAGATGAAGTTATAAAATGCCCAAAACTTTGTTTGGAATCTACATATTTTACCTTTAAAGACAAACTGTACTGTCTAACAAATGGAGTTGCAATGGGTTCACCAGCATCTCCAATTGTAGCAAACCTATATATGAAAGCCCTAGAAAAGAAAGCATTGACAGGTTTTAGTTGTCATCCTAGAATATGGTACAGATATGCAGATGACACACTCATCATCATTAAGCAGGTTGAAAAAGAAAACTTTCTTTCCTATAAAGAAAAGAAGACAAAATTCGCAGTATCATCATTCTACTTCACAGGTTCTCATCAGCTGCAGACCATCTGAAGTTACAATCGTTATATAGATGCTCAAGTGATAGTAGCGAAGGAATACTATAAAACTGACGCATTCAGAATGTAAGCATTACAATTCTTAGTTTAAGTGTCCATTATCAGTTTATACGCTTTCAGTGTAGAAAAGAGAGGGGTGGGGTAGAACAGAAAACAGAAAAATTAACAAACAGTGTTAGCTTGTAGGTTCACAAAGGAATTCAAAAAAATATGAGCGGTTACAGTTCATTAGATTTAGATTTACTCAGTGAGTTAAGTTCACCAAATTAGATGACTAGTGTAATCAAATTCAAAATTCAATTACCAAGGCAGTGAGAGGTTAATCACACTCTCTTTCTGTATGCATAAATATTGTTTAAATCGTTTGATTCCAATCGCTTCAGTAAATTGCAGTCAATTTACTGTCCTTTGTCTATTTAATATTTTGAGACCCTTAGAAATGCCTACGAGATGTCCGGCATCAACCAATGTCTGGTGATTGCACTCTGAGAATATTTGTTTCTTTCAGGCACAGGTTTTCTAACACAGATTAACTTAACCTCAGAATATATATATATGTAGTTTACTAATGAAGTGGAATCGGATGACGGAACTCTACCCTTTCTTAACTGTCTTGTGAAAAGCAAACTGACAGGAAACTAAAGTTCACAATATACAGGAAACCGACACATTCCAACAAGTATTTGAATTTCCAATCAGATCATCCAATGAAAATGAAAGTTTCAGTAGCTTTCAATCCCGTTAATAGAGCTAGAAACATTATAGCAAATAATGATGATGATATGGAGAATGAGATATCCAGTTAGGACAAATTCTGAATGGGAATGGTTATCCGAAGAAGCTACTAAGTGATATTACCAATAAACTGCAGCAGGAAGGAAAACAGGAATTTGAAATATCTTGTCTGTCGATAATAGTCACTCCATAGCGAATGTAGACAGCTGAACAAATTCAAAGACTACTTGCTCCATATGGTATTAAAGTCTATTTTAAACCCTCTAACTCTCTAGAAGAAGCTTTGATGAATGTCAGAGACATGGTTCCAAAAATGTGACAAAACAATTGTAGTATCTACAGGATAAAGTGTTCGGAATGTGAAGCTTGCTGAATAGGGAAGAGCAGTAGACATGTGACGGTCAGAGTGAATGAACATGAATTGTGCGCGGAACGTCCACCTAGAAATGAAATAGAATTAAAAAGTCTAGAAAAATGATCAGCTATAGCAATGCGTCCTATAGACGGGGAACAGGAGATTGATTTCGACAATGTCAAAATTCTAAGAAGAGGCTTTCAATCACATAAACAGAGGTTGACCTCGGAAGCCTTGCACATTTTATGTATATCGAATGCAGTGAATAGGAGAGAAGAGATAGACCTATCACCTATGTGGCAAACTCTAATGAAGCAAGACAGATGAGAAAACAACAAAAACCTCTCCCATCTCACCCACACTGTCTCTCTTTGTCTCACTACATTTCGAGTTTTTAGGGAGTATAGTCATTTTTACTATTGGAGTACAGAATGGATAAAACTTATTATTGATTTCAATGAATTTCTACACAGATAGGATAGTTAGTTAGTTACTTAGTTAGATAGATGGACAAAGGATTGTAAGATTAAAAAAACACAAAAAAATGAAAACTTTCATGCGTATTTATTTTTGAAGTATTCATCGATTTGAGGAAAACGCATATATATATATTTGGCTTGTCCTACTGGCAGAAATTGTTAAGAAGCGGACTGTTTCGGTGCATTCATGGATGAAATCTTGAGAGGTATTCGCTTCAATGGACCTTTAGCTGTACTTTAGATACTCATTGAGGATGGCATAAGGGTCAATCCTAACTGATTTTTTTCATAGTTAAACAAGAGCATGGTACTCTTTAAGATGTTTTATATATAATCTTGATTTCTATTGCCAATATGTTGATCATACATTTGCAGTTGTCAAGAAAGAAATTTAGACTAAGGGATAATTGGATAAATTCAATAGAGCACATCCTGGCATAAGCTTCACTAAAGAAAAAGTAGAAAAAGAAAATGATTTCAGCTTGTTTTTGGACGTCCTAATGACTAAGCGACAGCATACTCACATGCTGAGCTTCGTGCCTCTACAATACAAAAGTAATTGGGTTAGATGTGGTGTTCACTGGGCTCGAGTTCTCCGTTCATACGAGACGCTGAACGAATAACTCGTTGATATTTGTGATCTATCAATTAGAAACGCATATCCGACAAAATTCTCGAACGAATACATGAACTCAGCGAGTAAAAGGTCAGAGGTGCCGAAACTGTTCCCGAAAAATCAGTCTTCCAAAGATTACAATTCACAGGTTATGTCAATAGCAATCTCGTATCCCGACGTCTGAGAAAAGCCTTCAAAAGGACTTTCAATGCAAGTAAGATATGCTGCATATTAACCAGCCAACGAATAATAAGTTCAATAAATAAAGATAGACTGCCCTGTTTCACCTCTTCCAACTGTATTAACCAGTCTATCTGCTCGCGCGAAACTAGTGAAATTGAGCGTACGTTCAGATAAGTTCGCTGTCGAATTCTTGAACACCTGCCATCTTGGTGCAAATAAAGCTGTACTTAACTCAATACTAGCTGATCTCTTCGTCAGATTGTCAGAACATAAGAATTTAGCTAAGGTAAGAATGGTTGACCTTTATCCGAGAAGATAAGTAATTTGGAATAAATCTCAGCGACTGCAATGCATGCATTAACACACAACCACACAATAGGGTGGGAGAGGGTTAAAATTCTAAAAAGTAGTCTAGGTAGGTGGAGAGAGAGGTTGATTACTGATTACTCATACCCGAAATATGGAAAATATTACTACCAATCAAATCAAGTGAAAATCAAGTGAAAAACAATGGAACTATATAAATGAATTTAGGAAGTCGTGTGATTACCTTGATATGATTATGAGTGGCAATAAACTGTGCTCGAAACGTCATCAGTAAATATTACTGTATAACACTGTGAGACTCTATCAAAACAAAATTTACCCATAATGGAATTACACTCTACCACAGTGCACAAGTTTTATTCTTATATTATTGAAACTGTTTCAGACCACAATTCTCAGCAACTACAACTGGTTAACTCTACACAACCCATTGACACTGGCGAGCTTACAAATGTGAACAGACAGCTGTTGAACACAAAGGTAGCATGAATACAGACTCCAAAACTGAACCATTGGCAACAAAAAATAGTTTTCAAAAATTAGGGACATGATGACGATGACAAATTCTCAATAAACCACGTTACTTTGAGTTATTCCAAATATTTGTATCCCGACAATATTTACGTGTTTATATTTGCATTTCTTGCTTTCACTGCAGAAAAAAGACATTGAGCATCGCTCATTAGTCAGTCATCTTGACTCCTTTTTCAGCGTTGGAATCAGGATAATTAGGTATGCACGTTATAAAATTAATTCAAAAATTTCAAAAAATGGTATTTTTGGGGGATGAACAAACGTTTAAGAACGTTTTCATGTCTTTCATGTGAAGATGATGCTTGATCAGAGAAAATATACACATACTGAAGGTGAACGCAATGTGACAAGTTTCTTAAGTAGACTTTCTTTCAAGCATATATTTATTATCAAGCAATCGACAAGACTTTTGAAGGAATAGGTAACAACCTCGACATCCAGCTAGCTACAAGGTAATTTGGGAATACATGACTCGAATTACTTTCTTCTTGATTTGAGAATATTCCAGTGAATAGCGTTCAGCTTGTTCCTAATGACACAAAGATACGTGTTTTCAAAAATGTGAGTATTCACAGTGTAAGCGCAATATCACTTGAAATTAAGTCACGCGTAGATAAAGCCTATCCCGGTCCAGAACAAACAAGAAGCCGTTCACTGTTTCTCGGTACTATTAATAAACAAGTCAATAATTATATATACAACAAACATTAACGGTTTCAAGAGTACAAAGCACAACGCTTAACAGAAAGCAAGGTACCGCTATCAGAGCGGAATAACGTTAAAGCCAAAATTGCGAACTAGACGGAATCAGACACGATCGTTCAGGTAAGCAGTCAGTAGAAGAATGAACCCAGGTAAGGCAGGGCATAGAACAGAGAGCGGTTAAGAGATAGACAGAGCATGGGCACAAAGATAGAATTTAATTGGATACTTAACCAGGTAGGCTGATACAGATGAAGATCAATAAATAAGATAAACTCGACAGAATAGCACATAGTTAGACTTGGGTCAGTAAAAATAACAGTTCACAAAATACTCTGATTGGGTCATGAGTTGAACGGTCTGACTAAACGGATAGATGTAAAAACACAGACAGTTCATTAAACAAGAGGTAATAGACACGTTAGGCATGGATAACTGGGTTGCAACAACGCTATGCTGATCCGGGACAGGTTGACTTGATTCAACGATGGGAACTGAATTGATCTTACACAGTTAAACATATAGCAGTGAGCTTTCAATTAGATCTCATCAAGTTCAACTCTGATTAAATATAATTCAATACAGACAGATCACGGTGATTTTGTGAAAACAGGCAGAATGTTTTCACTGATTTTGTTGAACTAGATCATGCAACACATCATGGGAGCAAGAAGAGTGGCATAGGTTGTGTCGACAAGAATATTGTTTAAGATGAGGGCTCGTCTGATGACTTATATGTGATAGCACACACAGTTGAGGATCTACACATGGAAACTAACAAATTGTTTGGCAGAAGAAGAGAGTAGCGAAGACAGGATTTCAAGTGAACATAGAGTGGATAGAGGTGGTATAGATAGCACAACAACACTGACAACAATAACGAGCACGAATAACCATTACTGGGAGAAATCTAAACTACATCATCTCGTTCACTTACTTCAACTTGTCAGCATTGTTCCACCTACAGGCGGCACGGATGAAGACGTGACAGGCATGATTGGAAAGGCAAGAGAGACTTTCATCAATCTGAAACTACTACTACAACCCTTTCTAATACGCCTTCATTAGATAGACCATCTTATTCAGCAAAATACTCCAAGCTGATAGGTAGGTATATTCAAAATAGTCTCGTGACAAGTTTTCACAAACCGTGTCAATTTTAAATTATACCAACCATGTTTATCTGTTTTTGTTTGTATGACTCGCTTTTATTCATTCAATCGGATGAAAACAACTGCTCAGAAAAATTGCAGTAAAAACGATATTGTGTAACATATTCATGAAGCATCATGATATTTGTCGAGTTTTGTAAGCAAGGCGATTGCGTATGTTAGCAAACTAATCATAACCTTAAAAAAATATAATTTCTAGGAAAAACAAACATTCATAGCTGTTTTCATGTGTCTCATCTAACGACTAAACTTAATTTGACAAAAAATATATAAAATTGGAAGACAGATGCAGCCTGACAACTTTCTTGAATAGTCTCTATTATTATTATTGTTTCCTTTAATTCCTAGAGGAACATAGGGCTTAAGCCGTGCGTCTCCATTGCGTTCGGTTCCCTGCTAGAGTCTTCACCTGGCTCCAAGTCTGCCCACACGCCTTCATCTCCTCTTTACATGACCTCCTCCAAGTTACCCTCGTACTGACGACCAACTCGCCGCTTCCCTTTCGGCCGGGTTCCACTCGAGCAATGGCTTGTCTAGTGATGTCACTTGATGGTTTCCTGAGAGTATGGTCTGCCAATCCATCTCCATTTCTTCCTGCCTATTTGTTTCACAATCGGTTCCTGCTGTGTTGGTTCACTCATTGCCAGAGATCCCTCTCTGTTGCTGATCTTTTCTGGCCGGCCATCTGATCTTGAGTAGTATTGAGCGAAGACAACTGTTAATGAAGGTCTGTAGTTTGTGAACAGTCTCTATTTCGGACATATATTTAGCAAGTAATTGTTGAGTCTTTGCTTGTTTATGGGCAGGCTAATTTAGAAATACATGATTTCATCTATTTTACTCCTAGTTTTAGAATATCCAATCCTGTTGTACTTTAAAAATGTCGAAATTCGCAGCTAACATTTTCAAAGTGGGCAATGTTGTTTTCGATGAAATCACATCAAGCTCATCTCTAATCAACATACATAACTTTGCGATAAAATATAATTCAATGTGGATGAATCATGGTGATTTTGTAAAAACAAGCTGAATGTCATCACTGATTTTGATGAACTGGACTATGTCACACACACCGTGGGGAGGAAGAAGACAGGCACACGTTAGAGCTGACATAAAGATGCTTGCAGATAAAGGCTTTGCGAAAAATTATTTTAAATAATGTCACACAAACTCAGAGACTTACGGGCGGACTCAAACAAGTTTGCAAAGGAAGCAGCAAAGACCGGATTTCACGTGAACATAGAGAAGACGGAAGTGATGAAGAGAAACGAAAAACAACAAGCATCAATCAACATCAGCTGAGGGAATCTGAAAGAAGTCGCTTTCTTCGTTTATCTCACTACGAAGTAAACACGACAGCAGGAATAAGGATGTCAGTATTCGCCAGGATCTGAAAACGAAAAGATAGACATGATAGTTCTGAAATCAGTGGGAAAATGATTCGCAGTCAGCAAAAACAACAAACTTCGGATTCTCAACACCAGTGTTAGGTCAGTCAGTCAGTCAATTATTCTTTATGCGCCAGAAACGTACACTGCTAGTCACGAAAAGCATTTGCAGAAGTCTACTACACTCAACTATCAACAGCTGCTACATTCAGTAGCGCCATATTGAAGATCTGATGACCTGTCAGAAAAAATTAACGACTAGAATCTCTCGCGTTGAACCACTCAAGAACCCTTTGCTCAAACACTATCCTGAAGAAAATGCAGACGGATTGAATACACACTGAGGAGACCATTGGGTGATGTAGTGCACTTCAATGACTATTGAGTCAAACCCGAATATGTGCCAACTTCTACAGCTTTTCTAGTTATTCACCCATTCTTTATTACACCCCGCGTTTTCGGGGACAGATTTCACTAGCATCTGAACATTCACTTCACGCCACCATCATGATTTCCATTGACCATGTCTTCTCAGTATGGCTTCAGGACTTCTGTTGAGTGGACATCAATCAGCTGAAGATTGATGTTCAGATCATGAGAATCGGGGAGATCAGGATTCATTTCAGTTGTTTGATTTTCTTCAAAACAATGGACAACCTTTAAAGATGTCATTGAGTCAGAATAGAAAATAGGTCAGCGTTAAAGTTTGTGAATGCCGCACAACATCTTCAATGATAACTTCAACTTGAAATCTAAACTGCTAACTCCCTGCAAATAAGAAAAAAGTAAGTGAGAACAGTGCGTGCACGCACTGACACGCAATTAAGCAGTAGTGCAGAGAGAGAATAGGTCCTACACTGAATTAGTGAAACACATACACGCTACATGAATGAGTCTAGAACTAATAAATAAGGGGCTGCTATTATTATTATTATTCTCTTGGATTGCAAGTGGAAAATGCGGCTTCACTAGAATATCTCCAATTTGTCCTGTTCTCTGCAGTCCCCATGATTGCTTATAAGCTTCAATCTCTTTCCCTCCTAATCTCCTCTACGTTGCCTTTGAAATGAGGCCCAATTGGTCATTCTTGATTCAGGTTACACTCAAACGATATCTTGCCGAACTATGTAACCCAATGGCCTCAACAGTGTCTGTCCCATACATATCCATTTTCTTCGGGATAATTTTTGAGCAACTAGTTCTCAGTTAGTCCGTTCACTGAGTCGCTTTCAACCAATTCTTTCTGGCTTGCTATCTGATCTTCAATATGAAGTCAGTGAAGGTGGCAGCTGTTGATTAAAGTTTGCAGCTGCTTGATGCAAATGCTTTTTGTCACGTGGTCGCTAACTTTCCAACCCATATAAAGGAACTGACTAACTTAACAGTGGTGTTGAAAATCTGAATTTTTTGTTAATGCTTAATTAAGTTTAGTATGTTTCCAGGCTGATTTCAGAGCGATGACTATCTTTCTTGCCTTTCTGACTCTGGTTTTGACATCCTCATCTGTGTCGGCCGCCGGCAGTTGTAAGGCGGGTGTCTGGATAAGTGAAGGTTATAACTTCCTTCAAATTTCTTCCTTTGGTAGCGATCGGTACTTATCGTGATTGATTAGTCAACTTTCTCATCTCCAATTGAACATGAAGGAGACGAAGTCTTGTATTTGACACTTCTTCTTTTGTCAGCTTGACACTTTTCACCTGTAAGTCTTCAAGCTTGTAAAGGATTACACATAAGTCATCTGAGAAGTCAAGATCTTCTAGAATCTTCGTAACCGTGGTTAGTTTTCTAGCTCACTATTCTCCTATCTGGTGCTTAGACCAGGAAGAGAAGGAAGATTGGACAATCCGCCTGGTGACCTTACCCCGGTAAATCAATTCAGTCACTGGAGAGACTCCGAAGTATCACAAAAGTAGAAATGAGGTATGAAAAACATTGATAAGGATTTAAAAGTTGTTGATGAGATATCCTTTCTTCATTCCTTTGAGTTCTGAGTGAAACAGTAAGCTTGAAGCTCTTCAGTTTCATTAGCTGTAGTGTTATTTTCACAGGGTCAAGTCGGTAATCTCACGTACAACGTTACCCACATACTGGTTATAGTCTCGGCTTGGTGCGCTTTAGCAGCGCGTTGTCTTGCAGTCGAATCGGAACCACTTGCAGTATGTCTGGCGAGTATTCTAATAATGAAACATCGACAAAATACTACAAGTATCTATGACTAGTTAGAAAATTATTCCAGTACCTAACTATATGAGTACGCGAAGTCTGTCAATGTTCATCCGAAGATACATAACACATAGAGTTATGACTGAAGGTAGAATGTAAATCTGTATCTCACCAGGACTCGAACAACGTGCCTCTGACCAACTAGTATAAATCTTCAAAGAATAAGGCACGTAATTGAACTGTTAACAATGCTACACGGTAATAAGTACATTAGCTGACCAGCTTGGGTTTTCTGTTGTGAATCGTAGTCATACTGAATTAGGGAAATATGAAGGAGAGGTTGATTCTTGTCTGTCCTTTACCAAAACACAATGTGAGACGTTCAAATCATTATTCTAACTACTAGGCTTAAACTAGGCATTGAGAAGTGTTTCGTACAGCCATGTTGGCTAGAATAGCTCCTAGTGATGACCCTATTACAACACTATCGATTTTTCCGTATACTTCCTTATTGTATAAAAAGTGAATATTCATTGCGCATTTCAAGAGAAGCAATTTTATAAATATATAAGAATGCCAACATCGATGTTTCGTCGTATGATTTCCTCGCATACAAAGTCTATTGTTTCCATAAATGACACAGTGATGAATAAGGAGGATACTTCAAGTGATATCATGAATTTAAGTTCACATTTAAAACTTTTATCCTTTCAACAAATCCAAAGATATCAACCTACCCAACTGACTATTTATTGTTAATCCGTTTTATTATCCACTCTTCCTCAGTCTCATTACATCTTCGTTAAACACACAGCTTATCTCCTTCCCTCACAATCTAGGGTTAAGCAATTCGACTATTTATCTTCATTTGACTTTATCTACTCAGTCAGTGTATCTGAACATCTGTCTCCATAATCACACCACTTGTCATTATCCTCGTTATCACAAATTGCTCTATTCTGTCATCAGTGTTATCAATGGAATTATGACAACCATTCAAATCATTATTGTCATGATCAACTTCACAATTCATATGCATTATCTCCTCATCATTTCGAAGAAATAACCATGAATGTTATTTATAATCATTGTTATGATTCCCTGGCGTTCTACGTGGAACACACTGCTACAACAACAACAACAACACATCTCCATTTCTCTCTGATCTCTGCAGTCCTCCTTCTCACGCTGCCTTCTCCATGTCACGCTCGGATGTTTTAATCGTTGTTTCGTATTCGGGTTTGACTAAATAGTCATTAAAGTGCACGACATCATCCAGTGGTCTCCTCAGTGTGAATTCAATCCGTCTGCATTTTCTCCAGGATAGTGTTTGAGCAAAGGCTTCTTGATCGGTTCAACGCGAGAGATTCTGGTCGTTAATATTTTTCTGACAGGTCATCAGATCTTCAATATGGCGCCACTGAATGTAGCAATTGTTGATAGTTGTGTGTAGTAGACTTTTGCGAATGCTTTTCGTGACTAGCGCATAAAGAATAACTGACTGACTGACCTAACACTGGTGTTGAGAATCCGAAGTTTGTTGTCTTTGCTGACTGTGAATTATTTTCCCACTGATTTCAGAACGATCATGTCTGTCTTCCTTTTCAGATCCTGGCTAATACTGACATCCTTATTCCTTCTGTCGTGGTTATTTTGAAGAAAGCTAGTCAGTGGGATAAACGAAGGAAGCGACTTCTTTTAGATTCCTTCAGTTGATGTTGGTTGATGCTTGTCGTTCTTCGTTCCTCTTCAGCACTTATGTCTTCTCTATGTTCACGTGAAATCCAGTCTTCGCTGCTTCCTTTGCAAACTCCTTTGAGTCCGCCCGTAAGTCTTTGAGTTTGTATGACATTATTTAAAAATCCTTCGCAAACCCTTAATCTGCAAGCATCTTTATGTCAACTCTAACGTGTGCCTGTAACATAGTCCAGTTCATCAAAATCAGTGATGACATTCAGTCTGTTTCCTCAAAATCGTCATGATTCGTCTACATTGAATTATATTTATTCGCAAAGTTATGTATGTTGATTAGAGTTAAGCTTGATGAGATCTAATTGAAGATAATATTTGAATAGTGTTATTAGAAGACGGAGATTATTTGAAAAATATGTTGCTACAGGGATTCCATTAGGACCTTTGTTAGCTGACTTTTACATGTCTTATGTTGAGAACTTGTCTCTTGATTTAATTTCTAAATTGCCTTCCTATAGGAGATATGTAGATGATATCATTTTGATGTGTGACGATCTTGAAGAATCGAGTCGTCTATCAGTTAGATAGACGTAACTCTGTATAGAATCATATAAGTCTTACATGTGAGGAACAAAGTCGTAACCAGCTTGCATTTTTAGATATACTTCTGAGTTAAAGAGATGATGGTCCACTAAGACAATCAATCTACAGAAAGCCCATTTAGACAGGGCAGTACCTTAATTTTCACAGTTTCAGTCCATTAAAGTATAAGAGAGGTTTGGTGAAATGTCTATTTAAGAGGATTCAACCTATTTGTACGGCTGATGTTATAGACAAAGTAAAATGGAATATTGATGGACACTCTTGTTGAAAACGGATATCCTTTAAAATTTTTAAACAGGTGTAGAAGTCAATTAGTCTTTAAACCTACAATCTATACTGCCCCTAATAAAAATGCCTTCATCAAATTACCACATAATGGGGAAATAAACAGAAGGATTTTGAGACAAAGTTTGAATTCGTTCATCCGTAGAACCTGTAATGTAACTATGGAAAAAAGCCAACAATATGCTCCACTGCAAACCTCAAAGGTGTACAAGTGAGTATGTTACATCCCACACTATTTACCGATTTTTTTGTGTGTTTGTGGACACACATACATCTCTGAAAGAGTCTCATGCTGTAGCGACTGAGCTAGCCGGGAGGAGTAGTCGTGCTTTTCATATGAGAGTGGGAGAGCATATCCCGAAATGGTTAGAAAGACAAATAAACTATGGAAAAACAATAGACGCAGGTGTCAGACCACCATCAACTTCGTCTATAGCTAAACATCTAATCGAGATGAACCATAAGATTGATGTTAACTCAGCCTCTAAGGCCATTTTTAAAAATGGTCAAGGGTGCTTATTGAAATACGCCGAAGCTATAGCTATTCATAAACTCAAGCCCCTCTCCCCTACCACCCTGTATGTTCAAAAACAGTTTATTATTACTCTTAACCTACTACTTCGGTAATCCTTATTTGATTGGATTATCAAACGTTGCGTTAATCATACTTAAATTCTGTTTTTCTCACTTTGTTTAATTTAATTGCCCTTAATTTTTTCATATATATCTAGTCGACAAGTAAATGTTTAAGGGATAATATTCTTCGAAATGTATAGCGCAAATACATCCCACATTAGTTTTCAGATAATCTCCGTCTTGTAATAACACTATCCAAATTTACCAAAGGGACGGATTGTTTTGAAGATAACATTGCTCACTCATACATGTTCAGCTGTGAATACTGACATTTCTCAAAACATGTGTCTTTGTGTCTTTGCAAGAAAGCTGAATGCTATTCATTGGAATATACGCAAATCAAAAAGAAAGTACTTCAAGTCATGTATTCCCTAAATTAGCTTATCTTAAACAAGCAGAGTAGCTACTAGTTGGATGTCTAGGTGATTATCCAGCCATCTGAAACACTCATTAATTGCTTGATAAATATTTTTTTGACTGAAAGCTCTTTAACAAACCTGTCAAATTGTGTTTACCTTCAATATGGACAGTTTTACACTGATTAAGCATGATCTTAGCATTGAAATACAACGAAAACAGTCTTGAACGTTTTGCCTATCCCCAAAAATATCACGTTCTAATGATCGTCATTAGTTTGCTAACGTACACACATAATTACTCTGTGAGCAATACTCAAACGAGAATCATAATGTAAAATGAGTGATATTTAGTGTCTTTTAACTGGAATATAAAAGGAAGGAATGCAAATATGAATAGGTTAATATCGTTGGGCTGCATATATATTTGATATATATATATATATATATATAACATAAAGCAACACAGTTTGTGAGAGAATTTTCATCATGAGCTGACACCGGTTAGAGAACCATTGGAAAACTTGGGAGTACTGGAGAGCTGTTTCGTCCTGGTTTGGGACTCTTCACAGTACGCACCCACCGGGATTCGAACCCAGACTTCTACTGGTGAGAAGTCGTGACCAGTAGAGTGCATTAGGTCGGGTGCGAGGACAAATACTCGCCGAAAACATTGGCTAGGGTTCACGCCATATCGTGAATTGGCAGAAGTTAGAATTCATTGGCCATGGGATCGGGTCCCAGTGGCTAAATGGTATACGAGCTGGCCTTGTAACTAGAAGGTCCTGGGTTCGAATCCCGGTGGGTGCGTACTGATAAAGAGTCCCAAACTAGGACGAAACAGCTGTCCAGTACTCCCAGGTTTTCTAATGGTTCTCTAACCAATGTCAGCTCATGATGAAAATCCTGTAACCAATCAAAACCTACAAACCAACACTTGAAGAGTTTGTGAGAATTGGTCATCGTCATTACATCCCTAGTTTTTGAAGACTAAGGGAAACCTGTTATGGCTTGTTCTCAAACCAACATCAACATCTTTTAGTGGCTCCAAGTAATTTGCCTTATAAATTGAGTAAAAAGCAATTAAGATGTTGTCATTGTCCTGCGCTATAATACTGCTTTGAGTCTAGATAAAGATGTGAAGGTTGGTTGATTCTGCCTTTGTTTCTATCACAAGGACACGTTAACTGATCAAGTTGACTTGAGCACGCATTAAATCCTTGTATTCACCGTGGTTGCTTTCCTATTTTTATTTAAGAAATTGCGAAAATTCTTCAGTAGGAAGTCCTCCACATTTTTTTTCTTTACGGATGTTGGTGTTCTTCAAGGTGTTGTACTTTCCCCACTTCTTTCTCCCTTCTTCTTATTTTGTATAACCTACTGTAATCTTCTGAAACAGATCTTACTTCAAATCTTTGTTGGTCGTCTCGTATATTCTGTTGATTTCTGCGAAAGTTTTCCGTTTGATTTATTACATAAAGTAGTTGGAACTATCTAGCATAATTCAATCTCTTCTCTTTTTTATTCCTTCACGTTCTTAGTGGAACATATAGCTTCAAGATAGAGACTTGAAGTTTCGGTAGCAGTGGTATTTCGTCTTACAGAATGGGGTTGCTAGCCCCATACCCAACCTTACCTCTTTACCAGTCTTATTAGTGGCTTAGCGAGGTAAAGGATTGCGTCTAGTGGTCGGGGATCAAACCTCGGACCACCTACGTGATTGGCAAGCATTCCACCGGTGTGCCACCAACGCACAAATCTCTTCTCTTACGATCTATTAATCCATGTGTTCTAGTTGCGTTCTTTCTTTCTCTTCTCCTGATTTATTCTATCCCCAAAACTGCTCGAAGAAGATTATGTTACATTACCTGGGATTTTGAAGGCTGTAAGCAGGTGGTTAGTGGTGTGTCTTTGACTGAAATAACTGGCATTGTTGTTGTTGATAAGCAGTTTAATTTTTGCAAACGGTTATCATGTTGGATACTGAACATCCTCCTTGTAATTCTCAACTTTCTGCTTGTATCTCTTCAGGGATAAAACCAGAAGCAATTTTATAACAAAAAATTATGCTTTTACAGCTAGTAAATATAAAAATTCTACCATGCTAACCGTATTTAGCATAGGTTTTGTTTGAAAAAAGACATATGTCAGGACAGAACTTATAAATCTTTTTATTCAGTAAGTGAACTGCAAATTATAGGCAAAGATTAATATTGTTATTGCATGTATTAATAATTATGACATTTATTTGTCATTTATTATGTTCTACTAACTTTCACTTACTTATTTGTAAAAGAGATAAATTGTGGCAATCTATGCTCAGCTTTGAAAACTCTATTCTGTATGAAAACTTATTGCTTGGAATACGGCATATTGTTATCATTAATATTGTAACGACAGGAGACAATAGTGAGGCGACAGATCGTTTATTGAGAAAATCAAGAGATATTTATAGATTTTTTATGTACATTATTAATATTAGCTTTATTATTAGCAGAGAAGCAACGTCTTTTGATTGGTTGTCTTCTTGCTGAAGGTTATTCTGTACCACTTGTGACCGTTTCTCAGAAAATTAAGCCATAAAGCTGCGAATCGTAGTTGCACAAGTTGAGTCTGCTGTGATTGGTTGGTGAGTTCTCCAAAGTTAAGCTTTGTTCTTGTCTTTTTCTCATGACCCCGATTTAGGACGTAAACATTGACATAAACTGTTGTCTATAATTTCCGCTTGCAGACAACTCTCACCACAATATAACCATCGATTTTCGAGTATTTCATTCAAAAAGACGATTTGTTTACCGAGGAGCTCACTAGGATAGAATGGTGCTTGGCTTGATATAGTTTGTGTCCACTCCAGTATAGAAAGCCCTAATCATAATGCTTGTATTCATCAAATATGCACCTCTCTAAAGTATTATCAGATCATTACTATGATTCCAAGTTTTATTGAATGCTATAGAAGTGTCAACCAAATGACTCCAAAAGCTTAGTCCACCATGGAGAAGTATGTTTTTACTTTGATTAGAACTTCGACAGCTGGTAATATCATGCGTCTGCTGCAGGCTGATTTCTACCACTCAAATGTGCAATCCCAGTAGAAGCATTGAAAATGGACCCAGAGACAACAGCGGACTTGATGAGGCCACTACTGGAGAAGGTGTGGAAAGAAGGCAAAGTACCCGAGGATTGGAAGAAAGGATACTTATTCAAACTACCAAAGTAAGGAGACTTAAGTGAATGCAAGAACTGGCGCGGAATTATGCTCCTGTCCATCCCAAGCAAAACACTAGGTCGCATCATCCTGGAGAGAATCAAACATGCCCTGGATGATAAAATTCGACCGGAATAGGCTGGATTCAGGAGAAACAAGTCATGCATTGATCAGATCGCCACATTACGGAATGTCATTGAACAAAGCCTGGAATGGCAGTCACCTCTCTATCTCAACTTCATTGACTTTGATTAGACCTTCGACAGCGTTGATCGAGAGGTGATTTGGAAACTACTACGCTACTCTGAAGTGCCACTGACAATTATACATCTCATCCAACAGCTGTACGATAGTGTTGCATGCCAAGTAATCCACAACAGGGACTTTACGGAATCCTTCGAAGTGAGGACAGGAGTAAAACAATGCTGGCTGCCTACTATCGCCAATGATTTTCCTGATTGCAGTAGACTGGATAATGCGACAAACAGCGGGCAATGAGGAAACAGGCATAAAATGGACTCACACAAAAACTTGGAGGATCTGGACTTCGCCGATGATATATGTCTGATTTCTGACAAACTGGAAGACATGCAAGCGAAAAGCGACAAGTTGGCAGAAGAAGCATCCAGAGAAGATGGGACTTCAGGTGAACATATATAAATCAGAGGTGATGAAAATTCCAGGGCAACACCACCAACAGCAAAAACAACTGACAACAATCAGCATAAATGAGAGGAACCTGAAAGAAACAACCTCCTTTACCTACCTGGGAAGCATCGTTTCAACTACAGGCGGAACTGACGAGGATATCAAAGCAAGAATCGGAAATGCAAAACAAGCTTTCACTACTCTCAAGTCTGTGTGGAGGTCAACAGCACTCAGCGTCAAAAATAAGATCCAGATTTTCAACTTCAATGTGAAGTCAGTGCTACTATACGGGTGGATCAGAGACTTGGCCAGCGCGTCATAAAGAGCATCTCAAACAAACTACAGACCTTCATTAACAGTCAGTTGTCTTCGCTCAATACGGAAGATCAGATGGCCAGCCAGAGTTGATCAGCAACAGAGATCTCTCGGAGCGAACCAACACAGAAGGAACCGATTGTGAAACAAATAGGCAGGAAGAAATGGAGATAGGTGGATTGGCCATACTGTCAGAAAACAAAGCATCAAGTGACATCACTAGACAAGCCATTGCTCGAGTGGAACACGAAAGCGAAGCGGCGAGTTGGTCGTCAGTGCAAGGGTGGTGACTTGGAGGAGGTCATGTGAAGAGGAGATGAAAACGTGTGTGCAGACTAGAAGCTAGGTGAAGACTCTAGCAGAGAACCGAATGCAATGGAGACGCACGGCTGAAACCCTATGCTCCTCTAGGAATTAAAGGAAACAATAATAATAATAAATATGCAATGTGGTCACCATTCTGATTGGTTTGCCATCACGGTGCACTCTGGATTGTTGTTAGAGCCAATCGATAGAATGCCTAAGGTTTTGGCTTTGTGTTTGTTGACACTTGTCAGCATGGAGTGTCTACAATGTTGGAGGAACTCCTGTAACGTGTGGGATTTGAGACCGAGTCATCTAGTGCATGATACATGACATTTTTTACTAAATACTGTACAACCAAAGTATATATTACAGTCTCACAGGAGGTCAATCGCAAATCCGACTAGCTTAGTGGTAACGTCTCTGACTGCAGGCAGCATGTATGGGTTAGGTTCTGATCTCAAAATAGAAATCAGTTCCTTCAGTATTTTTTTGCTTGGACACCATTCAATAACTGGTGTAATGTGTCTAGTCCTTTCGTGTAGACTGAATTCTATCAACCAAGTTTGCAATGTGACCATCATTCTGAGTGGCTCGCCATCACGGTGTACTGTGGATTTTTGGTAATAGATGGTTGGAGGGAATCGGCAGGAAGCATTGCCGAGGGCTAGTTCGCACTCACCAGTCAGCAAGGCGTCACCGTAACCTCCTTGAAGGAACTCATGTACCACCTTTCTGAGACTCGAACCTAAGTCACCTAGTGTTTCCTGAAGTCAGTGACGTTATCACTGAGTTATTCAGGCTCACAATTTACCTCATGTAGGACTGTATTGGATACTTTGATTTGACACTAGTAACTAGTGTGATGTTTCTAGCCCTATAAGTCGTCGATTCTCATGACAGTTGTAAGACTGATGACAATGATATAGGAATTAAATCAGTAATTAAGTATCTTGGACTTATTCTCTCTTCTGATCTCTCCTGGTCTTCCCATGTCTCAGCGATCTCCAGTAAAATTTTCCGCCTGACATTTTACATTAAAAAGTTAAGGCACTCGGGTATAACTCAATCCCTCCTCTTACAGTTCATAAACTCTTGCATCCTACCTATTCTTCTTTATTGTTCACCCTTATGCTTTCCTGGTTTGCTTAAAAAGGACTATGTCATAATTCGTGAAATGCTGAAGACTGTCAGTAGGATGAGTGGTGTCCCAGTGGACTACATAGTTAACGTCGTTGTCGATAGGCACTAGAATTCGTGCAGTAAATTTGCTAAAGCGATTTTGTCTGACTTGGAGCATCCACTTCACCCTAAGCTTTCACCTCGCATCTCCTCAGGTAGAACAAGAAGTAACTTCAGAAAACTGTATGCTCGCACGTCTAAGTATAAAAATTCTATGATACCATACTTGGCACGTATTTTATGTGATAAAAATAGCGTCAGGCAAGAATTGACTGACCTTTTTTCATCTAGTAAATAAACAATCTCCTCCATCCATCCATCCCTATATACCTTCAAGATTTACTTTTATTATTTCTATTATATTTATGGTCCTGTTGCTTCTTTGTTTTCACTTTCATAACTGCAAACACCAACTTATCTCTATGACTGCTGTAATCTTTTTTTTCCCTCACCATATCATGTTGGGCAGAACTGTGCTCTGGAACTATCTGTTAGAGAGAGGTGTAACTGAGAAATTTGTTAACATCTTGAAAGCCCTAAAGAGAAACACTTGAGGTAAAGTGGGGGCATACAACCAACTATCATCACTATTCCCAACCAACAGTAGGGTTAGACAGGGTTGCCCAATCTCTCCATTTCTCTTTAACTTTGCCATCGATGACATTCTGGAGTCAGCTCTGAAGGATGTGTGTGAAGGTACTACCTGGAGATAGACTTTTCGACCTCGAGTATGCAGACGATATCGTCTTACTGTGCGATAGCATGCAGGCTGCTCAAATCGCACTTAATCAGTTGGCGATCAGTGTCTGTACGTATGGTATGTGCTTTGCACCGTCTAAGTGCAAAGTACTGTTACAAGATTGGCAGGAGCCTGTACTTGCACTCACTCTTCCGAGTGAACCACTTGAAGTTGTTGATAAGTTCGTGTATCTGGGTAGTTGTGTGAGTGCTGGCGGAGGGGTGACGGATGAGATTTTCAACCATATAATGAAGGCTAGGGTGGCATACATCAACTTGAGCCACTCTCGCGCGTCGCGACGATAGCCTGACTATCAAAGGATCGGTATACAATGCTTCGGTGTGGGCTGTCTTGCTCTACGCCTGTGAAACCTGGCCTCTTCGAGCTGAGGATGTGCGGCGACTCTGCGTGTTCAGTCATTGCTGTCTCCACAGGATTGCTTGCGTTCGATGGCATCATCGCGTGAGTAATTCTGAGGTTCGGTGGCGTGTGTTTGAACACAGTGGAGATCACCATTCACTGAGTGTCGTCATCTTGAAACACCGGCTCCGATGGCTTGGACATGTGCTGCGAATGTCATCCTAGAGGCTTCCGTACAGGTCTGTGTTCGCTAGCCCTGGGACGGGATGGAAAAGGCGGAGGGGTGGTCATTCAATGACGTGATGTCGTGGAGTGAGGGATATTTGTGCTAGATTAACATCAGTTGGTGCGTCACGACTCGCTGGTTGGTGTCCGCGAGATAGCTCAATTCGATGGCTCAAAACGTTATCGGATATGGCCAAGAATCGCAATCAGTGGCGAACGTGTTGCAATTTCCTTCATTCTTCCCTTCCTGATGATAGTTAACGAATACTGTTTGAACTTGTTAAACATGACTGTTTTCCTTCCTGATGAAGTTCTTTATCCGTTTTCTACTTATATTTTTACTTTTATTCTATGTTGTTTTATTATTATTGTGTGGCGCATCTTTCTTGGTGCCATATTGTACCAAGTTTTTCTGCGTTTAAATAAATAAATAATAATAAATCACCATATCATGTAAAGAGAACATTATATTCAATATTTTTAATCATGCAAGGATTTGTATACCACATCGACAATACTGTGTGAAACAAGCCCATGGCAATTTCCACTTGTATTATTATCATTACCTTAGCTGCTATCATTATTATTATTTCCATTTTATATGCTGCATGTTTTTTTGACATTACCCCTATTGTAAATGTGAAAAAATTTTCTGTGTGATTAATTTTATTTATAATTTGAGGAAATTAGATGCAATATTGTGATTAATGCTGAAAATTCCATTCTGTATCACAAGTACTGTTTTTTGGAATAAAGTAAATCATTATTATTATTATGATTGCAGATACACCCTTCTGAAATTGACCAACAAACATGGAACTTATTTTCAATACTTCCTTCCGATAGCCTCTAATCATCTAACAAAAGGATGTGTATGCTGCTCATTAGTGATTGCCAATGTCAGATCACCTAAAAAACCCACCTAAAGCACTATTGTATTAAAAAGTCCTATAAACGGTTACCTTCATTTTCACAGAGAAATTGAAACATCTCCAACAGCAGCACTAAATCTCCGAGGAGACATCAGTTCCATCAATGATGCAAGCACGCCTTGCTGACAGTAACAAAAAACGTCAATGTATCCTACTGATTTCTATTAAATTAAGGCAGCCTTTACTAATTTGATCAATTTATCGTTATGTAACTAAACAAAATCAAATTTGCGTGTTATCCACAAGCATCGCTGTTATCTATAAGTTGAGAGGAGGGAGAAAACTTGAAACAGAATTTAAGAAGGTTTCGAATCTTTTGTTTCCTTTAATATCATTTACGTAAACAAGCAATTTTTAAGGAATCCTGCCTCAGTTAAACAACGGAAGAAGGTAGGAGAAGATTTGATTAAAAACCCATAAGATGATATTTTTATTTGCAACCTTGAAGGAACTCATGTCGCTTCTGAGATTCGAACCCGCGTCACCCAGTGCTGCGGTCAGAGACGTTACCACTGAGCTATTCAGGGCTCGCGATTGACCTCCTGTAGGACTGTAGTGGATATTTTGATTTGACACTAGTAACTAGCATAATGCGTCTAGTCCTCTCTTTTGATGCAGACTGAATTCTATCAGTCAGGTTGTAATGTGGCCACCATTCTAGGTAGCTCGCCATCACGGTGTACATTAATTGTGATGATATTAGATGGCTGGAGGCGATCGGCAGGAAGCCTTGGACCTAGGTTTCGTGCTAGTTGGTACTCTTCAGCAAGGCGTATCTGCAACCTCCGACCATCTAATATCATCACAAACAATGTACACCGTGATGACGAGCTACCTAGAATGGTGGCCACATTACAACCTGACTGATAGAATTCAGTCTGCACCAAAGAGAGACTAGACGCATTATGCTAGTTACTAGTGTCAAATCAAAATATCCACTACAGTCCTACAGGAGGTCAATCGCGAGCCCCGAATAGCTCAGTGGTAACGTCTCTGACCGCAGCACTGGGTGACGCGGGTTCGAATCTCAGAAGCGACATGAGTTCCTTCAAGGTTGCAGATACGCCTTGCTGAAGAGTGCCAACTAGCACGAAACCTAGGTCCAAGGCTTCCTGCCGATCGCCTCCAGCCATCTAATATCACCATAAGATGATGATGACAATTATGCAATACGAATGAAGGAGTTGTAGGAAGTCCTTTTCTCTCCTGTTTCACACTATACATATTTACATATATATATATTCCCTCTAAATTATATTAGTTTATCTCTTAAGGAAATGAAACGTCTTGTGATTGATGGTTTCATGATATTATCACACAATGATAGAGGATAAAAAATATCATTATGTAATAAATATTTGTTCCCTAAGGTTTTGAGTAGAACATATAGCTTGAGCAGTACATCTCCGTTTCGTTACATTCCCTGAATTCCCCTGTTAGCTAGCTCCATTATTTCCCATAAGTTTGTTTCTTCGCCTCACATAATTTCCTCCATGTCACGCTCAGACCAACGCTCAAAGTGTTGTTTACCATTCAAATTCCACTCGACAGCCTGACACATGATGTTACTCAACGATCTTTGTAAAATGTGTCCGATTTGCATAGTTGTTAGGCGATAGGTTGTTGATTAGATGGTTCGTTGCATGCCACAGTCTCCTGTTGTTAATCCTTCCTAGGTATTACACACATGGTAGATAATTCAGTGTTTCGACGGACGTACAAGACCAGGGAAGTATTTGAATAAAACAAGATCAATAGTTTGTGCAGAATAAGATGCTTCCATCATCGTTTATTTCGATAGCTTCTCATCGTCAGCTGCTTACAGCCTAAAGATATTCTTATTAGGCTTATGTACAGAAACCATATTAACATTCCTGTGATTTCCAAGAATTGGTCTGTAAGGATTCTATTTGCTTCAGGTTAGACTGCAGAATGATATCAGTTAGAGAATCATTGAAAACCAGCTCTGGAGTACTGAACAGCTGTTCCGTCACCCTAGTTTGAGACTCATCGGCAGTACACGACCAAGGACCTTCCAGTAACAAGACAAGGTCACGAACAACCATTCAGCCAAGACATCGCCTTCTAACCGGAAGGTCCTGGGTTCGAACATCAGTGCAGTGGATGCGTACTGCCGATGCGTCCCAATCTAGGCTGACGAAACAGCTGTTCAGTACTTCTTGGTGGCTTTCAATGCTTCTCTAACCGATATCAGTCCATGGTCTGACCTGAAAGAAATACCTGCAGTTTGCACAGGATGCCAGCTGACAGAGAGTTCAAATTTCAACAAGAAATTAATGCATGCAAACAATGGTAAAAAGGTGAGTGAGATGACAAAAAAACTGATAAAATGAGTAACAATATACTGAGTTCAATTCAAATCATAGAAACAAAAGACAAATAAAGTTGCACTTTATCAACGGAGGGGAGAAGTCAAAGCCGGAGATTGCGTAATCAAATGAAAGAGAGAATTAAGACATCCATTTTTCAGCATAGGGCAAAGAAAGACTGCCAACTGCTTCTTTCTGAACAGATAAATCGAGTTTCAGGCGTTTTTATAGCGATTACTCCGGCAAACTTCAAGAGGACTGAGCTATTTTGTCTACTGATAATTTAAAAAGGTTTTAAGATGTCCATCTAATGACTAGTATCAAAGAGATGCATAGCAATGGGACTATTGAAAGCATTTGTTCCAATGAGAGTTCGATTTTTCGGTACATGCCTTTTGAAAATTGGAGGTGTATGCCGTTCTTTCCGTTCTCCCGAAGTGTGTGGCACAATTCGGGGTAAATAAATAGGTAACGTTTTCTGAAACCGTGGCTAATTGATTCTTTTTCCTGAAAAGTGAATGTCTCCTCTAAATTCCACAAATGTTTAAAAATAATTAACACTGTATGATTTGACAATTACCAGCCAGTGGTCCAATGAAAACTGTCTTACCCTAAACCCCTCCAAATGCCAAACAGTCAATTTCACCTTTAGGCATAAATCCGACCTAAACAAACTGGTTGGCTCTCACGAGGTATGCAACATAGACGGCACTGAAATAAAAACCAAATCGGAAATTAAATACCTAGGCGTCATTCTATCTGCTGATCTCTCCTGGTCGTCTCATATCTTGGCGATTTCTAAGAAAATATTCCGTCTTACCTTCTGCATCAAGAAGTTAAAACATTCTGGTATAACCCAACCCTTACTCCTACAATTCGTTAATTCTCGCATTCTGCCTATTATTCTCTATTGTTCCCACTTAGTTTTTCCCGGGCTACTGAAGAAAGACTATAACATATTACACAGGATGTCAAAGGTTGTCAGCAGGGTAAGCAACGTGCCACTTAACCAGCTTGTTAATATTCTGGTTGAAAGGCATATGGACTCATGTGAAAAATGGGTCAAATCCAATTTATCTAACTCACACCACCCTTTTCATTCACAACTCTAACCTTGCATCTCATCAGGCAAAACCAGAAGCCTATATAGAAAACTATATGTTCGAACCAGCAAGTACAAAAACTCAACCATACCCTACTTAGCTCGTGTTCTGTGTGATAAAGAAAGCATAAGCCGTGACACCTATAATTCATTAAATAGTCAGTAGTAAAACTGGATCTCGTCTTTCCAACTCATATCATTTATAGGTGCAACATTTTCTTTCTTTCTTTTCCTTTTCTCTCTCTTTTTTTCTGTCATATGCTGCTTTGTTTCTTTCTCTCGTTTACGCCAGTGAATATGACAGCTCCCACTTTTCTAACAACTTCAAACACTGTTCAGCTTTACCTTTGCTACCGACATGCCAATGTGTTGTTGTCATAATGAACTGAGATTTCCTTAATCTATGTAGAATTCTATTTATTGATAATGTGCTAACTGGATGCAGTACTGTAGTAAAAATGCTGAGAATTCCATTCCGTATCACATGTACTGTTTTGGAATAAAGCAAATTATTATTATTATGTTTCTGTCAATTTGAAAACTTTTTAGACTGGCAAATTCAACTGTGGTGATAAGTCCGTTTATGCTTCCTTCTAGTTTTACTGAGTCAATATACACTGTGGTAAGCAATTATCTTATCTTAATGCTACTTCTGTACTGTGATAACAATATCCTGAGGTTTTAATTTGTCAGCGGCTAATTAATAATAATAATATTATTATTCTCTCTTTTGATCTCTCCTAGTCTTCCCATGTCTCAGCGATCTCCAGTAAAATATTCCACCTGACATTTTACATTAAGAAGTTAAGGCACTGGGGTATAACTCAACCCCTCCTCTTACAGTTTATAAACTCTTGCATCCTACCTATTCTTCTTTATTGTCCACCCTCATTTTTTCCTGGTTTGCTTAAAAGGGACTTTGTCACAATTCAAAGAATGCTGAAGACTGTCAGCAGAGTGAGTGGTGTCCCAGTGGACTACATAGTTAACGTCGTTGTCGATAGGCATTTGACTTCGTGCAGTATATTTGCTAAAGGGATTTTGTCTGACTTGGAGCATCCACTTCACCCTAAGCTTTCACCTTGCATCTCCTCAGGTAGAACAAGAAGTAACTTCAGAAAACTGTATGCTCGCACGTCTAAGTATAAAAATTCTGTGATACCATACTTGGCACGTATTTTATGTGATGAAAATAGCGTCAGGCAAGAATTGACTAACCTTTTTTCATCTAGTAAATAAACAATCTCCTCCATCCATCCATCCCTATATACCTTCAAGATTTACTTTTATTATTTCTATTATATTTATGGTCCTGTTGCTTCTTGTTCTCACTTTCATAACTGCAAACACCAACTTATATCTATGACTGCTGTAATTTTTGTTTTTCCCCTCACCATATCATGTAAAGAGAACATCATATTCAATATTTTTAATCATGCAAGGATTCGTATACCGCATCGACAATACTGTGTGAAACAAGCCAACGGCAATTTTCACTTGTATTATTATTATTATTTTCATTACCTTAGCTGCTATCATTATTATTATTTCCATTTTATATGCTGCATGTTTTTTATGTTTTATTTATTTATTTTTATATTAACCGTATTGTAAATGTAGAAAAATTTTCTTTGTGATTAATTTTATTTATAATTTGAGGAAATTAGATGCAATATTGTGATTAATGCTGAAAATTCCATTCTGTATCACAAGTACTGTTTTTGGAATAAAGTAAATTATTATTATTATTATAACAATATCCTGAAGTTTTAATTTGTCAGCGGCTAATTACACTGACGCTTAAGCCTTTCTGTCAAACAATGTTTCTTTTTTCACAGCTCAATACTCTTGTTGAGAGGTTGATCACCCACTTTGTTCTAATGACATTCGGCTTTACTGCAAATAGTTTTCTTCCATTAAGTTTAAGAGTGATCACTCACTGAAATTAGTTAAAGAATCATTGAAAACCACAGAGTGCTAGATATCTGTCTCGTCCCCATTCAGCAGTAGGCACCCATGGCCCATCTAGCAGGGACAGAATCAATAACTTCCTGGCTTCAAGACGAGGTCATTGACAATGCAACCAATGGGACAGAATCTCAATGCGTGACCACCGACAAGTGTTATCGACGAGTATTCGCCCTCACACCACCCCAACTCGGTGATCATGATTTTTCAGTAGAAGTTCATGCAACTTCATCCAATAGTCAGTCGATAGACTGTAGTAGTCTAATTTTCAAGTTTTGATTTCGCAGGGGTTCGACTGAATTAAAGATTGAGTTCCGATCTAGGGATACTAGTCTTAAATCGGGGTGCAAAAGTCACAAAATTGAAAAATGACTCAGGCATGCGAAATCATGGTATTGCAACTTGTGATCATGGTTTTTAAAGCTTTTTTGGGCCTAATAGCACTCAGCTAGGCTGCCTTGTTTACTAACCCTAAAATCCTGTTGCAACCATAGCGGAATCTATATAGACGGTATGAGCATGAGATATACCATTCTAACAGCTCGCTTATATGATTGTGAATGGTTTTCTATGGTCTTGTTAGACGTATAAAGGCTATTCACATGCTGAAATGGTTGCCAGGTATAACGATTTTACTGAATATGGTGGGTAATAGCCACTGCAGAGTTGCTATGTATGCTAGTCCTGCTTATAATAAAACGTTTAGCTAGTCTTCCATGCAAGGTGGATTCTACTGAGCCTATCTATGCTGTGAATAATTGATTGGCTTAATTATTGATCGGTGTAAGTATGCTAACCTATGCATTGTGATGTATCTGAAGGAGACAGCTGTCGAGTGATTGCACCACAGGGTGCTACTGTATGCTGGTCTCGTAGCGCAAAAGGCAGGGATAGGTGTGTTCCGTAATCCTGAAGACCAGTGTATAAGCGCCCAGTCAATATGTGTATCACTAAGTGAATAAACTGGTTGATCCTGCCAGTAGTCATACATTTGTCTCAAAGATTAGGCCATGAATGTCTAAGTATATACCTTTAATGATGAAACAGTGAATGGCTTAATTAACCTTCTATAGTTCCTTAGTTTATATTTATTACATGGATAGCTGTATTAATTCTAGAGCCAATACATGCAATTATTAGGATAGAACCAACCGGGGTCAGTTTTGACCACCTCTGTTGAATACCTGTGTGACGACTGTGGGTAATGCTTATGATCTCAGTCGGCTACCTGTCGGCGATGGATCTTTCAAACGTCTGCCCTATCAATGTTTTGGTAGGTAACCTGGCCTCCATGACAATATCAGGTGACAGGTAATCAGGGTTCTGTTCAATAGGCCATAGTTTTCAGTGGTGCTCAAAAAGAATTCAGTTTGCAATCAATTTTAAAGTCCGTTGAATCCCTACAAAGTAACACCTTTAAATTCCATCAATTGTCTGAACTGTTGAGCTCGTGTATTTTGGGATTTACTGAATGCATCTCATCTTAACACCTATTTAGATGTTGTTTTGGATAAAATTTCACAATTTTTGTATCTGAAATTGAGTTGTTCACTGTCGTGTCTACTGGAGGTTAATTTCTTGATAGTTTTGTGTATTTGTTCTCTTTAAACACAGTCTCCTGAGAGTGTTGTCCTGCTGTTCTTAACTTTCTTATTCGTCACAACCAGAACGCCTATACGAAGATATTTACCTATTACTCGACTTTTTCAAACATCGTTGAAACCTTGGCCATAAAGGGACTTTAAACTATTTTAGTGTCCAAAAGTTATTTGTTATTGGTTGCAGGATTTTATCGTCAGCTGACATCAGTTAGAGGACCATCGTAAAACCTGCAGGGAGTGCAGGACAGCTGTTTCATCCTAGGCTGAGACTCCTCACAGTATGCACCCACTGCCAGAGTTCGAACCTAGGACCTTCTGGTTACAAGGTGAGCTAGCTCGTAGACCATTAAGCCACTGGGACCAGATCCAATGACCCTACAAATCCAATACTTGAAAATTAGTTGTTATTACTTTAAATCTGCCTTGGTAATTCAATTAAGAGTCAAGGATCAGTTTACTTTTATCATATTTTCAAACCCTTCTTTGCTTCGTTTGTCTTTTCTTTCTTACCCATACTTTTGCGTCGTCATCTCCCCACCCATCTTTTTTGAACTTGACTGGTACACAGTCTGACCTGTATTGTAATGTTTCATGCCTTCTTACCTTCTATATAATTGTGTATGATAAGTACGTGTGTGTGAGAGCAGAATGTCCGAAATATTTTACGCAAATACACACACGTTATATATGTTTCCGATAAACTACGTCTTCTTAATGTGTTGTCGAAAATTATTTTTCTACCTGTGAGAGTTGTGTAAGATTGACAACACTATTTTTAATTGGTTATTCGAAGTAGTATGTCTTCATCATGCTCTCTGCAAGGATTTATTAACCCTAAGTGATCCTAATTTCTCCATCTTGCAATGCAATTATTCAAAAGATATCAAAAAGACACAATATATATTACTTAAACATATTAGTAATTTCAAAGTTCCCATTTGCTCAATTAGCAAAAACCAACAGATCGACTGAAGAAATGTGCATCGCTTTTCAATTAGTTCCTCACCATCAGTTCCACACTAATATGTATTTCTCTTACATCAAACTTTGTACCAGTCAAGTGGTTATTTTAGTCCATCAGTTTTAGGTATAGGCGAGGTGGTGGAATTAAGACTTTAAAAGTCTTCAAAACAATTAATTAACAATTAACTGCCAATGTGTACCATGGATGTGCAATTCCAGTTTGACAACAATCTTTACCGCCAAATAGATGGTGTAGCTATGGGCAGTCCACTTAGCCCTGTGTTAGCAGATATATTCATGTCCAACCTTGAAAGAACAAAGTGGAAGCAGGCAATCCACGAAACAACTTCCCACTGTCGATATGTTGATGAAACACTTATAGTGTGTGTAAAGATAAAAGTCATGCTTCACACTTACTAAGATTATTCAATGATGCACACGTCAATATTGAGTTCACTATGGAACATGAAAGTGACGAAAAGTTCCACTTCCTCGACATCACCATGGAACGCCTAGAAGACGGTAGTCTTCAAAAGTCAATTTATCGAAAGTCCACATGGAAAGGACAGTACTTACATTTTAATAGCTTTTGTCCAAATAGCTATAAACGAGCACTGGTTAAGACTCTGTACTATAGAGTGAGGAGAATATGCTCTACAGAGAAACTAGAGTAAGAATTTGAAAAGACATTGAAGAGCAATGGGTACCCTCAAAGGTTCATCAACAAGTATGGAGGATCTGAAGTCGCAAATGAAAAACAAATCACAGTAAGAAAAAACCAATCTACTTTGAGCGAAAACATTGCAGCGATGATCAACAGAAGGCTGAGCACATCACAAGCCATAGCCTATTCTGCAGCTAAGCTCGTCACCGTCTATCGAACAACATCCTCTTTGGTGCAATCAAAAATTGATAAATATCCATCCTTCTCATTTTAACTCCAACTGTATATACAAATTTACATGTATCTGTGGCAGCATTTACATTGGAACGACAGAAAGAAGGGCATATCTAAGATTTTCTGTACATGTACCAAAAAGCTTACATCTAAAGGGAACAAATGCTTTAAACAGTGCCATCGCCAGGCATCTCCTCAACACAGGTCATGCGGCTGACGTCGAAAAGCTGTTCACAATTATCAGTAGGTACAAGAGCCCAATTCTCCTCAAGTTTGCTGAAGCCAAATCCATCAAGCGCCTGAAACCTGACTTGTGCGTTCAGAAAGAAGCGGTTATCAGTCTTTCTTTGCCCTGGTAACTGGATATTTTTCATCCGAATACGAGATACTGAAAAGTTTTCAGTGTGTATGATTATTATTGTTCGGAATTGTGTTTAATATTGCATATATAAATGTATATATTATTACTGAATGCATATATTGATCGATTGATTTTTGTTTAAAATGAACTCTGTACAAGTATTCTAAGATAGTTTTTGTAGATACATTTAATAATATCTTTGCCCTGTAAGCAGCTGACGAGAAGGCGACGAAATAAAAAATAGTACCATTTTATTCTGCTAAAACTGTAGTTCTTGCTTTGTTCAACTTAACTTATAGGTGTTAGTAACAAGATATATTTATATATATTCTAAAGGAGGGAGGGATGAAAATAAATCAGTTATTGAATTCAGGATTAGTTCATCCGTAGAGGTGAACACGAAGTTATTACATAATCAAGAAATCTGTAAAATAATCCTGACTGAGAAGCATTGGATGACTCAGTAGAAATATGCAAAATACCAACAAGTTTTAAGTGAATTAGCTAGAAAATTGAAAAAAAAGTTAACAAATTCGAAAGATAGGTAGAGATGGAGGGGAAAATCGTTTTTAAAAACCTAATACATATTATGTAGTCAGTCGTGAAAAAGAAAGCGGCTGTACAAATTCCTTTTAAACACACAAAGATTTAGCTTGTTCAGAAAGAATCTACTTGCCCCTGCTGTATGTAAAAGTCGAACTCATAGACCAAGCGGCGAGAGGTTGGGTGATATACAATATATTACTTTTAAAGCTTTGTTAGAGACAACTTGATGTCTAGTATTGACGAAGAGATGAGCTAGTATTGAGTTAAGTATAGCTTTATTTGCACCAAGATGGCAGGTGTTCAAGAATTCGACAGCGAACTTATCTGATTGGACGCTCAATTTAACTAGCTTCGCGCGAGCAGATAGACTGGTTAATACAGTTGGAAGAGGTGAAACGGGGCAGTCTATCTTTATTTATTGAACTAACTATTCGTTAGCTCGTGAATATACAGCATATCTAACTTGCGTTGAAAGTCCTTTTGAAGGCCCTTCTCAGACGTCGTGATACGAGATCGCTATTGACATAACCTGTGAATTGTAATCTTTGGAAGACTGATTTTTTGGGAACATTTTCGGCACCTTTGACCTTTTACTTGCTGAGTTCATGTATTCGTTCAGGGAATTTTGTCGGATATGCGTTTCTAATTGATAGATCACAAATATCAACGAGTTATTCGTTCAGCGTCTCGTATGAACGGATAACTCGAGCCCAGTGAATCTGACATCTAACCAAATTACTTTTGTATTGTAGAGGCACAAAGCTCAGGATGTGAGTATGCTGTCGCTTAGTCATTAGGACGTCCAAAAACAAGCTGAAATAATTTTCAAGTGTTGGTTTGTAGGGATTTGATTGGTTACAGGATTTTCATCATGAGCTGACATTAGTTAGAGAACCGTTGGAAAACCTGGGAGTACTGGACAGCTGTTTCGTCCTAGTTTGGGACTCTTCACAGTACGCACCCACCGGGATTCACTAGCGACTTGCCCTATTCAGCTAGGTAGTTACCTGGGGTTCTAGTGAGAAGTCGTGACCAGTAGGGTGCAGCAGGTTGGGTGTGAGGACAAATACTCGCCAAAGACATTGGCTAGGGGTCGCGCTATGTCGTGAATTGGCAGAAGTTAGAATTCATGGGCTGGCCATTGGATCGGGTCCCAGTGGCTTGATGGTATACGAGCTCGCTAGCCTTGTGACCAGAAGGTCCTGGGTTCGGATCCCGGTGGGCGCGTACTGATGAAGAGTCCCAAACTAGGACGAAACAGCTGTCCAGTACTCCCAGGTTTTCCAACGGTTCTCTAACTGATGTCAGCTCATGATGAAAATCCTGAAATAATTTTCTTCTTCTTTTAGTGAAGCTTATGCCAGGATGTGCTCTATTGAATTTATCCAATTATTCTTTAGTCTAACTTTCTTTCTTGACAACTACAAATGTATGATCAACATATTGGCAATAGAAATCAAGATTATTTATTAAAACATCTTTAAGAGTACCATGCTCTTGTTTTGCTAGAAAAAAATCAGTTAGGATTGACCCTTATGCCATCCTCAATGAGTATCTAAAGTATAGCTAAAGGTCCATTGAAGCGAATACCTCTCAAGATTTCATCCATGAATGCACTGAAACAGTCCGCTTCTTAACAATTTCTGTCAGTAGGACACGCCATATATATATAGATATATATGTACGTTTTCCTCAAATCTATGAATACCTCAAAAATAAATATGCATGAAAGTTCTCTTGTTTTTATGCGTTTTTTTGACTCTTACAATCCTTTGTCCATCTATCTATCTAACTAACTAACTATCCTAACTGCGTAGAAATTCATTGAAATCAATAACAGATTTTATCCATTCTGTACTCCAATAGTAAAAATCACTATACTCCCTAAAAACTCGAGATGGAGTGAGACAAAGAGAAACAGTGTGGGTGAGATGGTAAGCCAAACTTGCACAGATAAAATGTTATTCAATTTTGAGTATTCTTTTCTTTTCCCAGATACTTTGTTGTTGAATGATCACAATTTTTATCACTCTAGTGGTCACGACTTCTTCTCACCAGAACACCAGGCTACTTCATCCTGCATACAGACATCATCAAGTGTTAGCTTGTAACGATTTGCTTAGTTTGAAGATTGATCATGGATGGATATCGGTTAGGCAAGCATTGAAAAGTACCAGAGGGTCTTGGACAGTTAGGTGATTTGCTCTAGTTCTCGACCTTACAGCAATAGGCAACAATGATCTTAGCAAGGATCGAAACTGCGGACACTGGTAACTATGAATCACTAGATTAATGGAGAAATTTAGTTACTAAATATCACTAAAGGTGGTCATTAGACATGGTTATTTACAACCTAACCGATAGCTTTTGATGTAGTTGTGTTCTGTGAGAGCTTGATGGTCTATTTCCGAAGCTTTCATTGCCCCCCACCAATCCACATCTTCAGCGAATAACTCAATTTGCATTGAAGTGGGGTTTACGAGTTCTCCATGAGTTTATTGATAATCTTTCGTGGTGGGTGTCCTTTAACGTGATTGGTTATATTTGTGCCTTTTCACATCCTGTAGGCTACTTGTATTGGAATTGGTGTTGATCGTTTCCTTGACTTAAACTTTGACCTTTTGTGTGTTTGAGATTTCCTACTTGTCGATTGGTAAGTTGTGTCAATGTCAATGTGTCTATTGATTGACGATTCAGTGGAACATCTTGATTCTAAAGATTCCCTGGCATTCACGGGGCTTCCTCTGTCTAATATTTGAACGTTGTTTGAGTCGAATTGATGCAAACAAACAAAAAAATCACTTAACTCAGCTTTCTGTCAACCAAAAGACTCAAAAGTGAAAAAAGATGAAACCAACATCATCCACAGAATAATTTGAAACGGGTTTGAAAAACACTACATTGGACAAAGTGGACGTTGCCTTCGTCTTCGTACCCATGAACATAAACTAACTGTCGAAAGACACGATATCCAATCCCTCATATCGCTGCATACAGAGAACCACGGACATCAATTTGACTGGGACAACCAGCGTTCAAATAGTAGACAGAGGAAACAGTGAGAATGCTAGAGAATCTTTAGAAGCCTGTTATTCCAGTGGACTGTCAATCAATAGACACAATTTACCAATCGATAAGAAGGAAATCTCGTACACAAAAGGTCGAACTTCAGGTCAAAGAAACAATCAACACCAATTCCAATACAAGTAGCCTAGAGGGTGTGAAAACACACGAAAAGGAATGAATCAATCACGTTGAAGAATCACCCACGAGGAGAGATGACTAATAAACTCCTAGAGAAATCTAAAAGCTCACTTCAATTCAAATTGAAGTAGGCACTGAAGGTGTTGCCTTGTAGGTCAATAGAAGCTTCAGAAATAAACCATCCAGCACTCAGAGAACACAACTACAGCAAAATCATCCACCGGAGCTACAAATCTTTTCCATTATATCTAGCCGACAGCTGTTATATACCGGGATTCACGTTGATAATAAAACACCACTGGTCCTATTGCACATTTGTGTGTTAGATTTTAAACATTGCTGGTCATCACTTAATCTTTCTGTTCTTCTTTTTTCACATTATTATTCGTTTAGATTCCTAGCGGAATGTAGGACTTCAAAATGGCACATCTAACTTTCATCTGATTCTTCCTATTGAAATCATAGAGAGAACATGTATTCCTCAGGTGGATAATTTTCGCATTAGTCAAGTACTCTGAGAAGCTAGTTGATTTGATTGCAAAGCTTCCGTTATCATTATAGACAATATCTTCAGCTCAGGTATTCGTAAAAAAATGAACTTATTTGAATTCTCCTTCCGTGAAGGATACACTTGTGTCTCCCGGCAACTACTGTCGTGTTTGATGGTTAATTTACATCTCTATTGATAATTTTTATTGACTTGGAATTCAGACTTGCTGTTTATCACTTCGTAAACTTGATCTATGTTCATGAGTTTGTGAATCACTGGCCAATCCATCTGGGTACCAGGTTTCTAGAAATTCTCTGGCACTTTTGATGATTCCACTGTTTGAAATTTCTACATTATCCCAATCAAACTGATATGCATAGTAATTGTCTTCATGCATCAATATGCGAGAATACATATCGTGCCTTTTCACAGTTAATTTATGTTCACGGATTTGGAGTCGAATTGGATGACCATTTTGGCGGATGTAGTGTTTGTCGCAGTTTATGTGGTTCAATTTGTAAATGATATTGATCTTATTTATTTTTGTTGTTGGATGGGTCTTTTGGTCTGCACAATATCGAATGAAGTGATTGTGATGGCTTGTGTGCTGTGTCTATTTCAAATGGTCATACTATTCTAACTGTTATTTCATAGATATTCTTCGTATATGGTAGAAAGAATTTTCTTGTGGTCTTCGATGATTCTTTCCTGTCGGTATTTCGATTTGAGTTTAAACATTTTTAAGTGAAATTGTACGGATATTCGTTATTTTTTAAAGACGGTTAGTAGATATTTATCTTTTATTCCCTTCAGCATCGGAGTGCTACAGTGTATTTAAACTCTTTTAAACAATGTCTGCACACAGTTTCTTTTGTGAGTTATTGAGTTATTGCTGTTAGGGCTGAGAATTCGATCTGTGTGTAGTAGTTACGTTAAGCTTATTAGTATGGATTTTGACAGCCTCAGCCTCTTTAGGGAATATCAAAATTAGTCGGTATACGAAGAATGACTTTGAAAGCCTTCTTAACATCAGTCTTGTGTTCTGCATCCAAGAGATGAGATAGAATAGAACTATGAATGAACTTTATTTGTCCCTTGCTTAACCATGCAGGATGGTGTTCAGAAATCCAATGATAAACACGCCTAATTGTACACTGTTTGCAACAGGGTCCACAAGAGCAGTCAAACTGATAAATACACATAGAAGAGATAAAATTATTTCAACTTAAGTTAAAGCTAGTTTCTAACGATCGTCATTAAAGTTTCGATTTGCTGGAATAAACCCTCTACATTAATACACACAGTTTGTATGACAGTTATTGATACCGAAATAATAGAGAAGATTTGTAGCTCGGGTAGATGATTTGCAATTATTAGTGTTCTCTGAGCTGGTTGGTTTAATTGAGAAGCGTCAATCGGCGCTTCTGGACAACATCTTCAGCGCAGTTTTTAGCATAAAGTGAACTGATTTAAATTTTCTATGAGTGATAGAATTGCGTCTCCCGGTAACCAATACAAACAACATATTTGAAGACATTAAATTCACAAGACAAGAAGAATTAGATGACAAAATCCCATTTTTAGATATCTTAATCAAGAGAACTAACACAGGAAATTCGGTAACACAATTATATGGAAAATCAACGCACACAGATCCAATACTCAACTATACTAGTAATAATCCAATTACTAACAAAAGCAACTGTGTGCAGACATTGTTTAAAAGAATTCAAAGATACTGTAGGTTAACTCCACTGTTGAAAAGCATGGAGGAAAAATACCTACTAACTGTCTTTAGAAAGAATGGATGTGCTCATAATTTCATCAAAAGGTGTTCAAAATCGAATCAAGATACCAACAAGAAATTATCATCAAAGAACATATATAGAAAATATCTTTGAAATAACAGCTAGAATACTGAGACCGTTTGAAATAAATATAGCACACAAGCCAGTCAAATCGCCTTATTCGATATTGTGCACACCGAAAGATCCAACAGAAAAAGGAGGTAAAATTAATACGATTTACAAAATAAATTGTATGAACTGCAACAGACATTACATCGGCCAAAGTGGGCATCATCTTCGAATTAGAATCCAAGAACACAAATCAGCCGTGAAAAGACACGATATGTATTCTTTAGTATCAATGCATATAGACAATTATGGTCATCAATTTGATTGGGATAATGTCAAACTTTAAGACAGAGGAAGCATCAAAAATGCCAGGGAATTCCTAGAAGCCTGGTACTCAAACGAAAATGCAATTAACAAAGACGTTAATATAGATGAAATATACCAACTAATAAAAAGTAAATCAGGTGACCAGAAAGTTTAAAATCCAATTCAATAGAAAATGATCAATACATATGTGAAGATGGTTACCGGGAGACGCAATTCTATCACTCATTGAAAATTTAAATCATTTCACTTTATGCTGAAAACTGCGCTGAAGATGTTGTCCAGAAGCGCCAATTGACGCTTCTCAATTAAACCAACCAGCTCAGAGAACACTATTAACTCCAAGTTATCGATGCTACAAAATCTGTCTAAGCTCAAATAGGCGAAGCGAGATTCGAACCCGGAACCTAAAGTGTGGGAAAACCCTGTGCCTTAGTCAATGTACTGATGTACTCAGTACTAACTATGGAAAAGTAGCAGTCTAAGGCAGGAAGGATAATTGTTTCACCAAATTATATGCATATAACATCTGTTTATGGCCACTGATAAAGGAAAACGGCTTTGAATTTAGAACACTATGGAGTTATTCTTTTATAGCAGTGCGACACAGTGTTATTCGGTGGCAGAATTTGTTTATTTGACAAATTGACATACGATGATGTCAAAATAAAAAATATAGTCTACATTGAAACTTCATTTTACGTAGGTTGTTCACACATACTTTGATTTTGTCGCCATCTCTCTCACCTGGGTGGTGGCTTTTTACTGAAAAGCTTTCATTCTCCTTCTGAATAAACTTCAAAATGGTGTGAACTTGTTTGAATCTACAATAGAAAATGTGATATAATTGTATCTATTGACAACCTTTGTCGTACTCAGCGGTTTATATGCATCATTGGTTTGAAATTTGACTTGTTTTGTCAATATGACTTAGTTTTTATGATTCAAGTATTGGTTTTTGTAGGGATTTTGTTTGATGGTTTAGAGGATTACATTATGAGCTGACATCAGTTAGAGTACTGGAGTACTGAACAACTGTTTCGTCGGCCTAGTTTGAGACTATTCAGCAGTACGCACCCAATTCACTGGGGTTGGAGGACACAACCTTCTGGTTACAAGACCAGCCAGCTTGTACACCAATAAGCCATTGCCATTCGATCCAATTGTCAGTCCATGAATTCTAACTTCTGTCAATTCACGACAGAGCTTGACCATATCGTAATGACTTCTTCGATGAGTTACTGCCTCAACTTCAACCTCATGTACCCCTACTGGTCATGGCTTCCCACTAGAACCCCAGGTCACTGCTTGAACATTAAGAACATAGTATTTAGTGAAGAGACTCTTTTCAATGAATTTATTACCAAGCTGTGCTACCGTATATTGACGGGAACTAATTTTTATACTTTGTGGCCTATCTCCAGGAAAAGGTATTTCATTCACATTGCTAGTTCTGACTTCACTGACTCAAAACTTTCCTTCCTAAAAGCCACTCTCACAGAAAACGGTTACCCGAACCAATTTATTGACGCAAGCACACGGAAGATAGGCTGTCCAAACTGGTCACTAACTCAGTTCCAAAGGAAACCTTATTCATGAATTTGCAATTCAAAGGTGATTAAGCTTCATTTATGCTGAGAAATCGTCAGTAAGACGTTCCCTGATGCAAAACCACAAATGGCCTTCACCTACTGTAAGTTGTTCTCCATCTCTGTAAGAAATAAGCTCTGCCTTGTCTGCCCGCCTCCAACACGATTTCTCAGGGGAGATGGGAAGGGAATACGAAGCTCTGTTGTAGAACACTCTATCGACTACTGTCACTCTATGAAACCTGACCATAATTTTAAGATCATCCATCGACTTCATGCTAACTTGCTGCGTTTTCTTCGTAATAAACTTCTAAAGACAGTGGAGGTTTTGGCCATTCATGGATTTAAGCCAGACCTTTGTAGGCAGAAGAAGTACGTCTAATCCCTACTTCAGCCTTCGCCTTAGAGAGGTAGACATTTAATTTTTGTTTATTTAGTCAATCAGTCTACCTTTCCCTCATTACTGTTTCCACTTGTCCAACTTTTCATTCTGAATTCAAAATTAGTTTTTTTTGCTATGCTGAATTTTATCTTATCGAATTTCACACCATGTAGTGTAACATTCTGTATTTACTTACTATCCCTATAATTGCATTTTATGATTTAACAATTCTCATCTCTGATAATGTTTCTAAGAATCGCTGAACCAGTTGAGCATCAGGCTTCTATGAACTCCACGGCATTACATTTGGTGTTTCCACTGTTTAAAATTTCTATGTTTTTCCAGTTAAAATGGTCAGTATGAAGGAATACAAATGGTGTCTTTTGACAGGTCGACGTGGACACCTACTCTGACCAGTATGATGTTAATCACATTTCATGCAGTTTGTTTTCCCGATGGTAGGTTGACCTTGTTTCCATTTTGCTGTTGAGTCTAATTCCAAGTGAATAAACGTGATCAATAGAGGGGTGAATTACCAACCAGTCATGACAATGATAACAAAACACGTAGATTAGCAAAGAGTCTCCTTTCGGCGAATTCATTTTCTTAGCTGTATAATCGCAAATATATATGTGTTATTTTGTATGTTTGTGTACAATAAGTTTCTTAAACAAAAATACAATTGGTTATAGTTGTTTAAACTAAACAGGTGAAGATTGGTAATTGGAATTACGTAATACAAAATCAGTCAGGAAAATTAGGTGTTAGTGAAATTAGGGTAGCAACAAAGGTGATGAGTTGTCACAAACAGTTGTTAAAAGAAGTTATGTCATAGTATGTATAGTTTGATGAGTGAGTTTTACTCAGGATGCACACAGGAACAAAGCAGATAATACGAAATTACGTAAGAGTTCTAAATGAATACAAGAATTATAAGCACTTCAAGTGCAATAAGGAGTGTGATAATTGAACATCTGGTTAACACTGATCATTCCATTTCAACAAACGCCTCCTTCAAAGTAATCTACAGAGTCAAGAACAGACTATGAAAAGGCAATACTGTTTCGCCTTCTATGTATTGCTGAAGCATTGGCCATTCACATAGAAAAACCGGAGCTGTGCATGCAAAAGAGGATTACTCAACCACTTCTACTGTCTTGGTAACAACTGTTTTGATTTGATATTTTTGATTTTGATGACTTAATTTTGTTTCTTTGCCTGTTCTTTAATTTCTTATAATTCATGTATTCACTTAGAACTCTTACGTAATTTCGTATTATCTACTTTGTTCCTATGTGTATCCTGAGTAAAACTCACTCATCAAACTATTCATCCTATGACATAACTTCTTTTAACAAATGTTTGTGACAACTCATCACCTTTGTTACTACTCTAATTTCACTAACACCTAATTTTCTTGACTGATTTTGTATTACGTAATTCCAATTACCAATCTTCACCTGTTTAGTTTAAACAACTATAACCAATTGTATTTTTGTTTGATAAAGTTATTGTACACATACATACAAAATAACACATATATATTTGCGATTGTACAGCTAGGAAAATGAATTCGCCGAAAAGAGACTCTTCGTTGATCTACGTGTTTTGTTTTCATTGTATGCCTGGATGGGGATTATACATGACAATGATAGACGGAAGATATGAGTATATGATCATTCAAGGAGAATTTAAATACGTTCACTTAACGGATATAGGTATGCCTGAATTTGGGCAACCGATATCTATGCTGAAAATTCCATACTTGCACTGAAAATACGGTGTGGAATCAAGCTTAAATCAAAAAAAAAAAAAAAAACTTGGGCACTATGGTAGAGTATAACTCAATTATAGATAAGATTAATGATATTATGATAAATCACACGTTTCGAGCACAAACTATTACTCATAATCATATCAAGCCATTACTCACACAACCTTTTACTGCATTTATATACATGAGTAAAAATTGATGATTAGACATTTGAATAAAAATCAAAAAAGGATAATGTACATTCAGAAATAATAATATGAGTGTTATAAATCAAGTACACTCAGATAGGAAATAAGATGTTTTCTTAGAAAAATAAATAAGTAACTTGTTAGCATGTTATGATGTTTTTTTTTCCTTCACGTTCCCAGTGGAACATAGGGCTTCAAGCTAGTGGCTTGAAGTTTCTGCAGCAGTCTTTATTTTACAGGATGGAGTTGCTAGCCTCATGCCCAACCTTTCCAATTCACCAGCATTATTTCTGGCTTAGCGAGGTAAAGGAGTGCGTCAGCCGGGGATCGAACCCCGGGCCATATGCATGGTGGGCGAGCGTCCTAACCGCTATGCCACCGACGCACACGTTATGATGTTCGTGAAATGAAATAAAACTTTAAGATTATTTATTATCCTCCTGTGATTTGACAGGTGGCAATAATATCTTCCATATCTCTGGTATATGCATGGAGTCATTTCTGTTACATGTGTTAGGTGTAGACTCATTGAGCCAGGAATCAGTAATCAGTCTCCTTCTCTCTCTCGACCTACCTAGATTACTTCTTAGATTTTTAACCCTCTCCCACCGAAGAGTGTGATAGTGTGTTAATGCATGTAGTCCAGTCGGTGAGCTTTTTTCTTAATTACTTATCTTTTCAGGGTCAGCCATTCCTAACTTCGCTAAATTCTTTTGGTCCGACAATCTGATGACTCTCGACTTACTAGTTTGTCCTATGTAGTTGACCTCAGTCAAAATGAAATCTTATCTTTAATGGACATTCACCTCACACTGAAGTCAGTGCATTGCAAATGTTGTCTAGGAAGTCATTCACCCACCTAAGAGAACACAACTACATTTAAATCATCCACCTGACTTATTAATCTTGTCTACTATTTCAAGATGTTTGTATTCTGCCTTTATTTTGTGCTCCTTGACTCACAATACTCTTCATTTTTCCCTCTTTTCATCATATACTACTCATAAATTTCCGTCAGTAGGACACGCCACATATATATAGTAGATATGTACACTCTCCTCACATTTATAAATAAATACCCATAGAAATTTCTCATGTTGTTGGGCTTTTCTTCTTAGTCTTACAATCATTTGACTACCTATCTATTCTATCTGCTCAAAAAATGCCTTGAAATCTGATAATTCTTACCCATTTTACACTTGAAAAATAAAACATTGCCGTTAGCTATGAAAATTCGACAGAGACAGAGACGGAGGAAGAGATAAACTCAAATATTATCCGTTTTAAAGTGTTCAATGGTTTTCTGGTTGTTTTTTTTAATTCGCCTCAGGTATTTCTTTTAAACAATTATCACAGCTTTTTCATCACTACTATCTCTGTTTCCGTATATCATTCTTTTTTTTTAATATTTGATTCAGATTTTTTCAGTTACGTAGAATAGTTTACAATTTATCTGATTGCCTAATATATATTTTCTCTGTGTTGTGTATGAAGAGTATTTTTGGCCAATTTTTTGTAGTTGAGTAGGCATTTAAACAGCAGAGTTTAGCAGTGAAACATGAATCGCCTAGCGGCGGATTGTCGACACACAATAAATAGATTATCAAGGTAGTATGACGTCACTGTTTTTACATGATGAGACTGAGAACTGAAGTCAGCATCATAAACTTAGATTTGGCTGATGAACACATGACATAACATTAGACAAAAAAGGCATTCAAGTATTGGTTTGTAGGGATTTGGTTGATTGGTTACAGGATTTCGTCATGAGCTGACATTGGTTAGAGAACCATTGGAAAACCTGGGAGTACTGGACAGCTGTTTCGTCCTAGTTTGGGACTCTTCACAGTACGCTACCATCGGGGTTCGAACCCAGGACCTTCTGGTTACAAACCACTACTTGAATATGAATGAGATGCTCACTGGCGACTGGCCCTATTCAGGTAGGTAGTTACCTGGGGTTCCAGTGGGAAGTCGTGACCAGTAGGGTGCAGCAGGTCGGGTGTGAGGACAAATACTCGCCGAAGACATTGGCTAGCGGTCGCGCTATGTCGTGAATTGGCAGAAGTTAGAATTCATGGGCCATTGGATCGGGTCCCAGTGGCTTAATGGTATACGAGCTCACCTTGTAACCAGAAGGTGCTGGGTTCGAATCCCGGTGGGTGCGTACTGATGAAGAGTCCCAAACTAGGACGAAACAGCTGTCCAGTACTCCCAGGTTTTCCAATGGTTCTCTAACCAATGTCAGCTCATGATGAAATCCTGTAACCAAAATAGGCATTGTTTTATAAGAACACCACTGTAACCTTGAATGTGACGAAGATTGTTGAATAAGTCGTGAAAAGTACCCATTAGAGAAAAAAAGAACAAGAAGTTCAGCAAAGATGTTGATCTTTCCGGTGATTTCATTCTCAAAAGCACCTGTACAATCGCATTCATTTAGATTAGTTCACATGAATACAACTATTATTATTTATTTAATTCCACATAGCAACGAAGGAGATAATAATTTTCAACTTGATATGAAAGTTTGAAGTTACGAATATAGATTACAAGGGGCTTAGAGACAAGACTGCACAGGATTAGAAAACAGTTACAACGTCGTGTAAAATCAATATTTAACAACTGGAGAAATAATTTTAAAGGCGAATAAAAGGTGATTATTATTTTCAAACTACTATGAATTACAAGAGGCTTAGAAAATAAAAGTTACGCAGTTATAGAACGAATTATAGGTGTGAACAAAATGAGCATGGAAACAAAATTGTAATCACAATTGTTTCAACTTGAAATGTAAGTTAGGAGATGTGAATATAGATTACAAGAGGCATAGAAACAAAAACAAAAATTACACAGGATTAGAATATAATTTTAAAATGGTTAATCTAAACGGATTACAAGTGTGATCAGGAGGAGCGTGGAAACAAACTTAAAATAACGGATTTTATAACTGAAGAAAATGGGATGAATTGGATGAAGATAGAGAGAGAAAACTACACACACACAGAGAACAAAACAAAAAGCTGAAGGATAAGGGGACATACTGAACTAGGTCCATGGTAGTTGTAAAGGCTGGACTAGTTTCTTTTGAACACATAGTTCTGGCTTTTAGATGGATATGGCGAGAGCTTTCGCAGTACTCACTGCCTTTTGTAGATTTTTGTTCACTTAATAATGTTGATTTTCCTTAATAAACGATCTGTTGCCTGGCTCTTGCCTTCTGTTGTTACATTTGGTGTCGCTGCCTACAGACAAATGGAAAGCCTATGCCCTGCAGTTTATGATGGAGACATATGGATCTTCAGACAGGACTTTGAGACTTCTTCGCAGCTGATTGGCGTTCAGGATCTGTCAGAGATGAGGCTGCTACTTGAGACGCTGCTGGAAGGTCGGGAGAATTCAGCATATGGTAGGGCGAGGCGAAATACCTACGAATGTGCGACAGGGTCAGGCAAACAGTTTCCAAAGTGGGAAGGACCATATATGGTCACTTTGAGATGGGGTTACGCAGACACAATCGCAATGCCAAACATATAGGAACAGGTGAAAATCAGCGAGCGCCAAGATTCCAGACAGCAAGACGAACGAACAAAGCCCCCTATAACCAAGAAGACCGAACCAACTTCAGTCGCAAGTCTTTGACGGGGGGACGAGTGTGGTGAGAACTGGCTGCTAGTCAAAGTTGGTCAACAGTAATTTACATCAATGTTTATGTCCCCAATATTGGTGGTGAGAAAAATGAGAACAAAGACTTTGCGCAGGCGGATACAGTTAGCACAAAGATGATCTGACATTCAAGAAACAGCCACAAAGTGATGAAAAATTAACTTCCAATGAGAAACAACCAATCAGAGGACTGTGTTTGTTTGCTTAAATAATCTATAATAATGTACATAAAGATATATAAATATGTGTTGATTTTCCTTAATAAACGATCTGTTGCCTGGCCCTTGTCTTCTGTTGTTACAGTACCACATTACAATTTTTCGAAGTGATTTATTATTGACCAGGAAGTCTATGACTTCTTTTCGAAGTGTCACCTTGCAGGAATTTGATTGATTTTACGTTGTAAAGCATTAGCAAAGTAGTGGACAGCTTTCCATTCTAGGCATTGTGTTGTTTTCTACCCGAAAATAAGAAGACAGCCACTTTGTTACTTAGGATTTAGTAAGCTTGCTAAAATAAGCTTGCTTAGTGAAATTTCCCTAGGAGGAATACAGCCAAAAGCAGAAGTTTAGTTTAAACAGCGCCTCTATCGAGAATTGAAACAGTATTTTGTAGGGATACAACGATAGCATCTGCATTTGTAAGCAAACTGCTTTGACTCATTAAAAGATTTCAGAGAAAGTTTGAGAACATGCAATTGAAGCTTTTTCATAGTTCTCAAAATGGGAGACGTGATGATAATTGACCTAAACTTCAGACCTGATCCAGAAAATCACTTTGGTACAGGCATCACCTTTGTTTCTTCTCAGACTACAGTTACTGTATTTCTATTAAAGATCTGTGGAATAGATTGAAATAAGGTATCAGCACACTTTTGAAGTAAAATGCTTGCTACACCGTCGGGACCTGGGCTGTATGATGAATTCGAAGATTTGAGACATGACAACAACACCTCCTTTGCATTGAAGCCAAGAAAATGACAATTCACGTGACTAGAAATATCACGTTTAACTATATTAGCATGTTGCATTATAACAGATCAATTTCAGGCATTCACATGAGAATAAGCATCAAGCGAAATGTGTTTTCTGCTTATAAGTTGATTAAAAAGTCTCCAGATGTTAGAGACACTCTTACATAGTAAAAAATCCGATTTAGTCTTTACATTTATCAGAGAGTTAATTCCTAAGACGCCAGTATTATCTCTTTTTATCTTCTAAGCTTTTTTAGTTGTGGAGAAGAGATTCTATCAAATCTCATAAACAGCGTTTCAGTAGGACGGTAAATGTCTGAGTAGAATTTGAAATAATGGGCAGGTGATATAAGAGACAACATCGTCCAACAACCTATCAACGACTAGGTCCCAATCAATATCACGTGACATACATCTTATTGCGAGAATATTGTTATGTGAATAGGATCGCTCTTGGATTTTTGATAATTCGATAATAAAACCAACAGAGTTCAGGACAGTTGCCTTGTCCTAGTTTGGCACTCATCAATAGTACGTATAAATAACCTAATTAGGTATTGAAACTTGAACCTACAGGTTATGAGGTGGTGAGTTCATTGACCATCCAGCCACTAAGATGAAATTTAGTGTTTGACTCACGAATTCAAAGTTTAATTAATTTGCAGTCACCAGTTAGTGTCTCCGAAAAAGTACTTTTGCTTACAGCCAAACTGATGGTAGACTAAAGATGGTCACGAACTAGGACGAAACAGCTGTCCAGTACTCCTATGTTTTCCAACGGTTCTCTAACCAATGTCAGCTCATGATGAAATCCTGTAACAAATCAACCAAATCTCTACAAACCAATACTTGGATCAATGTTTCTGTCTACAACAGTATTAACGACTACTGATGACTATTAGCATCCTTTCCAGTATAACAAAGGTTTTCTTAGGTAGCACTGAAAAATATAGGGGGAACAGTAAAGAAGTATAGGCAGAATACAAGAATTAACAAACGGTAACAGTAGAGACAGGATATAACCAGATCACCTAAACTTCCTTATGTCAGACGTTAAACGAAATATCTTTCTTGAAATGTACATGATGTGGGAAGACCAGGAAAAGTGATCAGCGGAAATACCACAATCCGAAGTATCTAAAATATGATTTGGTTCCAACTTCAGTACCACTTGTGACAGTGAAATCGTCCGAACTAACCAGCCCATGTAAGTCTCGCTTGCATCTGAAATCCGGGGGAATTAAGCTCAAGAGCCATTTGACGAAGACCACTGACTAATTTCTGATAGAAACGTTATTCGTTTTGTGACAATCTGACTGGGAAGTAACCACCGACATAGAAACAGTCAGATTATTGGCATACTTGACAAAGTTGACTTCATCAGAAGAATCGGACAAGTCATGTAGGAAGAAAGGAAACAGGAAAGGAGAAAGAACAGCTCCTTGGGAAACACCAGCTAGAATAAGTGAAACAGTCGATGACTTCCTATTGTTTCATTAGAACTGTAAATTTTAGATCCATTATGCATGAAAGCGTATAGATTACTACTTCATGGCTTGCCTTGACATCACTTCACTTAAGTCAACCACTGACAAGCTACAACTGTATACAAGGTACAGTCTCATCATTAACGACGCTAGTTTTGACCACGATAAACTGCTACAAATATTTAATAACCTTCATCCGGAAACAAATTTTATTCCAGAAAATGACAATGAATCCGAAATTTTCTTTCTTAATGTAGAAATAACAAGAAGACCTGATTGAACCTTAAGAAGATTTTTCCATAGAAAACCCACTTAATAATAATTTGCTTTATTCCAAAACAGTACTTGTAATACAGAATGGAATTCTCAGCATTTTTACTACAGTATTGCATCCAGTTAGTACATTATCAATAAATAGAATTCTACATAGATGAAGGAAATCTCAGTTCATTATTACAACAACACATTGGCATGTTGGTAGCAAAGCCAAAGCTGAACAGTGTTTGAAGGTGTTAGAAAAGTGGGAGATGTCACATTTGCTGGCGTAAGCAAGAGAAAGAAACAAAGCAGCACATAACGGAAAAGAGAGAGAGAGAGAAAAGGAAAAGAAAGAAAGAAAGAAAATGTTGTACCTATTGATGATGTGAGTTGGAAAGACGAGATCCAGTTGTACTACTGACTATTTAATAAATTATAGGTGTCACGCCTAATGCTTTCTTTATCACACAGAACACGAGCTAAGTAGAGTATGGTTGAGTTTTTTGTACTTGCTGGTGCGAGCATATAGTTTTCTATATTGGCTTCTGGTTTTACCTCATGAGATGCAAGGTTAGAGTTGTGAATGAAGAGGGTAGTGTGAGTTAGATAAAATGGACTTGGCCAATTTACAATGTTCTACTAACAAGTTTCTTCTTGATGTAGTTGTCTTCTTTGAGCTGGATGGTCCACTTGCGAGGCTTTCATTATCCAACTAGGCAACATTTTCAATGCATACTTCAATTTGAACTTCAAACTGAAGTATATGTTGAAGATGTTGTCTGCTTAGCTAATGAAAGCTTCTCAGCATTCTGACTTCTTTTATGAGCAGCTACCTTCGCCATGTATTAATTTTCACGTAATCAGAAAGGATTGACAAATATTCTGAAGAAATTTGAAATTGATCGAGCATACGTTGAGGAAACCATTGAGCAACTTCACTTGCCAGCCTGTCTCTTCAGTGGAACCCGAGTGATATGAAGGAGAACGTGTAAAGGGGAGATGACAGCTTATTGACAGTGGTGTAGCCAGCTATAGATGACAGCAGCAAACTAGGCTTCAGTAGCGCATCTGAGTTTAATCCTATGTTCTATCGGGAACATAAGTGAATAATAATAACAATAATAATAATAATTGTTGCATGGGGGATTTCATCATGAGCTGACATCAGTTAGAGAACCACTAGAAAACCTGGGAGTACTGGACAGCTGTTTCTTCTTCCTAGTTTGGGACTCTTCAGCAGCACGCACCACCGGGATTCGAAGGTGGGTCCTGGGTTTGAATCCCGGTGTTGCGTGCTGATGAAGAGTCCCAAACTAGGAAGAAGAAACAGCTGTCCAGTACTCCCAGGTTTTCTAGTGGTTCTCTAACTGATGTCAGCTCATGATGAAATCCTCCATACAATCAAACAAAATCCCTACAAAACCGACACTTTGAAATAATAATTGTACTGGCTAAATGCCAATCTGATTGATTGCTGATTATACTTTTCTTCCAGTAATATGAGAAATTAGAGTTCAAGTCACATTGGAATTACGTTTAAGCAAACATAGAGGATATGGAGGTGATGAAGATAACCAGCCTACGAACAAAAACAGCAAGAAGCACCAATGACTATCAACGGGAGAAATTTGAAACACATCACCACTTTCACTTATCTAGACAGCAATGCTTCAAATAGACGTAACAGCACGAATAATGATGTATGTCAAAAGCATGCAGAGTCTGAAAGGCAGGCTAGACATTCATCATTTTAGTTCAGAAATCTACTGTGCTCAGTATAAACAACAAGATTCGCATTCTCAGCACCAATGTTAAGTCATTCAGTTCGTCTATATGAATCAAAACGTTGGCAAGCTCTTCAAGAAAAAACACAGTTTTTGTTCAGCGAAGAAATTTCTTTTCAACGACTTCATTTTTAAGCTGTACAGTCGTATTTATATTACAGAAAAGGTTATTAAGTGGCACTAAATAATTGCTCAGTCAATATACATATATGTGATAAGAATAACGATAATTAAAATGTTATAAGGGGTAGAATTGAAGTGGATAAATTAAAAAATTATTAAAGATTGTTTTATAAGTGAATTGAAAAATGTTTTAAAAATGTCAAGTGTTGTCTAAAATTTTTTTATAAAATAAGAGTACGATTACGATAAGAATGAAGATGTGAAATGAAGTGGAAAGAATTCAAGTGGTAAAATAAAATAAAGTAAAAACTAGAAAGAACATTACTATGACCAAGGTAAAGAAAGGGGTTTGACAAAACGTTTTTGAACACATAATTTAGGTTTCTGTTCATGTATAGCTAAAGCTTTGGCTATGCATAAGTGAAGAAAACGTAAACTTTTGGATCGATTCGATTTTGCCATGTAGATAACTTTGAAAGATGAATCACGTGGGGCTAAATGACCTGACTCCAACAGGTGATCACAGATAGACGACTTCGCAGTTCTACGTTCGCCTTTCATTAACCAGACTGGATAGTGTTCAGCTACACGTTTCCGGAGATTACGCTTACAACGTCCAATATAAACCGCTCCACAAGAGCAGGTAAAAGAGTAAATACACATGGATGTGGACAAAAGCGGTAATCTATCCTTGACGCATTGTCTAATCATATTGCGGCTGGTAAAAACAAGTTGTAAATCAGCTGCAGGAAAAGTACGTTTAATGCATTTAGATAAACGATTTTTAATCAATTCCGAAATGGTGTCACCTTTGAATGCCAGACTCATAAGCAGTTTCTTCTTTGGCACTGTAATTTGTCTGGTGGCGGATTCTTTCTTGATGTTACGTTCGATAAACCTTGTAGGATAACCATTGTTAAGGAGATTTGATCGAAGCTTATCTAGTTCACTATCGATTGTCTCTGCAGAGCAGATTTTACGAATTCTAGAGCATAAGGAATGAATAAGATTTCTCTTCTCTCCAACTGTTGAAGTTAGTGTACTGCCCAGTGAATGTTGGCTTTCGGTAAATCGACCTTAGCAACGTACTATTCTCTCTTCTATCTAGCTTTACATCAAGGAAGTGAAATGAGGAATTCGACTCTTCTTCAACCGTGAAAAGCAAAGATGGGTGAGAACCATTAAATATTCCAAGAAGTTCAGCAGTTGAAGAGTTTTCGTCACATACTATGAAAGTGTCATCTATATATCTTTTATACATAAACAAACTACCGATGGTTTCCTTTAGTGGGCCATTCTCTAAGCCTGCCATGAAGACGTCCGCTAAGAGCGGTCCTAAAGGAGACCCCATTGCGACTCCATCCCTTTGATTATAGATGACATCATTAAATCTAAATTCCACATTCAGTGTGCACCTCAATAATAGTTGTTTAAGATATTCAGTTGGTAACCCAGTGTTCATGTCTTCAATGTCTTCAAGAAAAGCATTTCCAACAGGTTACTACACACATTTATCAAATATCTACCCATTTCACTTGACGCTGGCGATCAAATAGACATAAAGATTCAGTAGCAAGAAACTCTTTGGGGGCGAACTAACCAGGAATCTATCACCTGATAAATATGGCGCCGAAGATACAGGTAGATCAGACACACTGTCAGGAGACTGTCGAATGACATTGCGCGCCTGGTGACCACTCGAGTGGAACTTGAATAATAAACAAGTAGTCGGTTGCTGATGTGAGGGCAACATGAAGGAGACCGCGTGGCGAGGAGGAGATAAGAGACTATGGGAAATCTTGAGGCCGTCCGAAAGGGCCCACAGAGAATGTCGTGAAATGAACCTAAGGGAACAATGATATTAAATACACGGTATGAAAATAATGACAAATTAAGTTTTGATAAGGTGAATAAAGGCGAGTGTCGAATATTTTGTTTCGTCTGATCACATTTTGATTGACTCTATCACTACAGTTTTGATTCTGACGCTTCTAACCTACATTCCAAATATTTACAAGTTTTTTAGGGTGTTCATATGAGACAGAAAAATATATATTGAAATAATAATTTAATAAGCAATACCCACCACGCCTGCCTTAAATGACGATCAATCCATAGATAAGGCGGCCAAGTTAAACTTTAGACATTAATAACTATCAATCAGTGAATTACGTCGAATTATCCAATGAGATTCACGAACGTAGTTCAATGTTGAATAGCGCTTGATTCATGTCAATGCTTGCGCTAACAAGGTTAGGTTTGCAGTTCGAGGAGGATAGTGTCTTTCAGTATTGCCTGGACTTAGGCTTGCTTTGAAAGGAGACAAGTTGTTCGTGTGATGGTGAAATGACTCTAAAAAGTTATACTAGGTAAACTGATGGTTTTGTTCATCGTTGTGGAATATGCTGGAAGCGAGTTAGTATTAGAGAGTGTAATATTTCGTAGGAGATTTTTTTGCTAGGTTGCACCTCTCCCTAACTCAGATTTTGTACTGGGTACTGAAACAGCCCGTGAGAGCCGCTGCTGCCGAGATGGAGAACAGCCTCGTCTTAACAGTTCAGTGGTATACCAGCACTGCATAGATTTATGCGACACGTCCCTCCGAAAAGGATTTGTTGAAGGAATAGCAGACAGGAAGGCGACTACTCTGGTACCTATTATAAAGCGACTTGTGAAACCGGGATCAACCGTACATACCGACGAGTGGAAAGGCTGTGATTCATTGTCATCCCTGGGATACATTCATCACAGAGTGAACCACTCCAGTGATTTCGTGGATCCAGTTACAGGGACTCATACAAATTCCACTGAAGGATTTTGGGGTCGATTGAAAAATAGAATAAGGGCTATAAATGGATCTCAAAAGGATCTCATTTATAGTCATTTAGATGAATATATGTAGAGAATGTGGTGCGACTTCTCTATTGACAGTCCCATGCTGAATTGGGAAATGTTTCTCTCCCATGTTCGGGAAAAATACCCATTGTAACCGTTTTGTCATTTTTTATGCATTTTTCTATAAATATACGTTTCCGCTTATAATAGACGCCTCTTTCATGTGATTGGTCCGTTCAAAGTCGTTTGCTGATTGGTTGTTAGTGGTGTCGAAAGTTTAACTTTGCCGATAATTGAATCTGTGTAATCTAGGCATTTTCAACAATTATATGCTTAACAGTAGTAAAATTTCAAGCCTGTGACAGTTTGGGATGATAGTGCCAATCAAATCTAGTAATTATCAGATCTTTAGAGGAAAAACCTACACATAAACAGCTTTATGCTAAAGAAGTCCTGCTATTGAAGCTAGTAATCCTTGTACATGTTGTCCGCAGGGACAGTATGGAAGCCTCACAACTAAACCATTCACCTCGGTGAGTAGGATGCCATTAAAAAAGAAGATATCTACTTGTAATGGATTAATTGTTTGGAAAATCCCTTATGAACGCTCTAATTACAAGTTCGAATTCAGGTCTGAGCGGCTTAATGATCTACGAGCCAGATCGCTCTGTAACCGGAAAGTCCCGGGTTCGAATCCCAGTGCAGTGGGTGAGGACCGCTGAAGAGTCCCAAACTAGGCTGAGGAAACAGCTGTCCAGTACTCCCTGTGGGTGGTTTTCTAATGATTCTCTAACTGTTGTCAACACATGATGACATCATGTAACCAATCAATAAAATCCTCACAAACGAGTAAGTGAAAATCAATGAGATGTCCATTAGTTATGGCCCTATTAATATAGGCAGTTAGCGGGAAGTCGTGACCAGATGGGTGCAGTAGGTTGGGTGTGAGGACAAATAGTCGCCACCAACGATATTGGCAAGTAGTAGTGCTATGTCGTCAATCGGCAGAAGTCGGATTTCATGGGTTGGCCATTGTATCGGGTCCTAGTAGCTTAATAGTCTACGAGCTAGCTCGCGTTGTAACCAGAAGATCCTGGGTTAGAAACCCTGTGGTGAGTGCGTACTGCTGAAGAGTCTCAAACTAGGCTGACAGAACAGTTATGTCCAGTTCTCCTTGGTAGGTTTTCCAATAGTTCTTTAACCGATGTTAGCCCATGATGAAATCTTGTAACTGACTTTGTAATAACTGCTCATTTTTCTACTGGACCTTCTGATATTTGCATGTCACCTGTCGACGTAATCTTTACTATTTTTATTTATTCCTGTTTAATCTCTTTTTTGTGGGTGTGTGATATACTGATAGTGTGTTGTTTTACAAAGTTACTTTGTTTGAGTGAATGAAGGTCATTCCGTCCTTTGACTGTCTTTGGAAATTGTTAGGGAGTGATTCTGGAGAAAAGAGGTTTTAAGTTACTTCTTATAATTGAATTTTGGTTAACTAAATTTTGTGCTTTACTTACAAAGCCCTTACTGAGGTAATCTTAAGTTTTTGATGTTATTATTATTATTGTTTTTCAGCTGAAAATAACCATAAATTTTTGCGGCGAACAGCCGTCTTTTTGGTGCCTTTTAGGCTTTTTGTGTCTATGCGTAACGTAAAAGCATTTGTTCAGCTATACAGTGAAACGTAAAGGTCAATTTTTTGCTTTCAGACCACAACGAGTTGTTTTCGATTGTAACACTAACGTAGCCATAAACTTTCTCTGAAACCCTGGAAAGATTTACTTTCCTTGATAATATAGAAAGATAGCTGAACGTCCGAATTTTATCCACTTGAAAAGGAAACTGAATATGAAGTGGCTGACTAATTGTCAATCTGTTATGATTCCTGAAAATCAGCCAGTTCTGCTGGAAGTAAGCCAAGATCTGAATATCATAGTGGCATGTGTGATAACTCCTTTGAAGTATTAATGTCTTGAAGACTACAAATATGCACTTCTTTTGTGTATCAGTTAAGAGGCAACCCGAAATGCATAGATATTTATATCCCTATTGAGTCATATAAAAGAAGGGGCGATCAGCGAAGAGTTACTCTCATCGGTGATATCATTCTCAAACTGCACAATCGCAAAGATGTGTCATAGGGATTGCAAATTTTTGACCACAAATTACATCATATAGAAAGCGTTAATCGGGTAAAAACTAGAATAAAATTAAATAAGTTGAATGACATAATATAATTGACAAAGTTGAGTAGAACTCAACTTAAATTTAAGCGAGAGTCAACTTAACAACAGTGGTAATAACACGTTGAAATTCAGTAGGGGGTTAGGGAAGAAAATAATACAATTAAGAAACGAAAAACAAAGATTGCATCTTTATTGACTGAATAAAGTTCTTTTCGAGTGCTGGTTTGTACGGATTTGATTGGTTACAGGATTTTCATCAAGAGCTGACATTAGTTAGAGAACCACTGGAAAACCTGGGAGTACTGGACAGCTTTCTCGTCCTAGTTCGGGACTCTTCATCAGCAAGCACCCACCGTCAGGGTTCGAACCCAGGACCTTCTGGTTACAAGGCGAGCTCGTATACCATTAAGCCACTGGGACCCGATCCAATGGCCCACTAATTCTAACTTCTGCCAATTCACGACACAGCGCAACCGCTAGCCAATGTCTTCGGTGGCGAGTATTTGTCCTCACACCCGACCTGCTGCACCCTAATGGTCACAACTTCCCACTGGAACCCCAGGTAACTACCTACCTGAATAGGGCAAGTCACTAGTGAGCATCTCATTGATATTCAAGTGTTGGTTTGTAGGGATTTGATTGGTTACAGGATTTTCATCATAAGCTGACATTAGTTAGAGAACCATTGGAAAACCTGTAACCTTGTAACCAGCAGGCGAGAGCTGATTGCTCAACAAACATGTAGGCGAAAATGGAGATGGATAGGGAATACATTGAGGAGACCGGGGAATGACATTGCGCGCAGTGCAGCTCATCGCTCTAGTGGAATCCCAATGAAATGGGAAGTGACGAGTGGTTTGTCGATGAAAAGGTGACATGAAAGAGATCGTGCACGTTGTTGGAAACAAGAGAACATGGCCAAACGTGGACTCAGCTGAAGAGAAAATAAAATTTTTGTGAATTTTAACCCTCTGGAACCTTGGTGAATTGCAAATTTCAAATTCGATTTATAGATTTCGTTCAGTTCACCCATTCAAGGTTATATAAGGACTTATAAGCACTTTTCCAAATCGCCTACGCGGCTAAGTAAGACGTCTCACTCCCCCTGGTCTTGGAGAGATGACATCCTGGAGAGAATTCCCAAGGCAGATAGTTTGGTAGTATTGGAAGTGATAATTGTTGTTGTATGGATCTGTTACTTGATTATGAATATGTTATTTCTGTTGCTTGATTAAAAACGATTCACGCCAACTGGACCTAACTATTTCATACCTTAAGGAAAATTAAAATGATGGTTGCAGCGAAGAAAATTCACCTTTTGATGAAATCATCAACCAGGCTCCACATTCGTGTAAATGCAGTCATCCACTGGAACATGTATTAAATTTAGACCTATTGCTACTCTTACTCGATCTTCAACCTTCACTTAAATCCTTTAACGATCCCAAACAATTCGCCTATAAACACAGCAGGAGTACTTTAGATGCAGTTGCAGTCTTGTATCATAACATTGTCTCCAGTTTAGACAAGGGTCTAAGTTTGTTCACTACACCTTCCTAGATTACACATCTGCTTTCGACTCAGTACCTAGGGACATTTTGTTAAACAAGCTTGCTGGAACTCAAACTGACTGTTGATTTGTCAAATGGCTGCATTCTTATTTCTCAGGAAGAAAGCAGTACACTGTGTGTCAAGGGAAAATCGTCTACTTCATAGCTTAGTGAGGCTGGTGTACCTCAAGGCGCTGTACTTTCTCCTTTTCTGTTTTATTTCTTCTTGCATGACTTGCCTCACTCTAATGAAATGAACTTTGTTAATTGTGCGGATGATCTAACTTTTTCAATGTCTGTTAACTCCCAGCTATACTGTACTAAGATGAATAGCTTTCTCTCAATAGTTAGCAAATGGTGTCCGTCTACTGGTCTTAAACGAAATCCTGTTAATTTCATTTTCCGATGTAAACGAAAGTTAAACGATGAAGTTGTTGGTTCCTATAACCGTCGCAAAATTGATGATAGCGATATAGAAACCAAGTTTGAAGTTAAGTATCTTGAATTAATTCTTTCTTCTGACCAATCCTGGTCTTCCAATGTCTTGGCGATTTTTAAAAGAATATTTCGTTTGACTTTTCACATTAATAAGTTAAGGTACTCAGGCATAACCCTACCCCTCCTCTTACCGTTTGTCAACCAGTGCGTCTTACCTATTATTATTCTTCAGTATTCAACCTTATTCTATCCTGAACTGCTGTCATTCCTTCGTAGAACTCTGAAAACTGTCACTAGGCCGAGTCGTATCCCATTTAGCCATATCACTAACATTTTCATTGATAGGTCTTCCTCTTCATCCTGTTTTAGATATGTATAACTCTCCATTTCATGGAACAGCGAAATGGTTAGTGAAGATTCTGGATCCTTTGCACAGAGAAATCGTGCAACATAGAATTAGTGATGTCTTCGACACCACTTCTAAAACATCCGAGACTAATGTAGGTATAAACGTATGTTATCCATGGATGTATCATCACTATTCACTAATGAACCGCTGATGGAAACAGCAGATTACATTTGTCAATAAATCACCGAAAGGCAGCTGGACTTAGAAATCCCCTTTTGTAGCCTAAAAGAATTACTTCTCAAATGCACAATGAATGTAGACTTTGTCTTCAACAATTCATACTACTGACAAGTAGATGGAATAGCTATGGGTTCACCACTAGGCACAATATTAGCTGACTTCTTTCTCTCAAAACTTGAAGACAAGAAATTGAAAGACATCATCAAGGTATTTGATATGTATTACCGATATGTCGATGATACATTTATCTTAGCTGATGGGAATATTAACATAGACGAACTGTTGCTGAAATTCCACCACCCTTCGCTTACTTTAACTTGTGATGAGGAGCAGGAGAGTAAACTACACTTTCTGGATGTCTTGCTAAGTAGGCAAGAAAATGGATCACTTGGGAGAAGCGTGTATAGAAAAAGCACGTTCACAGGGCAATACACACACTTCCTTATTCACGTGCCCATAAAATTTAGAAGAAATGTTGTTAAAGGTCTTACGAGCAGAACAAGAAAGATATGTAAGGATGACCTCTTGCAAAAGGAATTTGAATATATTCACGATTCCTTGATGGAGATTGGCTATCCGAGTAGTTTCTTAAAGAAACATATGAAAACATCGGAGAAAAAAACGAAGACTCTGACTGCACGTAAAAAACCTGTGTTCATTAAGTTGCAATTCAATGGTGACTTATCAAGTGCGATTTTGTTCCAGAGACTTTCCAGGAGTATATGGAGAACGTTCAACGCAGCATACCTATGTTTGTCGTTCTCTAGCCGACGAATGATTGAGACGCAAACGAAGGATAAGCTATTAGTTTCGCCACATCTATGTGCATTTATCAATTCAACTGCACCTGCGGTGACAGTTATGTTGGGCATACTACTAGACAGCTAAGCCAGCGTGTTAGTGGACGTCTGCCATCGTGGTTTGGCAAAGAACAGACAAAAACACTTAGTTGATAGTGGTCATGTAGTAGAGAAGACGAGAGCTTTCAGAGTAATTCATCGTATCCCACCGAATCTTTCCAATAGACTTCGTATTCGTTTACTGCACACAGCTGAGGCGATAGGCATTCGAACTATTAAATCCAAACTGTGTATTCAAAAGAAGTTCGTACAGCCATTATCCCTCCTTTGTTGGCCTATTAAGACATAACCAACTAATGACTTCTACACCACCTTTTTTTATATTTTCAACCCGTTTCTTATCACATCATCATTAAAAACGTGTTTCATTTACTTCCCTTACAATCTAGCATTACGCAATCGGTTCATTTTTTTTACTAGCCTTTATCGACTACTTCCACCTGAACATTTGTCTGATTAATCATGCTGTTTTTCATTATTCATGTTAGCACAGATTGCCTCACTTTTTCATCCTTATAATTGATAGAACCATTATTATTATCATTACAACTATTATGACTAATTGCACAATTTATATTCACCATCTTATTATCCTATAGACAAAACACAATGATTGGTTTATATTTGAATTTTTTATTTGTGAACTTATGTATATTAAAGTTAAGTCTAATTGAAAACAATATTGTTCGATTAAAAGTGTTGTTCTAAATATCTCAAGACATCGAATTCACAGGAGAAGAAGAATGAGATAACAAAATCCCACTTTTAGATGTCTTAATCAGGAGAAATGACACGGGAAACTTAGAAACACAAGTGTATAGAAAATCAACACACACACAGACCAAGTACTCAATTATAGTAGTAGTAACACACTTCCTCACAGAAGAAACTGTGTACAGACACTGTTCAAAAGAGTTCAAACACACACTATAACACTCCAGTGTTGAAGAGAATGGAGAAAAATGCCTACCAACAGTCTTAAAAAAGAATGAATATCCTTACAATTTGTTCTAAAAGTTTTCTTAAAACCTAGTCAAAATAATAAGAAACCATTATTAAAGACTAAAGGAAAGTTCATTTGACCATATATGTAAAAATTATCTCTGAAATAACACCTGGAATCTTAAAACCGTTTGAAAAAGATATAGCACACTAGCCAGTCGGCCGGTCACTCAGCCCAGTCACTTCATTTGACATTGTACAAACCAGAAGATCCATCCAACAGAAAAGGAGAATAAAATTAATGCCGTTTACAAAATAAATTGTATGAACTGTAACAGATAATACATCGGCCAACAAAGTGGGCGTCACCTTCGAATCAGAATCCAAGAACACAAATTAACTGTAAAAAGACATGATATACATATCATATCAATACATGTAGATAATTATGAACATCAATTTGATTGGGATAATAAAGGAATTTTAAATAGAGGAAATAGCAGATAGTAATCCCTGAGCATTCCTGGAAGCTTGGTACTCAAGTGAATCAGCCGGCGACTAACAAACATATTACAATAGACCTTATTTACCAACTAATGAAACTCGAATTTGAAGTCAATAAAAACGATCAATGGAGATGTACTAAATAACTAATCAGGACAATGGTTGTCAGGAAGCCTTTATATATACGACTACAATTCATGGGCGATATACCAAGCGAATTAATTACGAAGAAATTAAGAAAATCAGTTCAAAGAACTTTTAATGCTCGCGAACTACACGTATTATTCTCTACACGACCGATGTTGCTACCTCGACTGAAAGATGAAGTACCTAGACTGGCCACTTCAAATTGTATTTATCAATTCAACTGCGCTTGTGGAGCGAGTTATGTTGGCCGTTGCTCTAGGAACTTGATTTTCCGTGCTCACTCGAGAACATATCCCACTATGGCTAAGTAATGGTGTAGTTAAAACTATTAACAGTTCGATATTAGACCATATGGAGCAAACCAGTCACAAAGTCAGCGTAGAAGAATCCTTCTCTATAATATACCGGGTGCCTAACAGACTACCAAAATCGTCGAAGCACCGCATGCTCCAAACAGCAGAGGTTATTGCGATTCGCCTCAAACAACCAGTGCTCTGTGTCCAAAAGAAACAACTTCAGCCCCTACTACTACCCTGGCCCTCAGTAGAGACTATAAACTCATGAATTTGTACTATTATCTTTCCTAATTCTTCTGACATTCAGTTTTTTTTATGTTGATGCTGTTCAGCTGTAATCTATCAATATTATTGATTTGATATTATTTAGACATTAATGTCGTTCATAAGACTAATTCATACATTCCTTATAGTGTATATATAATTGTAGAACTTGATGATGAATTTATGGAAAAGAGTACTCTTTGTTCCGTGCCCATTCTTTTGAAAATTATATCATCATTCCTGGAGAATTCAAATGGGTTTATTTCATACTAAAAAGCCACAATGAAGCAATGTTGTCTTTAATTTGGACGATGAAAGCTTCGCAATTAAATCAGCCAGCTCCTCAGAGGACACAACCGATTCAATATTATCCACCTGAGCTACAAATCTTCTACATTATTTCAAAAATGTGGTATCAGTGTGGAGAAAATTTGTGAATGGTCGATTGACATGAAAAAAGAATTCGACAAGAACCTCATATATTGAACCGAGATGATTGATAGATGTTGCCTTATCACCTAAGGACTCTCCTAATTTGCTAAGTAGTGGTCTAAGGGATAACGCTTTAGTGTTTTTGAAACGATAGGCGATGGTTTATTGTCTTGTCCCGGTAGGGACAGTAGCAATCGTTCGCTAACGATGCGGGTACATCTAGCTGACTAGTGATTCCCGAACACGATGGGATGCGCGTAATGGATCCGAATGCTGATCACTTTTAACCAATAAAGTTATACATATATGTGCATAAGATGCAATATGTGTGCTAAATAATCCTATTTTCAAGTGACTAAGTGAAACTAGCATTCGGCTAGAGTTCCGAACGTACGAAAATACAGCTCACTACACTGAACATAAATTACATAAAATAAACCTTTTTAAAACACTTAGTTCCCCTTATGAATTTAAACGAAGTACTACGAAGACGTAATTTGTCTGAATCGTGTACGGAATTTGCGAAACACATTTCGAACAATCTGATCACACACGGACTTGTCATAGGAATGTGTATATATGAAATTAATAAAGAGTTAATACGTAAGAGAACAGACTACTTAGGTCAAGTTAAGAGGCTACCATATTGAAGGTCGAAATAACAATGAAGATCGCTAAACCAAATAACAGTGTTTATAGTACATCTACTCTGGTTGTTATCAAAATACAGTTTACCAGGGAAGGTTAAGTGTGATGAAGAATTTTTGCTTTACACGCATTAAGGTGGTTAACACTTCTTAATTGCCAGCTGAGGCTTCAACAAACTTTAGGATACGCCACGAACATGTTTCATGAATAGGTTTAAAAGACGTATAACCATTAATTATATGTCTTGTCTCTATAATATGTTTCATAATGGCGGAGATGGGTCTCCTCTTCTCACTATGATTAGGTTCTGAAGATTGTATATGCTTTTGGGGCCATTTTTAAATGTACTATCAAGCCCTTACTTGCGGAGATCGATGAGTCCTACCTATGTATGTGTGTCCACATGTACATTCAAATAGGTAAATACAGTGACATGTGACATAATGTTCCGCATGTTCAAAGGGCTTAGATGGATATATTGGCTTCACATTCTCAATCATTATGATATTAGCTGTATAAAAAGTATTTTTTTAACAGTGGAGTTCAATCATGGTTCAGTTATCAAGCTGTTATGATGCCCCCCACAGGGTAGCATAAGGTATACGTGTTTCTAAGAGAATAGTTGAAGAGTGGGTCTTGGTGTTCTGACAACTTTATATCTCCTGATGAACGTCTCTGGATAATTGTTACCAACCAGAGTTTCTGTCAAGTGTGTCTTCAGTGCATATTCTTTGGATTTTACTGACTCTACAAAAGAGCCTTAGTAAGGTGCCTCTTCAATTCTCCATCACACTTAACCTTCCCTGGTAAACTGTATTTTGATAACAACCAGAGTAGATGTACTATAAACACTGTTATTTGGTTTAGCGGTCTTCATTGTTATCTCGACCTTCAATATGGTAGCCTCTTAACTTGACCTAAGTAGTCTGTTTTCTTATCTCTTAACTCTTTATTAATTTCATATATACACATTCCTATGACAAGTCCGTGTGTGATCAGATTGTTCGAAATGTGTTTCGCAAATTCCGTACACGATTCAGACAAATTACGTCTTCTTATTATAAAATCAACCTTCTCTTTATTTGTAATTTTACAATGATAAAAATATATGGTTAGAGGCAATCGGCAGAAAACATTCGATCTAATTCTGGTGCTTTTCGGTACTCAGCAGTTAGCAAGACATATTTGCAATCCTGATGGAACTTATGTTCTGTCTGAGATACGAACCCACGTCATCGAATGATGCAGTCTATACGTTATCCCTAGGCTACTGAATTTCGCGGTTGATCTCTCTTTTAGGACTGTAATGGATAGACACTGATTGAACGTCACTTAGTTATTAGTATCATGCATCTGGTCTGTAATGTTGGTGCAAGATGGTTAGGACTCTCTCCGACCATGCAGATGGTCCGGAGTTCGATCCCCTGCCAACGCACACCTGATTTCAATTGGTCGGCCTGCAAAATATGGGCTACCGATATCACATTCTGAAAATTCCATACCTGTACCAAAAAAGTACAGTGTGGAATCAAGCTGTAATCAAAAAAAGTTTGCTATCAAATTAATAATCCTTTATTCCATACATTTGTTCCCCTTAATGAATTTAAACAAAGCAACAACTACAGATTTAGCAGAATAAATTGGTACCATATTTTATTTCGTCGCCTTCTCTTTTAATAATTTAATTTAATTTAATAATAATTAATAATGTAATAATTTAATGATGTTTTTGCCCTGTAAGCAGCTGAAGAGAAGGCGACGAAATAAAATATGGTACCAATTTATTCTGCTAAATCTGTAGTTGTTGCTTTGTTTAAATAATCCTTTAATTCCAAAAAAAACAATTTTTAAACGGAATGAAATTTTCAGTCCTGTACACAACTGCAACTCAGTCAGATTGTTGATATCCTGGTTGACAGATATCTGAACTTCATTATAGATAAGATGAAAATGATGGAGAAATGTGGATGACACTTTCATACACAGTGTTAAAAAACAGAACATATCTCTAGCTTCTTGCCGCATGTAGACTCACCAGTAATGGGAATAAAATGCAAATTTGAATCAAAAAATGATCAAGGAGAATTACCTGTGTCAGACTGTAAAATCAAACGAATAGAAGAAGGTAAACTGCACACTAGCGTTTATAAAAAACCGACGCATTCTAATATTGGATATATAGACTTTGATTCATCTCATTCTTGATCATTCTGTGAAGGCAGGCGTAGTTGTTAAGTAGCAGCGATTAGGGTGGCATTCAATCCTACAAAGTCAGTCAGAGATAAGCTCCAAAGGCTAAAAGACCCGGTGGACTCAATTAGACAAAATAATATAATTTAAAAAATACGATGCAATGACTGCGATTCAGGTGAACTATATTGGTCAAACTAGTAGACCTAGGGTAGTCATTTTGTCGGAACATAAGAATTCGGCTAAGGTTCAAATGACTGATTTCATGATGATGATAAGTAATTTAGAAAAAAACTCAGCACTACATTGTACTGCATGCATTGACACGCAGTCACACAATGGTTGGGAGAGGGTTAAAATTCTAAAAAGTAATATAAGTAGGTGGAGAGAGACAGTGGTTGATTACTGAATCATGGTTCATCGAGTGAATCTACACCCAGCACATGCAAAAGAAGTGACTCAAAGCAAATACCAGAGATATAGAAGATATTATTACCACCTGTCAAATTCGATTATGATAAATAATGTTAAAAGGCATTCAATTCACATTATAACATGCTAGCAAGTTACTTATTATGACTATAAAAGCATCTTATTTCCCATTTGATTGTACTTTATTGATAACACTCATATTATTATCTCTAAATGTACATTATCCTATTTTGATTTTTATTCAGATGTCTAATCATCAATTTTTATTCATGTGTATAAATGCAGTAAAAGGTCGTGTGAGTAGTGACTTGATATGATAATGAGTAATAGTTTGTGCTCGAAACGTGATCATCAGTAAATATTACTGCATAACACTATGTGATTTATCAAAATAAAATCTTATTTTTTTTATATTCTTTTTATATTTTTGATTATAGCTTGATTCCACACCGTAGTTTTGATACAAGTATGAAATTTTCAGCATGTGATATCAGTAGGCCAAATTTAGCAGGCCGACCATTGATATCAAGTGTTCGTCGGCAGGGGATCGAACCCCGTGCCATGTGCATGCTCGGTGAGAGTCCTAACTGCTGTGCCACCGAGGCACAACTTGAAGACAAAGGTACTGTTTTATCCATAACTACCTCTTCTCTAGATGTACATTAACGTTTTCAGAAGTCCCAGTCACTAAATGCTACATCACGTAACCGTTTTTGACGGCGATAAAATGTGCAGTTGCTGTATCCAAGGCATTCATGCAGTCTGTCAGAAGATATTCTTCTCTTTCGACTTGTTGGAGAATGTTGTATATCCGTATCAAACACATTATCTGAGTTGTTTTCCTGATAATAGAAATGAACAAATAGTATATCAGATGTCTAAACTTATATGAGAAACGGTCTAAATATATATTGGCTGACTCTACACATTCTCTCCACTCAGAACTCTGCCTCCCCCTTGCATCTCATCCGTTAATAAGCAGAAGTCATTATAAAAGATTATATGCTAGAAGTTCTCAGTATAATAATAACCCAACGATAACCTTTTTTGTCCACCCACGTTCTATTTGATGAAGATACTTGCTTACTTACTTTACTTCGGCTATCTACTACGGGAGGATGAGCCGGCTTCATGAACGAGAGTTCATGAAGTTTCATGGGAATTTGGTACGAGTGATGTCCCCAGAATCGCTCGGCCTTTTGTTTGAGAGTGCAGCTCTAGCCTTTACACAACCAAGTGTGACCTACAAGGCAGTAGGAGTGGAATAGGGAGTCCACTATCCATTGGCAGCCGGTGACCGGAGTTCGGTTCATACGCCTTTTTGAATGGGGCCAGACATCCAGGAAATCCAACAAGCCCTTTGTCCATACGTCTGCCGGTGAGCTCCAGTGAGCTTCATATGCCAGTCGTTGGAGGTTTGGAATCAGGGTTTAGCCATCTCCCCTAGACTGTCATCCAATGGACAGTCAACCCGGTGAAGAGCGCCGGGCATCCGCTTTCGCCCTCTCACTTTGGTGAAAAACACCTCCGCCACGTGAAGGCAGTGAGTAGGACTTCCTCAGGAGAGGCTATGTAAGACGCCCGGTCATATGGGAGCATTTCAAGAGGTGTGCGGAGGGGTGGCCAACCCGCAGCGCAAGGCACCCACCCGCGACCATCCTGAGGCTTTTGAAGATACTGTTAAACCTGAAACTCATAACTTACTATGTAATTGGCATAAAAACGGCTCAGTTATTCTCCAATATTTGTAATCTTATGGTACCGCTCTCTATCCCCTGTATCTTATAATTTTATGCTATTAATACCAATACCGTTATTCCCGCCATTTGACGTTTTAAACTCGATCTGGGAAACATCGTTTCAACTATAGGCAGACGGAACTGACGAAAACATCAAAGCAAGGATCGGGAAAGCAAGGCAAACCTTTATTACTCTCAAATCTGTGTGGAGGCCAACGGATTTTTAACTCCAATGTGAAGTTGGTGCTACTCCATAAAATAGAGACTTGGTGCATTATGAAAGGAACTTCGAACAAACTACAGGCTTTCATCAATAGCTGTCTTCTCTCAATACTACTGAAGATCAGATGGCAAGCCAGAAAATATCAGCAACAGACATCTTTGGGAGCGAACCAATCCAGCAGGAATTGATTGTGCAACACATAAGTAGGAAGAAATGGAGGTGGACTGTCCATACTCTGAGCAGACAAACCATCGAGTAAGTGACATCAAACGCCACGTAGTTGCTCGAGTGGAATCCCGATGGAAAGGAAAGCAGCGAGTTGGTGGTCAGGGGAGACATGGAGGAGGTCATGTGAATAGGAGACGAATTCTATCAGTCATGTTTGCAATGTGGCCACCATGCTAGGTGGCTCGCCATTACGGTGCACTATGAATTGTTGGTATTAGATGCTTGGAGGCAATCGGCAGGAAGCCTTGGACCTAGGTTTCGTGCTAGTTGGCACTCATCAGCAAGGCCAATCAATCAAAAATATCCAATGCAGTCCTACAGGAGGTCAGCCGCGAACCTGAATAGCTCAGCGGTAACGTCTCTGACTGCAGCACTGGGTGACTCGGGTTCGAATCTCAGAAGGGACATCAGTTCCTTCAAGGTTGCAGATATGCCTTGCTGATGAGTGTCAACTAGCACGAAACCTAGGTCCAAGGCTTCCTGCCGATTGCCTCTAACCATCTAATACCAACAATATTAAGGATATGTCTGATTACTTAAGCAAATCGGGGACTTTATCATGTGGTGAGCTTAAATTTCCAAAACTATCAACTAACAAAGATACAACCAAGAGGACTGAGAGACAGTTAACAGTGTCATTAGTGAATAGTTGAGCCACCAGCAATATATGAAGCACTGAAATCGTTCGGCATATTGACACCCGGAAATTCATTAAAACGACTCGCCACTTCGATCAGCCCTCGATATGTCTAGCTTCCTGTAGCATTCCTCTGCGAGATGGCTGGTAGCACTTTTACAGATTGGATATATACTTTGAAGAAATCATAGAATGATACCCACAAAAGATAGGCCACTGGTTAGAACTTCAGTGAAAAATGATGTCTTTGGCTGCGTTTATGTGTGTGTGCCGTTGTCTAAAATCATGCTGAGGGGAAATGAAAGTGTTGTGTGCAACACAGGAGTGAATAGTACTGATGATTGTGAAGGATTTCGAGTCATGTCACCTATAATCTTCAGCTACTGCTTCGTAGTTAAGTAGATCAAATCACTCGACGAATACGTGAGGTAATCTGTATGCTGTTGTAAATATTTATCTTCCAACTCCTACAGTACTCATTCTATATAGGCTGGAGTGGAACAAAAACAAAAAAATTGATCTTAGAACAAGACATATAAGCGAACAATCTTGTTGTCTTCAGTTAGATCTTCTTCAGGCTTTACTCTAATTTACATAGCTTCATATCTAAAAGAATTTAATTAATGATGGTGAGTTTATCGATTGAAGAGTAATACTATCATTAAGTCATAAATGTTTTTAACACCAGTAATAATGATGATTTTAATGATAACAAAAACTATTATAATGAGGTTTGTGCACGTGACGATAAGAATAATCAAGGAAGTAATATGAGTCGTAATATGTAGACAATTCAATAAACAAATTAAGCCAAATTCAAAAAGTTACGTAATACTAAATGTGAAGTGGACAGATAATCAGATTTTAAATAAATATCATAAAAGTACGAAGGAAATGGAAAGAAATACAGAAAGAAAGGATGAGAAGGCTTTAATTAGGCTTTACCTTGACCAAGGGAGAGACGAAGGTAAAACAAACTTCGTTTGTGTGCTAAGAATCTAGGATTGTTTTCTTGAATTAATTCCCATAGTTTAGGCTATGAGTAAACGGTGGATTCTAATCCCCTTCGAAACGGCCGATGGACTGCGATAGATAACTTTGAAGGCACTTCTTCTGTTCACTTGGTGACCACTGCCATCAATCAAATGAGACAAAAATAGAACTTCCTGTTGATTTTACTCCGCTTTTACCGAAACATGAAGGAAGATGCTCATTAATACGTTTGTTGAGGCATCTAGCTGTTCATCCTTTATGACTTTCTCCACAGAAGCAGTTCTATTTGTAAATGTGCATAAATGCGGCACAGCTAGGCAGTTTGTCTTTCGTTTAAGCAGTTATAATTGATTGGCAGTCGGAAAATGACAAGCAAAGGGTGGCGGCAGTATAACTTCGTTTTATTACTCGCAATAATATTAGGCGTAGGAATTTACTAGTCACATCTCCATTTGAAACAGAGTATTTGAGATGTATCCTAATTCATTTTCAGTGCCTTCATCTGTACAAATCCTCCCTATTTTTATTATTATCTTCGATTGCACATAAATAAATACATAAAACAATATAAGTAATAAACCTGCAATAAGCTCTTCTCTGATATATTTCTCTTCACAAAACATTGGGGCTAAATATAGTATGGTTGAATTTTTATATTTTTGTCACTGTCTGATCATAAATTCGTATGAAATTTCATCTACTTCTATCCGAAGAGATACAAAGAGAAAGTTTCAAATTCCAAATGGAAACGTTCGATAGCAGATATGTTGGCTGTAGCTAGCGACCTTGAAGAATTAAAAAGGCCCATTGGCAACAACGATTTCACTCATTTGAATCAAAGGCGCCACACACCACTTAATCCTGCTTACAACCTTCAAATTTCAAGGTAATAAAGCATAGTCTGTTATATAGAATACCATGGAAGAATATAGCGGCAAATGAGTAGAATACGTGAATTAATTAAACTGTTAGAGAAGGAAGACATTGCGTAATGTGATCAGAAGATCTCAGCTTCAAGATGCTTTCAAATCGTATTATTTTCATCCTCTTGTTATTCAATAATCCAACATTTCGACCCTATAACTTTTCATATCATCTATAAATTTATTCTCTCTTGGGGTTGTAAGCCAGCATGGATAAAGAGTCGTAAACTGGAACAGAACAGCTATCCAAGAATCCAGTGTTGGTTTTCAATTATTGCTTTCTCTCTTAATGGTGCCGCTTGATGACAAAATCAGTTAAACTAGCATTATTATATTATTCCTTTAAGACCGAGTGCAACATAGGGCTTCAGCAGTACACCTTCGCTGCATCCTTCTTCTCTGTATTGTCTCCACAGTTACCCATAAGCTCTGATATGCCCCTCACATGACCTTCTCCATGTTATTCTCGGAACCACACACACAACTTGTTGTTCTTCGTTCAAATTCCACTCGGGGAGAACATGACTGACGAGTGATACAATTCACTGTGTGTCGTATACACCTCCATCTCTTCTTAGGCACATTTGTTGGGCAGTACGGTTTTCACTGTTTGGTCGGTTGATTGGTTAGTTTTATGCCCTGAATGGTGATCATCCTTTCTAGTTGTCCATCTGATCTTCAATATGGAGCCAGAGAATTGGCAACTGCAGTAGCCTGTTGGAAATACTTCTAGTGAAATGTACACGAATTATATGAGCTGTGGTGGTACTGAATGTTTGAAGGTAATTGGCAGGGAGTCTCGCTAGGATTTAGGTCTCGGGCTAGTAGGCGCTCACCAGTCAGACAGGCGAATCTGCAGCCACCTTGAAGGAATTCATGTCTCTTCCAAGATTCAAACGTCTCTGACTGCCGGTAGCACTGCATGATCCGGGTTTGAATCGCAGAAGACAAATCAAATTCCTTCAAGGCGGTTGCAGATACGCCTTGCACACTAGTGATTGACAGCTGGCACGAGACCTAGGACCCAGAAAGGCTTCCTGTTGACTGCCTCCAACTACCTAACAATAACAATTCACAGTGAACCATGAAGGCAAGCTACCTAGCAGAATTGGGACCACATTGAAAACTTTACTGATAGAATTTAGCCTGCACCAAACATATCAAGGAGAAGACAATTATATCACACTGGTTACTTACTAGTTTCCAGTCAAAGATTATTTGCGTTAATGTAAACATAATCTTGTCATCATGAAATACGATTACATTTTACATATGTCCAAATCAAGTTCACTTTTTTGCAGTTTGAAAAGATTTAGGCATTAGGTATATGACATTCATTATTGTAAAGCGTTTTTGTATTTCCCAATAAATGAAATGCAAAACGATTCTGTTCTTGTTTTCACTGACGTTTCGCTATTTAATGCTGGTAATAGCTTTGTCAAAGTAGTAATATTAAACCAGAATTTACAAAACATATTAAGCTTAGATATAACAAATTAATGATCGTCCCTTAGCATGGGGTAATTTATGCCTCATCAAGTTGGCCAACTGGTAAAGATAACAAAACCAGGTGTAGATTGTTGAAGTGTGTAAAATTATAAAAGCGACGTGTGTTTACATAATGAAATCGCCTTTCACATTTGTGTTGAGTTTATCATCTCACAGGGGAGGCGGGGTGTTGTAAACAGGTCAAATTCTGTTTTAGTCCATCATTCGTATTCAGACGATTTGGATTCCATTTGATATGAAGTGCTTGTGATGGAAATTAGACGTATTTTGTGATTTCTGGAACTTTTGTGGATTATTTCTATATTATCAAAATCAATTTTGTGGCCTGATTCTATGGTGTAACGTGCCGACCTACAACTGATGATTTTCTAAGCTTTCCCAGGTCAGATAGATTTCTCGTTGGTTGAACAGATGCTCCACGGTGTTCATTTCTTCTGATTACCGTGATTTGCATCACATTCCAAGCATTTTATTTCATAGACACAATTACAGAGAGAATCCTCAGGGATTTGGTCTTTTACACTGACAAGGTTGCTTCTTAGTGTGTAAGTGTGTGACTGATATTTTGAAGAAAACACTGATGTCGAGCTTATTGAGTACTCTTCTGATATCATCTAACGTCTCCGCTCTATATGGAATGACAATGGTTGAGGTCCATGTTTTCGGAATACATTTTTGAGAATAACTATTGTCGGTGTTGATTTTGTTGATGAAGATCTTTGGGTAGTTATTTTGCTTGAGAGTTTCAGAAATATTTTATATTTCTTCTTGTTTTTCCTTCTCACTCGTTAACATCAATACGTATGGTCGTCTAAGAAGACTTGAAATAACTGAAACCTTTGCGTTGATGAGGTGTGATGATCCGAAGTCTAAATATTTGTTGTTGGCGTGGGTTTTCCTTCCTGAATATATATATATATATATACTAAAATGTCAGCTTTCCCTCCTCTTAACTGGGCAGTCTAGGAATGGTTGTTCGCCGACATTTGATTCTGCTTCTGAAGTAAACTGAATTCTGGGAGATAGACTGTTTATTTTCTCCAGGAATGAACTGTGTAAATCTCGTTTTAGCACTACAAAAGTATTATCAATGTATCTTAACCATATTTTAGGAGTGAGTATGCTTGAAAAAAGATGCTATCTTCGAATCTATTCATGAAAAAGAAAACGACTATTGGGGAGACTGATGAACCCACAGCAACACCATTTGTCTGTCTATATAAATTCCCTTTAAATGCAAAATATTTACTTTCTAGACAGAATTTCAAGCTCACAATTATTATTTCACTGGTGTCCAGTGGACATTCTTTGTGATAGCTTTGTATATGATGTAATGTAAACTGGAAATGATATCAAGACTTTCTTTAATAGGGATATTAGTGTATGATGAGTTAATATCATAGCTTACCATAATGTTTTCTTTATCAATTTCTCGGTATTCCATTTGGGATTTGAAATCATATCATATCATCTTTTACAATATTTTGAGTGTCTCTTTGTAGTGGTTATAGTTATCTTTACCAAGTAGCCAAATTTGACACAGTAGAAATGACCTCATGCTAAGGAAGGATTAATAAGTTGTCAAAAGAATAGACACGGAACAAAGAGTACTCTTTTCCATAAATTCATCATCAGGTTCTACAATTATATATACATTATAATGAATGAATGAATTAGTCTTATGAACGACATTGATGTTTAAATAACATCAAATCAATAATATTGATAGATTACAGCTGAACAGCATCAACATAAAATAAACTGAATGTCAGAAGAATAAGGAAAGGTAATAGTACAAATTCATGAGTTTATAGTCTCTACTGAGGGCCAGGGTAGTAGTAGGGGCTGAAGTTGTTTCTTTTGGACACAAAGCACTGGTTGTTTGAGGCGAATCGCAATAACCTCTGCTGTTTGGAGCATGCGGTGCTTCGACGATTTTGGTAGTTTGTTAGGCACCCGGTATATTATGGAGAAGGATTCTTCTACGCTGGCATTGTGACCGGTCTAATATCGAGCTGTTAATGGTTTTCACTACACCTTTACTTAGCCATAGTGGGATATGTTCTCGAGCACGAAAAATCGAGTTCCTAGAGCAACGGCCAACATAACTCGCTCCACAAGCGCAGTTGAATTGATAAATACAATTTGAAGTGGCTAGTCTAGGTACTTCATCTTTCAGTCGAGGTAGCACCATTGGTCTTGTAGAGAATAATACGTGTAGTTCACCAGCATTAAAAGTCCTTTGAACTGCTTTTCTTAATTTCTTTGTAATTAACTCACTTGGTTTATCGCCCTTTAATTGTAGTCGTATATAAAGTGGCTTCTTGTTTACAGATAGTGGGTCGTTCTTTTCGGCCTTCTTCGTCATATGTTTCTTGATAAACTTGTCAGGATAACCATTTTCAATTAAAGTATCATATACCATGTTTAATTCATCTTTAATTACTTCTTCAGAGCATATAGCTCTAACTCTGTGGCTAAGGGTCTTCACTAAATTCCTTTTGTAATTGATGGGAACGAAGCTGTAAAAGTGTGTATATTGTCCCGTCCAAGTACTTTTTCTGTGTAAATTTCTTTTTATGCTACCATCTGGTTTTCTTGTAAGTAGGACATCCAGGAAGACAGGCAATTCTGTCTTGGGATTCCTCTTTGCATGTGAATTTCATAGCCGAATGTACTTCATTGAATTCAGTAATTATTGTACTCCTATCGGAACCATTATCACAAAGAATAAAGTTATCGTCCATACATATCGGCAATAAAATGAGAGCTTACTGATAAGGTTGTTCAGAGGTCCATTTTCTAGCTTACTGAAGTTGTTATGTATATCACGTGAGTGGATTGTTTAAATTCTGGTTTAATAATACTACTATTACCTTGATAGAGCTATTAGCAGCAGCGTTAAATAGCTAAGTGACATTAGAAACAACGACTGTATCGTTTTTTTTGCATACATTCACTGGGAAATACAAAAAAACCCTTTATTATGATTATATTTTGTAGTGATAAGAAAATACAGTAAGTATGTCTGACTGTTAAACATACAAGCCCACACACACTTGCATACATCTGAAAACAAACTCTTATAAGGAAGCAGACAATAATAATAATAATATTCGTAATAATTATAAGAAGAGGAGATACTGTCAAGAGACTTCTAGCTAAATGAACCTTTACTTTTAGACACATTGTTAAACGTGAATAAAAGACAAATTGTCCCATCTAGAGATAAATGAGATAAAGAAAAGAGACATGCAAATGACGATGGTGTTGATGATAATGATGAATACATTTCAAAAACACGCTCTTCATCAAATGATAAAAACAAACATAGATTGAGCAGTTTGCTAACTGAAGTGTATGTACTCTTGTACTTATTCATGTTTGCTTGCTCAGTATTTTTTCTTATTTTGTTATTTTTTTTCTAAGTAACAAGTGAAACAGACAACGAGATAAGATTGTTTGCTCTGCCTTGTTCAGCTAATATGAGCTGAAGAAGTTTGTTTAACTTCAAGGGATTTTGTCTTTATATGAGTGAATTTGTGTTATTTGCTTTTGAAATTTTTTAGTATAACAGCAAGGGCTTTAGGTGGGCATATATTCATAGTCGAATACTGCAAGCCCCGAATGGGACAAAACACACATCCTGTATCCCCCCGCTGACCATCGTAAAACTAAAGACAGAAGACAAGTACTTCAGTGAAGAGTCTCTTTCGGCGTCGAATTCATTTTCATAGCTGCACAGACACAAATATATATGGTTGTTTTGTATGTGTGTGTACATTAAATTTGTCAAACGAAAATACAATTAGTAAGTTCAGGTGAGTTGGATGTTGATATAAGAGAGAAGTAACAAAAGTGATGAGTTATCACAAACGATTGTTAAAGAAGGGTTGCGTAATAACATGAATAGTTTAATGAAAGAGTTGTACTCAGGGTGTACACGGAAACAAAATATACGGAATGACACAAGGGTTTTGAGTAGAAAAATAAGCATACAAACAAAAGTTAAGTCAAATCAACACAGTTGTTACCATGGGAGTAGAAGTGGTTGAATAATTTTCTTTTGTATGCACAGTTCTGGTTCCTCTAGCTTAATGGCTAGGGCCTCTGCGATGAAAAGAAGACGGAATCGTACTGTCTTTAGGAGGTTGTTCTTCACTTTGTAGATTACTTTGAAGGAGGTGTTTGTTGAGATGGAATGACCAGTGTTGACGAGGTGTTCTATTATTGCACTCCTTATGCAGCCACTACTTCCTTTTTTAGCCACGCTGGATAGTGTTCTTTGACCCTTTTTGACAGGGTACGCGTTGAAAGACCGATGTATCTGGCTCCACAGCAACAGGTGAACTGATATATACACATAGAAGTGGTCAGGTGCGGGATCTTGTCTTTTGGGCTTCTGCAGATCAGCAGGCGACTAGAGAACACTACTCTCAATGTTGCCACAAAGAAAGTTCTTCCTAAAGAGGTGGAGATTCTCCTTCTAACAACGTCACTGAGTAGGTCTTCTTTGAAGTCGAGGTTCATATAAAGTATCTTTTTGGCACAGATGCTGTCTCTTGCTTTTGGATTTTTTTTGATGTGTTTTGTCTACGAATCTTGATGGGTAACCTTTTTGTATGGAGGTTTCTTTCAGGAAGTTCAGTTCTTCTTCCATGGTATCAGAGCTGCAGATGCGTCGGACGCGAGTGGCAAGAGATCTAATTAAGTTTCTTTTCCGACTGATTGGTACTCAGCTGTAGAAGCTTGTCAGTTGGCCGTTCGTAAAACTAAAAGAAGCCATATACGTACATAGTCAACAGACTGGACTACACACTTTCATTGAACACTACTTAGTAACTATTAACTTGCATATAGTCCTTTGTTTGGTGCAGAATGAGTTCTCTCGGTCAAGTTTTCAAACATGAAGTCAATCGCAGGCAGCACTAGGTGACTCGGGGTTGAATCTCAAGAAGGACAGGTGTTCCTTCAGTGTTGCAGGTACGCCTTGGTGTGACATGAATGCCAGCAAGAACGAAACCTAGGTCATAGGCTTCCGACCAAGTGACTCCAACCATCTTAACTGGATTGCACTAGAAAAGTGAAACTGGTTGCTTATCTACTTGACTAATTTACACCACAGGAATATTTTTCCGTAAATAAAACAGACAAGTTTAAACTTTAAGCACCACTAACTACCAATCAGAGAATGTATTCGTCGCTAGGCAATTGGTTTGAAACAAGTGCGTGTTAGGGAAGGTGAGCTGATGATTTTAGTATTTCGCAGGGAAATTTTCGCTAGGTCCCATCTCTTTCTAACCCAGATTTTGTATATTTCTAACTACTGGGCTTTAAAACAGCCTATGAGAGGCGCAGCTGATGAAACTGATGAAACAACCTAATGACAACAGTTCGGTGGTGCAAGCACTGCAGAGACATCGCCTCATGGAAAATAGAGAGAACTACTTCGTTATAAGGATGAGAAGGCGTTGCCTTACATGTGGACGGAACTGTCTTATTGGTTGTGAGAGCGCAAACAATATTTGGGTAATCGGCTTGTACGACGTCCAGAGAATAGCAGATAGCACCTTTTATCACTCAACTGGTGTAACAGATATCTATGATACACACCGGTGAGTGGAGGAGTTATAACTCCCAGTTCTCCCTTGGATAAATTCATCATAGAGTGAACTATTCTAGTGATTTCGTGGATCCCTTTCACAGGGACACACATGAATTCTATGGAAGAATTTTAGGGAAGATTAAAAAATAGTATTAGGGCTATAAATAGATCTCAAAAGAATGTTATTAACAGTTATTTGGATGAATACATGTACAGAATGTGGTGTAACTCTTCTGTCGATACTCCAGCCCTGAATTTGGAGATGTTGCTGTCATACGTCAGAGAAAGATGCCCTATGTAACAGATTTATGCAGTCTATTCATAAATATCCGTATTCCATAATCAAAAATATATCTTTCATGTGATTGGTCCGTTGAAGGTTGCTCGTTGATTGGTTGTTAGTGATGCCTAAAGTTTAACTTCACTATAAAACATTTTTCAGTTCCATAAGTGGTAGTCTATTCTAAGATACTAATACTAACATCGTCTGAAATTAGTACGGAAATCTACTTCATACAGCATGAAGAACAAAATTCCTGATTTTGAGCAATAATTTCAAATCAGTCATTGCGTTCACATGCTCTGGAGACTTTCATTAACATCTGGCTTCGCTAAATACTCATGTTCAAGCGACCAGTCGGGCGGTACAAGGGATATGGAACCCTAACAAACAATGAAATAACCAATTAACTACCGACTGACAAATACGTCGAAGAAAGCGGAGACGGATTGACAATAAGCTGAGAAGACCGTTGACTAAAATCACGCTCTAGTTAGGCAGTCGGATGGAACTCGAATAAGGAATGACGAGTTAATCGTGGGTCTGGCGTTGACAAGAAGGAGATTGTCTGGGGAAGAGAGCTACTATAGAACTAGCTAAAGAGGACTTCATAGAAGGAAGCAAGGTTGATATGTGCTAATAAAGCTCTGTTTACCACCTGGAACACAAAGTAGTAATAAAGATGTAAGTTAATGACACTTGCATATCAGCAGGATAGCTATATTGAAACTGTATAATAACATGCAAAATTCAGTTTTGGTTTTAGATGATTTCCAGCGCGAACACATAATACTCACTTGACCTACCTGATTTTATTGGAATGCATTTTACTACTTAATAATCAATTTTAGTAGTTAACTTCTACTTACATCAATTTGTAATATTCCCCTCTGAAGCACGGACATGGTGTGATACCGAGATCACACTAGATGACCAGATGAATATGTTCAGACCACTAAAATCTATTTCATAGGCTGCGCACTCGTCATTTTACTTTACAAAGAAATAATGAGACCAATCATATACTGGTGATATTTGTTCTCGAAAAACGTATTGCGTTTATGTGAGGTGTAACCCAGAAGGGGTGATTAATTGGAAGTTGGGAAAAAGGCAGAAGTCTGCATAACGTAATAAGTGTGAGAAAACGATAGATCAATAAAATTGTGTAGAATGGACAGGAACTCATGCAAAGCCGATAACGTGTTCTTACATAAAATCTGTATGAAAACGCTGTGTCATCAATAAGCAGTAATAGAGTGATAATAAAATTTAGATCATGGGAATGATGATGATATTAGGAATAACAACAATAATAATGACGATATTAGTAGTAGTTTCGCACAAACAAAAGAAGCGAGATTATAGGAAGAACGTTACTCTGGCCACTGTTAGACGAGTGAAAATATATGCAGAGCTTCTGAATGCAGAGGTTCGGTTTCATATCCCGAATAGCCAATCATTCAGCTATGTTCAGATGAGGTATGCGAAGTCTCCTTGTACAATGTTGAAGAAGTCTGTGTAACGATTGCCATGAAACATTCATACAAGTGAGGTGCTTGATGTCCACAGTTGACAAGGTGTTCGAGTATAGAACTGTCTGTCACTATTCCCCGTTTCTCCTCTGGCTAACCAAGCTGGACAATGTTCCATAATACGTTTATGGACTTGACGTTGCGTACAGCCGATGTAATTTGATGAACACGAGCAAGTTAAGTGATTCATAATACCTCCATCCCTGTGAAGTCAGTTTGAAAATCTACTGCACTCACTGAGCATTAACAAGGAGATGTGGATTTTTAACACACATGTTGAGTCACTCACTTTCTCTTTAATAGTAATATATTTAAACTGAGAGTCAGTTAAAGCATACTGTCGATGAGTCCCAAACTATGGGAAGCAAACAAGAAATGGTTATCTAACTAATCCCTATTCATTTTCAAACTGATAACAAATCAAATCCATAAAAACAGAATCCAGGAAAATATGGAGGGGGTCTCTGACTGACATCCACCTGTGACGAATTTGAAATAACACGACAGTTTCTTCCGCGAAATCATTCGAATTGTTACTAAATTACATCGCAAACTGATTCTTAAAGTTCTGCATCATCAGTCAAACAAGCTGTCATTTGTCTACTGATGACGACATTGTATGCAGTTTGCAGATGAAATAATTCGCTCAGCTTTCAAACGTACATTCTACTCAGTATCTCTTATCTTCCCATCTCCAAAAGTTTCCTTCAAACTGCAGCTATAAGTTCACCTGCAGTCTTGGTGACACTTATGTAAAGAGATCCCATAGAATCTTCCAATGTCGTCGAAAATAACATGTTCCGTAGTGGTTCCTAAGACACACAGGAGATCCCAATGCAGTTAATCCGAATGGAAATCCATCATCATCCATTGCAAAGCAGTTAAAACTGCCAGGTTACAAGATCAATATTGAGGACTACCTCAAAGTTACTTCAGATAATTCTAATTCAAGCCTATTGAAGGTGACGCAAGCACTTTGGATCAGTCACATTCATCCTTAACTGTATGTACGAAAGCAATACACTTCAATCTTCATCTACCATGGACTACTTCACCAATTTCAGAATGACTGCTCTTTGGTGTACATTCTCTTTCGTATAACTGATTAAGTGTTATGCATTTCAGTTTATTTTATTATTTTGAACCATGCTATTTACAAAAAGCATGTAAGGCGAGTGCAAAGACACTACAAAATGAAGATATGATCTCGAAAAATTAGTCACCAAAGTGCTTTATTCAAATTTATGGAAGGGACTCATAGTTTCTATTTCCTCAGACAACATTTCAGTCAAATTTATCACGCGTGATCACATCAAGGCGTTACCACAAATTTTTAGATATCGTTGACATGGTTCCACTATTTTTATTGCAATGAACAAACTGATTAACAAGTGAACACTTCTAGAGTGTCCACGTTAAGCACATATAATCGTTATCCTATTCGGAATTCTACTCTAATACTGTACTCAAATGGTACTCATATGCTTCTCTGCCTTCAATCTTGTTTTTGGTGCAGACAGTAGAGCTTTTCAGATTTTCAGGTCAGAAATTCAATTATTCCCGTTGTTCGCATTCCCAGCTAATCTGACAAAATGAATTTGCAGTGATCGTTACTAAGTGTCATCTAAATCATTTTAGATTTATAGGTCGTCTCATTTTGTAGATTGGCGGTGTAGGACACCATCAAAAGGGTAAACCTGTGTAAAACGATTCTACATCTTTGTAATAGTAAAACTCGTTGAAGTCTCATCGAAGTGTGCAACAGTTGACACACCAAGCGCTATCAGAAACACGGTCTCACCTGCATCACTAGATCAGGAGTTGAATCTCTTCATATGAGCAGAAGCGAACGAGCGACAGTGAAACAACTACAGAAAGATGAACCAAGATATTTTCAGCACGTCAGCAAATAAAGGCGGCACTGGTGTTTTCAATGTTTGTACTGTGAATTGTGTAACCCATGTTGAAGTCACCATGAAAGGCGCAGGTGCTGCATTGGATATAATGCTATGCAGAGGAGGAAAAATTTCAACTTTACCAGGCTTCATATAGTGTGACTCACGTGTGGACCGGATCGTAGTGCTAGGCATCTAACTGAAGCAGACTGAAGAATGACAGTCAGTAGCTTTCGACATCATTATCACGCTGTCATAATATAGATGCATCTTCATCGTGTGATTCGGTAATCTGTCGCATTTGCTTGTGGTATTTCAAGAGCTAGTCCGTTCGGGGAGTACCATTCATTCTTCAGTCTCTGCACAAATCGATGTCATCAAGCTCAACGAGATACAAAATATTCCTGTGGTGTTGTGAGATGACACAGAATGGTTTCCTCCGGTCTCTCCTCAACGAAAATTGTTACTTATCTGTAGGGGATTCGCAGGGAATACTATGGAGTTAATTTGGAGGGCATGATCAACTCTGCTGCAAAGTGCATTCATAACATCATTTAACTGGTGCAACAACTTTGTGGGAAAGACTCGGTTGCCATTCGTTAACACTTCCATCTGCGTAAATCACTCTTGCGGTTGTTCACTAACATGGATGAGCTATAATCCATGTGTAATGAAAAACGAACCATGAAGAGCAAATTGCTAGTTATGGAAAGAGCAAACCACCTGACTGATGTTCGAGGACCATAGGAATTCTATCAGTTCTATGGTGGCGACTGTTAAACGAAGACTATGACAATCGTTTGAATTATCCTGAAGTCATCTCCTTTTGTCACGTGACCGAATTGACCGACGGGACCTGCACAGCACTCGTCAATTCACCACACCCTTTCTTCACACTGACAACAACGATGACACCAACAACAATCAGTGTGTACCGATTTCGCCAAAACACAAACATAAGGAGGCATGAGTGTGGCGAGAGCTGGCTGCTAGCCAAAGTTGGTAGATAGTAATTGACGTCAATGTTTACGTCCCCAAAATTGGTAGTGAGAAAATGAGAACAAAGGCGGATACAGTTAGCATATGGATGATCTGACACAGCCACAAAGAGATGCAAGGTTAACTTTCTGTGAGAAACAACCAATCAAAAGACTGTATTTTCTACTAACAATAATCTGCAATAATGTACATTAAAATCTATAAATAAGTGTTGATTTTCCTTAATAAACGATCTGTTACCTGGCCCTTGTCTTCTGTTATTGCATGAGTACAGAGCACACCATCCATTGAGTTCGCTGCGTAGCAATTCAATCAAAAATACTGTCATCACACTGAATGTCTCAAGCAATACACATGTGACAGTGTTTTTTTTCGAAAATCGACAATATCACCTTCTGGAAGAAGATGCACATCGTGCATGACACTCTTATTTCTGTTGCAGTATAACATCAATGATTCTAATAATGGCAGGTAAGATGAAGAACATGCCAAAATCCATCCTGATTATTTGTTTCAGTCATCGAATCAAGATGGCCAGGAATACGATAACAGTCAACACGCTGCCTCAAAAAAAGGAATGAATCCACTGCAATCCTCGTCCCACTGAACAATGAAACTGATGTTGATTGTAGAATTATGCCATTAATAAATACAGAGGAATCGACTCAAAGAAAAGGACACGACCATTCCACTCGGCACCAGACACTTCCAATCTACCGAAGAGCACAACCTGGGTAGCGAACTCAATACTAAATAACTAACTAAATTATTCTGACACCAGCTGTGAATTTGAATAATTGTGTCTCCACGAGGCATGAAATACGACATGCTTAACAGGCGCGTAAAAGCGTATTGTTATCTGTCGACATAGTATTGGCTATGTCGTCGATAATTTGCCCCTGTCATTAAACATTGGACCATCTGTTTCCACATTATTCGACTGCACGCCATCACAGTTTTTAGTCTATCCAGGGTGCATGTCGGATAATCGTTGGTGAAGTTATGGGATGGAGACACGCATATGAATCGAAGGGATTATTCCCTCATGCAAAAACTCACTGAATATACTGACAGCATTTTGAGGCCACACTCATACTTTGATAGTTTTGTCAACAAATTGACAGGCAGAATTGAAGATACTTCCCCACCTGACATCCAACTAGTTTTTTCAATATGCGGATTGTGTCTTCGGAAGTTCCTCGTCCGTATTCTTTACTATTATTATCTATTGATTTTTTTGTTTACTTGTTATCATTTCATTATCAATCGTCACATCGTTTTCACTTATTTATCTCCGTGTTACTCTAGGTGTCTACTCACCCTCTTTCATTTCAATATGTAATTCATGGCTTGAACATTCTATCATTTCATTATGGTGTTGTCTTCTATGTCTTATATTGCTGTGATTTGCGTTGGACTTGCCGCAGTGTTACACGAATTATTAGTTTCTTGTCAGTCTCCCCTCCATTGCAACCAAACAATTACATCTGGTTTTATTTTCTTTCAACCTCAACCTTCTGTATAAAGTGCATACAAGGGTAATTTGTGGGTTGCTGTTGACTGGACTTTAAACTTCGAGTTCAATCCATGGACAGTTGGAAGTTTAAAGCTCTTCGAATGTCTTATCCCACCTGAAGGTGACAGAGCAGACAAAAATGAAGTTTTATCAGCCTTTTTTAATAAAAGTGCTGATGAGGTTATGGACGTGGAATTTTCAAGGAAAAATATATCAGTTCACCTGTTGCTGTGGAGCCAGGTACATCGGTCGTTCAACGCGTATCCTGTCAAAAAGGGTCAAAAAACACTATCCAGCGTGGCTGCAGAAAGGAAGTAATGGCTGCATAAGGAGTGCAATAATAAAACACCTCGTCAACACTGGTCATTCCATCTCAACAAACGCCTCCTTCAAAGTAATCTACAAAGTGAAGAACAACCTTCCAAAGACAGTACGATTCCGTCCTAGCCATTAAGCTAGAGGAACCAGAACTGCGCATACAAAAGAAAATTATTCAACCACTTCTACTCCCATGGTAACAACTCTGTTGATTTGACTTAACTTTCCTTTGTTTATTTGTTTGATTTGACTTAACTTTTGTTTGTATGCTTATTTTTCTACTCAAACCCCTTGTGTAATCCCGTAAATTTTGTTTCCATGTACACCCTGAGTACAACTTTTTCATTAAACTATTCATGTTATTATGCAACTCTTCTTTAACAATCGTTTGTGACAACTCACCACTTTTGTTACTACTCTCTTATATACAACATCTAATTCATCTGAACTTACTAATTGCATTTTCGTTTGACAGATTTAATGTACACACAATACAAAACAACCATATATATTAGCGATTGTACAGCTATGAAAATGAATTCGCCGAAAAGAGACTCTTCGCTGAACTACTTGTCTTCTGTCTATTAATGTTCAAATGGGAATTTTTCATGAATTAAAAAATCCTTTCACGCTATAGTGTTTCAAACTGAGTGACATCGTGTCCCTTAGTGATCATGTTATCTTCTAGTCACTGGAACATATTCCAATGTCCTTGCAATCCTGACACCTATCACCGTATATGATAGAGGTGCTACCATCCACTGTCATCGGTTAGTTGTTTTTCTCTCACTCAAATTTGTCTACTGGTTTAGGTATGTATTTCCAGAATTCACAACAAATCTATCAGACTGATTTTGTCTTATTTCAATAAAATCTATTGTTTATGGCAAATAACCTGTGCTTGTAGATTTCTTCTTCACAGCAATCCGGAGTGACAATCCAATCGGCTGACTAAACTGCATGCTGAATGCCAGGCAATATCCAAAATACACACGATTCGTCTACAGTGTGCTACCATGGTACGCTTAAAATAATGAAAAAAAATGAAACCAACTTCAAACTACGAGGTGTCCGTAGCAGAATGTCCTCTAATGCAAAGTCAGTGTTCGTCAATAAGAAATGCCAAACAGCGAGGCTGATTTGCAGGCGATCTATGGTCAGATCAAGCAGTGCATGAATACCAGACAACAAGTGAATGGATTCAGATAGACAGTGTTCCACAAACCACAGTATGTGAATAAGGCATCTAGAGCAGATAATGAATAATAATTCCTGGGACATTCCTACTTAGAAATATGGAAAAACGAAACAGTCTTGCTTTCCTTTCCTAACTGCTTTTGGCATCCTCATCCATGCCACCTACCTGTAGGTCAATCGGTGCTTCCTAACCTGATAAGTGAGGGAATCAACCTCTTTCAAATTGTTTCCAGTGATAGTGGTTGGTGTCTTCAGCTGTTGTTGTTGGTGATGGTGATTGTTTCGTTGTCTTCACCACCTCCACCTTTTCTGTGTTTACTTGAAGGCCTGTCTTTGCCACCTGCTCCTTCTCCAAACCCAATTTAGCTGTTGGGTCATTCCTAATACACGCATTCTCAACTGATTCGATAATCAAACCTTCAGTTATATCTCACTCCTTTTATTCTAGTATATCACATTTAAGACAGACACTTTGTCCAATCCTAGCATGTGTTCATGTGAAACAGTGTGCAGTACCGTAGCTGAGCTAATTGCTGATACTCTAACCTGTGTATTTGGCCTCGGAATCGTTGAAAGTTAAAATTCAAACCGGAGGATTTCGTTTAATCGACAGCAAACGATAAATTGTCCATCGTAATCCGCTTACGATTGAGTCTGTTGGTCTACATGACGGTTTCATTCTCGGATCGTCAAAAATCCTACACAAGTTTTACACAGGTTTACCCATTTGATGGCAGCTGTAACACAACATGGTATCTTAAACTGTCAATCAATGAAATGGGAGAAATCGGTGACCTTAAATCGAAAACGAAATAGATGATAGTGAGCAGCGATCAGTTCAAATCTATTTTGTCAAATCAGCTGAGAATGTAAACGACAAAAATGATCCCATATCTGACCTCGAAATCTGGAATGCACCATTGTCTGCACGAAAAACAAGATTGAAGAAAGAGAAGGATATGAAAATCGTTCGCGCACAGTAGTAGAGTAGAATTCCCAACGGCATCAGGATTATATGTGTTAAACTTGGACACCTTGGAAGTGTCCATTTCATTATCTGCTTCCTTATTGCATCAGAAATAGTGGAACTTTGTGAATGACATCTGGAACTTGCACTTTGATGTGATTTTGCGGAAAACATTTCACTAAAGTGTTGACTGAGAAAATTAAAACAATCAGTCCGTTCGATAAATTTGAATAAAGAAATTTCGACGACAAATTCTGCGAGATGATATCTTCATTACGTAGTTTCTCTACAATCACTCAACACTAGCATGGTTCACAATAATAAAATAAAATAATGTTAAATGCATGACAATTACTCAGTTATATACAACAAAGGTACATACTAAAGACCAATCATTTCCAAATAGGTAAAATAGTCCATGGTAGATGAATGTTGAAGTCTATCGCTTCTGTACAAACAGTTCAGGATGTATTTGACTGATCCGAAATGCTTCCATCACCTTCAATAAGCTTGAAGTAACTTTGAAGCAGTCCTCAATATTGATATATGATTTTGTGCCCTGACATTATTAACTGCCTTGCAATGGATGATGATGGATTTCCATTCGGATTAATTGCATTGGGATTTCCTGTGTTTCATAAAATACATTTGACTACATATTCGTTTCGACGACATTGGAGCATTCTATTTCCTTTGCGCATATAAGTGTAGCGGGAACTGCAGGAGAACTTGTAGATACAGTTTGAAGTAGGTACAGGGATAGAAAATTTTTGAAATGTGTGTGCGCTGTTGAATGTGCGTTTGAAAGTTGACCGAATTCTTTTATCTGAGAACTGTATACTATGTCGTCATCAGTAGACAAATGACAGCTTGTTTTACTGATGATGCAGAACTTTAAGAATCAGTTTGCGATGTAATTTAGTAACAATCTGAATGATTTCGCGGAAGAAACTGTCGTGTTATTTCAAATTCGTCACAGGTGGATGTCAGTCAGAGACCCCTCAACCCACATTTTCCAAGATTCTCTTCTTATGGATTTGATTTGTTATCAGTTTGAAAGTGAATTGGTATTGCTTAGATAACCATTTCTTATTTGCTTCCCATAGTTTGAGACTCATCCACAGTGTGCTTTAACTGACTCCCAGTTTAAATTTATCACTATTATAGAGAAAGTGATTGACTCAGCATGTGTGTTAAAAATAAAAATCTCGTTGTTTATGCTCAGTCAGTGCAGTAGATTTTCAAACTGACTTCACAGGGATGAAGTCAACCTCAATATGTATTATTAATCACTTAACTCGCTCATGTGCATCAAATCATATTGACTGTACGCAACGTCAAGTCCACGAACGTTTTGTGGAACATTTTCTAGCTTGGTTAGGCAGAGGAGAAACGGAGAATAGTGACAGACAGTTCCATGGTTGAACACCTTGTCAACTCTGGACATCAAGCACCCTCACTTGCATGAATGTTTCATAGAAATCGTTACACAGAGTTCTTCAACATTGTACAAGGTTACTTGGCATACGTCATCTGAACATAGCTGAATGATTGGTTATTCGGGATCTGAAATCTGACCTGTGCATTCAAAAGCGCTACGCATATTCACTCACCACACCGTGGCTAGAACAACTTTCTTACTATAATTTTGCTTCTTTTGTTTATGCGAAATTACTAATAATATCGTCATTATTATTGTTGTTATTCTTAAGATCGTCATTATTCCCATCATCCATGGTTTATTATCACTTATTACTGCAGAACAATTTTTTGTCTTTGTATTTAACAGAATCAGACTAGTCTTGTGATTACTTTCTAAAATAGAATTACCATTGCACAGGTAATGAGAATGAATCGTCGGAAATTCCAGTGCTCATTAGTGTTATAGAAATCATTCGGCTTTAAAGGGTTCAAAAATTCTGTAGGAAACAGAAAATGTGTCAGCCTGATTTCTAGGAAATTGCTGGTGAAGTTAGAAACGCAGACCTTTTTTGAAATATCAACACCACACTGAAGTTCTTATCACTCCTCGAAATCATTTAGAGAATCATTGAAATTCGGGAGACACAAGAGGGCTCATTCATACCAGAACATAATCTTCAGGGCGAAAATAATTTGATGCTATCATGTTTCACACCAAGAGCCATCTCGTCAATATGTGGTGATGTTAAATTTTAGTCACTAGAACATATACTAAAAAGTTTTTTTCACTCCTAACTCCTATCACTGAATAATTCATGGGACATTTTCTACTGAGAAATATGAGAAAAACGAAACAAGTGGTGATTCAGCGGGGAGACTCATTTCTACGAAATTATTATCAAGCTGTAGAATCGTGTATAATTATCGTTTTTAACAAAATTTATCCGGTGAGGGAATTATATAGTATATAAGAATACGTGAAGTAATAATATTATGAAATGCAATTAAAAGTGAGATGCTTGTGATAAAAATCATAGTGTTTTTTTATTACAGCTTGATTCCACACCTTATTTTCTTGGTACAGATATGGAATTTTCAGCATGTGATATCGGTAGCCCAGATTTCGCAGGCCAACCATAGATATCAGGTGTGCAACGGCAGGAGATCGAATCCCTGACCATGTGCATAATCGGCGAGAGTCATAACCGCTGTGCCACTGACGAACACAGTGTGATGTGGCAAAACAAGTAATGACATATACAGAAACACACACAGGATGTAAAGAACTTGGAAAGGGGTTTGTAACAATTATTGGAAAATCACTACCATGTATGAATCAGAGTACAAGTACATTAAGTTTGATAGACTTCAGTATCAACAGCAGGTCATGTCAGTTGCGATACATAAATTCATACTACTTACTAACGAGAAGTAGCTTGAATGTGCGCACGAAAGGAACAATAACGAATGGCAATGACGAGAAGAGAACAGAACAATTCTAATCGACAAACTGTCGTTCATCTACATATTCATATGCTAATTCCTCCTTATGTTATTGCAGGTGGTCAAAGAGGTTGTTTTTTACAAAATGTAGGTGACGGACAGCTCATTACTGTGGCCACATCATTCTCCGTGTTTTGTTATCAAGTAAAATATACGGGGAAACGTACATATTACAGTAGGAATTTTGTGCTGATACAAATTAGTAGTGATTTCCGCTCTCTCGAAACATTCTTTATATTATTGCCTGTATTTGCATTATCTTACTGTTGCTGTTGACCTGTTCAATGAACTGTATGTCACTTCTTTTCACCATCACATGCTACAGAGATTATAAGTATGAAATGAATGTATTTTTTAGAATTTTTAATATATCTGTGCGTTGAAGTTTCTGTAGCAATTTGGTTAAGTTTCGAAAGTGGAGTTGATAACACCACGCCCCAACCCTCCCTCTTTATCCGGGATTTGGACCGGCTAGAAAACTAGTGAGGTAGTAATCTAGGCGAGGAAAACACAGCGAGGCGTTTGGAATAAAAACAGGCGTCAGACAACAGTGCTTATTATCACCAATGATATTCCTAATTGTGGTGGACTCGATTATGTGTCAGACAGTGGGAAACGAGAAGACAGCGATATCCTGGACCGACGTGAAGAGTCTAGAAGACCTGGATTTCGCGGATGACTTATGTTTGATGTCACAAAACATCGAAGACTTACAAGCGAAAACCGACAAACTGGTCGAAGAAGCAGCCACAGAAGACAGGACTCCGGGTGAACATAGACAAGACGGAGGTTATGAAAATAACCAACCAACAACAACAGCAGCAGCAACATCCAGCGCCAATCACCATCAACGGTAAGGATTTGAAAGAGGTTACTTCTTGCACTTATCTAAGCAGCATTGTCTCAACTACAGGAGACAGGAACGGACGAGGATGTCAAATCGAGAATCAGGAAGGCGAGAAACACATTCATCAACCTGAAACCAATCTGGAAATCTTCGTCACTCAACTCAGCATCAACAACAATATTCGGAATTTCAATACAAACGTCAAGTCAGTCAGTTCTTCTATACGGATGGATCAGAAACTTGGCGGGTCACCAAGAACATTTCCAACAGCCTGTTGCAGACATTTATCAACAACGGTCTTCGCTCTATACTGAATATCAGATGGCCGGAAATAATCACCAACAAGAAACTATGGGAAGAAACAAAACAAGAACCAATCGCCCAACAAATATGTAGGAGAAAGTGGAGATGGATTGGACACTCGCTGAGGAGGCCGCTGGGCGACATCGCGCGTCATGCCAGTGCTCGAGTGGAACCCTAAAGGTAAGCGGCGAGTGGGACGTCGAAGGGTGACATGGATGAGATCGTGTGAAGAGGAGCTGAAACAGTATGGACTAACATGGATGCAAGTGAAAAGTAAAGCAGAAGACAGAAGCAAGTGGAGACGTGTAGTTGAAGCCCTATGTTCCACTAGGAACCCAAGGGAACAATAATAATAATGAATGTATTCGAAATTGAGGTTTTACATCTTTTTTCTACTATCCCTTGATCATATATAGTTCAATGTCACTGCCACAATTATTTGACCGATTCCACCTCATTCGTCTGAAAATGACTGTCCTCCGAAATCGACTGCTTAACTTATATCCGTGGATATTCAATCCAGTGTTTTGAATGACAAATTATTTTTTGAACGAGGAGAAATTACGCTAGAACCCGAATTGAATTCACCTAGTCTTCAGTCACTAGTGAGAACCAGATTGTTACCAGTGTTGTTGAAGACCCTTTGAGATCTAGAGAGAATATCTTATCTGGAAAAGTCTTCATAGACTGAAAGACTGACCAGAAGTTTCTAAACTAACCACAAACAATACCTTCAGACGGTATACGACAATCAAATTTAGGTGTGCAGATGCTTCGACAAGAACATGAGAGATTTTCTCGCTGCATTTCAAAAAAAGCCTGCTATGTAATGTTCCTAACTGCCACAAACATTTCCCTCAACAATATACTGTTATTCATTCGCATAAATCGGTTGATTTCAAATGACTGCCTCATAGTTCAGAACGTTCAAATAAACAGATGAACTAAAATCTTTACATTCAAATGAACTGTCGTCAAGATTTGACAGAATAGTTCTAAAATATTTGGGCGCTGAGTGAGAAGTAGACATTTGTAAAAAAAATTATATTTGTAAAGTCTCAGCGAGATTGAGTAATTCCAACGTTTCGTTCGGCAATCCGGTCCGAACTTCTTCAGGGAAATTAATCGAAATTAACATAACATAGGTTTATATATAAAAAGGAACATTACTTGTTTTTGAAAATTTGTCCAATCACGAGTCATTCAAAAAGTACCAACAAGTATGATAAACAAAATTTTATGAGCTGTGATCAAAATTTGACCTCGGACTTACAAATATTGGTCTACCTTTGTTAAACACTTCAAACAGAGTGTGTATGTGTGTGTGGGTAAACAGTTGTAAAACATGTCTTAACTTTTCCATAAGAAGATATGGACAGTCGAGAATTTCGACCAAATATTAATAATTAGTGATACATATCCATTTTTTATTTATTAATAAGGATTTCCTATGCATCAGCTAACATCACGCCTTCATGTCTGTTCACACTGTTAGTATCTAGAATTTTATGATTAGACGTATTTTCGAAATTATGGTGTTTAGGATTAGCGTTTAGTAGAAGCACCCTGTCGGACTTTACAGTTGAAATTTCTTCAAGCTGCAAGCTATTCATCTGAACAGTTCCAACGATCAGTGTTAATAAATGGATAGAGGTTGGATGACATATAATATACATATATCAGTTGTCGAATAAGTCTGCCTAATCTTGGGTTAAAAATAAGATTCTGATGTTCTTGATGCTGATTATCAAGCGCAATAGCTAACAGTTACTACAACTTACTTACGAGAAGTAGAGTAAATGTGCGCTCCAAAGGAACAATAATGAAGAAGAGTTAGCAGAAGAGAACAGAGATAGTTAGAGTCGACACATTCTCGTATATATATATATATATATATATATATATATATATATATAGCGTCGGTGGCACAACAGTAGACTGCTCGCCGACCACGCAAATGGTCCAGAGTTGGTTACCCGGCCAACGCACTCCTTTACTTCGGTGAGTCAGTAATAACACTGGTATAGAGGAAATGTTAAGCATTAGGCTAGCAAACTCATCCTGCTCCAGAAAATTCAAGCATCTAGCTTGAAGACATATTTTCCACTGGGAACGTAAAGGAATAAATGTATTTATATATGTATATATGAATATTTCTGTGATGCGCTACTGACTGATTATATCTTAGCGAGAAACTTCAAAAGTACTCTCCGACAACCACTCACCCAATTGAACTCGCCAGTATGAGAAGAAGACGATGTCTAAAGATTTATATACGCCTTAAAGTGCTCATCAAATTCCCCACAACATCTGTAGGAGAATAAATATTGATATATTTTAATCGAGATAGTCAGATAATCCTACTGGATGAATATTTATGTAATACCCTTTAGGTATCGATTGACTTCTGTGTGTTTGTAATCAATATTTCACTTTAAGGACTGTCTGATAATCAGCTGATATTCACCTTCTGTTTCTTGTGAAGAAATCAATTAACTTTAACACAAATATGGTCACAAACTGATGGCAGTTGGAGAATTATTGATGAAAACCAAGAAGTACTGAACAGATGTTTCATACTAGCTTGAAACTCTTCCAATTGGAAGTCGCGCACTGCAGAGGTCAACGATGTCTTGAGTAAATTGAGCAATATCTGATCGGAATGGCAATATATCAAGCAGTAAGGGGCGTTAGTATTCATGGATTACTTACTTCAAACACATTGGCTCAGATTGTGAAGTGAAGTGAATGATTTCAAACTCTTTTGATGTACTGGATTTTTATTCTGGCAGAAAACGCAGTACACATCATTCCACTAGTGTTGCACTTTGTAGGATGTTTCAGCAGTCATAAAATTCAACTTACGTATACTTGTTCTTCGGTAGAAGGATGAATCTAAGAGAACTCATGGGTAGGAATTCGGAGATGAAATGGATAAATTTCTTACACTTATTCTATGCATAGTTTACTATTCGTTGTTCGCAAATTTATCAGTTGAAAATGAAAAGCAGACACCGGAATACCTGTAAGATCAACTTGTTTAAATCGCAAACATTCTCATCACTGGAGAGACTCGTGTGGAGAAGGAAGTCGATATTACTACTGGTTGATTTAAGTATCTGAAAGAATTCTAGGGAATGAATGCCTGAAAGAGACACCATCATTATTCCACTCACACTTAATCACTCACAGCGAAAGGTGAAAGGTGAAATGGTCTAACAGACAGGTGAGAAGTGAGATCAGTCATGCAGAAGACAGTGTGACAGCACAGTGTTAATCGAATGATCACGTCGATTATTTCATATTATTTCGTGTAAACTGCAACTCTACGCGTCATCATCGAACAAAGCATGGAATGGCAATCAAACCTCTACCTCAGACTTTGAGAAGGCCTTCGACAGCGTTGACCGCGGAGTAATTTGAAAACTACTCGGGTACTACGGCGTACCCCAAATATTCATCAACCTTATTCAACAGCTGTACGACAATGGCACATGTCAAGTGATCCACAACGGAAAACTCAGCGAGGCGTTTGGAGTAAAAACAGGCGTCAGACAACAGTGCTTATTATCACCAATGATATTCCTAATTGTGGTGGACTCGATTATGTGTCAGACAGTGGGAAACGAGAAGACAGCGATATCCTGGACCGACGTGAAGAGTCTAGAAGACCTGGATTTCGCGGATGACTTATGTTTGATGTCACAAAACATCGAAGACTTACAAGCGAAAACCGACAAACTGGTCGAAGAAGCAGCCACAGAAGACAGGACTCCGGGTGAACATAGACAAGACGGAGGTTATGAAAATAACCAACCAACAACAACAGCAGCAGCAACATCCAGCGCCAATCACCATCAACGGTAAGGATTTGAAAGAGGTTACTTCTTGCACTTATCTAAGCAGCATTGTCTCAACTACAGGAGACAGGAACGGACGAGGATGTCAAATCGAGAATCAGGAAGGCGAGAAACACATTCATCAACCTGAAACCAATCTGGAAATCTTCGTCACTCAACTCAGCATCAACAACAATATTCGGAATTTCAATACAAACGTCAAGTCAGTCAGTTCTTCTATACGGATGGATCAGAAACTTGGCGGGTCACCAAGAACATTTCCAACAGCCTGTTGCAGACATTTATCAACAACGGTCTTCGCTCTATACTGAATATCAGATGGCCGGAAATAATCACCAACAAGAAACTATGGGAAGAAACAAAACAAGAACCAATCGCCCAACAAATATGTAGGAGAAAGTGGAGATGGATTGGACACTCGCTGAGGAGGCCGCTGGGCGACATCGCGCGTCATGCCAGTGCTCGAGTGGAACCCTAAAGGTAAGCGGCGAGTGGGACGTCGAAGGGTGACATGGATGAGATCGTGTGAAGAGGAGCTGAAACAGTATGGACTAACATGGATGCAAGTGAAAAGTAAAGCAGAAGACAGAAGCAAGTGGAGACGTGTAGTTGAAGCCCTATGTTCCACTAGGAACCCAAAGGAACAATAATAATAATAAACTTTATTAAAGAAAGATACTCTCGAATTCGATATCAATCCATTTAATTTGAAAAGTATATTTCCATGTGGCCTAGAAATAGCCTGTTCTGTAGTGATCAATATTCTTTCAGTTTTCTTAACTGTCAATAGGATGACATCACTAGCTAATTAGGTGTTCCATGTACTTAGTGAAACATCAGGAGGAATATTAAATTAGAGATTTCATATTGTCTTCTGTCTGACTGAACCAACTGCTTGTCAGTCTAAAATGCTGTTTCACCTTCTCTTTCTGCTACTTTTCAATGAATAACATGGGTGAGTAAATAGTACAGAAACCAGTGCAATAAGAGGAGATCTGGAGAAATGGACCATCACGTTTCTACTTGATGAACTCGATCAGTTTGGCTGAACACAAACTGTCGCACTGGTAGATGAAGCAAGAGTTGACTAGCTGTTTCACTTTCTTATTCTGTTTCCGAATAGCATCCGTCAGCATGCACAATCATATGCTCCATTCTCTCCATGTTTCCAATATGACCACTCAGTCATTTGACAGTATTAATCAGCCTGAATGAAAGTAAATGTGGACATTAATCATTATGATTATTCATCATATATTCGTGGTCACTCATGATCATTTACTTTGAAAATTTTGACGTGACTTCTTCGATGTTACTGAAAAGACGTTTATAGGGATCCATGACATTCAATAAAACGTACCTTGCTCAATCTGTCCTTCTTTATCTCCCGTCAGCCTCTTCCACGCCAGCAAATTAGTCTCCAAATGCTCCGAACTGTCTCTCCTTCCTTTAACCATTGAACGCTTGAACATTCATTTCTCACTCAGACTCCACTCGACGCCTTAATGATGTCACACAACTGTGTGCTCAGCGTATTCCAAATCCATATCCTTTCCTCCTTTATATTTGTTGAGTGAAAGGTTCTTGTCGGCTGTTTCTACACCAGACTCCCTTACTACTCATCTTCTCGAGACATCTGATATTCAGTATGGAGTGGGAGTAGCTTTTGCTAAGGTGCTTTTCTTAACACACTGAGTATATGAACCATTTAAGAGAACTCGACTGTTATGAGTGTTGAATATCCGGAGCATCTTTCTTCCGCTAACCACAGCAGATTTTCACTGGTCTCATATTATTGAAGGTTTGTCTCGCATTTCCAAACCTGACTAGTATTCATATCCTCACATGCACAACACTAGTAGCTGAAAGGTTGATTCTCAGAAATGGTTGGTGCTGAGACTATCTACCATCACCTGGAAAATTGTCCCCCCCCCCCCGTTGCAGAAACTTGAAAGCACAGAATACTACGACAGCAATAGGCAAACCACATTTATAAATGAATCGGGATTTTGCATTTGTTATTGACAGAATGACTTGTTATCAATTTATGAGTCTTTCTCAGAGATTTGCGTGTTGACTTATGAATTAACTGCAGAACATAACTGTGTATCTGTCAGTTCTTTGCTTATTTATATGTCTACTTTGCATTCTACACTGACACTATCTGCATCTTTCATTCGTTTGTCTCGCTTTTTTTCTCTCAAGCATGAAATGATAAGTTGAAAATCTGGATCTTATTTTTCATGCTGAGTGCTGTTGACCTCCACACACACTTGAGAGTAGTGAAAGCTTGTCTTGCTTTCCCGATTCTTGCTTTGATATCCTCGTCATTTCCGCCGGCCTGTAGTTGAAACGACGCTTCCCAGGTAGTTAAAAGAGGTTGTTTATTTCAGGTTCCTCCCATTTATGCTGATCATTGTCTGTTGTTGTTGTTGTTCTTGTCCAGGAATCTTCATCACCTCTGTTTTCTGTATGTTCACCTGAAGTCTTATCTTCTGTGGATGCTTTTTCTGCCAACTTGTTGCTTTTCGCTCGCATATCTTCCAGTTTGTGGGAAATCAGACAAATGTCATCGGCGAAGTCCAGATCCTCCAAGTTTTTGGTGTGTGTCCATTTTATGCCTGTTTCCATATTGCCCACTGTTTGTCGTATTATCCAGTCTACTGCAATCAGGAAAATCATTGGCGATAGTAGGCAGCCAGCCAGCCTTGATTTACTCCTGTCCTCACTTCGAAGGGTTCCGTAAGTTTCCCGTTGTGGATTACTTGACATGCAGCATTGTCGTACAGCTGTTGGATGAGATGTATAATTGTCGGTGGCACCTCGTAGTAACGAAGTAGTTTCCAAATCACCTCTCAGGTGACGCTGTCGAAGGCCTTTTCAAAGTCGATGAAGTTGAGATAGAGAGGTGACTGCCATCCCAAGCTTTGTTCAGTGATGATCCGTAATGTGGCGATTTGATCAACACATGACTTGTTTCTCCTGAATCCAGCCTGTTCCGGTCGAAGTTTTTAATCCAGGGCTTGTTTGATTCTCTCCAGGATGATGCGGCTTAGTATTTTGCTTGGGATGGACAGAAGCATAATTCCGCGCCAGTTCTGGCATTGACGTAGGTCTCCTTTCTTTGGTAGTTTGAATAAGTATCCTTTCTTCCAATCCTTGTGTACTTTGCCTTCTTTCCACACCTTCTCCAGTAGTGACGTCATCAAGTCCACTGTTGTCTCTGGGTCCATTTTCAATGCTTCTGCTGGGATTCCATCTTGTCCTGCTGCTTTTCCAGCTCTTAGCATCTTGATTGCCTTCAGGACTTCTGATTTCGTCCAGGGGGGTTGGTGTTCACTGGTAGCTCTGTCTCCGTCGCTGGTATTGTTGTGCGCGTTGTAAGTGATGGTCGATTTAGGAGTGTTTTGAAGTGTTCAGCCCAGTATTTTCTTTGCTCCACTTCTTTGGTAATTGACTTCCCACTGTCATCCTTCACTGGCTCAATTCGCGTCAAACTTTTGCTAAACATGAATAGGAAATGACAATTACTATGACGGAGAAACAACATAACAGAAATATACGATCTCTTACTACTTGCTACTGACAAGTAGTATAAAATAAAAGGGAAACAAATTTCTCTTCTATTAATCTGATGAACTTTTCTGTGTCTACTGCAAAGCAGCTGGACATGCCTAATTATATTTCTCCAACAAAATAATGGAAATCAACTCCTCACTAGTCTCACAACCCAAGACAACCTATAGTGGACTGAATTTGTCCTTGACCAGTGTCCTATATGACCTGAATGTGTGACACATTCCTTTTGACAATAGTAATAATAATCATGAAGTGGTTTGTTGGATGATGACTAGCTTGGGGATTGCAAGATGCGAATTTCAACTTTTTTTTGAGAGTAACTCGTCTTCTGGATGTACCTGCGTTCCCAGTGATTGACTACGTTCCGACTAAGCCCCGAGTTCAGTGCGCATCGTTTCAAACGCCGAATTGTTACCCACTACACTACCTGGCTGACGACAGTCCCTTCCTGTTACACTAACTAACGAGTCAATCCCAAGTAGAGTGAAAGGTGCATACCGGATTCCACTACTGGTGGCCATCCAACAATTTACCTCAGATTAGTTTTCAGACATCGTCAAAGTGTCTGTTCTTGCAGACAGCATATCAAGTGAGGCTGAATATTTCGGCCCAATCAATCAAAGGAAAGATCAAAGCTGAATAAAGAGCAAAAGAACAGTCATCACCACCATATTCTAAGTAATAATGTTTTTCATACAGTATGGAAATTCCGGCACACACTACTCACTTGACTCCGCTGTCAATGACGTCTGCTTCGAATTTCGTGAAAATGATTTTTATCAGCGCTGGACGTTTATATTTATGCAGCCAAATGAGGATTTCATCTTAGACACACAAATTCTTATTTGAAATAACAAACCGCAACAGCGATTATCGAATGTCGTGTAAAAGAAACTGTGTACAAGCATTTTTCAGAAGGGCTGAAACACGTTTTGACACTCCAGCCCTGGGGAGAGTAGGATATCAGCATGCATTAGCCTTCCTCAAGAAAAACGCATGCACCTACAATCTCATCAGAAGTGTGTAAAGGTTGATTCAAACTACTAGAGAGAAACCATCCCCACAAACCAAGAGAAACTCCACTGAGAAATCACACCTTGAATACTAAACCATACACAGTCATTTCATCCAATACTACTGCTACTACTGTGGTGGGAGCTGGCTGCTAGACAGCATTGGTAGACAGTAATTGACGTCAACGTTTATGTCCTAAATACTGGTCAGGTGAAAACAAGAACAAAGACTCACTCAACGACTAATCACAGCAGACTTTGCGTAGGCGGATACATTTAGCAGAGAGATGATCTTACATTCAAGAAACAGCCATAAAGAGATGATAGATTAACTTTCAAGGAGAAACAACCAAGCAGAAGACTGTGTTTGTCTGCTAACAATAATCTATAATAATGTACACGAAAATCTATAAATATGTGTTGATTTCCTAAATAAAGGATCTGTTGCGTGGCCCTTGTCTTCTGTTGTTACACTAATAATAATATCATTATTATTAACAGCTTAGCTTCTAAAACAATTCTTATATACTGTACAGAATTTCCAACGGAGCTTATTGCATATTATCTTCTTTTGGTCCATGGTCTTTAAATAAAAGAATAATCGACAGTAGATCGTGTGACACAGTTCTGTCTTACCTCGAGCACAAACCAATCCGTATGAAGTCTCTTCTTTCGAGTACAGTTCTTTGTCGCATGTTTAGTATGAACTTGAGAAACTACGGGTTGGTAATTCTTTTAATACCCGTCAGAGTCAACAACATTATTAGAGTTCATATTTCACTAAATATAATCAAAGTGAATAGAGGAAGTTATATGCCATCTATTGACGGAGGTTACCGGTAGCCCAAGTTTCAAGCAGGCCGCCATATTATGAAAAACAAATGACGCAACAGCAAAGAAACGTGAGATTAGCGCCATCTCGAGAATAAATTGAATGACCCATGATAAATAAATGACTGGTCATTGTGAGCGTATTATATATGTGTATGTTCAAAAACTGTTATCACAACATTTTTTTCAATAATAACAGTAGCTTCATGCAGAAAAATGTTTTTTTTTCCACTATACAGAATTTCCAACAGGTTTCTTACTGTGAAGCACTTACTACATCTGTTGAATCTAGAAGTAATGAAGTGATGAACGACTACGTGAATATATATCAATTGAAGCGATATGAGTTTAATCCTGGCACGATCCTATAATTCACAATGTTCATCCTTCATTTCTATGGAGAAACTGTTAGCAGTCGGTTGAAAACATTGCCACTTTTAGAAATGACCGTATGAAAAGAAGTGCATGAAATCGAGCAAAGACAATGAACTTAGGTAAATGGAAAGTTTAGGTTGTCCAGCAGACGACCAAATCTCTCACTACTAAAGCATTCCCTTATTCTGATCTCAGACATAAGTAGCATTGTCAGTTGTATTCACGAGGCGTCAATATCTTAGAATGATATTCATCCTCTCCGAAATTCATATATATATTGCTGTTATTTTTCGAGAGTAATTCCTCTTTTGCGGCTTCAGTTTCCATGGGATCAGCCATCTATTCAGGATTACATGATTATTAACTAACGAATGACAATGTATGTATTTAGAAAAGCTGAGATTTAGTTATTCCGATAGTTCATCATATCAGAAAGACATTAACCATCATCTTCTTCAACCACATCACATATTTCATCTGTTGTTAGTACTGATGCTAACTCTCGAATAAATATTTCCAATATTCCAGATCATGTAGAATCGTGTGGGATGGCACAAAAGCATCTCATTTTGAATATAAAGTTCATTCGGAATGATTTGATTTATTGCCAATGGCCATTATTAGTTGAGTATTACATTCTCAGGCAACTCTAAATAATAGTAACCCAAACTGAAACGACCTACGAACGCACAAACGACCTTGTTAAGGACAACTTCGACCAATCAGAATGCTCAAAAAACGGGGCATAATTGTAAAAAATCGCTTATATAAAAGTAAAGCAATGTTAAAAAAAAGTTACAAAGGATAAAGTTCTTCTGTATGTTGCAAAAAAAGCTCCCAGTTTCTCATAGGAGTCTTTATACTCATATTAAACCAACTTATGTACATAAACTCATCCAGATAACTGTATATCATTGGATTTCTTCATCCGTTCACGAATCTAATCCTTTTTTCCAGGTGATTCCAGAAACTTTCGGTGCAATTAGTATGAGTTCCATCCAAAGGATTGCGAAAACCGTCTGTGTGATTGACTACATGATGAATATACCCGAGATGCGACAATTGACCATAACTACTCCATTCGTCGGTGCGAATGGTGGTCCCGGGCAACACTAGGCGCTGGATAATAGGCAATAATACACCAGCACTGCGATTAGGAATCGCAGCAGAGGTGTAGAGCATCCATAATTACTTCTAGAAACAACAGAGTCACCTGATTAGTTTCGCAAGGTCGTTTGTGCTTTCGTAGGTTGTTTCGGTTCGGGTTCATATTGTTTAGAGTTGCCCATTCTCAATCAAGTTGATTGTCATTTAGCTTTGTTAGACCCAATATACTTAAAGTAAGGATCTTACATGATGAAACCAGACTTTAAGTTTGAAAAAGATGAGATTATATCCGATCAAGAACCTGCATGATGTATATCAGCTGAACATCACAAAAGGTATATCAGATGTGGATAATTTGTAGTTTCATACAACCGGTTCCCTTTATTAGTTTGAAGACAGAAAGAACGAACATGTTTGCAGGATAATACGAGCTTGTTTCATTTCGTGGATTCTCATCAACTGCATACATCCTAAATGAAATCAAATTATAGGTTTCAAGAAAGTTGTGGAACATACTTTTTCATAATTACTTTGAGTTATAGATAGAAGGCATAAGGAACATAAAACAACTAATTATATATAGTGGAATTAGATGAGAGGGGTAATAGTTCAGATTTCTATTGGAAAACACAGATTAGTTAGAGGCATATTACAGGGTCAGGGTCAGAGAACAGAGTGAATTTACACATCTTGTGGTGGAGAGTTTAAGAAGGTGGGGGTGAATAGTGAAGTAACATTTTTAACTTAAACAGACAAACAATTAAGTAGATTTAGAAACTTGAAGGTCAAAATTGAATAGAATGTTACGTAACAAGACAAACACAGGCATACTGACAGAAAGGCAAAACAAAAATAAAATAGAGTTAGGGTTACCAAGATAGTGAAAGATTAATCACACTATCTTTCTGTATACAGAGGTCTTGTCGAAATCTCTTGATAGCAATGACTTCTGCGAAGCGAAGTAGCCATGGGTTTCTTTGTGTATTGATTATTTTGAAGGCTTGGCTAATTTCTACTGTGTGTCCTGTGTCAATTAAATGTCTGGCGATTGCATTCGATAACACTTTTCTTCCTTTTGTAAGGAGACTCTTAGGAATGCGTTCAGAAAATCCAGTAGATGCTGTCCTCTCAGTCCTTCCTATGTACTTGCTTCCGCAGGTGCACGTGAATTGGTTAATGCAGTTGGAGTTGACGTGAGTAGGGTACTCATCTACTTTTGACTGGGTTAACGAGCACACAGTGTTGTAAAATAGGATCAGTCTGGCGGCTGGTAACGTTCTTTTTATTGCATCTGTGGTTCTTTTTTGTGTTCTTGTGGATACGTCTTCCTCTTTGTACGCTAGGCAGATGAAAACTGGTTTCTTTTCAACGGTGTCAGGTTTCGGTTTGTGTGCTTCTTCATTTCTATACTTTAATATGAACTTTCGAGGATATCCATTCTCGATAAGGTTCTTTTCGATGATCGCAAGTTCTTCTTCAATCTTGTCTTCTGAACATATTTATTTGGCTCTGCTGAAGAGCGTTTTTACTAGACATCGTTTGCAACTGGTTGGGCAAAAGCTATGATAATGTAAGTATTGACCAGTCCAAGTTTCTTTCCTGTAGACAGATTTTTGAATCGTCCCATCGTTTCTTCTTTTTATTTTGACATCTAGGAAATGGAACTGGTTGTTTCTTTCGTAGTTTGTAAATGATGTATTTGGCGCCATCTTCATCGCCTGATGGTTTTATTGGTATAAGAGCTCGTCTCAGTTTGACTGCATCAATGCTTGCCAGTGGTTTATTTAGGCTGATCCTTATTTCAGTGCCTTCAAGCTTGAGTATAGTCTGTTTATATTTCGTGTCACTGAATTTCATTAAACGTGAGCCGATAGTACGCATGCTTTCACTCACTTAAGACCTCTTGAATCTTCCCACATATTTTGTTCCTCAGAGTATGAAGAGTGTTGTAAAAGAAATATAAGAAAGACTCTGTCTTCTTGAAGGAGCGGACGAGATGTGGATTTATACTGCCTTGTGGTTATACAGTTGTATTACTGTAAGTCCTTTAGTCCAGAATTATATGAACATGGTCATGACAGAATCTATTGGCAGGTTCCTTAAAGTGTATGGTGGGATTGTGGTGGCTGGTGAAATGGAAAAAATTGTTTTCAAAATCTCTTCAGTTCCCGGTTGATCTCTAATGTTGATGATTCACATTGTGGTTGTGTGCTCTATTGGCAATGTATTGATGTGTGGTGTGATTTTGTTTAAGTGAACCAAGATCATTCTGACGTTGAACTGACTTCTGGAGTTGTTGGCATAGGATTCTTGAAGAGACAGTTCCCCCCCCCCCACATCCAAACCTCCTTGATTCTCAGCAACCCCTTGCAGTTGACATTGGTTAAATAACTTCGTTATATGGTACATGTTTGTACCTGGGAAATTCCTGGATCTGTAGAGCTGACTAACACTATCGTGGAGGTAATTTTTCTTTTTGATATTGTTACTATAGCCACTGAATAGTGCCACACAGATTTTATCGCAGGTTACCATCTTTTTAGCGGCACCAGGATCATTTTTGACTGTGCGTATCTCAAAGAGGTTGTGTTTAGCAATACAGTGGAACGCAAAATGATCGGCATCCTGCCTTCAAACCAAAACGCGTTGATTATATTCGTTAAATTTCGCTGTAATTAAATCACTTCAACAGAGAATTTGAATTTGAAATTTCTACTCATGATTCTAGCCTTGTGTATATGTTAGTTCCAGTAGAAACTTTATATATGATTTGAGCGTCTTCATGCGTATTTCTCTGGTTGTTGCAATATTTGTCTGTTGCTAAGGTCAGCGAGAACACATGTTCAATCTTAAAAAAATTGTTTGTGTATTAATGAAACACATATGGAAAGTTTTATGTGTATGCCTACATATATATGTTTATTTCATTTGGTCGCCTTTTATTTACCTTTGAATTTAAATACTTCGATAATTGTGATTATTATTATTATTACTCCTGTTGACTGATTAAAACAAATTCTATTGAATATTGAATATAAATAACAAATGTGCAAAACATGCATTCAAATATTAACAAGACAAAGGTTTTTAAAAAATGTGTAAGATTTGGAATTTTTTCCCTTTATACCCGTAGGCTAATTCGATATAGAAATCTGTATATATATATATATATATATATCATTTAGAAACAGTTACTTTTCAAATGAAATCTCTTGGGTAATTAAAATAGAATAAAATAAAATTGTTCATACAGACAAATTAAAACGTAGGAACGAACTTGTTGCCATGGCGTTGAAATATATACAACTATCGAAGTGAAACAGGCAATACTTTCTTCGAAACCAATACCAAAGAAAGAGAATAATTTGCATTTGAGCTGATGTCACCCATCTCTGGTGGAATTCATCACTCACCTTGCACACTACTTAGCATTCATCAGCCGTATCTATCGGTTTTAGCAGTATTTCAGTGTACCCCACTCACCCTGATATTCGAAATCAGCATCAACTGATCAATAAACCGAGTCTTTATTCAAGTGTTGGTTTGTAGGGATTTGTTTGATTGGTAACAGGAATTCATCATGAGCTGACATCGATTACAGAACCGTTGGCGAACAAGCTGTGGGTACTGGATAGCTGTTCCGTCATAGTTTGGGACTCTTCATCAGTACGCACCCACCGCCAGGGTTCGAACCCAGGACCTTCTGGTTACAAGGCAAGCTAGCTCGTATACCATCCAGCCACTGGGACCCAATCCAATGGCCAGCCCATGAATTATGACTTCTGCCAATTCACGATATAGCGCGACCCCTAGCCAATGTCTTCAGGGAGTATTTGTCCTCACACCCGACCCGAGAAGTCATGACCAGTAGGGTGCAGCAGGTCGGGTGTGAGGACAAATACTCGCCGAACACATTGGCTAGGGGTCGCGCTATGTCGTGAGTTGGCAGAAGTTAGAATTCATGGGCCATTGGATCTGGTCCCAGTGGCTTAATGGTATACGAGCTCGACTTGTAACCAGAAGGTCCTGGGTTCGAACCCTTGCGGTGGATGCATACTGATGAAGAGTCCCAAACTAGGATGAAACAGCAGCTGTCCAGTACTCCCAGGTTTTCCAATGCTTCTCTAACGAATGTCAGCTCATGATGAAAATCCTGTAACGAATCGTCATTCACTGAATCACTTGTCCACAACAACCATTTCGAGTGCAACATGTGTCAGTGTTAAGATAGATCAGCTCCATTGTAGATTTAATGGCTGAACAAACTTCTTTTGCATGCAGAGTTCAGGATTTATCATGTGAATAGCCATCGCTTCTGGTGGTAAAAAATGTGTGATTCGTTATCTTTTAGCGAGATTCTTACGCATTATGTGGATAAATTTGAAATTCCTTTGTGGGCTAGTTCAGTGTTAAGATTCTTTCAGATGATCCAGGATAGAGCTGTGATGAGATCCTTTTACTCCTTTATGAAACCATGATGGGAATTGTTCGATAAAACGTCTGGTTAGCGAATGCTCAGTAAGGTTGACAAAGCTAGGTCCAGAAGAGCAGGTGATTTGGTAGATGCAATTTAATGAGGCCATCCAGCAGTAATAGCTTATCCTTCACGTTCATGCATATCACTGATTTCGTAGAGAAAGTTACTCGAAGTTCAGCCTCAAACAAGTTTTCCTACAGTGAGCGAGACACGTGAATTCTCAGTTTATATTCCAATGAGTTTCTGTTTTGAGTTTTAGATTAAAACAGAGGCGCGTTTAGCAAGCACAATGTGTGGGTGGCTATAGTGGTTTCCGTTTCATGGATTTTATGATACAACGTTGAGAGCAGTCCTTTTCGAGGAAGATTCATAAACGCTTTACTTTGTATGAATTGCATGAAGCAAGAACAAGACTTCTTTAAGAATAAGATGGAAACATTATTGATTGCATTGGATTCCAGTCACCTGCACACAGCTTAAACAAATCATTGAGCTCAAATACAGAAAAGTTTCACCATAAATTACAAGTCTTGAACGATATCAGTTAATGATTAGAGACTCCGAAAACCCCAATGAACTCTGCTCAGCAGAAATTACACTCATTCAGCTTATACCAAGAAACTTCTAGTTCGAACAAAAATGAAGGCTTGCATACAATTACAGAAGAGTTATGTAGTAAAGACAAGAGGTGAATAGAATGATAAGCAACTAACAAACTGAGAAACAGCACAGTGAGTTCAACTCAAATCACAGAAACAAGAGACAAAGCAAAGTCACACTGTGTCAACTAGACTGGAGGTTGAAGCCAGAGATTATGTGGTCAGATGGAAGGGATAGATAGTGAAGACAATGAATTACCAGAACAAGTAACGATTGATTCCTGCTTCCTTCTGAACACAAAAATCGGATTTCAGGCGTTTGTTAGTGACCCCGTTGGCCAACTTGAGGAGAATTGAAATATGATTTTCCATTGATAGTTTCGAAGGAATTAGTGATGTCCGTGTAATGGCGCGTATTAACGTGATGCCTTGCAATGGCACTATTGTATACTTTTTTACCCTTTAGGTGTACACTTATACAAAGCATGGGGAAATCGGTGTGCCCTCCTTTCTCGTTCCTTAATGTAACTACTACTGCAGATACGTGTAAATTTGTATACACAGTTGGAGTTAACATGAGAAGGGTATCTGTCAACTTTTGATTGCACCAAACGGAATATTGTCGGATAAACAGGAACCAACTAAGTTGCAGAATAGACTCTGGCTAGTGGCATATTCCCTCTTCTGTTGACTATTCCTGCAAGGCTATCTGCTTTAAAATCAAGTTGAATGTAGATAGGCTTTTTTCCCACTGTGATGCCTTGCAATGGTACTATTGTAACCATTTGTTCTCTTGAGACATCGGTTTTCAATGTATAATCTGTATAATTGTAATTTCTGAGCACTGTTTTAAAAGGTTTTGGGTCTCCTGTCAATGGGTTGTGATGCTGTTTTTGCGGAGCGAAGTGTTTTAACGTTTGTTCACACATCACCTTTGACACTGTTATCTCTTGATTTGGATAATCTTTTCTTTGAATGAAAAATCAGCGATTAGAGAGTAAACCAATCACCGCCACAATATGAACCACTCATCATCATATCTCAGTTGTATAATTCTACTAATCAGTATATGTATGTATACCAATGACAGCCATGCAAAGATTCTATTCCTCGTATAGTTAATCAGGACACTGAACGTTTCAAAAGGATACAAGTGATATATGTGTATATTTCTCTGATAGTGTTCTAATTTACTCGACTGTTGTTCTTATTACACTCAGCAAAACAAGAACAATTATATATATATATATATATATATATATATCCCTATCCATTCTGACTGAAATATGTTCATTACCTTTCTTTTTCTCCAAAACACATTTTGCGAAAATACCATTCCAACAGTGTTAAGTTAATTGTCCCATCCTTCAATTCTATTGTTATTAATGCTTCTAATATTCTTATCCCTTCAAGGTACATTTATAATCCGATTATATACCTATATACATACACATACATTCATATATCATCCTTTCATCCATGTATCCATTTAGTGTTGAAGTGGACAACTTTGCCGACGATGCGGTATTTGAAAATCATCTTTACAGTAATTATGCTGCATATATAATATTCATATTCCTACAACTAAGCGTTTTTTTCAGTACATAACTAATATGAAATGAAACATTTGGCGCCATTAATTCTTCATTCACCATGGAAATGATGGAAATGTTTGATTTCTTCTATTTTTGAAAGATTCTCCAGTACCAAAGGTAGATGAAATCGTTCACTTTAAACTTCTTTTTTTATACACATTTCAAAATTTCTTTTCTAGTTTTCTTGCACTATTTTGTCTTAATTTCAGTGGTACACACACGGTACACACAATTAGAATATTTCTCAGTGATGTAAGATGAATGCGAATCTCAAGAAGGTATGATTCAGTATGTCAGTATGTGTAAAGCAATGAGAATAAATAAATTGCATCTGGATGGAATAAAAGTGTCGTGGTGCAATTTACCTGACATGATACTGAACTAGTTGACCAACAGAATGTGGGGAATAGTTAAGGTACAAGTTTCTTGATTTAATTGTGTAGCGTTGTAATTATTTTTTTCTCATCTCTGACGTTGCCACAAAAGGACTTCAACAACATATCTCCACTTTTTTCTGTCCTCTGCCGTCCTCTTCAACAGGGTCCACGATTGCGGGTAATATCTCATCTCCTCCTCTAACACTATCTCCTCCATGTCACCCCAGTTCGATCCACTCGTCACTTCTTCCACTTGGATTCCACTCGAGCGATGGCCTGGCGTGCGATGTCATTCGGTGGCCTCCTCAATGCATGCCAGACCCACCCATCTACATTTCCTCCCATATTTTTGTTGAGCGATCGGCTCTCGCTTTTCGGTTTGTTCCACTGCAGTATGGAGCCAGTGAAGGCAGCTGTTGATGAAAGTCTGCAACCTGTTGAAAATCCTTTTGGTGAAGCTCTGGCCAAGTTTCTGACCACTATAGAGGAACTAAATCCACATTGGTGTTGAAAATGCGAATCTTGTTCCTTATTCTGAGTGTGGAAGATTTACAAACTGGTTTCAGGTTGATGAAGGCGTATCTTGCCTTTCCTATTCTGACTAGTTTTGACATCTTCGTCCATTCCGCCTGTAGTTGAAACGATGCTTCCCAGATAAGTGAACAGTGCTCAGAAAAAATTACACTTATATAGTTTATGCCCAGAAAGTTAGAGTTTGAACAAAAAATATAAGCTTGCATACAATAGCAGAAGTGTTGTGTATTAAAGACAAGAGGTGAATAAGATGGATTGTAAAGAAATTGGAACCACTTCATCTAAGTCTAGGTGTGTGAAACATGAAAGATTCACTCCATTTCGCCAAAATCTTGAACTGTACGAACGTTTCTAATAAATCCATGGCATAATTTAATGTAACCTCGTTGTTCATAAATATCCAAAACCCATGAAATTATTTGTATCATTTGGAGGCATTCTGATCTTTTCTCAGTCCCAGTGCTTGAAACTCAAACGCTGAATGGTAATGTGTATCAAGGATGTATATTTCCAGTTTGACAACACTCTTTACTGCCAAATAGATGGTGTAGATACGGGCAGTTCCCATGCCTTTTTTTGCTAACGTTTTCATGTCCAACCTTGAAAGAACAAAGTTGAAGCATGCAATCGACGAAACAACTTCCTTGTTATCGACATGCCGATGACACACTTGCAGTGTACCACAATGAAACTCATGCATCCTACCTACTCAGATTATTTAGTGATGCACATACAAACATTGAATTCATTATGGAACATGAAAATGATGGAAAGTGTCATTTCCCTGAAGTCACTGTGCAACGCCTGGAAGATGATAGTTTCCACAAGTCAATTTATCGGAAGGACAAGTGGAGTGGAAAATATTTACGTTTCAATAGTTTTTCACCAAACAGCTATAAAATAGTACTGGTGAAAACTCTGTTCTGTAGAGTCCCTAGAATGTGCTCTACCGAAAAATCACAGAAACAATTTCTGATTCTCTAACAGATGTTGAAAAATAGCATTTACCCTCAGAAATTTACTAAGAAGTACAGAAGATGTGATGGATCTAATGACAAACAGATCACAGTGTGGTAAAACAGATAACACTGCAGGAATAGTCAACAGAAGACTGAATATGCCACTAGCCAGAGTCTATTCTGCAGCTTAGTTGGTTCCTGTTTATCCGACAATATTCCGTTTTGGGTGCATTCAAAAGTTGACAGATACCCTTCTCATGTTAACTCCAACTGTGTATACAAATTTACACGTATCTGCAGTAGTAGTTACATTAAGGAACCAGAAAGGAGGGCACACCGATTTCCTCATGCTTTGTATAAGTCTACACCTAAAGGGTAAAAAAGTATACAATAGTACCATTGCAAGGCATCACGTTAATACTCGCCATTACGTGGACATCACAAAATCCTTCGAAACTATCAATGGAAAATCATATTTCAATTCTCCTCAAGTTTGCCAACGGGGTCGCTAACAAACGCCTGAAATCCGAGTTTTGTGTTCAGAAGGAAGCAGGTATCAGTCGTTACTTGTTCTGGTAATTCATTGTCTTCACTATCTATCCCTTCCATCTGACTACATAATCTCTGGCTTCAACCTCCAGTCTAGTTGACACAGTGTCACTTTGCTTTGTCTCTTGTTTCTGTGATTTGAGTTGAACTCACTGTACTGTTTCTCAGTTTGTTAGTTGTTTGTCATTCTATTCACCTCTTGTCTTTACTACATATCTCTTCTGTAATTGTATGCAAGCCTTCACTTTTGTTCGAACTAGAAATTTCTTGTAAAAAAAATTATATTTTTAAAGTCTCAGCGAGATTGAAAGGAGTTATTCCAACGTTTCTTTCGGCAATCTGGTCCGAATTTCTTCAGGGAAATTAATCGAAATTAACATCACTTGTTTTGGAAAATTTGTCCATTCAAAAATCTGTCATTCAAAATTTGCCAACGAGTATAATAAACAAATTTTTTTTTATGAGCTATGATCAAAATTTGAATTCGGACTTACAAATATTTGTTAAACACTTTAAACAGAGTGTGTATGTATGTGTGTGTGGAAAAACAGTTGTAAAACATTTCTTAACGTCTCCATAAGAAGATATGGACAGTCGAGAATTTTGACCAAGTATTAATAATTAGTGCTACATATCCATTTTTTATTTAGTAATAAGGATTTCCTTTGCATCCGCTAAGATCCCGCCTTCATGTCTGTTCAAACTGTTAGTATCTAGAATTTTATGGTTAGACGTATTTTCAAAATTATGGTGTTAAGGATTAGAGTTTAGTAGAAGCACCCTGTCGGGCTTATTGCTTGTCTTCTTTCTGAAGATTGAGCTGCTTTATTCGACCTACTGGAGTTGTCAGGTGACTCGACAGCTACGGATTTAGGATATGCATTCTGTTGCAGACAAAGGAGATTGAAAACACGATGATTGTGCCAGTTACACAGTTTCCTTGAAGAAGTTCGGACCAGATTGCCGAACACAAGAAACGTTGGAATTACTCATTTCAATCTCGTTGAGACTTTCCAAATATAATTTTTTACAAATGTCTACTTCTCACTCAGCGCCCAAATATTTTAGAACTATTCTGTCAAATCTTGACGACAGTTCATTAGAAATTTCTTGGTATAAACTAAATGAGTGCAGTTTCTGCTGAGCAGTGTTCATTAGGATTTTGGAGTCTCTAATCATTGACTGATATCGTGGCACATTTGCGAAGAATAATAAAATTGTACTGTATGTATAAGCTTAATGATTTGTTTAGCCTGTGTACTTTGTCAACTAAATAAATAATGTTCTCATCGTAATGTGCATGAACGGCTGTTTTGTTGTGTTTCAATATTAAAACAATGTTCGCTTGAAGACTAAAGCCTGAAGCATACAGAGGCCGTATCCAGAAATGTATCCACTAGACCTGTTTATTTTTCGCAACTTTGCTTTACAACTCAGTGTAATAAATTCGAAATAGAAACTAAATTTACATGCATTCTTCAACAGTTGTCGCTATGTTTGTTGTTGTTGTTATTGTTGTTGTTGAGCTAAATTAGCACACCATTAAATACTACTTCATTCATTTATCCATATACATTGGGAAACATGTGTATATTTGCTAGTATTGATGACTGCAATTATGGCATTATTGTTGGTCTTTATTCTTCATATAATTAAGTGATCAGACTTCTTCTTCTTCTAGTACCTTTCCATTCTACTGATTTAGTTTGATGATAACAGAAGATATGAATATTTTTTGGCGACAACAAATACACCAATTATGCAAATGATGCAGCGTAAAATTGCTCTGCAGTCCACCATGTTCATGCTGATGACGATAATACCTGGTGATGACACTGATAAGAACTCCGGTAAATCTTCTCCCTATCTAGTCTAATGGGAACAAACAAAAAACGATGGAGAAATAGCTAAAAACAAAAGGCAAAAGAGGAATAGTGGAAGAAATCAACAAAGGCAGCTAGGCAACAATGTATTCAGATAAGAAACAAACACATATTCATGAATAACTTTCAGAAACATATGATAAAATATAACCTACTGTAATTTACAACCATTTTTGTTGTTATATATATATATATATATATTATATATTTAACTTTTAGAAGTAATTTGTTGTTCGAGAGAGATGGAGACAGCGAGAGAGAGAACGAAATAAACATTGACAAATAATTTGAGAAAAGAAATTTCGCCTGATTATGGTTTTGCAAGAAGGATTGTCATCAATCCTTCGATGATGTTTAACAGTGTAGTCCAGAAAGAATATTTCATCAGACAGACAGATACACCTACTTCCCCATTAAATGTTCCTATTGCGCCTTGAACTTAACGTCTTTCGTTTCAAGAGCCAAAGCATTTTTCTACTAGGTTACTTAGCCACTACAGACACCACTTTGTTTAGTGAGTGTTGACTGGTATTCGCCCAGGTTACTCTGTATTTCGAATTAAATCAATTTTCAAGAGCATCTTTTTAAAGATTTGATTTGTCTCAGGTTTGACTACAGTTCGGTATCAGTTTCAGAACTATCGAGAACCAACCATGAAGTACTGGAAAGCTGTATTGCCAGCCTAGCTTGGGATTCAGTGCTAGTAAGCACACACCTCAATTCGAACCAAGGACTTTTTAGTTACAGTTAATGCTCATAGACTATGCAGTCACTGTGACTAAACTCAACGGTCAGTCCATGAATTCTACTTTCTTTCATTTCGTGATTTTTCAGAGCAGTCACCCAGTGTGTGAGTGTTGTCGATGCATCCCAAACTAAGGGGAAGAAACATCTGTCCAGTATTCTCGACTGAAATTCAATGCTTCTCCAACTGATACCAGTTTGTGGACAAAATTGTTGCGAATCAATTCCATACATACTAACTCTCAAAGACTCCTGAAGTGAGTTCAGCTGAGAAGCCGTGAACATCAGAGTTCACTAGAAGGTCGGTATTGAGGACTGATGCTCGCCGATAACATTAGCTAATAGTCACTCAAGAACCGCAGATTGATAGAAATTACAATTCATGGATCACTGAGTCGGGTTCCAGTGGTTGAATGGCCTAAGAACTTGACTTGTAACCTTGAAAGTTTTGGATTCCAACCCTATGGGTGTGTGTACTGATAATGAGCCCCAAACTAGGACAAAATATCTGTCTTTTATTCCCTGGAAAATTAGTGAAAACAAAAATTCAGAAAGCGAAATAAGCTAGTGAATACTTTCCGTCAGTGTTTATTTCAATTTTAGATTTTCCCATCGATAGATTGAACCGAAGTCCTTGGTCTCAGGTTGACATGTTGACTTCTTGTGCAGGTGCTTAGACGACATTAGGGCATGTAATTAGAGGTTAATTGGTGGATGGTGACTAGCTGTGGAATCTACTTGATGCGCATTTCGTCCTATTTGGGACTCGTCAGCCAGCTGGATGTACCTGCATCCCGCAGGGTTCGAGCCCAGGTTGGAACGTCATCATTCACTGCGGAATTCAGGTACATCCAGCCGAGGCTAGTCCCAAATAGGACGAAATGTGCATCCTGGATTCCACTGCTAGTCATCATCCACCAGTTAACCTCTAATTACATACCTAGATATCTTCGAAGCATCTGCACAAGAAGCCGGCATGTCAACCTGAGACGAAGCACTTCAGTCCATTCAACGGACGGGTTCATCTAAAACACTGAATTAAATAATTGATTTGACCAATTGCAGAAGAAGTGGCTCTCGTTACCCAAGTGGTCTAGCGGATAACGCTTCAGCTGGCGTTTGAAACTATGGGCACTGGGTTCGAGCCTCGGTGGGAACATCACCACTCACTGCGGGATGCAGGTGCATCCAGCTGACGAGTCCCAAATAGAATGATATGCACATCTTGGATTCCACTGCTAGTCACCATCCACCTATTAACTTTGACATACACAGTGTGTCTCATTGAATTCGTATGAAGACCTCTGGGATTAACTAGGCAAAAAATAAAGTACTTTGATGATTCTGTGACTTTTTTAAAACTGGTATTCTTTTCCAGTATTTCAATTTTGTGCTTTACTTGACCTGATAAAGAAAACTGCCTTTCTATAATCTATTTGTTTTATTTCTCTTGACTATACCTTTGCACTGTTCTTCATGTCATCTGTTTAGTGTTAACTTACCTGACTTGACAAGTAAACTGATTACCCTGAAAGATAAATTGTGAAGTGGGTGGGATAGATACGAAGAAAAAAAACAAGACACTTTTACAGAACTTGGTCATCATTTAGCCATTTGTGTTAACTGTCAGGGTCAGTATTGTCGTCATTCTCTTTTAACGTTGTTACTATTTTGGACAATAAGGATACAATAATCAAAAGTCGTCCATTTTCCGTAAATTTATATAAACACACAGACTTGCAAAGAAAAAATTGGTTTTGAAAAAAAAAAGGAAAATTAGGTAATAAGTGCATCATTAGTAATAAGTGTGGATTGAATTTATTCTCCTCAAAAGTGTTTTTCGAGATAAAATATCTTTATCCTGATGTCCATAATCTTGAAATCAGCTTTATTCTCAGCACATTGAAGAAACATCACAGTGGATAGTTGTGTAACGAACAAAATTGACTAGTTGTGGTCTCAACGCAGGAAATCGACCTCTACATCCTACACTATACCCGTCCGAAACTTCCTTCAGGTACTCACAGTCACAAAACACTGTGAAGACAGCAAAAGCACGATTATTCGTAGATAGGCCTATGTATGGTTCTATTTAACAAGAATGCTAACAACAAAAACTCGGAATTGCCTCAACAATGTCGTTGGACAGCAACGCGGGTGAAAACCGTTCTAGTATAAAACATATAGTGTAGAACAAAGTTAGTTAACTAAAATTCAACTGGTGTAAGAAGTACCTGAAAATCGAGTAGAATATTTCCAAGAAGGTAGGATCAGAAACTCTGTCCACAGGAATCACATTCCAAATGATTGCTCCACACATTCCAAAGTCTGAATGACGACCGTTGTTCCAGACAAAATCCCATTGTAAAACAACACATTATCAATATATCACACAGCCATATAGAGAAGCATTGAAATAAGAGATTAAACGGTGAAAAAGACAAATAATAAGGATCAAGCCAAAACATGATATGCGGATGTCAGAATAATGATATGCAGTCTAAGAGAAAGGAGGATAATCATTACAAAGTTATTTAATTCAATTTTTTAGATTTTCCCGTCGATTGATTGGACCGGAGTGCTTAGTCTTAGGGTGATTAAGTGATTAACTTATAATTACATGCCCAGACATCTTCGAAGCATCTGCATAAGAGGCCGACAAACTCCCTAACCTACCCGAAAGCTTAAAGGCTGAAGCTCTATGGTCCACTATGAAATTCAAAAAATGCCAAGCACATGAGTATGAAGTTCAACGCATTCTGTATAACACAGTCCTTTTAACAAAAGTTTGATAACATATCATTTCGCAGCCTCACTGATATAAACGTTTAACATATGAAGAGTCTCAAACTAGGATGAAACAGCTGTCTACTTCTCTAACTGATGATATCGATCTTGATGAATTGAAAAGAATCCACACAAATCGAGACCTTGAGAAGAGAAATTCAGTCGAACTTAAATAAACAGTTAGCTATTAGTTCAATAAATATACACAAAAAGAAATGGAGAAGGATCAGACACACACATAGGAGGCTATCAAATGACATCGCGAGCTAGGCCATCACTCCAGTGGAACCTTAATGTCAAACGACGATTTGGGCGTGGCTTCTAGGGTGACTTGGAGGCGACTGTGCATGCAGCAGATAACAGGACAAAGTGAAGAGGTGGTGTTCCACTCGGGACCCAAAGTAACAATCATAATAATAATATAATATATTAGTCCAAGTATAAAAAGATAGGACTTCAGGTGAACATAGAGAAGACAGAGGTGATGAAGATTCCCGAGCAACACCACCAACAGCAACAACAACAACAGACAACAATCAGCATAAATGGGAGGAACCTGAAAGAAACAACCTCTTTTAACTACCTGGGAAGCATCGTTTCAACTACAGGCCGGCGGAATTGACGAGGATATCAAAGCAAGAATCGGAAAAGCAAGACAAGCTTTTACTACTCTCAAGTCTGTGTGGAGGTCAACAGCACTCAGCATCAAAAATAAGATCCGGATTTTCAACTCCAATGTGAAGTCAGTGCTACTAATAGGGATCAGAGACTTGGCGCGCCATAAAGAGCACATCAAACAAACTACAGACCTTCATTAACAGCTAGTTGTCTTCGCTCAATATTCAAGATCAGATGGCCAGAAAAGATCAGCAACAGAGATCTCTGGCATGAGCGAACCAACACGCAGGGACCGATTGTGAAACAAATAGGCAGAAAGATATGGAGATGGATTGGTGGCCATCCTCTGAAGAAACCATCAAGTGACATCACTAGACAAGCCATTGCTCGAGTGGAACCCGCGAAAGGTAAGCGGCGAGTTGGTCGTCAGTGTAAGGGTGACTTGGATGAGGTCATGTTTAGAGGAGATGAAAACGTGTGGTCAGACATGGATTCAGGTGAAGACTCTAGCAGGGAACCGAATGCAGTGGAGACGCACGGCTGAAGCCCTATGTTCCTCTAGGAATTAAAGGAAACAATTATAAATCATAATAATATTCATCGACGCAATTCAACTGAAAGCAGAATGAAAGAAAGTCTGTGAAGTCAGCCTGATAGCAATTTCAAATTCTGCCTAGCTGAAAGCACTTACCATGCTTGAGAAGATGATAAACAGAGCAAGAAAAATAACTGCTTCATTACTTTAAATAATTTCTTCTTTGAATAGGCATATAACTTTTATTTATCACAGTAAGTCCTGCATAATTTATATGCACACAATGTGGAATCTATTAAACAAGGATGAGACAGGAAAACAGAATTTATGCCGTAAAAATCACCTAAAGGAATACAAGTTAAATGAAGCCTTGTAGTTCATAAAACAAGCATATCTCTTGAGCATATATTATCTGATTGTGAAATAGTCACATAGTATACTTTCTTTTAAACAGTAATGTAGTATCTCCATAAATTAAAATTTATAAATACATGCTATTTAATAGCCTAAAAAGGCTAAATTTTTCCTTTAAATACTTCAAATAATGATGATAATAATAAAAAGTAACAAGAAAGTCTTGTAAAGTGTCTATATCAAGTTCAGATTTAATGGTCTAAGGAAAACCTCTGGACATACACGCACACACACACGATAAACGAGACTCTTCGATTCATTCGTTCATTCAGCCATTTATTGCTGAATCGAATGAAGAATGCACATTACTTGAATTCTGACAGTGGAAAGAATGATGAGTTACTCTCCAATGAGATTTAAAATTTAACTTTTCAATGTTTAACTAAAAAGATTTATTGGAGTGAAACTGTTATTGAAGAAATATTTATGCAAACATGGTTTATATTCCCAGAGAACTGTGTTATCCATTTACCCATAAATATATATATATATATATACAATCGATATTTAGTATTTGTTATTGGCAAGGTATACACTTCAAGATCACAATTTTTACCACAGTTTTCTTTCGAAACTCAGATTATTCAGATCATAACATATGTGATTTATTATTATTATTTCCTTTAATTCCTAGAGGAACATACGGCTTCAGCCGTGCGTCTCCATTGCGTTCCGTTCTCTGCTAGAGTCTTCACCTGGCTCCAAGTCTGCCCACACGTTTTCATCTCCTCTTCACATGACCTCTTCCAAGTCACCCTCACCCTCGCACTGACGACCAACTCGCCGCTTCCCTTTCGGCCGGGTTCCACTCGAGCAATGGCTTGTCTAGTGATGTCACTCACTTGATGGTTTCTTCAGAGTATGGCCAGCCAATCCATCTCCATTTCTTCCTGCCTATTTGTTTCACAATCGGTTCCTGCTGGGTTGGTTCGCTCATTGCCAGAGATCCCTGTTGCTGATCAACTCAGGCCGGCCATGTGATCTTGAGTATTGAGCGAAGACAACTGGCTGTTGATGAAGGTCTGTAGTTTGTTTGAGATGCTCTTTATGACGCGTAGTGCAAGTCTCTCATCCGTATAGTAGCACTGACTTCACATTGGAGTTTGCAAATCCGGACCTTACTTTTGATGTTGAGTGCTCACTGTTGACCTCCACACAGACTTGAGAGTAGTAAAAGCTTGTCTTGCTTTTCCGATTCTTGCTTTGATATCCTCGTCAGTTCCGTCTGCGTGTAGTTGAAACGATGCTTCCCAGGTAGGTAAAAGAGGTTGTTTCTTTCTGGTTCCTCCCATTTATGATGAAGCTAAAAGTGGCAATTAGGAAAGTAAGCGAAATAAAATAATTATATGTATGTATATACTACTTACTGATGACGAGTTCTATTTAGGACGAAATGTTCATCCTGGACTCCATTGCTATCACCACCAGTCAAACTAACTTCGCCTTAATCCTTAGACATCATAGAAGCATTCATACTAGGTGGCTCGCACTGGGTGACACGGGTTAGGTCCTCAGAGGGAGCATGGTTCCCCTAAAGACTGAAGATACGTGTTGACTTGTGACTCCTACGCATTGTCATCAAATAAAGCATAGGATGGCAGTCAAACCTCTAACTCAACTTCATCAACTTCAAAAAGGCCTTCGAAAGTGTTGACTGAGAAGTAATTCAGAAACCGCTTCAACACTACGGGGTACCTCAAGTCTTTGTCAACCTCATTCAACAGTCACATTTCAGATGATATACGATGGAAAACTCAGCCAGGCGTTCGAAGTGAATACAGAAGTAAGACAAGCTGGTCGCCTTATTATTACTCATGATATTCTTAAATGTGGTGGACTGGATTATGCATCAGGATGTGCTTGGGATTAAGAAGGCAGGAATACGCTGCACCATCGATAAGAGGACTCCGGAAGATTTGAATTTCGCATGTGGATGATTTGTGTTTAATGACACACAAACTCAAAGACCTACAGGCGAAAAGCGACAAACTGGTAGAAGAGGCTGGTTGACAGCGAAGAAAGGACTCCAGTTGAACATAGATAAGATGGAGTGATGAAGAAATCCAACCAACCAACAACAACAACTAACACCAATCACCATTAGTGGGAGAAATCGAAAGAGGTTTCTTCCTTCAATTATCAGGAAGCGTCGTTTCAACCACAGGCGGAACGGATGAAGATGTCAGTACTAGCCAGAATTTGAAAGGCAAGATACGCCTTCGTCAACCTGAAACCAGTTTGGAAATCGTCTGCTCTCACTCTGCATAAAGAACAAGATTCAGATATCGAACACAAGTGTGAAGTCGGTCCTGCTATACGGGTCATAAACTTGCACTGCGCGTCACGAAAAGGATTTCCAACAGGTTGTAGACTTTTATCAATAGCCGACTTCGCTCCATATTGAAGATTAAATGGCCAGCTAACCAGAAGAAATTAGTAACAAGAAACTCTGGGAACAAACCAATCAAGAGCCGATCGCTCAACAAAAGGTGATAATAAAATAATTTCTTCAGAATGCATGTTATTCGGATCACTGTTTGTAATCTGACGAATACCATGAATGGTAATCAATGAAGCAGGCAAATTTTCATAAATTTATTTACTGCTGGTTGTTAAGGAAAATTGGTTTTATATCGTTCATATCGACCAGTAGTGCTTGGTAGCCAGCTAGATTGAGGTTATCAAAACGTCGAACGACCGTTTCACTAATTTTGTGCTGGCCCCGTCGGCGGTGTACTCGCTTTGACTTAGATCAGACGGCGGTATCAGTTCAAACTACATTGGTTCACTGCCGATAAACTCGGCCCCAAATGGGCAAAATGGATGTCCAGTGTTTATAACACCTAGATATGGTTAGCAAGCATTACTGGTCGGTGTGAATAGTATACAACTACTTATCTCCATTATTCAGTAGCATATATATACGTACGCAAGTAATGCTACTTGGTTTTCGGTCACTAGCATTTGAAACCAGTATGTATGTATCTTGTTATTTGAAATAAACCCACTTCCAACCAAGTAATTTATTACACTAGAAGTTTCGTTTGCTTAATTGTAACATTATGAAATATACTACCAGAAATCACTTATTCCTTGACTCCGTCGTTTTTTCTTCACATATAAGTGTCCTTGATGCCTATGTTTATCAAGAAATAACTGCTATACTTTCATTCAGATTTTATGGCTGTTTTTCTCCAGATTCTACGACAGCTTGACTGCACTCAATACACTTGGAATGCAGTCATATTAGCAAATCAGAAATGATTATCATTGAATTGAATCAGACAACCCAGTAATTAAAGAGTGTTCTATCAAGTCAGAGTTGCTCATCGATGAAAATGAATATTCAATGCTGTTTTATCTTTATGGAGAACATAAACAGTATTGACAATGGAGTGCAAATGCAACAAGGACCTTGGAGTGACCGATTGGAAGCAGCCATGTATTTTAAATCATCCATAAGATTGAAACATTAAAAATGAATGACTTTGAACCACATCAGTAATGCTTCCCAGACATTGGTTTTTATCATTCTGATAACACCGACTAGGTGGTATAAGGGTGCGTCAGTGCCATAGCAGTTAGGACGCTCGCCAATCATGCACATGGTCCGGGGTTCGATCCCCGGCCACTGGACGCACTCCTTTACCTCGCTAAGCCAGAAATAATGCTGGTGAAGAGGAAAGGTTGGGCATGAGGCTAGCAACCCCATCCTGTAAAACAAACACTGCTACAGAAACTTCAAGCCACTAGCTTGAAGCCATATGTTCCAATAGGGAACGTGAAGGATAAAAAAAGGTGGTTTAAGCCTCATTACCAATTATTTAAGACTTCGAAGATAGCTTTCAATTACAATGAAAAGCATCAATTTTCAAGTTTCACAGCCGTCAAAACGGTTTCATCTGAATGAACAACAACACACTGTCCTCCTAATTACATAATTAATAAAAAATTACTGGTAGTAATAGAACACCCTAACACTAACCTCAACCCTGTGTCATCAACTCCTTGTCCAAACAATACTTAAAAATGTGATCAGGATAAATCTGCGCCTCTGTTCATGGACAGTGTTCACACTGGCTTTATAATAGCATCAGCTTGTACAATTCAATGAATGGTATGCGTTCAGTGTCATCGATGTGTCTACATTCTATGGTCATTATTCTTTAGGTTGGATATCTATAACAGTGGTTTTCCAGCTCGTGTATACTTTTAAATCAATAAAAGAAGATCTACCACAAATCCGATCAGAGTGACTGGAGAAGTAAAAAGGAAAAGAGAGGACAGTTGGAGATAAATAGACTTTAGTGAGAAGTCGTGACCAGTGGGGTGCAGCAAGTCGGGTGTGAGGACAAATACTCGCCAAAGACATTGGCTAGGGGTCGCGCTATGTCGTGAATTGGCAGAAGTTATAATTCATGGGCTATTGGATCAGGTCCCAGTGGCTTAATGGTCTACGAGCACGCCTTGTAACCAGAAGGTCCTGGGTTCGAACCCTGGCTGTGGGTGCGTACTGGTTAAGAGTCCCAAACTAGGGCGCAACAGCTGTCCAGTACTCCCAGGTTTTCCAGTGGTTCTCTAACTAATGTCAGCTCATGATGAAAATCCTGTAACCAATCAAATCCCTACAAGCCAACACTTGAATAAATGTAGAACTTGGCCACTTTTAAAACCTCCAGAAAAAATTAGGAATCTACTGTTGGTGCCTAACAGGGAAATCCACAATGCTCATTTTCCCCCGTTTAAGTTTTGTGTATCCTGAGTACAACTTAATAATCAAACTATTCATATTATTACGTAACTCCTTTTCAACAACTGCCTGTGACAGACAGTTGACCTTTGTTACTACACAAGTTTCACGTACATCCAATTTTCTTGACCGTTTTGTATTAGGTAACTCCATCAAAAAAAATTACTAATTTTCAACTCTTTAGTTTAAATAAGTTTAACCAATTGTATTTTTGTTTGACAAACTTAATGTACACATACATACAAACTAACTCATATATATTTGCGATTGTGCACCTAAGAAAATGAATTCGCCGCGGGAAAGAGACTCTTCGCTGAGCTACGCGTTTTTTTAAATTTTCATTAATGCCTATATGGGGATTATCCATGAATTAAGTATTGTCAGTTGAATATATACCTGTATCTTCAATAAGTGACCTCTGAGACTCGAACCTTCCACTTATCTTTCTAATTCCTGAAGTGTTACCTATTTAAACATAAGGAAGATAAATCTGTTTGAATGGTGTGGTATGTAACAGCCTGAACAAGTGGAAGAAATTTTATTCGAAAGTGCATTTGAGAAATGCCAATCACATCATGTGAAAATTTTTAAAAAAACTGTGTCCCTTAGTTCAGTTTAGTCTTTCCAAGGGTCATAGGAATTATTAAACAGACAGTTGCAGCGAAGAAAATTTTGTAGAGATTTGATTGATTTTCAACCTGACTAGGGATTGATATCAGCTAGAGAACTACTGGAAACAGGACACAAGGTTTCGTCAGCCTATTTTTGAACTCATCAACAGTACGAACCCGCCTGGGGTGAACCCAAAACCTTCCGGTTACAAGTCAACCTCGTAGAGTACTCCACTGCTGGTAGCTGACTCAATGGCCACCACATGAATTCTAACTTCTACCAATTCATGATTTTAACGCGACTGTCACCAACTGCCAATATCCTTGGCAAGTATTTGTCCTCACTCGCGATCTGCTGGACCCCACTGGTGATGAATTCCCACTCGAGCTTACTCCAGGCAACGTCGTCCTGTGGTCGCCAGCCAGTCAACAACTAACGAACAGTTATTTTGTAGAGATTTGATTCATTTGAAGTTTGACTATGAATTGATATCAGTTAGAGAACTATTGGAGACTAACAGGGAGTGCTGGACAGCGGTTTCGTCTGCCCAGTTAGGTACTTATCGTCAGCACTTCACTTGTTTATTTATTTTCTTCCATTATCCAACTTGTGGATGGTTTTTCATTTTTTTTGACTATTTCGGTACCGCTTATTGTCTATGAATTCTAAATCACGCTGACGAAACAACTTCCCAGCACTCTCAGATGATTTTCAATGGCTGAGTTTTACTGACTATTTGATTGTGCATAAAATAATATTGAAAAAAAAATCTTTATTGATGGATTTGTAACTACACTTATTTCTCCCCTATGACTGCCTAATTTTTGTGCTGTGTAGACCAATCCAAATAGTGAATTATGGGCACAGAATTACATTTCCACGCACATCAATTGGACTAGTCCTTATTTTCTCTCTCAACCTTTCTTGATTTTTGCTCCCCCTTCCCTTGACTTTTTTTGATAAGCACAAATTCCGTATTTTATTTTTCCCAATCCCCCTTTTTCCCCAATCACTTGAATGTACTTACACATACACACACATACACGCACGCTCACACACGCAGACCTACACAAATACACGCATTGGCACGCATGGAAGGCACACAGATGCCCAACGAGTACGACGGATACAACAATACACACACGTATATAATAGAACACAATGGCACATAATATACGCTTTTGCTTGGATTGCATTCACCTGGCACATATATATATATATAGTTCACACATACGCACACACAAAAGACAGGAAATAAGAATACTGAGCTTTTCTTGTTGTTTCAGAATTTCCCCCATTAAAACAATAGAAAGTTGAAGTAATAATAAGAATAATTAGTACTAATATTATTACTATTAATATTGTAACTAGTATTAGATCTTTTGATCTAAAATAGACACTTGATCAATTTGTTCATCACACTTTGATCACAAAACAAAAGAAAACATTTTGAAGAAGGAATAAATCGGGAAGCTTGTCAGTGGATTTTGATTTTGGCTTTTTCTTTGCTTGTCTTTGAACTGACTATTCTATGACTTTGAAGAGCAACAGCAACAACAACATAGGCATCACACTGCTTCTTCTACTGGAAATAATTTTTATGAGCAATGATACCTTCTGTATTCTATTATATTCTGAAAAGAAAATATAACTAAATTTAATAAAATTTCAAATTTTACATTTATATAATATTATTCACACATTCCAAATAGTAATAAGAAGAAGAATCATAATAATTACAAATGGCATTCCCTCCGACTGGAGCTACATCCTTCTACACAAGTGCAATGTGCTCACAGAGTTCTTCATCGCCGACAAACATCCCTTTGATGATGAATGAGACACCTTCTGCTGGCGATAGAGTTTCGGTAAGACATGAATAAATATTTATTGTTACTTGTTAAATTTATTTTATTTGCTTTCAATTTTTCATTGATTTACTATTATTATTATTATTATTGAATCGAAATATTCAGGATGTTTGATCCTAGTAAGGACACTTTGACGATGTCAGAAACTTAACCTTCATGTAATTTAGTTGATACCTGTGACGTCTGAAACGATGAGTATTAGATTGGCAACTCAATGGGATCACTATTACTCACTGAAATACAGAAGATATATCTGAATGATGAGACCCAAAAATAGGATGAAACACACCTCCTGGGCTCTACTATAAGCTGTTGTGAACCTGTTTATTCAAAACAGTTTCGAGTAATAATGGGATAAATACTCTTGAATTTGTGTTTTTTTATCATTAACAAATTGATTGAACCAGTGATGGCATTTTGCAAAGCGAAAATCATTTAGGGTACCACTGAAAAATAGGCGAGATTGGACATTCCTTTTAGTCCTAGTTTTTGAACTCGGCAAGTTACTAGAATGGGAATCAACGACTGATGTATTCTCTAGTTCGTGATAATTAGTACCGCCACCAACCATTATCATCGGTGAGCATCTATTTCTTACACTCAACTTGGTGGAGACTTCATGGGTAATTATTTTTCACTGGAACTCGTTGAAATCTACAAATATACACATCATTGTTTCGTGTTTAATTGAATAACCTAAACGCATCAAACATTAATTGTTAAAATTTTGATTTCATACAAAGTGATATCATTAGTCAGATTAATAATATCAACATGAGTGTGTAGAGTTCAGTCTCATTTCACTTGATGGAGTGTGATACATAACATAAATTTAGAGCAATTTCTGTTCACTCCACAATTCCATCCTGATTTACCTAATATCACAAACGAGATTCACATTCATACTACTGATAAATAATCATTCAGACCATGATTACAAATTACCTTATTCAACCAACTTTAAAAACTTTACCTTACTGACTGAATCTCATACTTTCTGTTGATTAGCGATACTTCGATTCGATTTGGTCAATATTAATCAATGCGGGGAATTAGTGTGTTGTTATTCTTTCCTTTAGTTCCTAGAGGAAAATAGGGTTTCAGCCACACATCACCTGGATCCATGTCTGACCACATGCTTTCATCTCCTCTTCACATCACCTCCTCCATGTCACCCCACCCTCGCAATGACGACCAACTAGCCACTTCCCGTTCGGGTTCCACTCGAGCAATTGATGGTTTGTTTTCTCAGAGTATGGCCAATCCACCTACCTTTATTTCTTCATGCATATTTCTTGCACAATCTATTCTTGCTGGGTTGGTTCGCTCGTTGCCAGAGATCGCTGTTGCTGATCAACTCTGGCCGGCCATCTGATCCTGAGCGAAGTGTTGAGAGAAGACAGCTGTTGATGACGGTCTGTAGTAGTAGTAGTAGTATTTCGAAGTGTCCTTCGTGACGCTTTGGCCGAGTCTCTGATCCGTATAGTGAGTAGCACTGACTGACTTCACATTGGAGTTGAAAATCCGGATCTTATTTTTCATGCTGAGTGCTGAGTGTTGGTCTCCACACAGACTTGAGAGAAATGAAAGATTACCTTGCTTTCCCGATCCCCGCGCTTTGATATCTTCATCATTTGTGTCCACCCATGGTTAAAACGGTGCTTTCCACGTTGGCAGGTAGGTCGGTAGGTAAAGGAGGTTGATTCTTTCAGATTTCCCCCATTTATGCTGGCTGATTGTTGTCTGTTTTGTTGTTGTTGCTTTTGTTCTTGGCCAGGAATCTTTCCCACCTCTGTTTTCTCTATGTTCACCTGAAGTCTTATCTTCTCTGGATGCTTCTTCTGCCAACTTGTTGCTTTTCACTTGCATACCTTCCAGTTTGTGGGAAATCAGACAAATATCATCGCCGAAGTCCAGATCCTCCAAGTTTTTATGTGACCCCCTTTTAAGCCTGTTTCCCTGTTGCCCGGTGTGTGTCTGTCGCACTGGCCAGTCTACCACGGAATTATTATAGTAGATATTTATGTGGGAATATAGTAAACCGCCCTTAGTTTCAATTTATTTTATTTCTTTGTCTTCTCACTGGAACACAGCGCTTCAAGCCTCAAGCTATAATGTTTCAGTGGCATCGGTTTTATCTTTGTGGGATGAGGCTTTTATTCTCTCATTGGTTGAACATTCTCCTTTTTAACGGCCTCACTATTGGTTAAGTGAAGTTGAGGAGTACATCGGTAGGAGCTCGAACACTGGACCATGTATGCGGTTGGCAAGCATTCTACTGCTGCACCATTGACGAACACAAATCTCCATAAATGGATCCAATTACACTGGTGAAAAAAATAAGATATACTATGGAGGTTCCTCACTTTAGCTTTCTATGAAATATTCTATATTTGACTTGATTAAATTTTCTCACAAGAATGATTTAAATGAGTTGTTTAAAACCATCCACTTGAAATAGTAGCGCCTGCATGTTTTTAATGATTGGATATAATGGACAGGAAGCCCCTGCTGAGCTAGGTTCCGTGCTAGTTGGCAGTCATCAGCAAGGCACGTCTGCAATGTTGACGGGAACAACTCATACTCCTTCTAAGTTTCGACCCAGTGTCACCGAGTGCTGACTGCAGTCAGAGACTTCACTACTAAGCTATTTGGGCCCGCCATTGACCTCCTCCTGTAGGTCGAAATATGTCCTGTATCGAAATATGTCATTTGACTATGACCGTTGCACTTAGAAACTAGTTTACTATTTTCAACAGTCCTTTAGTAATGATATTTTAGTGAGAAAAAAGTTTTTTTGTTACATTTAATTAGTCGATCTGTCTATGGAGTTTTAAGAATACATGGAATTGGGGTCATCAAGATACCCTCAAGTGATTATTTAATAGAGATCTTTTTATGTTAAATGTTATCTGGCCTTTCATTGGTACCTCTGTTTTACAAGCTGTGTTTGAAAAAACACCTTGTACATTGAATGTAACTATGGCGCTAGTTTGAAATGACTGTGCAACATTTTCTCATTACATCTTACACTACTGAGTTTTAAATTAGTGATCATTTGATTATCACATGTTTACATTTGTGAATGATTTTATAAACCAGTTGCCTTCTGTAATCCAGACATTTTTTTCCTTTAGCATTCAACTGGAAAATAAAGCTAATTAACCTGATGACGTAAAGCTATTTATTTCCACATCAGTAACAATTAAGTGGTTTGTATGTCTAGTTCATCTAGGAAACCACAGAAGTTTATTATGCTCGAGTAATTATACATTTATTTTATTTTTTTTCAAAATTAACTCATCTAATATTCATGGAATAGGAAATTAACAAAAAATGTTTTACAATGTGTGGTTTTTCTCAATTTATTTGGTGATAAATGCTCTATTTGAATGACGCGAATTACACAGTAGCTCAAGGAAAATCTACTTATTTCTTCTCATCCAACTGACTTCCAAATGGAATGGAATATTGGGTCTTCAAGCTTTGAATTTCCAGTGGCAGTGGTGTTGTTCTTCTCCTTACCGAAGGGAGGTGATTGCTAGTCTCACCCTTAACCCTACACTCCCACCTTCTTACTTTTTCAGCCCTACCATCAGTGAATAAATTAGGCGAGAGCATGGGAGTGTGTTAGTGGGAAATCGAACCCTGAACCACTGGCAGCGTGGTTGGCGAGAATTCCACCGCTTAACCACCGATGCATATATAAGAAGTCTGTTAATTGATGAAAAAGGTATATAGAATGAAAGTTATTATTATTCCCTTGAGTTCCTAGTGGAACATAGGGCTTCAAATGCACGCCTCCACTTGCTTCTGTCTTCTGCTGTACTTTTCACTTGCATCCATCTTAGTCCACTCCTGTTTCATCTCCTCTTCACACGATCTCCTCCGTGTCACCCTTAGACGTCCCACTCGCCGCTTCCCATTCGGATTTCACTAGAGCACTGGCCTGACGCGCGATGTCACCCAGCGGTCTCCTCAGCGACTGTCCAGTCCATCTCCACTTTCTCCTGCATATTTGTTGGGCGATTGGTTCTTGTTTTGTTTGTTCCCATGGTTTCTTGTCGGTGATTCTTTCAGGCCATCTGGTCTTTACTATAGAACGGAGACAGTTGTTGATAAAGGTGTGCAACAGGCTGTTGGAAATATTCTTTGTGACCCGCCAAGTTTCTGATCGATCCATATAGAAGAACTGACTGACTTGACGTTTGTATTGAAAATCCGAATTTTGTTGTTGATGCTGAGTGACAGCTGGAGATTTCCAGATTGGTTTCAGGTTGATGGATGAGTTTCTTGCTTTTCCAATTCTTGATTTGACATCCTCGTCTGTTCCTCATGTAGTTGAGACAATGCTCCCTACATAAGTGAATGAAGTAACCTCTTTCACCAAATCCCTTCCGTTGATGGTGATTGGCGCTGGATGTTGCTGTTGTTGTTGCTGATTGGTTTGTTATTTTCATAACCTCCATCTTGTCAATGTTCACCTGGAGTCCTGTCTTTACTGCTTCTTCAACCAGTTTGTCGGTTATTGCTTGTAAGTCTTCGATTTTGTGTGACATCAAACATAAATCATCTGCGAAGGAGATTCGCCATACATTTAACATTGTGGTACTGTGAACCAGTGTAGAATATTTATTTCAGTACAGAGTTGTCATGATCCAAAAACCTTTGAGGTTTGGATCCTAGATATTATCATTTCACAAATCTGTATGTTTACACCCCATACTTTGTACACAGTTCAATAATATTTTTGATCTGCTAATCTTCTAAGTTGCCACAGAGAGACTGTCTTAAAAATAACTAACAAGGTTAACTCATCAAGGCATGTTGTAGTGCCCTTCTGTTGAAGTTAACACTACAGAAATCAATATTCTGGAAATATATGTAGTTCAGTTGGTGAAGTCATACAATTGTCACCGTTATAAAATTAGTGATTCACCGCATATATATATAAAGGCTAGTCACTTTGATCTTAAGGATTTGTAAGTCAGTACATACGAGATATGGTTCACTCACCAATTTAAATCCTCAACTTTCAGCCAATAGGGTCAGGGTTGGAATCTCCAGCTCCCACCTACTTCAACTAAGTAATGGAGTAGTGAAGTATCATCACTTATCCCTCAATTAGTATGTGGCTCGAAGTCTAGAATATGGAAAAATCTAAAATATTCCAGTTCGAGGCTCCTCTTGGGAATTACACACCCACTGATGTTCGAAGCCAGGACCTGTTAGTTAACAGCGAGGTAGCACACTAATGAGACCAGTTACTCGCCACTGTTTGGCGGTTGACCTATATGTATCACGAATCGGCAAAGTTGAAATTCATAGGCTGGGTCACCTTGTAACTGGATGATCCTGGATTCAAACTCTTATGGTGGGTGCGTTTTGATGACGACTCCCAAACTTCCTGACACAACAGCAGTCGAGTATTCACAGATTTTCCAGTGGTTCTCTAAATGGCGTCAACTCGTGGACAAACCTATAACCAACCACATCCCTACAGACCAACACTTGATAACTTAGAATAATTTTTCAAGCACTAGTTTTTGTAGGGATTTAGTTTGATTGTTTGGAGGATTTCATCATGAGCTGACATCATTTAGAGAACCTATTGGCAAACCAGCTTGGAGTACTGGACAGCCGTTTCGTCCTAGTTTGGAACTCTTCACTGTACGCACCCATCGTCAGGGTTCGAACTCAGGACCTTCTGGTTGTGAGGCCAGCGAGCTTGTAGACCATTAAGCCACTCACTGGGACCCAATCCAATGACCAACCCATGAATTCTAACTTACGCCAATTCATGATATAACTCGACCACTGATATCAGCTCATGATGAAATCCTCCAACCAATCAAACTTAGAATAAATCAAATGATAATACCAATAACCCTGTAACTTTTAATTTTGTTTTAAATAGTTTCAACCTACACAGAATGATACTTTATTATTTCAAGTTTTATAGATATACATATATATCCGGTGAAACCTAATCTATCTCATGTTTTCCTGCTAAATAGCTTAGTTTGCATCAAATAGAATTTTAATGACTTCTATTATACTGCTTTACTAAAAATGAAACAATAAAAGTCTACTTTATTGCACCCTAATTATTAGCAGTGTGTACAGGCGAACAATCACACACATACAGGCATATAGACGATATGGAACCATTGACAATACTCAACTTTATGGTGAATTTATTGGTCCCCAGTATTATTATTATTAATAGACGTAGTAGTAGTATAATTCTCTCAGAAATAATCAGTTATTCTGTAGAGTAATAAAATATCTATATATACATAAGTAGTACAAACCATTTTAAAGTTCTCTTCTTCATAATCACCTCTAAGTGTGAAAAAAACTATCTCTTCAAAACAAAAGTTATTTGTTGAGAATTAATTTCAACATAAAAGTGTTTTAATTGCAATAATTGCAAAGTCTTAGTGTTTGTGCTTTCATTTAGCGTGGATATAATAGGTAGATAGAAGTTTCCGTAGCCCAGAGTTCAAACAGACCACTGCCTTCTGTTAAATAATCTTTTTGTGACATAAACCCAGTGGTCTTGAACCGTTAACTGGTTGTATTCTTATTTCTGTAACAGGAGACAGTCTTTCTGGGGTCCCTCAAGGTCCTCTTCGTTTACCTTTCTTCTTACATAACTCTTACATGAATCACCTCTTTTAGATGAAATCAGCTTTGTTGAAAATGTTAATGATCCGACTGTTTCGTTAGCAGTTATGTTTTGAACTGACTGTTCCAAACTTAATAGGATTTCGTTAGACATCAGCCAGTGGTCTGAGCTAAATGGTCTTCCCTTAAGTTGTTCTGCATTTGAGACAGTTAACTTCACCTTTAGGCATAAACAACGTGATCTACACGAACTGATCCGTTCACAAGATCCTTTCTGTAGCGTAAAGGGCACTGAAACAAAAAGAAACTCAGTCACGTTAAAATACCTTGAAATACTACTTTCCTCTGAACTTTCTCCGTCTGTTATCCTATATGTTCCGTTTAACCTAATACACTAAGAAGTTAGGACAATCAGGAATCCCTCAGCCTCTAATTTTACACTTTGTTAACTCTCGTGTCTTACCTGTTGTTCATTACTGCTCATCTCTAGTCTTTCCTAGGCATTCAGAAAGGAATATAACATTTTACGCAGGGTAATAAAGGTTTGTCAGTAGGCCGTGAGGTGTGCCAATGAGTCAGCCAGCTCCTTACTGCTGTAGTAGACACACGTCTGAACTCATATGAGAAACTGTCCCAATCTACATTGTATCACTCTGAACAGTGTCTCTATTCACTACTCTCACCACCTTGTCTCACATCAAGTAGGAATGGAATTCATTAGAAAAGGTTACACGCTGTCTCGTACAACGAAGTAAGAAAGCCCATAATAACACCATCTTTATCCGTACATGTTCTATGTGACAGAGACAGTGTTAAGCGTGAAACTTACAATTTTATGTATAAATAGAAAAATAATTGGCTCTTTTATTTTCACTGATTAAAAATACCCATTAAAATTTTCAAAAGAATGGACACGGAACAAAGAGAACTCTTTTCGATAAATTCATCATCAGGTTCTACAATTATATATACATTATAATGAATGAATGAATTAGTCTTATGAACGACATTAATGTTTAAATAACATCAAATCAATAATAGTGATAGATTACAGCTGAACAGCATCAACATAAATTAAGCTGAATGTCAGAAGAATTACAAGAGATAATAGTACAAATTCATGAGTTTATAGTCTCTACTGAGGGCTGGCCAGGGCAGTAGTAGGGGCTGGACTTGTTTCTTTTGAACACAGAGCACTGGTTGTTTGAGGTGAATTGCAATAACCTCTGCTGTTTGAAGCATGCGGTGCTTCGACGATTTTGGTAGTTTGTTAGGCACCCGGTATATTATAGAGAAGGATTCTTCTACGCTGGCTTTGTGACCAGTTTGCACCAGATGGTCCAATATCGAGCTGTTAATAGTTTTAACTACACGTTTACTTAGCCATAGTGGGATATGTTCTCGAGCACAAAAATATTGCATGCAATATTCCATCAAAACTACTGTTCTAGAATAAAATAAATCATTATTATTAGGTATGCCTAGAGAAGAGCTCGCCTTGCAACCAGAAGGTCCTGAGTTCGAATTCCGGTGGGTGTGTTGTACTGATGGAGAGTTCCAAACTGGGACAAAACAGCTGTCCAGTACTCCAATGCTGGTTTTCCACTGGTTCTCTAACCGATGTCAGCTCATGATGAAATCCTGTAACCAGTCAATCAAATCCCTACAAACCAATACTAGAATTAATTTCATTCTAAGGATTATAGGAAGCTCTCCAAATGAAACAATTTTTATGTAATCAAAATAAAGCAAGAACAGGTGATTTGTACAGGATAAGATTATACCATCATTTATTTCGTCGGCTTCTCATCAGCAATGTAGGGCATGGCAAAAATTATTAAGGGAAACGCACAGAGCAATTTCAATAATACATACAAATGTTAAATGACGTCAGATAATGACCAGAGACTCCAAACTCTTAATAATCAGTGCTCAGAGGTTACACTTAATTAAGAGTTGATCACGGATTGATATCAGTTGGAGAATCATTGAAAACCAGAGTATACTGGACAGCTGTTTCATCCTACTTTAGAAATCGTCGGCAGTACACACCCATGCTGAGAATTTCGAACCTAGGACCTTCCGGTTACAAGGCAAGCTCATGTAACATTCAGACACTGGCACCCAACTCCTCAGTGGCCAGCCCATCAATTCTAACTTCTACCAATTCGTGATTTAGCGCGACTGACACCAACCAGTGTCATCGGTGAGACATTCAACCTAACACTTGACTGGATGGACCTCACTGGTCACGAATTGGTAGAAGTTAGAATTGATGGGCTGGCCAATCAATCAGATCCCAGTGGCTGAATGTTATACGAACTCACTGGTCTTGTAAGCGGAATTTCCTGGGTTCGAACCTTGGCGGTGGGTGCGTACTGCCGATAATTCCCAACCTAGGCTGACGAAACGGCTGTGCAGTACTCCGGTGATGGTTTTCAATGGTTCTCTAACTGATATCCACCCATGGTCAAACTCGTAAGAAGAAATCTAATCCTTACAAACCAGCTATTGAAAATACTTATTTACACTTATACACTGAAGGTTCAAGTTTAAATAAAAAATCAAGGCTTTGTTACAACAGCAAATGAATTGAGTAATAAAGACAGGAGGTGAATAAGATAATGAGTAACTGATAAGTTCAGTGACAATGTGATAAGTTCAACTCAAGTCATAAAAACAAAAGACAAACAAAGTTCGAAAATACAATAAAATGGGAGAGAATAAAGCCAAAGATTACATATAATCAAACAAAACAGAATGTAAAGATAGTAAGTCACCAGAACAAGGAAACAGTCATGATAACTGCTTCTTTTCATATACATAAGTTGGGTATTAAGTATTCAATAGCAAGTATGTCAACAAAAGTGAAGAAAATTTAGCTACATTCTCTACTGATATTGAAGCGTATCAGTGAGGTACTTGACAACAGCATTTGTACTCTTAAGCTCTAGAGTTTTCAGTAAATATTTTGAAAATTGAAAAGGTGTGGTTCTGTTTCTGCGCTCTCATTGATCACTGTAAGCAGCTGATGAAGTCTACGGAATGAACGATAACACCGTCATATTCTGCATAAAACGTAGATTTCGTTTCATTCAGATTCATAGACGGGATCACATGAATGAAGTTAATACTTGTTTAAGTTAATTCATATTTCCCGTTGACCGTTGTATACTCTACCGAAATAACCTAGTGATGTATACATCTAAGATAGCTGAATTTTAACACCGACCAAACAACACATGCACATTCCAAACTTGATACCATACACTTCGTGTATTGATGAGGTTCGCCACTTGTACAAATAATATTATTATGTCATACTGTTGTAATTGGAAATAAACTTTCTATACACATCTGTATATATATTACTTAAACAGGTTATAGCAACACTCATTTTAGAGTTGAGGATAATGTACATAGGCTACACTTAGAAATCACTAGTCATTTCTTAATAATGAAGATTTGTAACTCAAGTGGATACTTTCAGTGTTGCTGTGTACTCTGAGCTAAATGATTTAACTGAGAAGATTGTATTATTATCTCTCTGGACAATTTCTTCAGTTCTGCGTTTCACCTCGCAGCTATTAAAATAACGCCCATTTAAGATCTATCACTTATTGGATTTATGTGGATTTGGATAAGTTTTCGTTTATGAATTACGTCACAAACCAATATGATTTAGAGCAGTTACTGAAATCCAGGGGCACTGGACAATTGCTTCGTTCCAGTTCTAGACTCTTCATCAGGGTGCAGGCACGACCCCACTACGGATTGAAACAGGCACCTTCTATGTTACGAAATCAAGCTCATTGACTATTCAGTTATTTGGGCAGGAATCCATTGATTCGTAAATTCCAACTATATCAGTGTATGTATAATGTGATGAGCACTAGACATTGGTTGAAACTAATTCAATAGTGAAATCGTTTATATAGTATAGCACACAGCAATGTGGTCTGATTCGTTAACTAATGATGCTTAAAGCCTAGTTTCACTGCTCATAGTGATACACTGTCAAAGTATGTAAAGACAGGCTCTTAAAATCAAATGAAGAAAAATTCTGCGCCGTGAAAATTATGTTCAGGACCCATTCTGAGGATACCTGAAAGAATCTACTCTACCCTTATAACAAGTGGAGTAGTATGTCGAATTAGGAGTCAGCTTTTAACGTTCTGAAATTATTTAAACAAAAAGTGAGCGCAACAAATGTAACAGGACAATCAATATATGTGGTCATTTTGTCTTAGTTCATGAATTCTCCTCAACCTGCTGCTTACAACTCCTAAACAGTACCGAATTAAATATAAATTATCAAGTTATAAGCAGGAACTTTAACCAAACACAAGTTCAGAAAGATATAGGCAGCCAAATTATCAGGTGTTAAAAGGTTTTTTGGATGAATATTCTTGAAGATGTTAGGCGCAGTTCAAAATTAGGCTTAGAAACGAAATCTAACTGGAAGGCGGCCTGTTTGAAACCTGGGCTAACGAAATGCCCCATCAGTATACATTGCATATAATTTCTCTTGTCCTTTTTGCTTTTTTTCCTTCACGTTCCCCAGTGGAACATAGGGCTTCAAGCTAGTGGCTTGAAGTTTCTGTAGCAGTGCTTATTTTACAGGATGGGGTTGCTAACCTCATGCCCAACCTTTCCTCTTCACCAGCATTATTTCTGGCTTAGCGAGGTAAAGGATTGCGTCGACCGGGGATCGAACCCCAGACCATGTGCATGGTCGGCGAGAATCCTAACCACTATGCCACCGACGCCCTTTTGCTTTATTCGATTGAAATATAACTTCTAATGGTGTTTTCTACTCTCACGAGTACTTTAAATGTCTACTACGTTTCTACTTAACTTGAGAAAAAAAACAAAATTGTGATTGGCAATGTATTCCGATACATGAGATCAGTGTCTATGAGATTTTCAGTATGGATTATTTTTAGCCATAATTATTCTATCCTAAGGTCAAGAAATGTACTCCTGCACGTTTCTTAATTGACTTTCCACCAAATATTGTTCATTTCTTGAAGGAGGGAGGTGAAGAAGAAATATCATGTGAGGGGTTGGTTTTCGCTTCAGGTCAACACAGCCATGTGTCATGAGACACTATCAATTGGTAGTTTGCTTGAAGATTCTAGACAAAGAGGAAATGTTATGCAATAATTTCCACTTAAAAATGTATATATTGCATGAAAACTACTATTGTCGATAAATCAATTTTTAAAAAGTAGTAAGTTGGAATAATAGGCTGTCTAAGTACAAGTAATAGTCAGAAAAACACAAGCTGAATGACTTTCAGATGAAAAGAAAGGCTTAAATAGAATAGTAGATGTATAGGAGAATAAATGTCATAGTACGATGATTATACAACTTTGTTATATATAGACAGAATTACTATGGTTGACAGGAGGTTGGGTTGGAGACAATCTTCAGGAAGCCTTGGACCCAGATTTCTTGCCAGCTGGCCCTCGTCAGTCTATACCGAAGAAAGGACTAAACACATAACACAATCGAAGAATTCCCGAGGTAATGCGAGGTTGACAACTGTTTCAATTCTTCGATACTGGCTGATTTACTCAACCTAACAGCCTGAACTTGTGTGTGTTGTGAGCACCTTCAAACTCTTCATAATTAGCGTCAGATAAGTGAGGCTTTATAGTACTATTTAGTGCTTGTCAGCGCTTTAGTGTTAAGTTCAGAACTTATAATAATAACCTATCTATCTTAGTGTACCTGTAAGTTAGTAGATACAAACTGAAGCAATGTTTTATTCAAATATAACATTCAGTGTGTGATACCGTTCCATTGTGTTTAAATATCTATAAAAAGAGATGAACGAATATGAAACCAAATGCTACCACATTAGCCAAGTTTTACCAACTAAGTAAAATTCCGACACTCAGTTAAACAGTCACAGTCAGTGCAGCCGACCATATCAGATTGAAGCAGATGGATAGATGGTCACAAATGACACTGGTTGGCAGTAGTACGGTGTCATCACCAAAGTGACACAAATTAGGCTCTATAAATCACTGAGTTTCAGCCTTGTAACTGAATGATCAATACACTGCCCTTCTGACTTTAAGTGCCTGCATGTGGATCACTAAAGACTCTTAAAATGGGAAGTGGGAAGCCGTGATCAGTAGGGTACAGCAGGTTGAAGATGAGGCAGTAACTCATCGAAGAAGACATTGCGAAATGGTCGCGCTATGTCGTGAATTGGCAGAAGTTAGAATTCAAGGACCATTGGATCGGGTCCCAGTGGCTCAATGGTCTACGAGCTCGCCTTGTAATCAGAAGGTCCTGGGTTTGAATCCCGGTGGGTGCGTACTGATGAAGAGTCCCAAACAAGGACGGAGGAAACAGCTGTCCAGTACTCCCCGGTTGGTTTTCCAGTGGTTCTCTAACTGATATCAGCTCATGATGAAATCCTCCATGCACTCTTAAAATGATTAACTCTGTCTCTCTAACTGACATCAATTCGTGACAAAGTCCTGTCAATCGGATGAAGATTGGGTTAATTGAAGTGCTTAAAATACAAGCCTTTAAGCTGTATTCATCTTTTGTGTAAATCTGACTTGACTTGTCACTCATTTATTCACTACTGAATTACGTATTCTCTCTTATATGCTAAGGGATCAAACGCGTAACTAATCAAATCTTTATAAACCAACAGTTGATAATTAGTTTGATCCACATTAGTAACTATCTCTTTAAAGGAGTTACTCAGATTTCCACGGTGAAGTCGTAATCACGAGCTCGCTTTGTAACCGGAAGGTCCCTCCCTGGTCAGATCCCTGGAGGTAGGTCTCAAAATAGGCGGAATAAACAGCTGTCTACCACTCCCTGCTGGTTTTCCAATGGTTGTCTAACTTTTGATAGAGAAAGAAAGACCAGATTTGAAGTATAAAATGTGATTTCATCATCCTATTTCACAGGTTCTCATCAGCTGCAAACTACCTGGTGAAATTACAATGGTTATAAATAATAACATTTCATACTTCAGTGTTTGAAAGGTATTAGAAAAAACATTATAAGATGATAAGTCTAAGTTACCATCAGTTTATATACAATCAAACTATGAAAAAAGGGGGGGTGAGAGAAGACAGAAAACAGAAAAATCTAATAAACAGTGTTAGCTTGTGCATCACCATGGCAACTCAAGAAGGTCAAAATTCATCAAATTGAAAACTTGCTTAGTGAGCTCAGCTCACTAATGTGTATGACTAATCAGTGTAATGAAAGTAATACGGTAGTGAGAGCTTGACTACACTCTCTTTCTGTGTGTATAAATTTTGTCTGAGATGTTTGATTGCTTCAGCAGCAAATCGTAGTAGATTCGCTGTCCTTTGTATGTTTAATATTTTGAAGGATTTGGAAATCTCGACGAAATGATCCGAGGTATCCACAAGGTGTCTGGTAATGGCACTTTGTAAATATCTGCTTACTTTAAAGCATAAGTTTATTGGAATATGCGATGAAAGCCGGATGGAAGCCATTCATTCTGCTCTTCCAATTTACTTGCTGCCGCAAGTGGACGCAGGTTCTCTAACTGATATCAATTCGTGATCGAACTTGTAACCAATTGAATCCTTGCAAACCAACATTATATATATATATATTTCCCATCAAAACTGAAACCAGAAGTCTGTATCAATAAATTATAAGATATCTGCTTCGGTGTAGTGTTTGAGGAAATTAACAAAGCCATTAACTGACTACCTATCACAAAGAAATTGAAATACCATTTATATATATTCCATAAATTCTACATGTAATTTTGCTTTGACTTTCCCCCTTGAACAGTGGATATTTTGGCGGTTATTTCAAAATATTTAATCATATCATCACAAAGGGAGAATACATCAAACCAAGAGATATTCAATCTCTCTCCCTCTCTATGTGTCGCTCTTTCTTTCTACATTTCAACTGAAACAGCTGAATTAAAGAAGAACGCTTTGTAGTAGCGCATTCCTTGGGATGATAATAATAATAATAATAGTAGTACCAAATATGTGAATACTTAAATATGCATACAATACAAGGCATAAATAATAGTAGAGATGATTGACGCCATTTTCACTGTATGAATATATACATTAATAAATCAAAAGCAGAAATGTCGACAGCGAGAGAGAGAGAGAGCGAAGTTAACATCAAAATAACAATGGGAAATTTATGTTGTGTTCAGCAAATTCATCATATTAGGCGTTTGTACACATATTTTAGACAATAAGTTATGTAGGATAAATGGAAAAAATAACCTTTTTTAAAAAAAAAACCGAGAATTTGATCTACTAATGTATATATCTTCTCCTAGAATAGAAGAATTATAGATCTCACAAGATCATCATGATTCTGAATAAAATGGATACATTAAAAGCGTCTTGAACAAAGAGACTAAACCACAGCGAAATCTTGTCTCTCTGTATACGATACCTGTTTGTATAGTTCCCCTTTTATTATTATTATTATTATTATTATTATTATTATTATTTAAGAGTGTTTTATTGCTTTGCGAATACTGTCACAATAATTTAGTTAAAAATATTCATTCAGACATCTATAAAACACAAAATAATCGAGCAAAGAATATTCTTTTCGATAAATTCCTCTTCCAGGCTCTACAATTATATATGCATGTTTATATACACAGAATATTTTAAATTATGAAGAACGAAAAGGAGGCAAAGAACATCCTGGATAAATTTAATGAGGTACATCCTGCAATAAATTTTACTATTGAGAAAGAAAAAGACTCTAGCATTTCATTTCTAAACGTCCTTATGACCAGAAAAGAGGATGGCACAATAAGAAGAAGTGTTCATAGAAAACCTACATCAACGGGCCAGTACAAACATTTTCTCAGCTTTGTGCCCTTGAAATACAAACGCAATCTAATAAAGTGCTTGGTCCACAGAGCAAGAGAGATTTGCTCGGATGAATGTCTTGACGAGGAGCTTAACAATATTAAACGGTTGCTAAGTGAGAATGGTTATCCTGAAAAGTTTATTGATAAGAATATGAATCTGAAACCAAAACAGTCCAAGTTACCAACAGTTCCAAAGAAAGCCTTGTTCTTACAGATGCAGTTCCTAGGAGACAATACAAGTGAGATACTAACACATTGCCTCAGAAATGCGGTAAAAAGAGCATTCCCTGCTGCTCAATTACGCTGTATCTTTAAAACCACTCCTCTTCTGCGTTCCAGAATAAAAGCCAAACTGCCTAATTTAGCCTCTTCCATGTGTATTTACCAATTTAACTCCTCCTGTGGAGTGAGCCAGTTACATAGGCCGTACAATTAGGCGTGTTTCTCGTCGAATTTCCGAACATCACCCTGCCTGGTTAAGCAAAGGTCAAACAAAATCTATTCGCAGCGCTATTCTGGCTCATCTTGTGGAGACAGAACACAAGATTGACGTTAATCATGCTTTCAGGGTCATTTACCGCATACCTACGAATCTCAATTTCGCTTTAAGAGTTCGACTTCTAAATATTGCTGAGGCTGTGGGGATTCATATTAATAAGCCTAATTTATGCACCCAAAAGAAGTTAGTTCAGTCATTATCATTACCTTGGCCATCCAGGTTTGAATAATCCAGAATTTTTGTGAAATTTCCCTAATTTTAGTTGATATTCTATTCGCTGTTATATCTTTATTATTATTATTATTATTATTTAAGCATCTTTAATGAACTGTAATTGCATTGATCATACTTTACAAATCGATATTATTTAAAAAACGCTAATATTGTTATTAACTACTAATTTAAAATATTCTGTGTATATAAACATGCATATATAATTGTAGAGCCTGGAAGAGGAATTTATCGAAAAGAATATTCTTTGCTCGATTATTTTGTGTTTTATAGATGTCTGAATAATTTAGTTAAGAAACAATGAACAGAGGAACGCAAACCATATTCAAATGCATCCACTATAAGTTTAAAAAAATTAGACGAAGATATTTGTAGACGACTTTATAATAAGAGGATTATTCTCCTTTTTTCAAGAGTTGGTTTGTAAGGATTAGATTTGTTTTTACGAGTTTGACCACGGATTGGTATCAGTTAGACAGCCAATGAAAAACAGCACTGGAGTACTGAACAGCTAGCTGTTTCATCCGCCTACTTTGGGAATCATTAGCAGTACACACCCGCCGCCAAGATTCGAACCCAAGACCTTCCGGTTATAAGGCAAGCTCATGTTCTTCTATTTGTTTTATTTCTTTGCATTATGAATTCGGAAGAAACAGATTCAAGCTTCAGCTTTTAAGTTTCAGTAGCAGTGATTGTTTTATTTTATAAATAAAGTGGAGTTGCTAGCCTCATCTATCCCAATCTTCCATCTTCGTCAGCCTTACCACTAGCCAAACGAGGTTAAAGAGTGCGTTGGCCGGGGAAGTGGTTGGCGAGTATCCTACCAGTGAACCACAGACGTGATGGTGCAATGTTCAGCGCACATCTCCATTTCACCCTCATCTCTTTGCAGTTTGCTTAAGCTGATTTCATGATTGGTCATACGCTTTCATTTCCATATCATGTGATCACCCTTAAACTTTTGCCTAACTTGTCGCCTCCTATTTGGATTCGAATGGAGGGCTTGTCTGATATATATAATGTAACTCAACAGTCTTCTAGGTGTATGTCCAATCTATCACCCTATTTTGTGCATATTTGTTGTGTTCTTGGTTTATTTGCTGCCAAAGTTCCTTATTGTTAATCCTCTCTAGCTGGTGGGCTATCTGATCTTTACTGTTGAGCTGGAGATGGCAGTTGTTGATGAAAGTCTGTAGTGGCCTGATGGAAATGTTTCTTGTGGCTTGTCAAGTCTATAAACCATATAGAAGAACTGATTTGTGTTTGTGCGTCGGTGGTATAGCGGTTAGGACGCTCACCGACCATGCATATGATCCGGGGTTCAATCCTCGGCTGACGCAATCCTTTACCTCGCTAAGCCAGAAATAATGCTGGTGAAGAGGAAAGGTTGGGCATGAGGTTAGCAACCCCATCCTGTAAAATAAACACTGCCACAGAAACTTCAAGACTCTAGCTTGAAGCCCTATGTTCCACTGGGGAGTGTGAAGGAAAAAATAAGGGGTAAGCACAGTAGATCTAAGAGCAATGAAGTTCTATCTTGCTTCTTTGATCCTGACTGGCTTTGGCAATTCTTATCTGTTCCACGTGTAGTTGTATTCACCGAGCACTCACGAGTCCCTGAGTCAAAATATTCACGTCCAGCCTCACACCATCATTTGATCAGCTATCTCGAACACAACAACACCAAACTCACCTACCACTGCTGCATACCTCCACTGTTTCAGATTCCATAATCAAAATTTTTATTAGCATTTCACTGTGTCAGCTACAGCTTCTACTGCAGAAATTTTCGTCAAATAATATTTAAAATGTGAACAAATACTGGTCGGCGAGATCCCTACTACTGATGAATATACACAGGAGTCAGATAGCATCATGTATTAGCCAAAATTGAAGGTTGTGGGTAGTTGAGTTCTGACAGACAAAGCTACATGGTAATGTCTTGTGCATGGAACTTGACATTTTTAGGCATATTTACTGCCTCACTCACCTGTTTAAGAATCACTGATTTGAACAAAAATATTTCTTATGATTCTTGCTTTGCATAAAATTAGTGTCTTCTCATGTTACTCAAATCAACTACATAAACTATTCTTCAATGTGAATTTCGCATCAGACTATGAATTGCTTAAAACCATTTCATTCTCACCTTTATTTCTCAGCAATCTAACTACATAGAGGAAGTCTGAATACAAGGTGGTTGAGGGTAAACGGGAGAGATTCTTGCTAAGATTACCTCCAACCATCCAATACCATTTCGAAGTCCACAGAGACATTGAATTACCTAGTTTGATGACAAATTTATCGCGACAACGGCACATGCCAAGTGATCCACAACGGAAAACTCAGCGAGGCGTTTGGAGTAAACACAGGAGTCAGACAAGGGTGCTTATTATCACCAATGATATTCTTATTGTGGTGGACTGGATTAAGCGTCAGACAGTAGGGAACGAGAAGACAGGAATATCCTGGACCGATGTGAAGAACCTAGAAAACCTGGATTTCGCGGATGATTTATGTTTGATGTCACACAAAATCGAAGACTTACAAGCGAAAACCGATAAACTGGTCGAAAAAGCAGCCAGAAAAGACAGGACTCCAGTTGAACATAGACAAGACGGAGGTTATGAAAATAACCAACCAACCAACCAACCAACAACAACAGCAGCAACATACAGCGCTAATCACTATCAGCGGGAGGGATTTGAAAGAGGTTACTTCATTCACTTATCTAAAGAGCATTGTCTCAACTACAGGAGACAGGAACGGACGAGGATGTCAAATCGAGAATCGGGAAGGCGAGAAACACATTCATCAACCTGAAACCAATCCGGAAATCTTCGTCACTCAGCATCAACAACAAAATTCGGATTTTCAATACAAACGTCAAGTCAGTCAGTCAGTTGTTCTATACGGATGGATCAGAAACTTGGCGGGTCACAAAGAATATTTGCAACAGCCTGTTGCAGACCTTTAGCAACAACAACTGTCTTCGCTGTATACTGAAGATCAGATGGCCGCCGGAAAGAACAAGAACCAACAAGAAACTATGGGAATAAACAAAACAAGAACCAATCGCCCAACAAATATGCAGGAGAAAGAAGTGGAGATGGATTGGACACTCGCTGAGGAGCCCACTGAGTGACATCACGCGTCAGGCCATCGCTCGAGTGGAACCTGAATGGGAAGCGACGATTAGGTCGTCCTAGGGTGACATGGAGGAGATCATGTGAGGAAGAAATGAGAGAGTTTGGTCACTCGTGAACCCAGGTGAAGAGGACGGCAGAAAACAGAACAAAGGGGAGATGTTTTGTTGAAGCCCTATGTTCCACTCGGAACGTAAGGGAATAATAATAATATCAGCTTTATTCTTGAAAATAATTTTTTTTATACGGTACTGAATTCTCAGAGAATTTATTGCAAATTATTTTTCCCCATAAAGAATCTTCAACTGAAAAGCAGTCATCGCCAGTAAACCTCATATACCACAACTTACTTCTTTCTGAAACAAGATTCAGTCTTCTACAACATTTCCCCTTCATTCTCTTCTTGAAGTCCACTGCAGTAGGCTGGAAGCCAATACAAATTTGCATAACCTCAAATTGTGATTGAAAGAGTATAATTCGATCAATAAAATAACGAGAAACGTAGAAAGGTAGATACGTTATGCCGTTTTCCGGAATATATATATATATATATTTGACAGACGCTGTTAAAACCGGCTGTATGACGTCCTCCAAGACAGACGTCATTCCCTATTTATTCTCAGGATCAGCTGAGTTTGATGATTTATTTGTTGTAGCAGGTACCAGGAAATGGATTCTGCAGTTCTAACCTTCAGAAATAGATTGATCTTACTCATGCATGTTTGATCACACATACATGTTAATAGGCAAACACAGTGACACTTTTTATTCAAATGTTGTAAGGGCTTACAAGAAGATAGTGGAAATTTCATTTTTCTCTACAAAATTAGTTGGCCTCCCTAATATGTCTTACGAAATGTCTCTCTAAATCAGTGTTCTAGTAATCAGACTTTAACAATCATCCTTAAGCTATATGCTAATAAAAACATCCTTTTTAGTTTGTAATTGAATTGGTGAAATCTTTTTCATGTCATCTCTATACCACAGTGTCTTTAAGGATACTTATTATCCAATAATATTTAGAAGCGATGAGGTTTCCATCTCCTTCCACTGTCATCTTTTCAGTGCAAATATACGGTACACGTCTCAAACAAACATTTGACTAACGTCTTTATTATTACTGAAGTGGACAGAAACGACCACAATTTAGATATTGTCTAGTCCACATGGGTTTCATAGAAACAAGAGCGCAGGTGTTCGATGATACTTTTGGATAGCGAACACTGAGGACAACCGAGATATCTAGCTGCATAGGAGCAGGTGACTTGATAGATACACACTATGATAAGACAATCAGAGGTAGCTCATCCTTCACGTTCATTGGAATCATTGGTTTTGTCGAGAAAGTTAGTCAAAGTTCAACCACAATAATAGTTGCAGTGCTTCGGTGGCACAGCGTTCAGGACCCTCTCCAACCATGCACGTGGTCCGAGGTTCAATCCCCTGCCGACGCACACCCGATATCTATGGTTGGCCTGCAAAATTTGGGCTGCCGATATCACATGCTGAAAATTCCATACTTGTACCAAAAATACTGTGTGGTTTCAAGCTATAAGCAAAGAAACCCTAAATGAAAATAACAGTGAAATAAAGCAAAATTATGACACCAATATTACTGTGGTCATTGTAGGTAGGCAGAATGCGTGAATGCAATGTTTCTGTATTTACAGGTTCAGTTTTTGAAGTCCTGAATTTTTAGCGACTTAGTTGTCTGTGAATGGAGTATTGGAAGGCCTATTTTGTAAATCCGTATGTCGATGAAGCGTAGTAATACAAATATGTATGATGTATAATACAGTTGACAAGATACTTAAGTACAATTCTGTTGACGCTCTGAATAGCCAGATGAACCGAATTGACTAGTTCCACATTTGCTGAAGAGTCTCCTAAGTGAGACGGAAGTCGTGTCCTAGTTCTCAATATTAGCCACCACTAAAATAAATCTCTTCAATTTAGTAATCAAGGAAATATCCAGTCGCTTCTATTCAAGATGTTTACTCTAAATTCTGTCAGTTGGCAATATGATAAGGTCTACAATATCTCAGGATGAAGCGTGTGCTCATCGTTGGCAGTGGTGCTAGATTGTGAATCGACAGATGATAGAAGTTAATGGTCAACCAGCTGGCACAGTTTTGAACTCTCCAGGGTTCCAAACTAGGAAGAAATAACTATCCAAAGATTCTTTAGCTTCAAAAGAGTTTCTTTTTAAGGAATTAATTTGTTCAAAGTATGACCGAAGATTGATACCAGTTGGAAAAATCATTTTGGAGGACTGGAAATATGTATCGTCCTAGTTCGGGACTCCACTTCACCAGTACTCACCCACCACCCAGGTTCTAACTCAAAGCCTCACGACTACAAGTCAAATTCGTAGACCGTACAGCCATTCGGATGGCAATTTAAAGCCTATGAACTCTAAGTTCTGTTTTTACTAGTTGATCACGGATTGATATCAGTTAGAGAACCATTGAAAACCAGGGAGTACTGGACAGCTGCTGTTTCATCCTAGTTTGGGAATCATCAGCAGTACGCATCCACTGGGATTCGAACCCAGGATCTTCCGGTTATAAGGCAAGCTCGTATACCATTCAGCCGCTGGGACCCGATTCAATGGCCAACGCATGAATTCTAACTTCTACCAATTCGTGATTTAGCTTGACCCCAACCATTGTCGTTGTTGGGACATCCATCCACACACGTGACACCTAACTGGACTTCACTGGTCACAACTTCTCTCTAGAACTCCAGGAAACTGCATCCTGTAGCAAGTCACTAGAGGGCATCAGATTAATTTTCTATAGTTTGGTTTGTAAGGATTAGTTATGTTCTTACGAGTTGATCACGGATTGATATCAGTTAGAGAACCGGAAGGTCCTGTGTTCGAATCCCAGTGGATGCGTACTGCTGATGATTCCCAAACTAGGATGAAACAACAGCTGTCCAGTACTCCGGTGCTGGCTTTCAATGGTTCTCTAACTGATATCAATCCGTGGTCAACTCGTAAAAACATAACTAATCCTTAGAAACCAAACTATAGAAAACTCTAAGTTCTACTAATTCGTGGTTGTAGCACGATCACCAGTCAGTGTCATTGCTGGAAGGCACTTATCCTCACTCCCTACCGGATCTTCTACCCCAATGGTCACAACTCCTCGTTAGAACTTACCCGTGTCAACTTCATCCTATAGCCAATAGTCACTAACTATGAAGCATCAGACTGGATTTATTTCAAATTTGATCACGGATCGATATCCAGTTTGTAACAAAATCTACAAAATAACTGAAGCTTTTTTGTTTTTGTTTTTTCGATAGTGTATTGATTATTTTAACTCATTAATGAAGAATAATCACCCTCGTTTTTTCAACACATATTTCTGTATATACCATTTTTAACTATACACACTATTCATCAGTTTGTGTTTAGAATAACACTCACTTTCACTCATATCTTCACCTATGTGGAATATATCAGCATACATACTACTACTTAGATGTGTATGATAAATTATTCTTCTAATACAAACAAATAATACTAATAATAAATCGTTTCGATATCTTTTTTTTTAAAGTGTCCATTCATTTGTTGTGGCTTTTTGGCCTTCTTGTCTTTCCGTCCTGCTCCTCCTCCTCTCTCATTCTTCTCGCAACAGTTGAACGTCTTTATTTAAGTTTAGTTACTTTCCTATTCTACTGTCATTAATATTATTATTACTATTATTATTGTCATCATCATCACCATCTTGTTATGTTACTGTTTTTTTTCCCAGTTCTTTGAAAAAAAAATGTCATCCATTCTGTAATAGATTTTTCTCTTCGGTTCATAATGCTGCTGAACGTTGCTTCTCCTTTCTCTTTCGTGTTCTTTCCCATTCCCTCTTTCCCTCCCCCCTCTCTTTGTCTCTCATTCTCTCTTATTTTTCGTTTTCTTTTCTAAATTTTCTTTTGTGTTTGCAACTTTCGAAGCCAGTTTTCTCTCTCTTTCTACCTCCCCCTACCTCTCTGTCCCTCTCTAAGGGTTTCAAACCAATTGTAGCGGAACAAAAATAATAGAAAAGAAGAGAGACATGTATGTACGTAAGCGTAGAAATCATTATAAAGCATTATCATTTGTTGTATATTCACCACCGATGATGTGCACACACATATACAAAGACCGATAGATGAAGAATTTATTTGTAAAAGCTTTAAACTAATTTCAGAGTTAATTGGTGAATAATGACTAGCAGTGTGGAATCCAGGACAACGCGCATTTCGTTCTATTTGGGACTCGTCTCGTCTGGATGTACCTGCATTCCGAAGTGAGTGATAATGTCCCCCCCCCTTGAGACTCGAACCCAGTGCCCATAGTTTCAAACGCCAGCTGAAGCGTTATCCACTAGACCACTCGGGCCACGAAAGCCACCTGAGACCGAGCACTTAGATCCTATCAATCGACAGGAAAATCTAAAATTCAATTAGATAATTAATATAACCCGTTGCCCAAGGGGTGGGCTCTCGTGGCCCAGGTGGTCTAGTGGATAACGCTTCAGCTGGCGTTTGAAACTATGGGCACTGGGTTCCAGCCTCGGTGGGAACATCATCACTCACTGTGGAATGCAGGTTAATCCAGCTGGATGACTAAATGCGCATCCTGGATGCACTGCTAATCATTATCCACCAATTAACTTCGAATTACATGCCTAGACATCGTAGAAGCATCTGCACAAGAAGCCGACATGCCAACCTTAGACCGAGCACTTCGGTCCGATCAATCAATCAATCGATGGGAAAATCTAAAATTGAATTAGTTTCATAGCTGTTTTCACCCTATAGTCTAATTTTTCCTTTGTGTCAAAAAGAATAGTTTCTTGATAATGAAATTAAAACTTAAGTGGAATCAACAAGACATAGTTGTTATTATACTAGTAATCATTAATTCAGTCGACAGGTGATTTTAGCTGAAAACAGTTTTGATGAAAGCGACTTTTGCTTAGGATCCGATGAAGTGCCGTAAACCTTTATCAACGTCATTCAGCAGCTATAAGACAGTGCCACGTGTCAGGTGATCTATAACGCGATGCTCTGCAAAGTAGCCTTTGAAGTGAAAACATGAGAAAGACAAGGCTGTCTGCTTAGTATCACCCACAATGATATTCCTGATTGAAATGGTGTGGATTATGCGGTACACTGTGCGTGTGTGTGTGTGGGGCGAGAAGACAGGAATACATTCCTCAGATAAGAGAATTCTAGAAGATGTCAAAAAAATAACTTGAAGATATACAGGTGAAAAGCAACAAGTTGACAGAAGAAGCGGCAAAGACAGAACTTCAGCTAAACACAGAGAATACGGTGGTAATGAATATAACCAAACAATAGCAACAACAAAAACAAGCACCAATCACTATCAACGAGAGAAATTTGGAAGAGGTAATTTGTTTTATGGACCTAGGTAGCGTCGTTTCAAATACAGGCAGACAGCACGGATGAGGATATCAAAACTAAATTAGAAGCAAATGATATTCACCACCCATTAATCCGTTCGTAAGTCCTCCCCACTCACCACAAACAACAAATTCCGAATTTTCAACACCAATGTCACGTCAGTCGCTTCTTCTATGTGAATCAGAAACTCGGAGAGCGCTTCACAAAAAGCATTGACAACAGGCCACTTCAGAATAATATCAACAGCTGTCCACTCCACTACTGACATATTGTAGATCAGATGGCCAGCTACAAAGAATTACTACCAAGAAACTCCTGGAGTAAACCAGTGGATGAAAACCCATTATTATTATTGTTCCCTTGGGTTCCTAGTGGAACATAGGGCTTCAAATACACGTCTCCACTTGCTTCTGTCTTCTGCTGTATTTTCACCTGCATACATGTTAGTCCATACTTTTTCAACTCTTCGTCACACAACCTCCTCCATGTCACCCTTGCACCGACGTCCCACTCGCCACTTCCCTTTCGGGCTCCACTCGAGCACTGGCCTGACGCGCGATGTCACCCAGCGACCTCCTTAGCGAGTGTCCAATCCATCTCCACTTTCTCGTGCATATTCACTAACTCGTAAATTATTTATTTATTGTATTCATTGGCGTGACCAGTGGAATATAAGGCTTCAAGCCAGATCTTTGAGGCTTCAACAACAGAGCCGCTTTTTACAGAATCGGTTTACTAACCTTCCCTCTTCACTGGCCTTACTACAGGCTAAGCGAGGTAAGGGAGTGCCTCGATAGGGGATCAATCCCAAGACGACTTGCTTGTTTGTTCAATGTTCTACACAATAGTCGGCAGTACACGTTCACCAAGAACCTTCAAGTGAATTTGTAGATCATTCAGCTACTGGGAACTTCATAAATGAATAGTTGATCTGAATGGGGGAGAATATTTTTTTAAGTAAGTTCTTGGTTTGAACAGCTATAAGACAAGTTGTAATAGGCGAACACTTTCTGTTTGCTTAGAACAGAATATGATTACACACCGAAAATCAGATTAGTTTCCAGTTGTCAAGGATAACTCAAATTCATCCGCTGTTGTAGTTGGCGTCTTGAATTGGTAGCTAATTTAACTAATGCTAATGTAGGTTTAAGAATAGCCAAAAATTAGGCGGCCATGGTTAGCCGCCTTGTTCTTAATTTTAACTCCTTAATAGTGAGTACGGACGCCCACACCAGCGAATAGAACTAGCACTATCCAACCAATAGGTTGAATTTCAATGAACCATGTATTCTTACTACTATCGCTTTGCGATATGCAGCTCTCCATTCCTTACCAATCACTTCTCAAAACTTGACAGTTACCCGCTTTTTAGATGATTTGAGGCAGTCAGTGGGAAGACTTGGACCAGTCTGTAACAAACAAAGTACCAGACGCATGACACTAGTTAGTTTCCAGTCAAAATATCCAATACTGTCTTACAGAAGGTAGTCAGTAGTAACACCTCTGACTACAGCCAGCACTAGATGACACAGTTTCGAATCTCAGAAGGGACATAAGTTGTTCCTTCAGGATTGCAGATACGCCTTACTGACTGGTAAGTGCTAACAAACACGAAACTTCGGTTCATAGGTTCCTTCCGATTGCTTTCAACCGTCTAATAACAACATTTGAGTACATCTTGATGGTGAGGCACTTAGTTTTGGTGGTGAAATCGTAAACTTGACAGACCGACAGAATTTAGTCTGCACTAAAAAGAAGAGGATTCTATGCATGAGGACTTAGTTAGTATCCAGTCAAAGTATAAGATCGAATGTTTAGCACTGAATGTCATGATATAAGTTAAATCCAAAGGGTTATTTTGTCATAAACACTCACTATCCATCAGTTCTGACATCCACTACCGTTTGTAATTACCTCACTTTATAGGGAATAAAAAGACAGTTGCAGCGAAGAAAATTTTCTTTTCAACGAAGTCATCATCTAGGCTGTACATTCGTGTATTTATATCAAATGGATGGGAAAGTTCCAGAAAGGAATATTCTGCTTTCCTATATCGATCACAAGGGAAAGGATATATTTTTTTCAAATGTTACGCCTTTAAGTAACACATGAAGAACTTTAATTACCATTATATTTTTTAATTTGCTTAACAGCAGGACAATAATGATTAAATTCATTTCCTTTCTTATGTATGAGGAAGAAATGAAATTACACTATGCCTTCCAACTGTTTTCCTTGATTGTAAACCATTCAGTTTATGTTTGTGTGTTTATAGAGGGGAGAGCAACAAATATACGGTTATTCCTTTGTCATCACTTGGTTGATTAACTGTAGCAGCAAAGGGAAAAGTATCAAAATTGTTGCTATTATACAATAATAATATTGTTAGCATCGGTAGATTTGTAGACATTTTTTATAACTTCCACAATGCTGCTAAAAGCCTTTATTCATTCTGTTAATATTAGCATTTCATCTAGCCTAATAACGCCCAAGCCCCCCTCCCTCCCTACTGGCTTCGCGAGATTTAGGAGCGGGTTGGCCAAAGAACAAACGCTGGACCACATGAGACGTGGTTGACAAGCGTTCTACTGCTCAACTTTGAAACTCACTTCATCAGTATTAATATACAAATATCCATTTTTACTGTTGTCATCAACCCATAGGAATTCGGTAATTAAGAACAATATCTAGGACAATATCGTACTGGAACTTTCGGTTAGGAATTTCCCGACTGTTAAAAATAACAAAAGATGTTATCATCCTGATCTTCTAGTCATATTCTTTTTGAGTATCAGAATCGTTACTGTCTTCCAGTAGGGTTTTCTGTGACTTCGACCCGCTTGAGTGTATTATTATTATTGTTCCCTTGGGTTCCTAGTGGAACATAGGGCTTCAGTTACACGTCTCCACTTGCTTCTGTCTTCTGATGTACTTTTCACCTGCATCCATATTAGTCCATACTGTTTCAATTCCTCTTCACACGATCTCCTTCATGTCACCCTTGGATGTCCTACTCGCCGCTTCCCTCTCGGGTTCCACTCGAGCACTGGCCTGACGCGCGATGTCACCCAGTGGCCTCCTCATCGAGTGTCCCATCCATCTCCACTTTCTCCTGCATATTTGTTGGGCGATTGGTTCTTGTTTTGTTTGTTCCCATAGTTTCTTGTTGGTGATTCTTTCCGGAAATCTGATCTTCAGTACAGAGCGAAGACAGTTGTTGATAAATGTCTGCAACAGGCTGTTGGAAATATTCTTTGTGACACACTGACCAAGTTTCTGATCCGTACGTATAGAAGAACTGACTGACTTGATATTTGTATTGAAAATCCGAATCATTTTGTTGTTGATGCTGAGTTGAGTGATTCAGATTTCCAGATTGGTTTCAGGTTGATGAATGTGTTTCTCGCCTTCCCGATTCTCGATTTGAACTCCTCTTCGGTTCCTCCTGTAGTTGAGACAATGCTACCTAGAAAAGTGAATGATGAGTGTCTGGAAGGAGGGAAAGGTGCCTACTGACTGGAGGAAAGAATAACCTGGTGAAACTACCAAAGAAGGGCGACCTGGGACTCTGCAAGAACTGGCTAGGAATCATGCTCCTGTCGACGCCAAGTAAAACCCTGAGTTGCATCATACTGGAGAGAATAAAGGACGCACTGGAAACAGAACTCCGACCAGAACAAGCTGGATTCAGGAAAGGCAAATTATGTTCTGACCGAATTGCAACTCTACGCATCATCATCGCCTGCGAGTGTAGTTCACAGTATTTTGGATCTCAATATGTATTCCTGTGCTCCATTTCAACGGTGTGTATGGTACAAGGTCAATTTTCTCATTTCATTGTACAAACAAGGTAGTGGTGAGCCTGCTGTTCATATCTTGCTGGATCACACATTAGTCAGCAAAGGATTAACCTTTACCAACATTATGCGTTGGATTTTCTGGCACCTGATTATATATTTTGTTCACAAAATGCACATTCCACAAAGATAATCTAAATTTAAGAGTGATTTTCTTAACAAGAAATAAAAAGAAGTGTCCATAATGCGTTTATCTAGAAGCCTGTTGTGTTGCGTAACACACTTGTGGGGAGGACTGATTGATGAACAATGAATGCTCCTTTCGATGACTTCTTCATCAGGTTCTACATCTAAATGACAGTAATCATTAAAAAGAATTATTCTTATTGAAAACATCAACGCTGTTTTAAATTACACTGAATGTATAGTACTGACAGACTGATTACATTTTAGAAGCATCAGTATAACAGAAATAATATGCACTAATTAATAGAACACTAAACTGACTGAATATTAGACATATCAAGGGAAGTAACAGAAAATTTATGGATTTATTGGTTCGATAGCAGGCCAAGGTGGCAGTGGAAGCTGTCTGGACCTACTTCTTTTGCACTCAGAGCTCAGGTTGATTTTAGCAAATTACAGTGGCCTCTACTGCTTGGAATCTTCGTTGTCTAGATATCTGTGGTAATTTATCTAATAACCGATAGATAGTGGAGGAAGACTCTTTAATGTTAGCTAGCTTTTGGCCCGTTTTACATGAGGTGACCCAGTATCGAACTGTTAACGGTCTTGACAACACCTTTACTTAACCACACTGGTTGGTGTTCACGGGTGAGCACGAGAAATTAGGTCCCTACAGAGACGAGCAGTTGAGTTGATAGATAAAATTAGAGGCGGCTAGACTAGGTACTTCATCTTTTAATTTCGGAATCACAACTGGTTGTATGGAAAATATAAGCTGCAGCTTATCGACATTAAGCGTTCTTGGAATCAATTTTCTCAACTTGTTGACCATTATTCCACTTGGTATATCTCCTTTGAATTGTTCTTCGATATTACTATTCTTTCTGCCTGATATCTCTGTTTACTGTCAATATTTTGCATTTCTTTTTACTTTTTTCCCTTGCTTTGCGTGTTGCATGGAGTGCGACGACTCGAACTGCTGCACATCGGTGCAAAGTTCCATGTTGAAACCAATCAGTCAGTCAGTCAGTCATCTTTGAATTGTAGTCGTATATATACGGGCATGTTGTTAACAGATACAAAAGAATTCTTTTCTGTGCTCTCGATTATGTGTTTAGTGGTGAGCTCTTCAGGGTATTTGTCTTCAATTATTGCGTTGTGTACAACCTCAAGTTTGTCTTCAATCGCATCTTCAGAACAAGTATCTCGACCTATAGCTCAGTGTCTTCACCGAATTTCTTTCATACAGGAGAGGAAAAAAGCTGTCAAAATGCGTTTGCTGACCGGTCCAAGTACTATTTTAAGTCAATTCTTTTTTATGCTACTGTATAGTCTTCTTGTATGTAGGGCATCTTAAAAGCCAATTTTACCATTATAATCATTATTCGATTGGGTTCCAGCAGCACATCTCCATCTCATCCTGTTCTCTGATGTCAATTTCAACTGTCCACACGATTTCCCTAGGTTCTCCTCTCCTCCTTACCCTCCTCTTCCTCACACAATCTCCTCCATGTCACCAGTGTATGCACACACTATTCATCCTGTCTCATTCGCGTTTCATTTGACTGATGACTTGACTCATGATATCACTCTGTGGTTGCCTGAGTGAGTGTCCAACCCATATCCTTTATCTGTATTTTTACGGAATATTTGTTGATCAATGGGTTTTCAACCATTGGTTCATTCCAAGAGTTTCTTGGTAGTAATTCTTTGTAGCTGGCCATCTGATCTACAATATGTAGGTAGTGGGGTGGACAGCTGTTGATATTATTCTGAAGTGGCCTGTTGTAAGGCGCTGTCCGAGTTTCTGACCCACATAGAAGAAGTGACTGACGTGACATTGGTCTTGATGAATTTCTGCTATGCCTTTCCTAATTTGACTGAGTGCTTGCTAGATTGATGAATGATGTGACCTGTGACAGGAAGCTTCCTGATGTTGAAGGTGATCGGTGCTATATGTTATTGTTTTTGTTGGTTGACTGGTTATATTCGTCACCACTGTATTTTCTATGCCCACTCGGAGTTCTATCTTCGCTGCCAGCCTCTTCCATCAGCTTGTTGGTTTTCGCCTGTAGATCTCCGAATTCATATGACTCGAAATCGAGATGTTGTAGAGTCTTCTTATCGTCGATCGAATGTATTCCTACCTTCTCACTTCTTACTCATGTTAATCATTGGAACATACAGACAAAAAGCAAATAAATAACAACGGCCACCTGTTGTCCAAGATACGGCTTTCAGAGGCAACTAGCACAGAGAGAACATGCGAGTCTCACTGGTGATATCATGGACACTCAGTTAAGATACACATAGGTAGATATTGCTGATTCATGGCAAACGAGATGAAATATTTGCTCTATGGACCGTAGTGAGCAACAGACACTACCAACTACACAACATTCGATTATATTATATTTGCCTTTGTTTACTGCATTCATTAGGAAAGAAAATAGGAACTAATAATTGTCGCAATTGGATGCATTAAGTCGCTAAAACACTAGAAACTTTCTCAACTTGTATTCGCCTATATTAATACACTTGATTTGCAGCTGTTAACATTAGCATTAGGATTTGCTGTAGTGACTGAATGAAACAACTGTGCTAATTCATATTTATTTAATGGTCAATTTTCACATGCTTGGTCACATGTTTTTTTTGTTGTTTTGTTGATACAATCCCCTTTTTGAATAGTTAAACTATATAAATACAAAATTACAAATGATAATAATTAATGTAAATGAAGCGGAGAAATTAGCATTACATTTGGTGCATTTACGATATCAATGATGTTTGATATCTTCAAATCACCCTGGTTTTATTCCTATTCTATATGAATCTAATTAAAGTACTGTAGTAGTGGAATGGTCGATGGATTGAATACTTGGAATTTTCAGTTCATCTGATTCACGAATTCATTGTCGATTATGGGTTTTTTGTGCGATACCCATCTGTAAACTACACAAAAGTAATTGGTGAGTGTTAACGACATTAAAACTCCCAGTATTATTATTATTGTTCCCTTGGGTTCCTAGTGGAACATAGGGCTTCAACTGCACGTCTCCACTTGCTTCTGTCTTCTGCTGTATTTTCACCTGCATACATGTTAGCCCATACTGTTTCAACTCTTCTTCACACGATCTCCTCCATGTCACCCTTGCACTGACGTCCCACTCGCTGCTTGGCTTTCGGGTTCCACTGGAGCAATGGCTTGTCTAGTGATATCACTCACTTGATGGTTTCCTCAGAGTATGGCCAGCCAATCCATCTCCATTTCTTCCTGCCTATTTGTTTCACAATCAGATCCTGCTGGGTTGGTTCACTCATCGCCAGAGATCTCTGTTGCTGATCTTTTCTGGCCGGCCATCTGATCTTGAGTATTGAACGAAGACAACTGTTAATGAATGTCTGTAGTTTGTTTGAGATGCTCTTTATGACGCGCTCGTCAAGTCTCTGATCCGCATAGTAAGTAGCACTGACTTCGCATTGGAGTTGAAAATCCGGATGTTATTTTTGATGCTGATTGCTGTTGACCTCCACACAGACTTGAGAGTACTGAAAGCTTGTCGACAGTGACTAGTGTTCACGCCTAATTCACTAATTGGTGGAAGTTGAAATTCTTGGACTCTCGGGTCGTGTCTCACTGGATGTGAATGGTCTACAAGCTTGACTTGTAACCGAAAGGTTTTGGGTTCGACTCCTAGCTGTGAATGCTCACTGGCGATGGGCTTCAAACTAGCCTGATTAGAGACATCTGTCCAGTTCGATGTTTTGCTCACATTGCAAAAAAAACAGTTTTAAGAAGGTCATTCAGGTGAAATTTTCTCAACTGCTAGTGTGTAGGCATTTCATTGATTACAGTTTCGATTTTATTATTAACTGACATCAGGAAGACAATTATAAAGGGTACTGCAGAACAATTTCGTCCTAGTTCAAGACTTGTCAGCGAAACCCACCCATGGCTGCAGAGAAGATCAAACCTGTGACCTTCAGTGGATTGAATTTAAAATTCACGAGGTATCGAGTCTCGTCGTCAGTGCATCAATGCTCAACAGGCTCACTTTGTAATCCTAAAGTCCAAAACTAGTAAAAATAGCTCTGCAGTACTTTCTAGTTTTCTTTGATTCAGTGACTCAGATAGGCTTGTAATGATATATATAGTGTTCAAACCAGTATTAAAAGGATATCCAATAGTTGAACAGAAGATTGCTATGCCTGCTCATTGTCCAGTGGTCTAGTGTACAGTGGTTTGGTATTTGAAGCGTTATGTATTGGATTATAATCTCAGTGGGGGGTAACACTTTCCCTTACTGGGAATGAAGGCACATCCAGTTAATGAACAGTGCCACAGCGTACATAACTCACATCTTGGATCTCATTGTAAGGTACCGTCAACTGCATATATATATATATATTAGATTGCTTTGGTGATTTTCCATCTCGACTAAGTGAATTGGACACCGAAGTTCACCGCTGATGAGCCTAGGCACCAAATGAACGAAACAATCGTGAACTGTGTTAGATAACTTCACTGTAACTGATTGACAAGTCCTAGTGTTTCATGTCTGTGCCTTTCCAACTTCTCGTATTAGTCAGTTGTCTGAATCCTTAAACTATATCACAGTTGATTTCACCGCTAACAGTTGTAATAAACATTTTTCGTTTTTTTTTTATTATTTGAGATAAAAACAGATCACTGGAATTAATCTGATATGACTTAAATGGTTCATCATTCCATTTTTTCACGCCAATATGCTTAGCAAAATAAAACAAAAAAATAAACTGTCTCATAGACTGTAATAATATACACTATTCCACGGGCAAAGATCAACCTACAACAAATACTCGTTTCTTCTTCTTCGATCACAGAAACACTGTGTTAAAGTAAACAATACTTGCTTGACTGAACAGAGAAACATTTAAGCGGAAAAATTAACCTTCCCTTCATTGCCTCCATCCAAAAAAAACAAAGTTACAAATAAATCTAGTGAACTTATTCGTCACATTTTTCTATAAATGTTCTTCAAAAAAGAATTATGCCTCATTAATAATGGTAGGGAAATGGAATAGTGTCTAAACTCCCCCTACCACCACCACCAACACCACAACCACTATTCTCAACACACGTCAGTCACCCACACCCATATCTTCGTTTGATTTGAAGTGGTGGTGGTTTTTTATCCCCTCTCTTCTATTTTTTTCTCCATCTTCTTTATACTTCACTGAACAATGGATAGATTTACCTGTTTTCGCGATGTCAGCTATCATCATCGTTATCATCATCATGCTGATTAATTAACACTCATTTGCACTAAAAAAATGAAACCAACAACACAACAATGTGATAAGTTGACATAGTGCAAATAAATAAAGTGTATTCTGAGAGAAGTAAAATTTAATGATACATTTTATGATCAGCATTAATATCATTCTTATTGTGTTGATGAAGCCTACTGACCTCATTCAACCTCCCATCTAACCCCACCCACCCGACGCTCATTCAATTATTCACAAACTCCCACCCATATCCACACACACATCAACGCACATACACATAAAAATTAGAGAAGATAACTTAATTAAAGAACAGTTTTCTAACAGATGCTTAAGCAAGCAGGTTGAAAACACTTTATGATAAGATAGAGGAGAGGAGAGGAGAAGGAGTGTGTGTGTGTGCGGAGGGGTGGAGAAGGAGAAACTTAAACCCTACTTGTTTGTATGTGTATGTAAGGCAAATGGGAAATGGAATTCACAAAATTGTGTAAATTACTTTGCATGAACAAGTAAGTAAGTACACTTCCATTTTTATTGTGTGAAAATGTCTATTTGTAGAAAAAGAGAGAGAGAGGCAAATAAGGTGTAATATATACAGAAGTATATAAAACACAATTTATACAATAAGGTTATTATGAATAGTAATAATAATTATTATTATTATTATTGAAAGGATAGATGTATGCATTTCAGGTACAGTAGGATGACAGGATCTTAATACACAGGTGTCTGTTTGTATGTGCGAAGGCAAACTCTTTTGTCTGAGGTTAGTTCAACTGTGGGTTGGTTAGTGGTGGTCTGGTTGGTTGGTGGTTAAAATACGAAACAGTGTAAACTATCTGGGGGTTCACTTTGATCCAAAAAAAGTATCCCAAATGAAACGACTTAACTGACGTACACACACACACACAAAAAGTAGATTAACCTAAAAACTTTTCTCTTAAAAATTCCATTTTGATCATGTTTGATGAATATGTGTCAAATGAGTTTATTTTTTTTAAAATGTTTTGGTTGAATCTCTAAAAAAACTAAAATGGATTATTTTTAGAGGCTATAAATGAGGTATTAATCCGTAAACAGTTTGTTATTCTGTCTAGTTTGAGAAAACACGATTCACACATTTCCATTTGATGACATTTGTCATACATCATCTGGTGACGAGCATATCGTCATTCTAAAAGCTTTAAAGATATATATATATATATATGAATTCGTCAGGTATGGAATCCAGTATGTCTGACAGTTGAAGATAATCGGTAGGAAGTCATGGACCTAAGTTTTCTGCTTGTTATTACTCACTAGTCAGATGGAATTGATGTCCCCTCAAGGATTTGAATCTGAATCTAGTTCTGTGTTCTGTTCAGACTGAATGCCTATCAGTCAAAATTTGCAATATGGCCAAGCAACAAGTAAGTTAGGTGACTCGCCATCACATTGTACTCTGAATTGTCGATGATGATTAGATGATTGAAGGCGATCAGCAAAAAGCCCTGAACCTAGCTAGGTTGTATCCTTGTCAGCAAGGCTTGCTAGCAAACGTGTAAGCGAACCTAACCACTACTCAATTATTAGTCATTTCTAGAGTATTTTTTGAAGCAATAGGGTAATTTGAATCCCGCATTAAATAAGTTTGTCTGATATGACGCATTATTATTATTCTCCTTTAATTCCTAGAGGAATATTGGGCTTCAGCCGTGCGTCTCCATTGCGTTCGGTTCTCTGCTAGAGTCTTCACCTGCCTCCATGTCTGCCCACACGTTTTCATCTCCTCTTCATATGACCTCCTCCAAGTCACCCTTGCACTGACGACCAACTCGCCGCTTCCCTTTCGAGTTCCATTCGAGCAATGGCCTCTCTAGTGATGTCACTTGATGGTTTCCTCAGAGTAAGGCTAGCCAATCCATCTCCATTTCTTCCTGCCTATTTGTTTCACAATCGGCTCTTGGTTGGTTGGCTCATTGCCAGAGATCTCTGTTGCTGATCTTTTCTGGTCGGCCATCTGATCTTGAGTAGTATTGAGCGAAGACAGCTAGCTGTTAATGAAGGTGTGTAATTTGTTTGAGATGCTCTTTATGACGCGCTCGTCAAGTCTCTGATCCGTATAGTAGCACTGACTTCATATTCGAGTTGAAAATCCGGATTTTATTTTTGATGCTGAGTGCTGAGTGTTGGTCTCCACACAGACTTGAGAGTAGTGAAAGCTTGTCTTGCTTTTCCGATTCTTGCTTTGATATCTTCGTCAGTTCCGTCTGTCTGTGGTTGAAGCGATGCTTCACAGGTAGATAAAAGAGGTTGTTTTTTTAGGTTCCTTCCATTTATGCCTAATTGTTGTCTGTTGTTGCTGCTGTTGGTAGTGTTGCCCAGGAATCTTCATCACCTCTGTGTTCTCTGTGTTCACTTGAAGTCCGATCTTCTTTGGATGGTTCTTCTGCCAACTTGTTGCTTTTCGCTTGCATATCTTCCAGTTTGTTGGAAATCAGACATATATCATCGGCGAAGTCCAGATCCCCCAAGTTTTTTGTGTGAGTTCATTTTATTCCTGTTTCCTCATTGCCCGCTGTTTGTCTCATTATCCAATCTACTGCAATCAGGAATATAACTGGCGATAGTAGGCAGCCTTGTCTTACTCCTGTCCTCACTTCGAAGGATTCCGTAAGTTTCCCGTTGTAGATTACTTGATATGACACATAATGATATACTATTACTAACTGGATGAAGTTTCGAGCACAAATAATTGCGACTTCTATTTACGGTAACGTATTTACACAATTTCCTAAATTGATTTGTACAGTCCCATTGTAATGTCTCACATATATCCGGTAAATGTGTTGAGCCACTTCTGTTTCATGTGTTCGATGCTGATTCTCTGGCACTTTCAACCTGTTAATTTGATACACAACACTTTGGTGCCTGAAATGATGGGTACTGAGTTCGAATTTCAGTAGGAACACACGTCCAGTTGACGAGCTCCAAGTGGCATGAAATGCGAGGTGTTGATTACAACACTAGTCACCACCATACAAGTAATTTATGAAAATTACTATACTATGCGAACAGCCAAAAAAACTATTCGAAGACAGATAGACAGGTAATCAGAGATATTGACAGTGATTTAACCGAGATTAGTTGTTTATTTTTGGCCAGTAGTCAGATATCCAAAAGAATCAGATTTCTACACAATGTTCGCTCTATAATAAATAGTAATTCTCCAATAGTTTTACATCATACCTTTGAGAATTTTGTTTCATGTCACCTTACAGATAGATACTTAGAAATCTCATTATACGTTTTAGTGATTATTGGACGTAAAAAATGAGACTGAATGGCTAGGAGTTTTCTAAGTTGTCAGGTGAGAGTTTTATTTGATTTCGCTGGTGGCTAAAAGCCCAGGTTCCTCACTCAATCTGGAATTTGTCAGCTGGAGGTGCTCTTATTCAGGTGAATAATGATATACCCAACCCCTTGAGATCTAAAAGCAGTACCAACGATTTCAAAAAAAAAATTTAGATTTTTCAGACGAATTAAGAAATCGTTGATATCAGATGGTTGGAAGCAATCGTCAGGAAGCCCCGTTAGACCAAGGCTTCGTGATAGTTGGCACACACTAAAGGAACAACTTATGTCCCTTCTGGAATTTGAATCTGTGTCACCCAATGCTGATTTCAGCCAGAGACGTTATCATTGAGGTATTAGGACTTGCGTTTGACCTGCCCCAATCAAAGGATTCAGAAATCATAATTTAGTAACAATTAGTGGTCGAGAATGATGCATCACATTGACAACGGCGTGACTTATTTAGATGTAGTTACATCCATACGTCACTGGAAAAATCAGATGACCACAATTTAGAAATGGGGAAAATGTTTAGGCGTCTGTCTCAGCTGTCTATACGCTTAAAGTGAGATAGGCTTCAAATCGTTTTTAGGAATGAGTTTCTCATAAATCCAGTGACAGAACACATAATTAAAAGATTTCATCATGAGCTGACATCAGCTGGAGAACCATTGGAAAATCAGGGAGTACTGGACAGCCATTTCGTCCTAGTTTGGGAGTCTTCAGCAGTAAACACCCCCGGGGTTCGAACCCAGTACCTTCTGGTTACAAGGCGAGCTCGTGAAAAATTAAGCCACTGGGACCCGATCCAATGGCCAGAAGGTCCTGACTGAAGAGTCCTAAACTAGGACGAAACGGCTGTCCAGTACTCCCTGATTTTCCACTGGTTCTCCAACTGATATCAGCTCATGACTAAATCCTCCAACCAATCAAACAAAATCCCTACAAAACCAACACATACTTAAAAGCTTTCAAAAAAGATGCTGGCTGGTAAAAATCATTATGATAAATGGAAATCCAGTACAGCTTCTCTTTTAAACAGCATCATAATTAGCATTTTAGTTCAATATTGAAGAGAAGACTGAAAATGCTCTCCTTCTTGTCCAAATATTTACAATTTTATTGAAGTACTGACCAATTTATCTGATCTGATTGTTCCTTTGTTTTTTATCATTTTACAGACATGTGACTACGATAAGAAACACAGTCATCTTTGGGAGTATGAAGAATCAAAATATCACCTAGGAGAGAAGCAAGGACAACAACAATTCTATCCACTTCACAATACCTCTACTACTACTACTAATACCGCTGGTAGTCTTCAAATTGGAAAATTGGAAATACTAGGAAAAAGTTATACTACTGATAACCATCAAACTACAGAATATAAAGATGATAATGTGATGAGAACAGGCGATTCTTTCGAGGCTAAATCGTCATCGGCTTCATCAACAATATCATCTTATTATCAGAATCATATAGCCTATAGTCAATTGCCGCCTAATAGTAATATCCTTAAACAGTCTAACCAAGAACACATATCAAACTCATCTGTTTACTTCAACCCCAATGAGTTCGGTTATTTCAGACAGACAGAATCATCAGAGAAGAATACTCTTGTAAAATCAACAACATCCCAACCCATGTCGCCGCCTTCATCAGTATCGTTGTGTGCACAAACAGAATGTCAGGTAGACAATAATAAATCTAATCAAGATAGTAAAAATAATAATAAAATAATAATATACCTTCATTGTTAATAATGACAAGGTGTCGCATTCTCTTAGTAAAGCAGAAGAGAGTCCAATGGAATTTACAAATTATACTCCATATCTTAACAAGTTATTTACAGCTAAAATGTTATTCAATAATTCTACAGATCAATCAAAACATCAACAAAATTTCCCTGTTAATGGTGATACACCAAATTACACAGTGAATACAGATCATGCTACTGATAATAGCTCATATATAAATCGTACTACTATAGACTTGAACTCTGTTCCCTCTGGATTTTCAGGTATGATAAATACCACTGCTACTACTGTTGAACCTTGTATCAGTAGTAGTAGTAGTAGTAATAATAGACTCACTAGTACTGACAATCAGAATTATAGTTCTTTCATCATAGATTATGAGAAATTCCAGCCAAATGATCATAAACTTTTATCTGAGGTGGGAAAGAAATTAAACGGTCTAGAAGATATCATCCATCGGGACAGTCTAAAAATGCCGGGGAATGATGCATCCTTCTCAGCATCGGTGTCACCTCCATCTATACCTCCATCTATATTATCTTGTGAAAACAGCATAACTCATTCCGTTGAACAGAATTTATCTGGTAAGCTAAAAGCTTCACAGCTGCTAGTAAATGAAATTAAAAATCCAAACATTACAGTTTCATGTAATAATGCTGTATTGTCTACAGCAACACCTTCAACAGCCAGTGCTTATTCACAAATTTTGGCTTCACAACATCATAGACAACAATCATATTTACGAGCAAATCCTCATGAAATGTTAAGTGGTCATCATCAACGGTTTCTTACTCAAAGTAACTGTCCCACTGGCAATAATAATAACAATAATAATAATAATCCTTATCCACTTTCGAGAGACGTACCACAACAACCAGTTTGGCGTAGACCCAGTCACCGTCCTGGTCATCTTCATTCACACCCTCCAGTTTATCTACCCAATGGACATTTAAGATCTATAAATCAACATGGTCCAAGTCATATGGGAAGTTCACATCAGCACGGGTAAGCAATAATATGCTTATCATTTCTTTTTATTCTTTGTGATAAAGTTATCTAATAATCCCAATGCATATTTTGTCGGAAACTGAAGCGCATTGAATACCAAGAAGCAATTTACAGCTGTTACAGCGTTCAAGTTTAGGACTGTTCAGTGCACCCATAATGATCTAACTTGCTCCTCGTAATTCTAAGGTCTTAGGGTCATGGATGCATGCTCAAGAGACTGGAACCAGGACAAAAAAGAGCTGTCTCCATGTGATTTCATTTCGTGACGACAACTACTTTGAAATTAATCGAAATCCATGCTAAACACAAAACTCGTAAGGAAAAAAAATACCGCTGACCTTAATAAAACTACTTCTGAAGTCAGTATTCTCAGAAATTTTTCAAATACTGGAAGTAGTTCTGCAGAATATCTATATAAACATACTGATTCACAATAAAAATATTAAGATAAAACTTAAGTTGAATATTTTTCAAAGGCAACAGCCAAATCAATAGACATATCATTCACCTGTGATCTAACAGTGATTTCCGTATACAACTGGAATGTGCCACTGAAAATAGTATTTCCAATATTAAGGGATTTCCTGAATGATGATCAGATAGTGGGATAAAAACACTAATCGCGGTAGAATTGGAATCGGACAACCTTAATGAAGAATCCAAAACTAGGCTGACGAAACAGCTGTCCAGTACTCCCAAAGGACTTTCCAATGGTTCTCTAGCTGACGTCAGCTCACGATGAAATCCTACAATCAATCAAACAAAATCCCTACAAAACCATTATTTGAAAACCTTGGATCACCAACTCACCATTTCACATTTCATTTTTAAAGAAGCTAGGTAACTTGACACTGAGATGCACCTGAAATTGAGGTGAGTCAGTTGGAAGCAGTCGAGAGGAAACCCTCGAGCTAGGGGTATCGTACCCCTTCAATGGAACTGGTATCTCTTCTGAGATTCAAGCCAACATCATGCAGCAATGCAGTCGCAGATATTATGAACAAGTTATTCAGACTGATGATTGAGCTCTTGTAGGGATATGATGGGGTAAAAACTGTCATGTGTGCAGTCCTTGGTGTCCTGATTTTGACTGGGCTTTATCAGTGAAGTTTGCAAAGTGATCAGTGTGCTAGGTGGCTATCCATTTGAAACAGTGTTAGATAGTTAACTGGTAGATGGTGACTAGCAGTGGGATCCAAGAGGTGGCTCTCGTGGCCCAGGTGGTTTAGTGGATAACGCTTCAGCTGGCGTTTGAAACTATGAGCACTGGGTTCCAGCCTCGGTGGGAACATCACCACTCACTGTGGAATGCAGGTTCATCCAGCTGGAGACGAGTCCCAAATAGGACGACATGCGCTTTATCCTGGATTCCACTGCTAGTCACCATCCACCAAGTAACTTCGAATTACATTCCCGGACATCGTAGAAGCATCTGCACAAGAAGCCGACATGTCGACCTGGGACTGAGCACTTCGGTCCAATCAACCAATCGATGGGAAAATCTAAAATTGAATTAAAGTGTTAGATAGGAGTTTATAAATCACCTGCAATCACCAAAAATCAAAGTGTTTGTATAAAATCTAACTGGTGTCTTTTAAGGGTTACACTTTCAGATCATAACAACTGTATCTTTGATCTTTAGATTCGCATATGGTTTGGATGGTACAAGAAGAAAGAATGCTACAAGAGAAAGTACTACAACACTGAAAGTCTGGTTACAAGAACACATGAAAAATCCTTATCCTACTAAAGGTGAAAAAATAATGCTTGCAATCATCACGAAAATGACGTTAACTCAAGTGAGTTGAATTTTCAATGAAAATAGAAGACAATTTTGACTTTTATGTACTGGTTTTCAGAGAATTGATTGATTTCAAGTTTGATGAAGGACTGGGTTCGGTTAGGCAACAACTGAAAACCAGGAAGTACCTCAGAGGTACATACACACGGTACCTCCAGGGATTGAACTCAGAATCTATGGGTTGTAAGGCGAGCCACTTGAACGATGGCGTCGTATATCATGATTTAGTAGAGGCTAGAATAGATGAGTCATTGAATTCTGTCTCAGTTTTCAGATGGTCAGGGAGCTCGCCTTGTAACCTGCAGTCTTGAGTTCAGAACCCAGTGGGATCATGGGTGCGTTGTGACGAAACGTCTCAAATGAGGACGAAACGGTCGGCTACCCAGTACTTACTGGGTCTTTTATTAGTCCCTCAAATGAAGCCAATTCATGATGGAAATTGAGAATTTGTTTTCCTCTGAGTTACTCCTCTCGATAAGCCAGTTCATTTCCTTAGTAGACTATAATGCAAAAATGCGAGGAAATAAAAGACGTGAAGTATACATCCCAATGCTACATAAGATTTGTAGGGCAGGTATGTGTATTTAGTATTTTCACGTCCCTTGAGTTAGATTTTGTAGGTGCGAAACTAACATTGCATTTTTTCACAAAATACTCACCGCTAACTTTATTGTCTGGTAAGGTGAAAATCTTCATGAATGAAATATCTACCTATTTTGAGAAGCTTCACCATAAGCGCGTCAGCGGTGCAGAAGTAGAATGCTCGCCAGCCACTCAGGTCGTACGGGGTTCGATCCCTGCCGATGCACTCCTAAACCTTGCTTAGCTGGCATTAAGTCAATCAAAGAAGGATTGGGCATGAGACTAGGAATCCCACCCCGTAGAAACCAAACCACTGCTACCGAAACTTCAGAGCTCTACCTTGAAACCCTATTTTCCACTAGAAACGCAAAGGAAAAAAACATCACAATGAGTGACATCACACGCCAAGTAGGTAGCCAAGTGGAAACTGAATGGGAAACGACGAGTTGGGCATAAGTCTGACGATGACATGAAGGAGATTGTGTTCATGGGAAATGACAGCTAATTAGCAATTGCAGAACCAGTAGAAAAAACTGCTGAGGCCCTGTGTTTCACTCGTAGCCCAAAGGAATAATAATGATGATAATCATCACCGTGACTGGTAATCTCTAGAAACTTTCTTGATATAGTATCCATTTGTATTAATTCCTGATAACCGTCAAATGGAACTGCGATGATTTAACTTTTCGTGATGTAACTCAATCCTTGTGTAACCGGATTTTTAGTGAAGGGAGGAAGGTAGGTGGTTAAGTTTCTTCTTTGAAGTAAACTGCTTCGCGTCTCCAGTTTCTGTCTTCTTTTTAGACTCTACTTCTATTTGCGAATTTCTTTATTTTCGTAGTTATTAACTGGATCACTTTTCACATAACCTCTTCTTTTCTCTAGGTATCTACTTGGTTTGCAAATGCTAGAAGACGTTTGAAAAAGGAGAATAAAATGATTTGGCCACCGAAATCAACTGGTAGTGGAAGTATGGAGCAAAAAAGTCCAACAAATCCTAATTCATCAAATGAATCAGGTATAAATTGTACTAATACTGCAAAATCAACAGATGAACAAATAGATTCACTGAAAAGGATTCACAGCGATGACAACACCAAAGGAAAAAATCGTAACCGATTGGAGACAGATGATGGAGATGGATATGATGATAGACGGACAACTTCTATTGGAGATGATGAGACAAACGATGATCGTCTGACAGATGAGGATGATAATGATAATGAAGATGATGACGAAAATGGCGACTTCGATGAAGATGACGCAGAGGAGCAGGAAGGCGAGGAGGAGGGGGAGGAAGCTATCGGTAATGATATCAGTGATACATTGTATAGGCGTAAGGAATTTGAACAAAATGAGCTAAGCATATCTCATTATAATCACCTACCTCATTCATCTTTTATGTCTCATATTCACAAAGATATCTCATCGTATGAACAACAAACAAGAAACTATTCAAATATTTTCTCAAACAGTTTAAGTTCTGATTTTTCAGAAAATTCTGGAAAATATGATCAATTCAGATCTGAAGACTTACCATTTAATCATGCTGGCAATCAGTTGAATTCACATCTTACATCTTCTTCACAAACCTTCCCACAATATGTCAATCTACCGAATAATCAATTCGCTGGTATTAGTCATATTCCTCCGACAACTATCAGTCAAACGCCAGGTTATTTTAATTCAATGCATGATTTTTGCACAGTTAACAAATACTTTCCTTTTAAAACGGATAATCTCACTACTCCAGCTAATACTACTACTACTACTACTAGTACTACTTCTGTCAGTAATGACGACAGAACAGTAAACTCTCAATTTCATAAATCTACTACCTCAATGTTATATCCTACAGGTCGAACTCATTCGGATGGAGGTGATTTTGTCATGAAATCGTTTAATTCATCAAATAGTGATTTCGATGTAGCACTGAATTCTTCAATGAAACAGCGTGAACTATCCAACTCGCCTGTTCACTATTTAAGTACACTACATTCAGATTGTTCCAATAATGCCAATGTGTCTATCTCTCAACGCTCCAACTTCCATTCACCACCACACAACAGTACATTACTCTCTGATCAGCACCGTCAGCATCATGAACATTCGGATAATTATACACCGTCTACAGATTGTGCCACGTTTTTAAGAACAAAGCCATTTATTGATAATATCATGTTGAACACAAACTATTTACAATCGAACTTTTGTTGAATACCCTATTTTTTTCTTTAGTAATTAAGCCAGTAAATATATGTTTACAAATATACAGCAAGGAGGGTGAGAGAGGGGGTTGAGGGAACAAATATGTCACCTAACAAGGTAGATATCTTCTTTGTTGATTATGATACACTGATATTTGTGTTTCTCTTGTATTTGTGTTTCCTCCTTATATTATTATTATTTTTAGGACCTAGTTAATCTTTAACTGTATGCATTTTGTAAGATTACTAGTAATTTGACAAGTCAACACTGACGATAAATTTCGCACATTTAAACAACAACAATAATGTTCAAGTGTTAAGTAGTTGACTATCTGCATGACGAATGGATAGATGCATGCAGATTTTGTATAAATTTAGTTTTACCGCGTAATTATTCTTATTATTTAAATTCTGTTCAATTGTCAATATTATCTATAATTCTTGTTAACTTTATTATGAGTAATAAATCATCAATATATATATAAACATAATACCAGTATAAGACTGAGAAAATATACTTTATAAAAACTGAATTTGTTTCTATTTTAAATATTTTTATTCAACAAACCGAAAGCTATTTGAACATTATGAATTTGGATAAAGAAAGGAAGACGAAATTTTCGCAGTGTAAAATGATATCATTCTATTTCACAGGTTCTCATCAGCTGCAGACTACCTGAAATTACAATGGTTATATAAATGATAATAACATACTTTAATGTTTGAGTGGTAGTAGAGAAGAGATAAAATTGACGCATCCAAAATGAAAGCATTACAATTTTTAGTTTAAGTTTTCATCATCAATTTATACGCTTTTAAAGTTGAAAAGAGGAGGTAGGGGTAAGACAGAAAATAGAAAAAATTGATTAACAGAAACAGTGTTAGCTTGTAGGTTCACATAGCAACTCCAACAAAAAACAAAGGCGATTACAGTTTATGAGATTAAGATTTGTTCAGTGAGTTGAGATCACTGAATTAGATGACTAATTATTGTAATCAAAATCAAAATTCAGTTACCAAGGGAGTGAGAGGTTAATCACACTCTCTTTCTGTATGCATAAGTCTGGTTTAAATCGTTTGATTGCGATCGCTTCGGCAAATCGTAGTAAATTTGCTGTCCTTTGTCTATTTAATATTTTGAAGGACTTAGAAATCTCTACGAGATGTCCGGTATCAACAATATGTCTGGTAATTGCACTCTGAGAATATTTGCTTCCTTTCAGGCATAGGTTTCTTGGAATATGTTCAGAAAACCGGATAGAAGCCCTTCTTTCTGTCCTTCCAATGTACTTGCTCCCGCAAGTGCACGTAAATTCATAAACGCAGTTGGAGGTGACATCAGCAGGGTATTTATCCAGTTTTGAGTGGATTATAGAAGGAGTGGTGAACTGTTATGAGTTTTGCTGCTGGGAAGCTTCTATTTATTGCTCCTTTCAGTCTTCTGTCAATCTTTTGTGACACTGCATCTCCTTTGAATGGGAGACAAATAAACATTTTTTTCTTTTCTACAGTTGGATGCTTTTCCTTCTTATCTTTTTCTCTGCTATACTTCTGTATAAATCCCTTAGGGTATCCATTTTCCCCCAGGCATTTCTCGATGAAATCTAGTTCTTCTTAGACCTTGTTTGGTGAACATAGCTTCCTGAATCTACCGTAAAAAGTCCTCACTAATCCATGTTTATAGCTTATGGGACAAAAGCAGTTACAGTGAAGATATTGTCCAGTCCAGGTTTCTTTTGTCTATAGATAGACTTTTCGATCATGCCTCCGTTTGTTCTTTTTCATTTAGATCCAGGAAATTGAACTCATTTTTATGTTCATATTCCATGGTGAATTTGATATTTGGATGGATCTCATTTAGGCGATCATATAATGCCGATGAATTTGATGGTGTGTGTAACGACCGAAACCAACTCGTTGTAGTCTGAACATACACAGGAGCGATCTCTGAGTCCTAATGTATAGCTGATCATCACTTCCTTGGGACACATGTACAGTCACACAAAATTATCCGATGCCAGCAAAAAAGACGATTATTCGTAGATAGATCTATATGAGGATCTATTCAACAACAATACTAGCATTAAAAAAGTAGAAATTGCCTCAACAATGTCGTTGGTCAGCTATACAGGCTGTATAATATTCGAATACAAAACTAGCGCTGTAGAAACAGCTGTCCGGTACTGCCCGCTGATTTTCCAGTGGTGTTTTAACTGATGTTAGCTCATGATGAAATCCTCCAACAAATCAAACAAAAAATCCCAACAAAACCAATACTTGAAAATTAATCTAACGCTCACTAGCGACTGGCCCTATTCAGGCAGGGTTACCTGGGGTTCTAATAGGAAGCCATGACTAGTAGGGTGTAGCAGGTTGAAGATGAGGCAATAACTCATCAACTAAAACATTACGAATTGGTCGCGCTATATGATGAATTGGTAGAAGTCAGAATTCATAGGCTGACCATTGGATCAGGTGGGTCCCAGTAGCTTAATGGTCTACGAGTTCGCTAGCCTTGCAACCAGAAGGTCCTGGGCTCGAATCCTGGTGGTGGGTTCGTACTGATGAAGTGTCCCAAACTAGTCTGATGAGACAGCTATCCAGTACTCCCTGGTTGGTTTTCCAATGGTTCTCTAACTGATGTCAGCTCATGATGAAGTCCTCCAACAAATCGAACAAAATACCTAAAAAAACAATGCTAGAAAAAAATTAGTTAACCAAGATGCAACTGTTGTTAAAAGTATCTCAGAATCCAGTAGAATATTCTCAATAAGGTGGAATTCAAAACTCTGTCCTCAAGATTCATGCCCCAAACTATTCCCCCAAGAGAGTCCAAGTTCAGAATGAACGTTATACAACACACTATTAACTATCATCACACTATCATAAAGAAAAGCATTTAAAAAAATTAGGGAATAAATAGGAACAAAGATAAAATAAAAAATCAAGTCCGCATATGATATGATATGCAAATGTCAGAACAATAATACACAGTCTAGGAGAATAACAGGTAATAATTACAAAGTTAGTTAAAATGTTCAAATAAGTATCAGTATTGTAATTAGATGATTCAAGAGGGATTGCATCAACTTTACACTGACATGGTACACGTAGGCATGACTTCTCACTTCTATATCCATTTTTGGCAAACTCACCTGCATAATGAAGATAAAATGGCCAATCGTCCAGAAAGAATAAGCAACAAGAAACTCTCCAGTGGAACAAACCAACCAAGAAAGAGCCTATCGGTCAATAAATATGTAGGGGGGAGAATGGAGATGGGTGTGTGAGGCTGTCGAATTACATCACGCCTATGCCCTCGAGTGATATCTAAATGGGAAGCGACGACATGGACGTCACTTCATGGGTGATATGAAGCAGAACGTGTAGGGAGGAGGATATGAGAGATTATGGGTAATCGTGGACCCAGCTGAAGAGGATAGCAGAAAATAGAACAATGGGGAGATGTGCTGTTGAAGCCCTATTTCCCACTTGGAACCCAAGGGAATAATATTAAATAATAATAATAATAGTAATCCATTTAGGATCTGGAGATTTATATTCAGATATCCGTTCATGACTAAATCTACGATGAAACCAATCAGTGTAGAACACACACTGAAATACAAATTCTTTACTGAATAATGAATGATGAAATCCTGTAACCAATCAAATCCTTGGAAATGAATGATATAATTATCGCACTAAGAATATGGCTAAATTCTCATCGGCCAAGAATGCTACAGACAGATACTGCAAAGGAAACATTTCAAACTGAAGTATAAATCTTCATGGCATATTATCCTTATACGTCTAAATTACATTAGAGATGGATACCGAATTTTTTTTACATCACATTAGAGTCATTTGAAAATCACCAAGCTAAATTTTGCAAATCAAAATTTAATAAAACTGACTAGCTACTTGCCATCAGTATACCGTTAAAAAACTACTTATTCCATATATATTTGATAATTTTAGCTGGGGGTAGGGGGTGGGTTAAAAAACATTTGTTGCCATGCTGACTTGCCTTTTTCATCTTCTTCTCGCCCAACGTTTTCCAAGTGAGTTATTCCTGTATTAGATGATATCAAAGTTGATCTCTCTCTCTCTGCAGTTTATGCTTTAGTCCCTTTGACATCCAGATAAATCTGAAAAAGACAATTGCAGCGAAGAAAATTTTCTTTTCGACGAAGTCATCATCTAGGCTGTACATTTGTGTATTTATATCAAATGAATGGGAAAGTTCCAGAATAATTTCCGGTTAAGGGTCAAATTAATAAAAATTACAATTAGGAATTAGAATGCCATAATAAACAGGGGGACGGATAAAACTCGAACAAAGTAGCATTACAGTGACTAAGAAGATTGACATTGTGCAATTGGGGGTTAGAAATGTAGAAATAACAAAATATACAGGATGTTTGGATAAAAAACTAATATGATGAATAATTGTTTATGCAATCAGGGATTAAATATGTAGGAATAGTAAAATGACAAAATAAACAGGAAGTGTGGATATGAAAATATGGTAGTGTAGACAGGGATTCAGAAAAACTTAGAATAACATGAATAAACAGGAAGTTTAGATAAGAAAGGCGATGAGATTGTCATTACTAAAAAAATTTTTACCTGTTTATGATAGCCATAGCAGGGAGAGGGGTTGGACGTAATTCTTTTGGATACAAAGCGTGGGTTTGAGTTTTTGGATAGCTAACGCCTCAGCTATGCCCAGATGTCTAGATTTGACTCCCTTTGATAGGTTTGATTGAATCTTGTATATTACTTTGAAGGATTTTTCGAAAGGCGCTGGATGTCCTGAGTTGACCAGATGTTCTGTCACTGAACTGTATACACGTTTTCGGTCTCCTTTTACTAGCCAAGCTGGGTAGTGTTCGCGAGCGCGTTTTCCAAGTCGGCGCATGGTACGGCCGATGTACTCAGCTCCACAAGAGCAAGTAAACTAGTATATGCACGTTGAGGTGGCCCAATGCAACGGCTTGTCTTTCACATTCTGGCTGAACAGTTTCTTGCAAGAAAACGTCAGTCGTAGGCTCGCGGCGAAGTATGTTTTCCTAAGAGATTTGCAGAAATTATTCTGGACCTTTCCCATCCATTTGATATAAATACACGAATGTACAGCCTAGATGATGACTTCGTCGAAAAGAAAATTTTCTTCGCTGCAATTGTCTTTTTAATAAATCTGAAAATTCCAGTCACAACAAATATAAGATGTGAGATGTAAGATGTTATCGAGAAAATTGAGCTGAAAGAAACTGCCATCCTAAGGATGAGTTAGGCTAGTGTAGATAGAATGACAGAATAATTGTTTGACTTCTCCCACTTTCTGTCCCCTTCTCTTTCTTTCTCTCAACTTAATATATTCAAATTAAAAGAAAAAACTTTTAAGGTATACAGGGGTTGGAAATAAACTGCCTGTTTTATGACAATTAATCCGTTTATTTTTTTTATTTAACATTCTAAAACAGTCGGTAAATTATAACAATTGTGAAAGTTGTATATACAATGAATCAAGTAAGTTTCCATGATGCTGATTTCTTAATTCTTTAGAAATAAAAGATAAATATCAAGCAGCTTGTCAAGTTGAAGAACTGAGTAGTTCACTTCGCTCTTTCAGTATTAGTTGCTAATCAGATGATAGCAGTCCATTTTTTTTTGTAAGAAGTATTCACAGCTCAGTTATCATCCATAGCACAATGATCAAGGCATATATATATTAACAAACACATAAAAAAGAATGGACAAGTAGAAGATGGAATTGTTATTTATTTGATAGATGTTAACGGTGAAATCAGTGACTTGTGTTTCGTTCACTTTTGGGCTCATCATGTGAACATATTTGTATCAATTTCGAATGATGATAGTGTCCGCAGCAAGACTTGATCTTAGACAACGACATTTGTTTGAAACTCTAGAGCAACCGTAGCAAAATGTATGAGTAGACAGCAGCTGTCAAACGTTTATATGTAGGTGTAAATAAAATAGACCAGATGGAATATTCAGTGATGATGTAAGCTGTTGTAGGTTGTATGAATATTTGGAAACAGTTCAGGTCAACTATATGATTGCTTACTAGCTAGACATAAGGGATTTAAACACACCAGACAGCTGGTTTCATCTCTGACCTGAGTCATTTCACATACACCATTGACGAGCTAAGTGACAGAGAAGCAAAACTGCCATCCATTGTATATATTATATTACTTCAGTCTGACTGGAAAGATATATTTTACTGAATTGAGTGATTTTCAGAAACTCATATTAGAAATACAATTCATGCATGATTTTTCGAATTTTTTTATATAGATGAGAGATAAATAATTGCTTATGGATTGTGTTACAACAGGTATTCTTAATTAGGACCAATCTACTTTGCTATACGGATCAGAAACTTGGCGGGTCACAAAGAATATTTCCAACAGCTTGTTGCACACCTTTATCAGCAACTGTCTTCGCTGGCTCTATAATGAAGATCAGATGGCCGCCGGAAAGAATCACCAACAAGAAACTATGGGAAAAAACAAAACAAGAACCAATCGCCCAACAAATATGCCGGAGAGAGTGGAGATGGATTGGACACTCGCTGGGGAGGCCGTTTGGTGACATCGCGCGTCAGGCCAGTGCTCGAGTGGAACCCGAAATGGAAGCAGTGAGTGGGACGTCCAAGGGTGAGATGGAGGAGATCGTGTGAAGAAGAGTTGAAACAGTATGGACTAACATGGATGCAGTTGAAAAGTACAACAGGAGACAGAAGCAAGTGGAGGCGTGCAGTTGAAGCCCTATGTTCCACTAGGAACCCAAGGGAACAATAATAATAATACTTGATGACAATCATCATAAACAGTGTTTGGCAGCTGATAGGAGTTATCAGAAAGGCCTATATATGGGTTTCTTGTTAATTAACACCTACTGAAAGGTAGGGTCTGTACCTGCATCCCAGTGGAACTGATATTTGAAGTGAAGACTGGTCATTGAAATTAACAGTTGGGAGACCTATGTCATGAACACTAACTCTCTTCTTCATGTGACACTGGCGCTTCAACACTTAACACTTGTTGTGCTTACAACTTTCCACCACACCTATGTATGCAGTTATTGACATTTTTAATCACTAAAAATTGTGGTCAATCAATTGAATTCATTTGAATTTGAGACATACAGATGAACGCATGATCTCTGAAACCTGGAACTTTCTGTATCTCATGACAAATTACCAAGATGACCGCCTATTCTAGAAATCTTTACTGTGATTGAATTGTATCCAGTGTAAGCTGAAAAATAACTTCTCTCTGACCGGATATCTGACCCTTAGATCGTCTGAATTATTCTTTATTCTTTGATAAATTCGATTATTATCTGAATCAGACACTTCTAAAACTTTCTCGGTATTTTTTTCCGTTCCCCTTGTCAAAGATTCATACATTTTCTGAGGTCAATTGGTATGAATGTATACATGTTGTGTCCTTTGAGTGTCAGTTTATGATCTTGGATACAACGATGAAGAGGGCATCCACAATGGCCTGTTCATTTCAATTTGTACTTGATTCTACCTACCTTACAGATGATGATGCTATCTAGAAAGACAGTGAAGGGTTCGCAGTAAAATAATACAGCCGGGAGAACACAAAATCATTCTTCCCCGTGATAAATTCATCAAAACAAACTAAAATATTTCACGATGCGTGTTTTACGATACGTTAGAGTTATAGTTTATAAAGGTTGTGTTGAAAAGCCTATGGTAGGAATATGTGGTCATCCTCATTCGATGTATCTGATATGATGAATCTATAGATGAAATGGCTTATTTTTCTAAACAAATAACAGAAAATTATAAATTATTAAAAATAAATAATTTATAATGATTCAGTTTGACTCGGTGGTCAAATTGTTCCAGGAAATTCATAACATCTATGGTCTGGAAACTTATAATACGACAGAAAACTTATCAGGCGCTAATAGTTTATCAAAGTGAATTCTCACAGTACTTCATCACAAGCCCACAGTACACAGGGGAGTATGAGACAGCTGCTTCCTCTTAGTTTGAAACACTTAAGAAGTGCTCGCCTATAACACCACCAAAGATGTCGGTTTGTGATAAAATCCAAATCGAAATCAATAATATCCCTACTAACTAATACTTAAAAAGAATCCAATGCTCATTAGTGATGTTCTAGGGCTAACCATGAACGTGGTCCGGAGTCCGATTTCGAGTAGACGCAATCCTTAACACTGATTAGCCAATGATATGCACGGCAAAGAGCGAAAGTCTGACGGTGGGCTAGCAACTCCATCGCGTAAAAAAAACACTGCCATTGAAACTTCGAAGCTCAAGCCTCAGGCCTTATTTCGTGCTCGAAATGCAAAGGAATAGAAAAAACAGCTATAATAAGAAGTGAGAGAACTAGAGGGGTGCATCAAGTCATGTGCAATGACAATTTGTCACAATGACACTAGCTGGAAGGGTCTCTTCATATATCATGAATTGACAGACTACTGAATTATTCATGAAAAATTCCCATTCGAACATTAATAGACAGAAGACAAGTAGTTCAGCGAAGAGTCTCTTTTCGGCGAATCCATTTTCATAGCTGTACAATCGCAAATATATATGGTTGTTTTGTATGTGTGTGTACATTAAATTTGTCAAACGAAAATACAATTAGCAAGTTCAGGTGAGTTGGATGTTGATATAAGACAGTAGTAACAAAAGTGATGAGTTGTCACAAACGACTGTTAAAGAAGAGTTACGTAATAACATGAATAGTTTAATGAAAGAGTTGTACTCAGGGTGTACATGGAAACAAAATATACGGAATTACACAAGGGTTTTAAGTAGAAAAATAAGCATACAAACAAAAGTCAAGTCAAATCAAACAAACAAACAAAGTTAAGTCAGATCAACACAGTTGTTACCATGGGAGTAGAAGTGGTTGAATAATCCTCTTTTGTATGCACAGTTCTGGTCCCTCTAGCTTAATAGGCTAGGGCTTCCGCGATGCAAAGAAGACGGAATCGCACTGTCTTTGGAAGGTTGTTCTTCACTTTGTAGATTACTTTGAAGGAGGCGTTTGTTGAGATGGAATGACCAGTGTTGACGAGGTGTTCGATTATTGCACTCCTTATGCAGCCATTACTTCTTTTCTGCAGCCACGCTGGATAGTGTTCTTTGACCCTTTTTGATAGGATACGCGTTGAACGACCGATGTACCTGGCTCCACAGCAACAGGTGAACTGATATATATACCCTCTTATATCAACACTTAATTCACCTGAACTTAATAATTGTAATTTCGTTTGACAAATTTAATGTACACACACATACAAAACAACCATATATATTTGCGATTGTACAGCTATGAAAATGAATTCGCCGAAAAGAGACTCTTCGCTGAACTACTTGTCTTCTGTCTACTGAATTATTCCCTCAAATCGGTTAACCTGTTAAAATATTGTTTGCTTAGTAACTCAGTGATCCTGGTTTCGACTTCTGATAGGCTTTACAGTTGCATACTATTTTCCAGTGCATGCTAGATTCTAATAATTGTCTCTAACTAATACTGTGGTGGTGGTGGTGGTGTGATACAGACAGTGTGTGCCAACGGAATATTGTTCTCACAGATTTTCACAATTCAATCCGACATTAGCGACAGAATACAATATATCTGTTTGAACACTCTTTTTGATGTTAGAGTCGGAATACTTTTCCCACGGTTATAAACTGCATTAACAACAGAATCCTATGTATATTTAAAAATATTTCGTTTGATGTAAGCCGAAATTACACGCTCAGTTATGATTGGTTAAAGAATATAAACTGTACAGGCATAAACAGAGGTTTGATCAATGAAAAAATATACATTTGGTTCCCTTGATAAATTTCGATAGAGAAAGACCAAATTAGTATAGTAGTAGTAGAGTATAAAATGTGATATTATCATTCTATTTCACAGTTCCTCATCAGCTGCAAACTACCTGATGAAATTACAGTGGTTATAAATAATAACATTTCATGCTTCAGTGTTTGAGAGGTATTAGAAAAAACATTATAAGATGAAGGCATCTGGATCATAAGTATTACATTTTTTCATTTAAGTTACCATCAGTTTATATACGATCAAACTATGAAAAACAAAGGGGGGAGTGAGAGAAGACGGAAAACAGAAAAATCTAATAAACAGTGTCAATATGGCAACTCAACAAGATCAAAGTTCATGAATTGGAAAACTTGCTTAGTGAGTTGAGCCCACTAGTGTGTATGGGTAATCAGTGTAATAAAAGTGATATGGTTACCTAGGGAGTGAGAGATTGACTACACTCTCTTTCTGTGTCCATAAGTTTGCTCTGAGAGGTTTGATTGCAATTGCTTCAGCAGCAAATCGTAGTAGATTCGCTGTCCTTTGTATGCTTAATATTTTGAAGGATTTGGAAATCTCGACAAAATGATCCATATCCACAAGGTGTTCAGTAATTGCACTTTGTAAATATCTGCTTCCTTTTAAGCATAAGTTTCTCCGAATATGCTCTGAAAACCGGATAGAAGCCCTTCTTCCTGTCCTTCCAATGTACTTGCTGCCGCAGGTGCACGTAAATTTACAAATGCAGTTGGAGGTAATATCAGCAGGGTACTTATCCAGTTTCGATTGGCTTATAGAGCATGTAGTACTGTATAGTGTCACCAGATTGGCTGCAGGGAAGCATCTCTTTATTGTTCCTTTCATCCTCTTTTCAATCTTTTGCGATACTGTTTCTCCTTTCTATGGGAGGCAAATGAACACTTTCTTCTTTTCAACTGTTGGATACTTCTCTTTCTCATCTCTTTCTTTGCTGTACTTTAGGATAAATCCTTTTGGATACCTGTTTTCCTTAAGGCATTTTTCAACAAAGCTTAATTCTTCTTCTACCTTGTTGGGCGAAAATAACTTCCTGGCCCTGTCGTACAGTATCCTTACTAATCCCCGCTTATAGCTCATAGGGCAGAAGCTGTTGTAGTGAAGGTATTGTCCAGTCTAAGTTTCTTTTCTGTAGATGGAATTTTCGACCGTTCCATCGTTTCTTCTTTTTACATTTAGGTCCAGGAAATTGAACTCATCATTGTGTTCGTATTCCATGGTGAATTTGATGTTTGGATGGATCTCATTTAGGCGGTCAAATAATACGGATGCCTGACTCATGTCGATGCAAACAACAAAAGTGTCATCGACGTATCGACGGTAGTATGTTGTTTCATTGATAGCGTCACTCAGTCTCGTCTGTTCGAATTCGTCTCGAACCATTGTAATTTCAGGTAGTTTGCAGCAGCTGATGAGAACCTCTGAAATAGAATGATATCATTTTATACTACAAATCTAGTCTTTCTTTATCTATCGAAAAAATATACCTTAGCTCGCGTGTCTTGCCTTCTATTGTTGCAATACTAGATCATGGTGAATTTTAACGTGGAATAAATCAAACGCTTCAAGGTTGTAAAAATGAATTCTATTCACCAATCACTATCAGTTCTCAGTGTCATTACAAACTAATCCTATAAAATAAAAAGAGATTAAAAGATCGCCAATTCAGGATGTTTAGATCCTTCAAAGAAATGCAAAGAAAAGAAGACAGGAGTGCATTTTTTTCAACGCAACTAAAGCTTCTCCTCCTCTTCCTCTTATTACTACTTGGTTTATGCACAATATTTATTTCCCTTTGATTCCGGTTGTTGTTTTTTTGTTGTCAAAAACAAACACTTCATAGAATTTGTCCTCGTCGTCTTTTTCTTCCTTGAAAAATTCTTTAAATGCCTCACTAAATCATCTCTGTTATTGTTACTACCATTATTATTACTACTATCATTGCTGCTATTATCCTCAAACATATATGTATATTTATATATACGCTTTTGATCTTGTTATCACACAATGAATATAATTCATATCCCTTATCTTTTATATTTTCCTTCGTTCAAACCGCATTGTCTTTTCATCTATGAAAAAAAGAAAAAGGAAAAGAATAATGTCCTACCCTACCACTTCATTTCACCGCATCACACCGCATTGCATTGCATCGCATCGCATCGCAAAGCAATACACACTGTATCGAAATGCGGCATACATTCACAACTTAGATGAAAGATGAATTTGCCGAAACTTTGGTATTTGGGTATTGGGGTTGCTGTTAGTACTGGCTAATCACTTCCTTTTTACTATTTATTTGTCTATTAGTCGGTAAAAACAACAATGATCGTTATTTGTTAAAGGAGAAGCGTTTGTTTCCCTCTCTCCCTCTTTCTTTCTCTCTCTGCGTTGACTTTTTCCGTTGTCATTTGACATTTCTAAAGCAATTCATCAATACTGTCATTGTGAATGCCACTATACAAAAAGAAAAAAAGCAGAGTCATTTTCAATTATCGATCAGTGTTGGTAAATCTCTTCTTGAAACAAATGGTGTTGCCATTTCATTTCAATTTATTATTCCTAAGGAAGCGTCGGTGGCATAGCGGTTAGGACGCTCGCCAACCATGCACATGGTTCGGGGTTCGATCCCCCACGACAGACGCACTCCTTTACCTCGCTAAGCCAGAAATAATGCTGGTGAAGAGGAAAGGTTGGGCATGAGGCTAGCAACCCCATCCTGGTAAAATAAACGCTGCTACAGAAACTTCAAGCCACTAGCTTGAAGCCCATCTATGTTCCAGTGGGGAACATGAAGGAAAAAGAAGAAATTAGAAGACTCGAGGAGATTTGGATTTCACAAAAACGACTGACTGACGTTTAATATCACACAAACTCGAAATTCTACAGGTGAAAATCAAACACGGATAAAACAGTTGTCCAGTTTATATCATGCACTGATGAAAGTTAGCATTCACAGACTGGTCATTGAATTCTATCCCACTGGCTAAGTAGTTATTATATTTATATATTATTATTGTTCCCTTGGGTTCCTAGTGGAACATAGGGCTTCAACTACACGTCTCCACTTGCTTCTGTCTCCTGCTGTACTTTTCACTTGCATCCATGTTAGTCCATACTGTTTCAACTCTTCTTCACACGATTTCCTCCATGTCACCCTTGGACGTCCCACTCGCCGCTTCCCTTCCGGGTTCCACTCGAGCACTTGCCTGACGCGCGATGTCACCCAGCGGCCTCCTCAGCGAGTGTCCAATCCATCTCGACTTTCTCCTGCATATTTGTTGGTTGATTGGTTCTTGTTTTGTTTGTACCCATAGTTTCTTGTTGTTGGTGTTTCTTTCCGGCCATCTGATCTTCAGTTTAGAACGAAGACAGTTGTTGATAAATGTCTGCAACAGGCTGTTGGAAATATTCTTTGTGACCCGCCAAGTTTCTGATCCGTACGTGTAGAAGAACTGACTGACTTTACGTTTGTATTGAAAATCCGAATTTTGTTGCTGAGTAGTTAACGAACTCACTTTGTAACCTGTAAGTCCTAGGTTCCATCCTTACTGCGATCATTGGTGAGTAGTACTGTCGAAGAGCCCTAAACAAGGATAGGGCAGCTAGCTGTCTAGTCCTCCTTGATGATTTACAATGGTTCTCTAACTGAAGTCAGTTGATGACTAAGGGGGGAAATCGGTCCAATCTAAGCAAAGCAGAACTTGAAAGTGTCTAAATGGGAATTTGTAAATTACTGAAATTAATAATGATAAAAGTATTTATCAAAATATTATCACTTTTTTTTGATGATTTGTGAGAAAGATTGTTTTTTTGTTTCTTCATTCTAAATGTAAATATTAAATAAATTAGAAAAGTGTGATTGAAAAGCGTGTGAAATGTTAGACAGAAATATTGTCTAGACTGAGAGGATATTGCTTTACAAAAACCATATCAATTTTCAAGAGTTGGTTTGTTAGGATTAAATTTGTTTTTACGAGTTTGACCACGGATTGATATCAGTTAGAGAACCATTGAAAGCCACCACCGGAGTACTGTACAGCTGTTTCATCCTACTTTGGGTACCATCGGCAACACGCAACCATCGCCAAGGCTCGAACTCAGGACCTTCCGGTTACAAGGCAAGCTCGTATACCATTCAGTCACTGCGTACTGCCGATGATTCTCAAACTAGGATGAAACAGCTATCCAGTACTCCCAGCTGGTTTTCAATGGTTCTCTAACTGGTATCAGTCCATGGTCAAACTTTTAAAAACGTATTAAAACGTATTAGGATCTTGTGTGTGCTTCCGTTTTCAAAGTATTCCCCTTCTGTAGTGTAAATAGTAGCGACATAATAGAAGAACAGCAACAACAAAATGATATAGTGTTTTACCAATTATATCATTTGATTGATTATGACTTGCAGATGAGTTTCCTCCCATCTCAGATTCGTCATCTGGATCTACCTGAAAACCTAGTCACTGATAGTTTTCTAATATCTTGTCATGGATAACTTATTTTCGAATGTTAAATTTCGCACAGTCAATTTAGGTCTCATTTGGAGCGGTATCAGTTACTTAGGTCCATTTTATGCCTGTCTCCTTACCGCCCACTGTCTGTCGCATTATCCGGTCTACCGCAATCAGGAAAATCATTGGAGATAGTAGGCAACCAGCTTTTCCTACTCCCTTCTTCACTTCGAAGGATTCCATGAGTTTCCCGTTGTGGATTACTTGGTATGCAGCATTGTCGATATCTCCTTTTGCCTTCGTCTTTATTACTTGCCTTTGTTTTTGGTTAATCCGTGGGTTTTAATACTTCACATTTCTTGTTGCATGATCGATAGTTTTTATAGTAATGTGTTGTTTTATGACTGCGATTTCGTCGGAATGAAGGCTAGTTTACTCGATGCAGTGACTGGTTGCAGGTTGAAATGTCTGAGAGAAATGTGTTCGCTCTGTCTGATGATCGCAGACATAGTTTTCGTCCCACCTTGTTGAGAATGTTTTTCTTAATTCTCAGGTACTTCTTGTGGTTGATTTTGGTTGAGTAATTTTGCTGTATAGTACTTCTTTTGTACCTGAGAAACTTTTAGACTGTATAATTGCCGGTAGGCGAAAGTCAACAAACTGGAAGAAGAAGAAGAAGGCTGGTTGCAAAGAAAGAACTTCAAGGAAACACACAGAAGACGGAGATGATGAAAATAACAACAAATATCAATCACTGCCAAAGGGAGAATTCTGAAGGAAGCCACTTATTTCACTTGTCTGACCGAATCAACATCGTCTAAACAGATCAGGATGTCAAAATCAATCGGATCGAAAAAAACAAGACAGTTCTTCATTACCCTGAAATCATTTTGAAAAATTGACAAAAAATCTGGATTTCCAACATCAACTATAGGCCATGCAGTCAGTCAGTGTGCTACTACATGGCTTAGAAACTTGGCTCGTCATCGAAAGCATTTCCAGCAGGCCACTTCAGATTTGCATCAGCAAATGACCTCGATTCCTCGATACTGAAGATCAGACGGTCAGAAAAAACTCTGGGAATGAACCAACAGGTGAGAACCTATTGCTTAACAAATATTTCGAAGAAAGTGGAGATGGTACGGACAAATAATACTAAGGAGATCACTGAGTAACATCACACGCCAGGTTATGACTCAAATTGAATCCGTATGGGGAACGATGAATTGTGCATGTGTCCAAGGGTGACATGGAGGAGGTCGTGTTAGGAGGAGACAGGAGCCTACAATAAAATCATAGGCGCTAGCTGAAGACGGCTGCAGAGAACAGGACAAAATGGGGATTTACCCCAGTTAAAGCGCTATGTTCCAAATGGAACCCGAGGGAATAATAATATTCAAGTATTTGTTTTGTAGGGATTTTTTTTGATTGCATGGAGGATTTCATCATGAGCTGACATCAGTTAGAGAACCACTGGAAAACCTGTGAGTACTGGACAGCTGTTTCGTCCTAGTTTGGGACTCTTTATCAGTACGTTTTCACCTGGATTCGAACCCAGTGTGTACTGCTGAAGAGTCCCAAACTAGGACGAAACAGTTGTCCAGTACTTCCAGGTTTTCCAGTGGTTCTCTAACTGATGTCAGCTCATGATGAAATCCTCCATGGAATAATAATAAACAAAGGATTTCGATACTATTGGATAAATTTGACTGTGTATTATCCAAAGAACCCTGGTAAGCTAATATAAAAGAACTCACCGATTGGTTCCCTAAGTTTTGAGCAAAAGTGAATGTCAATTTAAATTACATCAACCAATCGGCAATCTGAATGTCGTTGATTCAATCCCCTAGTGTTATGATGGATAAGAACGGATGAAATGTGACAAACTAGGACGAAACAACTGTGTCCAGGACTTGACAACATTCAATGGTTCTCTAACTAATATCCATTCGTTAAAAAATCTACATTGATATCGACCAAAACCTTCAATAAATATAAAAATATGAAAAAATATTCCCACCCTTCATCTCATTCAGAAATTAAAAACAGTCTCGGCTAATATACAACCTAGACTGAAAGTAAAAAGGATAGGTAGTAAGAAGGGAAGAATCACGGGGGGGGGGGTTAGATAAAAAAACAGAAATCTACCACAAATATACATCACAAAGCTAAAATCGCTTTCCACTCATCCCCTGCCCCCTCCCTCACTCACTCACTCACTCACTCACTAGTACGCCTAACTGACAGATTTAGTCTTAGACTGCAGGTGCAACAGAAGTTCACATTCTACTTATTATTTCAGCGCCCTAATGGAGGCAATATTTTGATTAAAACTAAGTAAATAGAATATATTTAATCATGCCTTTTACTATTATATATTTTTTCTTTACCAAAAATAAAAGATAATTTATTAAATTGATGATAGTGAGTGAGAAAGAAGATGGGGAACTGTGAAATGTATGTCGTCAATTATTATTATAAAAGAGTGAATATCAGCTAATTGGAATTCTGATTTTTTTGAAATTCTGTCAGAAAAAGTGACGTCTATCTTTCTATGCCTTCATTTTCAATCTATCCTCCGCTGAATAAATGAATAAGGTATCTTATCTTATACAGCGTAGTGTACTTTGCAGAAGTGATGTGCAATGAAAGTAAATTAAAATATTTTTATATTGATGAATGGACATAGAGAGAAATTTATCCCAATATGCGATTCATCCCACTTATATATATAATATTTAGTTTATCGTGTTCTCAGAAATCAGTGTCATTTTAAAAATTTGTCAACAAAACATTTTATAAATTCAATTTTCCTTTAGATGGAGTGATTAGCATCTAGGAATCTAGGAGGATGCGTATTTCGTCCTATTTGGAACTCGTCAATAGGGGGGAGGACATACCTGTATTCCTCAGTAAAATGAGTAATGATGTTCCCCATTGCGACTGGAAACCAGTACCTATCGTTGTGTTCAGACGTAAAATAACCGTTACTTATTCTACAAGAGGTGGGGCTCAAATGGTCTAGTGGATGACATTTTAGCGTTTGAGACATTGGCTATTGGGTTTGAGTGGCAATGGGAACACTATCACTTACTAACTTACTGAGGAATGCAGGTACAGCCAGATGACAAGTGTCAATTAGGGCGAATTGTCAAAACACTGTCTACTTACGTGGACAACAGATTCATGACAACCAGCAAATGAACCAAAAAGACAGTTTAAAAGCTGATATCAAAGAAAAGAACAGGAAATTCAGCAAACTGATATCAAAATATCAATCAAAAATATCCAATACAGTCCTACAGTAGGTCAGTCGCGAGCCTGAATAGCCCAGTGGTAACGTAATTCCATTATGGGTAAATTTTATTTTGATAGAGTCTCACAGTGTTATACAGTAATATTTACTGATGACGTTTCGAGTACAATTTATTGCTCATAATCATATCAAGGTAATCACACGACTTCCTAAATTCATTTATATAATTCCGTTGTTTTTCACTTGATTTGATTGGTAGTAATATTTTCCATATTTCGGGTATGAGTGATGATTCATTCCTTTTGCATGTGTTGGGTGTAGATTCGATGAACAAAGATTCAGTAATCAACCTCTCTCTTCACCTACCTAGATTACTTAGTGCCATTGGCACTAAGTAGCACAAAAGAAGACCTTAATGATGAAATAAAACAGATGGAAAAGGCGTTGGTTTTAAATAACTATCCCATAAAATTCATTAGGAAGATTGAAAAACGCCAAAAGAAAAATAAAAAGAATTGTGAAACTAGTAATAATAACATAAATAAGAGAGAATATAAGTCATCTACAGTTATACCATAGAAAAAGGGGACATCTGAGACCCTACGTAGGATTCTAAATAAAGCAGGAATTAGGGTGGCATTCAAACCTACAAACTCACTCAGAGACAAGCTCTATAGGTTAAAGGACCCTGTCGGTTGACCCAATTAGACAAAATAATAAAATTTACAAAATACCATGCAATGAATGTGAGCCACGTCAACTATATAGGTCAAACTAGTAGATCGGGGGTAATCAGATTGTCGGAACATAAGAATTTAGCTAAGGTAAGAATGGTTGACCCCGAGAAGATAAGTAATTTAGAAAAAAGCTCGGCAATTGCACAACATGCAATAACACACAACCACAGAATGGCATGATGGGAGAGGGTTAAAATTCTAAAAAGTAATCTAGGTAGGTGGAGAGAGAGGTTGATTACTGAATCTTTGTTCATCGAATCTACACCCAACACATGCAAAAGGAATGAATCATCACTCATACCCGAAATATGGAAAATATTACTACCAATCAAATCAAGTGAAAAACAACGGAATTATATAAATGAATTTAGGAAGTCGTGTGATTACCTTGATATGATTATGAGCAATAAATTGTACTCGAAACGTCATCAGTAAATATTACTGTATAACACTGTGAGACTCTATCAAAATAAAATTTACCCATAATGGAATTACACTCTGCCACAGTGCCCAAGTTTTATTCTTATACCAGTGGTAACGTCTCTGACTGCAGCACTGGGTGACGCGGGTTCGAATCTCAGAAGGGACATCAGTTCCTTCAAGGTTGCACATACGCCTTGCTGATGAGTGCCAGCTAGCACGAAACCTAGGTCCAAGGCTTCCTGCCGATTCCCTCCAACCATCTAATACCAACAATTCACAGTGCACCATAATGGCGAGCCCCCTAGCATGGTGACCACATTGCAAACATGACTGATAGAATTCAGTCTGCACGAAGATAGGATTAGACATATTACACTAGTTACTGACTAGTGTGCAATCAAAAACTGATATCTTTTCGGAGATTTCATTTTCAAAAGTAAAATTACCATCTAATTCCATGTAAGAGCAACGAGGGAAATTAAAGGTGAATATGGATTACAATGGTCTTAGAAAAAAAATTACACAGGATTAGAAAATAGTTTCTCTAACGAATACATGTGTAAATTGGATGAGCATGAAGACGAATTGAAATAATAACTTTTTATAACTGAAATGAAAAAAGAAGCAAAACTAAGGAATCAAACTGAACTAGATCCATTGAACACAGCTCCAGCTCTTCGATGCATATGGCGAGGGATTCTGCAATACAAGGAAGTCGGAAACACACTGCTTTTGGTAGATTTTTGTTTATTATGTAAGTGATTCTGAATTATGAGTCAGCTGAAATGCTGTAATAGGTGTCGACGAGGTGTTCAATTATGGCACGTCTTATCGAACCAATGCATCCTCATTGCATCCATACTGGGTAGTGTTCTCTAACACACTTTGTGAGGAGACGCACTGAATAACCTGTGTACCTGACACCGCAGGAGCAGATGAACGGATGTATGCATATTGGAGTGGTCACATGTGGTAGTTTGTCCTTACATTGCTTAGAAGCAGTGGTCGGCTGAAGAATATCACTCTGAGTTGTTGCAGGAAAGGTCTTTTTTAAAGAACTAGAGATTCTCCTCTTTAGGATATCTACCGCTAAGCCTCCTCTGAAGTCCAGATTCAAATATTAATGTTTTCTTCAGTACTGAAGTGCATTTTTCTCCTTTTGGCTCTGGTTTCATTTTCTTATCCACGAAACATGCCAAGTAACCATTTTGAGACAGAATATTTTTGAGAAGTAAAAGCTCTTCTTCTAAGCAGTCACTGCTGCAAATTCTTCTGGTACGGTGAGCAAGTGAGAGATGATGACAGCTCAGATTCGATTGCCAGGTATCCAACTACAGAAATCTGTCAGTTAGCAATTCCATGATAGTTTTCTGAGAATGGATCTTCTCAAAATTCTGTCATGTCTTCTTGTCAGTTTGACGCCCAGAAATTGAATCTTTGATTGCTTCTCTAGTTCCATTGGGAAGAAAATTATTGATTTTAAGATGTCATTTTCCAAACAGGCCGAAAACAGTCTGCTAAAAGTGGGCCAAGAGAAGAGCCCATGGCAATTCCATCTTTCTGTCTGTAGATGTAATCGTTGAAGGTATATTGTACATTAAATGTGCATCCTAGTACCAACTCTTTCAGATGTGAGGTTGGTATCCCAATGCCCAGATTCATGTCCTCCACATCTTTGCACCTTTAATCTCCTTTGTCGCTGATGTCATGAGTGACATTTTCCACGATTTAAAATCTGATAATCTGACCTCATTCAGTTTATAGCTACTCAAAATAATACTCAGAAATGTCTTCATTCTGAACAACAATGAAGAACAGACAACTGTTTTTCCATACTTTGAAATTTTTCAGAAGTACGCACCCATGACTGCACTGATAATCAGATCCAACAGCCCATGAGTTTCCTTCCAATGACTGAATAATCAGTAGGATCACCTTGTATCTGACCAATAACACAGTTAATTATCCAATCTAAATCAACACCTGAAATATATATATATTCACTCAGTTTCGTCTTACTCGAGACTTACCAGCCGGCATTCGAAGCAGTGGGTGCTGAATTAAAATCCTAGTGGCAACCCCATCACTCATTAAAGATAGATGAGCACAACATAAAAAGAATTGTGCATCCTGGACTCCGGATGACAACAGAATTTGTTCGTATTACACTAGTGAGTGTATCGTCAAAAATTACATATCATGCTTGAATGCTCAGTTCTCAGTGCTGAAGTTACTTCCCTAAAAGCCAGGCCTGTTGAAGACTGTCACCTAAACGAATTTATGGATGAGAACACGATGGATAAGGAATCCGAAATGGCCACTGACTCAGTTCAAGAGAAAATCATCTTTATGAATCTAGAATTCAAATATGATTAAGCTTGAGATGTGTTCAAAAAACTCTTTCTAAATCAGTCAGTAAGACGTTGTTGGCAGCTAAACTGCAAATGATTTTCACTAACTGTAAGTTTTTTTCCACCTGGTCGCCTTCATATACATTTATCACTTCACTTACTATTGTGAAGCCGTATAAATTAGCCGCAGATAGAGGATACTTTCCACAAGGATAGGAGAGCACGTTAAAGTATAATTTTACAAGGCAGAAAGGAATAGTGTGAGGAGCTATGTTCTGGAACACTTGATCAATTTCTGTCACTCTACTGACCCTGAACATGATTTTAATATCACCCATGGAATTCATGCCAAGTCACCGCATTTTCTTCTTTCCAAACTTCTAAACACAGAGAAAACTTTGGCCATTCATAAAATTCAAGCTAGACCTTTGTGTACAGAAGAAGTATGTTAAGCCCCTATTTCTACGTTGGTTGTAGAGGGATAAATGTTTATTTGTTTATCTTTCTTTTTGTTTATTCAGTTTGAGTACCAACCATCATTTTCGTTTTCAGTTTGAGCTAATGCCGGTATTATTCCGACTGTCCAATTTATTATTTTAAATCAATACATCTAATCACACTCCTTATAATGTTATGTAATGCTTTGTTTGCTTACCAGTTTTATTAATCTTATTAATTTCTTCATTCCTTTCTAAGATATATACACTTTGTGTACTACTGGATGGTTGGAGGCAGTCTACAGGAAGCCCCGCTTGACCTAGGTTCCTCGCTAGTTTGAACTTGTCAAGAAGGCTTATCTGCAAACTGGAAGGGGCAATTCATGCTTCTTCTGAGATTCGAACCCTTGTCCTTCAACGATACAGTCAGAGATGTTACCACTGAGCTGTTCAGCCTGAAGATTCCTCTCCTGTGGGAGTCTATTATTATTATTGTTTCCTTTAATTCCTAGAGGAACATACGGCTTCAGCCGGGGACCGAACCCTGGACCATGTGCATGGTCGGCGAGCGTCATAACCACTATTCCACCGACACACGGTGTTATTAGATGGTTGGAGGTAATCGTCAGGAAACCCTTCCTGACCCTGACTTCTGTCCTGTTGGCATATGCGCAATCTTTAAACACGGCTGCCTCCAACCATCCAAGAAAAACATTGATGAGTGGACGGTGATCGCGAGCCAAACAGCATGGTGGCTACATTACAAAGCTGATTGACAAAATTTAGTCTGCACCAAATAGGGGACTAGACACATGACACAAGTTAGTGTCTAGTCAAAGAATCTATTGGCTATTTTATGCATAAAATGTCAGTCTGAAAGAAGAATATTCTTTTCAGTAAATTTTATTCAGATTCATGCAATTGTAAAATATATAATATTTGTTTCCATTACAAGAATAGTCAGTAATCCGATGGACAAATTTTTACGTAAAAGAACAATTTTTTCAGGATAATAAAAGGAGTAGCTTTATTCTGAGAAAATAAGTTTAAACACAATTTAGAATGTTCAGCAAGTCCAGCAGCAATGTATTTACCTCTTGCATGGGATCTTAAAATAATATAATAATAATAATAATCTATAATATAATATCTGTAACAGCACTGTTCCATCCAAAGTTTGCTCCAGTCCTGGCACCACTATGTTCTTCCTCCATTTCCCCTGGAAAAACCAATGGCAGGTGGATAATTTGCGTCAGTTGTGGGTGAGTACTGATTGCGACTTACTGTCACAATTAGACGAATAAAACAGTATGAAACTAGGTAAAAACGACGCATTCTGATTGGAAGAAAATCTAAGTAGCCCAGAGACTTATGCAAGCAAGCGACGTCTAGTGTTAATTGTACGGTGACAAAATAAACAGTATTTATCTTTGACAAACTTCTTGATATGCGAATGTGTACACATTCTTAAATCGTATTTTATACGTCGTTTTATACAGTTGTTTTATCACCTGAACATCTCATCGTGAGTCGGTGGCTCACCGGTAGAATGCTTGCTAACCATGCACATGGTCTGGGATTCGACTGCCAGCCGACGTACACTTAGCTGGTTGTAAGCCTGACAAAGAGAGAAGGTTGGGCGTGAGACTAGCAACCCTCAGCCGTAGAGAACACCACTGCTACCGAAACTTCAAAGCTGATATCGGTAGTCATGCCGTACCATGGTGAATTGGCAGAATTTGGATCTGGGTCTCACTGGCTGAATGGTCTAAGAGGTCGCCTTGTAACCAGAAGGTCTTGTGTTCGAACCACAGTGGGTATGGTGTACCACTGAAGTGTCCCAAACCAGACTGACGAAACAGTACTGTCCAGTACTCCCAGCTGGTTTTCCAATACTTCTCTTACTGATGTCAGATAATAAATTCATTTAAAAAAGAGTCGCTTCTTAATGCTAGAACAAGACATATAAGCGAACAATATTGTTTTCAATTAGATCTTCTTCAGGCTTTACTCTAATTTACATAGACTTATATATAAAACATTTTAACCAATGACGGTGATTTTGGGAATCAAATAATAATCTTAATAATAATAATAATAATAATAATAATAATAATAATGTGGTAAATGTTTTGAACGAAATTAATAACGATGATTATAATGATAACAAAAAATATTGATAATAAGGTTTATGCAGGTGATAAGAATAACAAAGATAGTATATGTATATAAGTGTATATGTAGACAATTCAATAAATAAATAAATTAAGTTAAATCTTAAAAGGTGAAATGGAACGATAATCAGAGTTTAAATAAATATTATAAAAGTACCAAGGAGATGGAAAAATAAGAAAGGGTGTAAGGGTTTCCAATAGAATTCACCTAGGCCAAGCTACGGAGAGACAAAGGTAGAACAAACTTATTTTGTATGCAAAGACTAGGATTGTTCTCTCGAATTAATTCCCATAGCTTCGGCTAGGTGTAAAAGACGGGTTCTGATTCCATTCGAAAGGCTCGATGGAATGCGATAGATAACTTTGAAAGCACTATTTTTGTCCACTTGGTGACCGCTATCATCAATCAAATGAGCCAAAATAGAACTTCGTATGGATTTTTTATTTGACCTTTTCCGAACCATGAAGGAAGATGCTCTTTAATGCGTTTGTTAAGCTGTCTAGCTCTTCGCCCTATATAGCTTTCTCCACAGGAGCAACTAAATTTATAGATACACATTGAAGTGGCACAACAAGGTAGTTTATCTTTCACTTGAGCAATCAAAATTGGTCGGCAGCTGGAAAATGACAAACAAAGGTTGACGGCAGTATAAGTTCGTTTTATCGCTCTCGATAATCTCAGATGCAAGACTTCGGTAGCCACGTCCCCATTAAATTACTTCTTAATGCTACAAAGAGAATGAATAATTTCATAATCACTTGTGTGGTAAGTTGATCCAATGATCTCCCCCCCCCCCAAAAAAAAAATTGTCTACCAACTTAAAGATGCTTGAAACACTTAAATGAATAAAATAAAAATTTTCAACACTCCATCTTAAAGTTCCTTTTGAACACTTTTACCTGTTTCAGCTTTCATGGATATTCTAAATTAATTTTTCGCTTGAAATCAAAAAAGAACCCTCACTTAACGCCAATATATCTTACTGCAGTGGTATTCTACAGTGTGTGTGTTCTATACTTTCTATCTTATGATCAGGATTTTCATCGTTGTTCCGATCCCTTAATATCTTTGTCTCTATCCCTCTTCCCTCCACACACACACACACTCACACACACTTAAATGTTTCCACAATCAAAAACACAATCTGCATATCAACAAAACCGAATATATATCACAGATGTGAAGTGATAATTTGATCAGCACAATATGAGATAGCATCAATGTGAACCGTAAAGTAAGTGGTGGGAGAAATCAACAAAATCACAGTGTTTATGAGAATAATGCCCTATTGTAGTTTCACTTCGTTTTTTTAAATTATTATTATTATTATTATTTGAAAAGAACCCCCAACTGAGCAGCAGTCTGTCTATCCATAGATCAGATTTTTTGTTATGTTACATATCTCTGTGTGCAGAAGTAAACGCATCAATATTCGGTCACACATACGCACACACACACACGCACGCACATGTAAGCGCACAGCACAGGGATATGCTAGGTATGCAAGCCATGGTAACTAACCAACTAACTATAAGAGGAGATACAGTTATCTATCACCAGAAAGTTTAGAGTATATGACAAAAAAATCAGAGGAAAAGACGAAGCAGAAGAGGAAAAATGTCCGAATTACTGTACCGTGTGTTTCTAAGCTGAATGTTATGAAGAGGAGGAGACAGTTTAGAAGTGTTACCGATATGACAAAATTTAAAAAAAAAAATTCTTAACGGTTAAATAGTTAATAATTGATAACAATAATGATGACTTTATTCTCACAAATACACTTACTTACACGAAGTACAGAATTCCCAGCATGTTTTATTGCGAAATATTCCTGCTGTGTGAAGAATCTTTAAGGAAAATAATAACAATAATAGTTAATGTATATATTATGTATTATTATTATTCCCTCGTGTTACGAGTGGAACACAGGGCTTCAGAAGCACATCTCTAGTTTGTCCTGTTCTCTGCATTCCTTTTTTCAGCTGGCACCAAGATTGTCCATGAGCTTTCATCTCTTCCTCCCCATAGGATTTCCTCAGCATCATCCCCCCTTCCACCTGAAGTGATAGCCTGGCGCATGATGCTATTCAACAGTCTCCTTAGTGTGTGTGTGTGTGTTTAATCCGTCTGTACTTTCTTCGGCACATTTTCTTGATCAACAGGTGCTTGACTACTTCCTTCCAAGAGTTTCTTGTTGCTGATTCTTTCTGGCAATTTATCTTCAGTGTTGAGGCATAAAAGGGGGTAGCCTGTTGAAAATGCTTTCCGTAACGCGTGCACCAAGTTTCTGCTGCATAGAGAAGAAGTGACTGACTGAACATTGCTGTTGAAAATCTGAATTTGTTCTTTATGGTGAATGAGGCAGATATTTATACTGATTTTAGAGTGACGCAGGTCTGTCTTGCCCTTGAGGTCCTGACTCGTTTAATTATCCTCATCCTCATCCATGTCACCTGCCTGTAGTTGAAAAGATTCTGTCTAGATAAGTGAAGGAATTGACATCCTTCAAATTGCCTCCTTTGATAGTGAACGATGCTTGTTGTTTTTGTTGTTGTTGTTGGTGGTGGTGTTTGCTTGTCTTCATCACCTCCGTTTTCTTTATGTTCACTCGAAGTCCTGTCTACACTGCCTGGTTATTCCGCCAGCTTGCTGGTTTTCGCCTGTAAGCATTCGGTTTTCTGTGACATTAGACATGAATCGTTTGCGAAGTCCAAATCTTCTAGAATCTTCTTCTTCCTGTCTACTCGCTCCCTACAGTCTTTCTCATTAGTTGATAGGCATCTGAATACATGCAAAAAATGGTCTAAAACCATACTCTCCCACCACCAACACCCCCTCTATTCCCAACTCTCGCCTTGTATCTCATCAAGTAGAACCAGAAATCAGTATAAAATAATCTGTGCTCGTACAACCAAGTACAGGAACTCAACGATACCATACTTGGCCCGTGTTCTAAGCGACAGAGACAATGTTAAGCGTGAAACCTATGACTTGCTTTGTTATTAACAACATAATTTTAGGCTCTTTTATTTCTCTCTTATTTTGTATTCTATAGTGAACCCCTTCTTAAACATACTTAGCTACCTAAATTATTAACATTGGCTTACTTTTTGTACTTTACTCTATTCCTTCTTTTGTGTATCTACTGGTTACGACTATATTAGCACTATGAGTAATACAAAATTGTCCTGTCATTAACCATCATGTAATTATTAGTTTTTGTGGTTGTTTTTGCTTATTTTTTTTATTTTTTTCGGCAATATTAACTGACAATCTTGGTTGTGAACGCCATTGTCACCACCTTAAAATTTTGTATTATTCAGGATTACTCACACTACCACTACAAACACTGCATTAGACCTGACAATAAAAAACAAAACAACAACCCTGAAATGTTATTTTATGATTGTTTAGAGTTGTTTCAACCAAATTAACTGATCATCTTGGTGATAAACATTCTTAAATATCATTTCATAACTTCTTGTATGACTATAGCTTTACTGTCACCATGCATAATCATATCATAGCTTCCACCACCCAATACTGAGTTATTAATTATATGTTGTTTATTTTCCTTTCTACTTCTTGGTATTTTTTCGCAGTTTTTAAAAATTATTTTGTGTTTTTCCTGTATTTTTTTGCTGTTGTCGTCTTTATATTTATTTATTTTTGAAATACTCCTTTTAAACGTTGGATAAAATTAGATGCAAATATTGTAGATATGTGCTGAAAAATCCACACTGTACCACTAGTACTGTTTCTGGAATAAAGCAAATTATTATTATTATTATAGCGCAATCCACTAAAATCAAAAATATCATTGTGGATGATTGTAAGGAGAGAGTTTTGTTTTACTCATGTCCTCACTTCAATAATGCAAAAGCATCATTCTGCCTAAAGTACTTTCTAATATTCTGTAATATATATTCCCATTGTTCCCATAGAAAAAGTTATATAAGTAAGTTGAAACTTATTTCATAACTGTCATGAGTACATTTCGTGTATCAATTACATAATTGGATTATCTGATTACCTTCAGTGTGGTGACAAATATCTGCAGTCTATTGAATACGCTATCAGTAATGCATGCGCAAAGTTTACGAACTATTTAGAAGCACTAACTTGTTTGGAATAAATGTTGAAAATTTGAATCTTCTTTCCTCTGCTGAGTCCTGTGAGTTTTCACTCTGATCTCACAGTAATGAAGATCTGTCTTGTTTTTCTGATCCGACCATGGCTTTAATTTGCTCATTTGTGCCACCTGCCTGTAGTTGAGGTGATGATTCCACCACGATGAGGAAAAGAAGTGACTTCATTCAAATCTCTTCCATTGATAGTTATTAGATGATGGAAAATTCCCATTGTAACATATAGAAAATCAAAACAAGTGGGGATTCAGCGAACAGACTCTTTTCAACAACGAATTTATCATCAAGCTGTACAATTGTATATAAATGGTTTTATTAAGAAGTTATGTCCGGTGAGGGAATTGAAACGTAGGTGTGAATGCATAAAATAATAATAATAATATGAAATGCAATTGAAACTAACATTGTATGGAGGATTTCATCATGAGCTGACATCAGTTAGAGAACCACTGGAAAACCTGGGAGTACTGGACAGCTGTTTCGTCCTAGTTTGGGAGTCTTCAGCAGTACGTGCCCACCGGTATTCGAACCCAGGACCTTCTGATTACAAACCAATACTTAAAACTAAGATGTCAAGTGGCAAAGCAAATTAATGTCATATATAGAATAATTCATAGGATGGATAGAAATTGAAAAAGGTGTGCAATTATAAGATTAGTAGACAAATCGAATAAAATAAAAAGGTTACGTAATATTGTGTGAAATTTGATAGCATAGAATTTATTGTTGTAAAAGGTAGTTGATTTAGAATGACAAGTGGAACAAGTGAAATAATACCGGGAACAATTTAAAGTGAGAGTAGTAATAGTAATAATTGACTTAATAAGGAAGAGTATACAAATTAAATAGACAAAAATGAAAAAATGATGAAAAATTGGTAGAGCTAAAATATGATTGGGGATTACGATACTTTAGCATAGAGTCGGAGGGGTTGAACGAACTTTTTCTGTACACAGTGATCTGGCTTTTCTGTTTCGATAGCCAAAGCTTCAGAAATACAGATGAGTCGGGTACGTAGGGATTTGGATAAATTACTCTTTGCCTTGTAGTTGGCTTTAAAGGCGGAGGCTATAGAGATAGGGTGATCATTATCGACCAGATGTTCAATGATCGCGCTTCTTATTGCTCCACTTCCACCTTTTCGTAACCATACAGGATAGTGTTCTTGCACCCTCTTGAACAAAACTCGAGTCGAACGACCGATATACCTAGCTCCACACGAGCAGGTGAATTGATAGACGCACATAGAGTTGGTCAACAGCGGGATCTTGTCCTTCAGGTTATTGAACAATAATGGTCGACTAGTAAAGGCTATTCTCAGAGATGCAGCAGGGAATTTTCTTCTCAGGGACTGTGATATCCTTCGTTTCATGATATCGGAAGCTAAGTTCCCTTTGAATTCCAAGCTCATGTAAAGTATTTTCTTGGGTACGGTTGATAAGTCACGTTTTTTAGGATTTGAATGTATATTCTTATCTATAAAACGTGGTGGAAATCCATTTTCTATTAGGATTCTCCTCAAGATGCATAACTCATCTTCCACAGTATCAGGGCTACATATGCGCCGAATACGAGTGGCAAGCGATCGGATCAGGTTTCGTTTTCGACCAATGGTTACCCAGTTGTAGAAATTTGTCAGTTGACCATTCGTTTAAAAGAGTCTCTTCGCTGAATCATTTGTTTTGATTTTCTATAAGTTAATAGATGAACACAGATAATGATCATGAATGGCGGTCCAGTGACAAATGCAAGCCACAGAGTTAGAGCTATATACTCAGAAGAAGTAAGTGAAGATGAATTAAGCATTGTATATGATACTTTGATTTAAAATAGCTATCCCAACAAATTTATCAAGAAACACATGACAAAGAAAGCGGAAAAGGACTACTCACTATCTGGAAACAAGAAGTCTCTTTACATACAAGGGCGATATACCAAGTGCAATAATCACGAAGAAAATAAGAAAAACAGTTCAAAAGAACTTTTAATGGTGGCGAACTACACGTCTTATTCTCTACACGACCGATGATGATTCCTCGACTAAAAGATGAAGTACCTAGACTAGTCATTTCCAATTTTATCTACCAATTCAGCTGCGAGTTATACTGTCCGTTGCTCTAGGAACTGCTCACTCGAGAACATCTCCGAGTATGGCTAAGTAAAGGCGTAGTAAAAACCATCAACACTTCGATATTAGACCATCTGGTTCAAACCGGTTACAAAGCCAGCATTGAGGAATCCTTCTCTATCATCTGGTGGGTGCCAAATAAATTGCCAAAAACATTGAGGTACAGCATACTCCAAACAGCAGAGGCAATCGCAATTCGTGTAAAAACAACCAGTCCTTTGTGTGCAAAAGAAGCAAGTCAAGCCACTACTACTGCCCTGACCGGCCTTCAGTGGAGACTATAATTTCATGAGTTTGCAATATTATCTTTCCTAATTTTTCTGACATTCAGTTTATTTTATGTTAATGCTGTTCAGCTGTAATCTACTGATATTATTGATTCGATGTTATTTAAACAACATTAATGTTGTTGATAACTCTAATTCATTCACTAACTAAAATGTATATATAACTGTAGAACCTGATGATAAACTTATCGAAAAGAGTATTCTTTGTTCATTATCCATTCTTTTAAATATTTTTTCGATTAAAGCTTGATTCCGCACCGTATTTTTCGTACACGTATGGAATTTTCAGCATGTAATATCGGTAGCCTAAAATTTTCAGGCTAACCACAGATATCAGGTATGCGTTAGCAGGAGATCGAACCCCCGGGCCACGCGTATGGTCGGCGAGAACCTGAACCACTGTGCCACCGACGCACTTAAATATATATATATCGTTCCTTGTGTCCCGGGGGGGGACATAGGGGTTAACGTTTTCGGCCTTCAGTAATGTTTCAGTAATGTTTTTGTTTTTTTCAGTGGGTCCTGGTTGCTAGTCTAACGTCCTATCCTTAATCTTTTTGGGGTTTTGTTACCAATTAGGTGAGATTTGGGAGTGTGACAGCCGGGAATCGAACCCTGGACCACATGTGTGATTGGCAACTAAACTGAAATGTTCAGCTTCTGTTAACAAGTCAGCTCAGAAGCTGAATATTTCGATTCAATCAGTTAACATGAAACAAAGAATCAACTTTAAAAATAATAACATCTCATCCCTGTTAAACAAGAGGTAGCTCTCATGACTCAGATGGTTCCAGAATCAATGATATTACTGGAAGTCATAGGTGCAGCTCGTGGACGAATCAAAAGTAGAATGAAATCCTCATCTAAGATTCTGCTACTAGTCATCACCACCATCCACCAAATCTTATTTCGAACTCATCCTATCTGGATCTACTTTTATCACATTGTGTGACAGTGTTCCTAATAATAACAAGGAGAATCCAACACTCACACTGTTTCAAACACCAAGGCGTTTTTTAAAGCCTAGTGGATTGTTCAATATACACATGCACATAAAAATTCTCTTCTTGTCACAAGAAAGCGGCTATAATGATTGCGGTAGTATTATTATCATAATAGATAATGTTACCTTACATCATTTTAGTTCAAAGTGTCTCCCTAAGCAGTAGTAGCAGTAGTAGTAGGAGTAGTGGCAAATGTAGGAATATTCTGAAATCTGGCGTCTAACATAATTATCTATTTGTTACGTGTTTTTTTTAATCATACATAGTTTTGTCTCTTTTGTATTTTCTTCTGTTTTTTTAAGGCTCACCTACAATACTAACTAATATATATACTATGAATGCATACAATGCATAGTTGGATGAAGGTGTATGCAGCCGATCAAGTAGGGGCTACATAGAGAAAGGCATTATGCACAACCTTCGACACAAACTCTTACACAAACACGCATGCATGCATGCATCCTTAGACACGTGATACACTCATACACGAACATAATTTCTATGTATCTATGATTGTATATAGGTATGTATGTGCATGTATGTGTGAATGAAGTTGTTACTTCTTTTTGTCGTTCCCTACCTTTTCCTTTAAATAAACAAAGTTCTAATGATGAATAAATGAGTGAATAAGTGTGATTAGGAGTGACTTTGTTCTTCCTCTTTTTCTTCTTTCAAGCTTTTCTCCTTTGTGATTTGTTTTATTTCTTTAAAAAAAATTCCAACCCCCACCCCTAACCCACCTTGTTTCAAAGAAGAGATAGAGACAGTGATGACTCCTGAACGGAAAAAAGGCAAACGCAGAAAGGAAAAACAAAAAAACAAGAACAACCTTGGATGAAAGATTTTTCTAGTCGTCAACATGGTGAACAGTTGTTTTAAACTTGTCATGTATTCAAAAGAGAGATGAGATACACTGAGAAATAAACGGAGGAAAGTTTATTTTTGTCAGTACGCCTATGTGTGTGCAGACAAACGCACTATGTCTGCCTTTGTGTGTGTGTGTGTGCGTTGTGTACATGTATTGCTCACAGATATTGTGCAAAATAGTCTATTCTATTTCAGTTGGTAACAAGTAAACTATTTATTGTACACTTACACAGTACTGGTCGACTCCCACCCAACCTTATTTCTTTCATCTTTCTTACCTTGTTCCATCTTTGCTTCACCTTGTGAACAGCTGACGTTCGCCTTCTATCTACAATCACTAATAATAGTAATATTACTATGATTATTAATGTCGTCATTCTTTTTTTTGTCATTATCATTATTCTGCCCCTCCTTTCTGTTTTCACTTCTCCACTATCGCTTAATCATCATCATTATCACCATCGTGATTGTCGTCAATGCCGTCCATCGAGAGGCAATTACTCACTTGTCTCTTCTACCCTATTCCCTTTTTTCCCCTATCTATGGACCAATTTAAAATTGTTACAGTCAAACGAGAGAAAGAGAGAGAGACGCGGGTTGGGGGATATGGAAGAGGGTGAGAGAGAGAGCAAGAGTGACTTTCTTTCATGCGCCTAGAAGCTTTCCTGTGACTAGGCTAGGTGGGATGCATTAAAAATCTATCGTAGAGATGATGATAATAATAATAACGATAACAAATTTTTCCTCGAATCACAATTTCATTTTTATTAATAATTATAATCAATTAATTATTAATAATCTTTCGAATATAAAACTTTTATATACATGAATGGTTACATTTCTTGTCCGCCTTTGTGTCTGTATATTAAAAAATGTATGTGTTTTTATATCTGCTTATTTGTCCTTAAATATAGGTAGCACGGTGAGTGCGTGCGTGGGTGGGTGGCTGGGTTAGAGTATTTCTACACCAATAGAATTTCAGCATACATACTTGCATATAGACAAAACACAATCATGTGCACATACAATATTGTCAAAGTACTTAATTTCGACGTCTTTTTTGAAGCAACAATTTAATCTACATAAAACTTAACTAATTAATTTCAGATTTACATATTACCATTATTATTATTATTATTTTTATTATTGGGATATGAATAGATTTAAAACAAATCAAGAATAACTGACGCCCACGCATTAACTTTTATACTACTAAAAAGGAGGGAGAAAGGGAGAAAGACTAATCTAATCTGCAGGTAGATTATGATTACTGACTGAAATCGTTATCTTGACGATAAAATAGCGCCAGTTGTTACTAAATTCCTAGTTTATAGTTTATAGTTCAATATAAATGAATATCTAAAATTATCAGAAATTAAATTAATTGACTATATTTATAAGTAATGTATGAATTAGTTGTTTTTTTTATTCCAGGATTGGGTGTGTGTGGGGGGGAGGAAGACAGTTTTGATGTAATTAGACTATGGATAGTGATTTCGACATAGATGTACCGAATAGTTAGAAGGAAATGAAATAAAATTAGGATATGTCAATGGTTCAGGATGAGAATGCTTACCAGATATGCTCTCTTCAGACGGAGTTCGATTCCCAGCTGGCAGTAAGTCTGCTACTATACGTATCAGAGACTTGGCGCGTCATAAAGAGCATCTCAAACAAACTACAGACCTTCATTAACAGCCAGTTGTCTTCGCTCAATACTCAAGATTCGATGGCCGGCTAGAAAAGATCAGTAACAGAGAGGGATCTCTGGCAATGAGCGAACCAACACAGCAGGAACCAACCGATTGTGAAACAAATAGGCAGGAAGAAATGGAGGTAGGTGGATTGGCTGGCCATACTCTGAGGAAACAAACCATCAAGTGAGTGACATCACTAGACAAGCCATTGCTCAAGTGGAACCCGAAAGGGAAGCAGCGAGTTGGTCGTTAGTGCGAGGGTGGGGTGACTTGGAGGAGGTCATGTGAAGAGGAGATGGAAACGTGTGGGCAGACTTGGAGCCAAGTGAAGACTGTAGCAGAGAACCGAACGCAATAGAGACGCATGGCTGAAGCCCTGTGTTCCTCTAGGAATTAAAAGAAACAATAATGATAATAATAATAATATAATAGTAAGCCTGCAAAAAATGAAGGTTGAGTATGAGATGAGGCTAGCAACACCCTCATTCAAAAACAGTACGAACTCTTTTGATTCTTTAAAGCTTGAAGCATGGAGCCCAATGTTCCAGGTGAACTCTCCAGCAGTAACCATCCATCGGGTGCTTGAAAAGAGGACTTTCCTATCCACCAGGCTAGATGTAGCACTGTATATATTGCGAATCAACAGAAGTTGGAATTCGTTGGCCATTGGATTGAGTCCCAGTGACTGAATACTCTACAAGATCTGTAATACTCAGTAGCACAAGTAACAAGATACAAGTTTTCAACACTAGTATTAATTCAGTGCCATTATATGGTTCAAAAATTTGACACATTATCAGAAGCTTTTTAGCAGACTGTAGACTCTCATCAGCAGGTGTTTTCCCTTCTATACTTAGGATAAGATGGGCTAACAAATAAACAGAAGACATCTGGGCTAATTTAGACATATGCTTATAAGACTTTTGGGTGTTATCGCCCAAATGGGAAGTGACAAGCTGAACTTATGAGGGTAACAAGGTGCAGATCATCTAGGAGAGGGTATGATAGCTTGTGGTTATTTATGAAGCCAGTTAAAAGAGATAGAGGAGAAAAGGGGGCATTGGAGATGTGTTGTTGAAACCCCGTGTTCCACGGGTAACGCAAGGTACAAATAATATTAGAAGTTAGAATTCATGAGTGGCTACTGAGTCGGTCCCCAGTGACGGAATGGTTTTCTAGCTTCACTTATCATAGCTTCCACTACCCAATACTGAGATATTATTATGTGCTGTTTATTTTCCTTTCTACTTCTTGGTATTTTTTCGCACTTTTTTTATTATTTTGTGTTTTTGTGTTTTTTTGCTGTTGTTGTCTTTATATTTATTTATTTTTGAAATACTCCTTTTAAACGTTGGATAAAATTAGATGCAAATATTGTAGATATGTGCTGAAAAATCCACACTGTGCCACTAGTACTTTTTCTGGAATAAAGCAAATTATTAGTATTATTAAAATAATAACATCTTTCATGGTTGTCTATCGTATTCTACTGTGAAATTACCGAACGCAATATGAACTCTTCTTTTACGCATAGCCGAAGGTACAACGTAACATAACTTCATGAAGGAAGTTGTATTTTACGTATTCCCCACATTCTGTTGGTCAACTAGTTCAGTATCAAGTCAGGTAAATTGCACCACGACACCTTTATTCCATCCAGATGCAATTTATTTATTCTCATTGCTTTACACATACTAACATACTGAATCATACCTTCTTGAGATTCGCATTCATCTTACATCACTGAAAATTATTCTAATTGTGTGTACCGTGTGTGTACCACTGAAATTAAGACAAAATAGTGCAAGAAAACTAGAAAAGAAATTTTGAAATGTGTATAAAAAAGAGTTTAAAGTGAACGATTTCATCTACCGTGTACTGGAGAATCTTTCAAAAATACATTTCCATCATTTCCATGGTGAATAATGAAGAATTAATGGCGCCAAATGTTTCATTTCATATTAGTTATGTACTGAAAAAAAAACGCTTAGTTGTAGGAATATGAATATATATACAGCATAATTACTGTAAAGATGATTTTCAAATACCGCATCGTCGGCAAAGTTGTCCACTTCAACACGAAATGGATACATGGATGAAAGGATGATATATATATATATGTATATAGATATATAATCGGATTATTAATGTACCTTGAAGGGATAAGAATATTAGAAGCATTAATAACAATAGAATTGAAGGATGGGACAATTAACTTAACACTGTGTTGGAATGGTATTTTCGCAAAATGTGTTTTGGAGAAAAAAGAAAGGTAATGAATATATATTTCATGCAAAAAGGATAATTTATCGAGTGAGAGAGAGAGAGAAAATCACTAAACATAAAGTAGGAGAAGAAGCAGGAATGCTGAAGAGAGGAAGATAGAGGAAGCAAGAGAGAGAGTGGGAGAGTGAGAAAAAATGTCAGTTTTTTTACTTTTACCATTTTAAAGGTATGCTATTGTTTGAAATATTCAGCTTGAATAACTGACTGCTGATGTTCGCATTGTTCTCTAATAACTGTCGATGCAAATACATCCATCACGTGTTTGTGTGCGCCTTGTGTGTCCTAAAGCTTCCTAAAGCTGTAAGTTTCAAGCACTTCTATTGTTCACTATTTGGTATTTGTTCCAAATCGAAAACGATAATATAATATTTGATACTGTTGTCCTGATTAAAAGAAATCCCTGTTTCCCTAATTTTAAGATATCATTGGCTATGAAAATTCCTATGGCTGGGTGTCTACTATTACCGATGTCATTTCTAATTGTGGTGACGTAGAGTGTTGGGCAAAGAGGGAAAATCAATCGAAGAGGCTATAAAGTTACATAGATTGAGATGGCTAGGTCACGTGCTGCGCATGCCTAACCATCGCCTCCCCCGACGGACGGGCATTACTAGCTGATATAGGTGCAGGTTGGAAAGGAGTAAGCGGTGGCCAAACAAAAACATGGCCTCATCAATCCATGAAATCCTTGACAGTTAAACTGAGTCACGTAGGGAGATGCAGACTTCCGGGTTGGGGCCCCCTCGGGACTCTAAGAATCAATGGCTGGAGACAATAGGTGACATGGCTCAAAATCGTTGTCAATGGCTTACGCAGATGTATTCAGTCTCTTGTGTAATCTTTCATATTCCTTTCTGCCATTACTCATTCTGTTTCACTCTTATACTTGTCAAAACTCTATTGATTCTCTTCACTCATTTTCTTGTCTACCTTTGTGTGCTATTTGGAACGTGGCAACTCGAACTGCTGGACTTCGGTGCCAAGTTCTATGTTGAATCCAGCCAACCAGCCAATTGTGGTGGACTGGATTATGATGAATTGTTGGTGGCTGGGTAGCCAGCAAAAAGACAGGAATACACTCGACCAATTGATAAGAAGACTCATGGAGATCTGGACTTCGTGAGTGATTTCTCGCTAGTGTCACACAAACTCGAAGCAGACTTGCACGAGAAAACCAAAAAAAATTAGCAGATTAGGCCAGGACTTGAAGTGAACACACAGAGAAAACGGAGATCACAAAGATTACTGGCCCTACACTACCAAAAACAAGCACCAGTCATTCATTGTCAACAGAATCACTTTGATGACATTGGTCAGTTCCTTCAATTATCTAGGAAGGATCGTTTCAACCAGAGCAAGATGATATATATATCGTCAGCTGTCACCTGGTTCAATAATTGTTATCATTCTCATATACATTGTTTTTATCTTTCGCGCATATGTCGAATTCTATACACATACATATTTAACGAAATTTCACTGGATTCATTTGTGTGAAATTTTTCAGCAGTTGAAATCTTTTCCCAAAGAATAGTTTGATGATAAATTGATTCGCTTTCTTCATTTGTAAATACAACTTGGGAAATCTCTGTTATTATTATTATTATATTACTATTATTACTAATACTACTATTTCCAGTAACATCAGTTTATTCACCAGGAATGACAAATGACTTTATTATATCTTTAGAATTATTTTGGTCTTCCTCATTTACTTGATTCCTTTTTATGTGTGTGTGTGAGTGTGTGTACTCTCGTTCTCATTGTAATCATTTTCTATATCAACTAATCTGTTCACAAAGTTATTAGTGTGCGTTGGGCAGAACTGATTCTTGAAATAATAGAGAAGATTTGTAGCTCAGGTGGATGATTTACAATTAATAGTGTTCTCTGAGTTGGTTGGTTTAGTTGTGGAGCTTTCGTCGTCCCCCTGCGGACAACATCTTCAGCGCAATATTTAGCATAAAGTGAAATGATTGAAATTTCTTCATGAGTGATATAATTGCGTCTCCTGGTAACCATCTTTACATATGTATTGACCATTTTCTATTGACTTGGATTTTAAACTTTCTGGTCACCTGATTTACTTTTTATTAGTTGGTATATTTCGTCTATATTAACGTGTTTGTTAATTGCATTTTCGTTTGAGTACCAGGCTTCTAGGAATTCCCTGACTGCACTTTTGGTGTTTCCCCTGTCTAAGATTTTGACATTATCCTAATCAAATTGATGACCATAATTGTCTGTATGCATTGATAATAAAGAATATATATTGTCTTTCCACGGCTGATTTGTGTTCTTGGATTCTAATTCGAAATAGGCGCCCACTTTGGCCGGTGTAATGCTTGTTACAGTTCATACAATTTATTTTGTAAATCAAATTAATTTTACCTCCTTTTTCTGTTGGATCTTTCGGTTCGCACAATATCGAATTAAGAGATTTGACTGGCTTGTGTGCCATATCTATATCAAACGGTTTCAGTATTCTGGCTGTTATTTCAGAGATATTTCTCACGTATGGTAGGATGAATTTTCTTGTGTTCTTTGATGATGGATCTTAGTTGGTGTTTTGGTTCGATTTTAAACACTTTTTGATGAAATTTTGTGGGTAACCATTCTTTCTGAAGACCGTTTGTAGGTATTTTTCTTCTATTCTTTTCAACTCTGGAGTGCTACAATGTGTTTGGACTCTTTTAAACAATGTCTGCACACAGTTTCTTTTGTGAGTAATTGGGTTATTGCTAGTATAGTTGAGTATTTGATCTGTGTGCGTTGATTTTCTATATACCTGTGTTTTTAAATCTCCTGTGTTGGTTCGCCTGATTAAGACATCTTAAAATAGGATTTTGTTATCTAATTCTTCTTCTCTTGTGAATTTGATGTCTTCAAATATGTTGTTTATTAATTTATGGGTATATTCTAAATCATTTCTCTTAATTAGACAATTATGGTCACTTTGATTAGGATAATGTCGAAATCTTAGACAGAGGAAACACCAAAAGTGTAGTCAGGGAATTCCTAGAATCCTGGTACTCAAACGAAAATGCAATTAAAAAACACGTTAATATAGACGAAATATACCAACTAATAAAAAGTAAATCATGTGACCAGAAAGTTTGAAATCTAAGTCAATAGAAAATGGTCAATACATATGTAAAGATAGTTACCAGGAGACGCAATTATATCACTCATATAGAAATTTAAATCATTTCACTTTATACTAAATATTGCGCTGAAGATGTTGTCCAGAAGGGGACGACGAAAGCTTAGCAACTAAACCAACCAGCTCAGAGAACACTATTAATTGCAGAACTGATTCTTGTCTCTTATTTAATTCAATTTTAGATTTTCCCATCGATGGATTGATCGATTGGATGGAAGTGCTCAGTCTCAGGTTGACATATCGGCTTCTTGTGCAGATGCTTCGACGATGTCTAGGCATGTAATTCGAAGTTACCTGGTGGATGGTGACTAGCAGTGGAATCCAGGATAAAGCGTATCTCGTCCTATTTGTGACTCTTCTCTGCTGAATGTACCTGTATTCCACAGTGAGTGATGATGTTCTCACCGAGACTGGAACCCAGTACCCATAGTTTCAAACGCCACTAGATCACTTAGTGGAAACATCATCACTCACTGAGGAATACAGGTACATCCGGTGACGAGTCCCAAATAGGACGAAATGCGCGTTGTCCTGGATTCCACTGCTAGTCACCATCCACCAATCAACTTCTGATTTTTGTCTCGTTTGGTTTTTATTCATTTTCTATGGATTTTATTCATCATGGATAAAGAAAAGGAATGTGATTCCAGTGGCAATGGTAGTTGCAGTGTAACGGTAGAAGACAAGAGAATTGGTAAAGGAATGTTTATTTGAAATTTGGTTTCCCTCTATAGTCAAATTATGTACACCTTTCCTTATCTCCAAATCACCATGTGCACAGATCTTCCGTGTCGTGCTACTTCTGCCGTGAGTATTGTGTTTCTTTGTGTTACTTTCACGTTTCCCATGTTTCTGTGTAACGCTGTATCATTTGCTTTCAATGATGTCAAATCTATCTCCCTGTTATTTGATATTTTTTGCGAAATGAGCGTCTTTTTATATGCTACTAATAAATCTTATCAGTAGCACGCCACAGTAGTTCATAGGAAATATTTTTAAAAAAATAGTTGCAGCGAAGAAAAGTTGCTCTTTGAAGAAGTCATCAACTGGGTTGTAGATTCATGTATTTATAGTATAAACGGGTGAGAAAGTTCCAAAACTATTTCGTGCCAAGGATAAAATTACTAAAGTGTAATAAACAGGAAAATCGGATAAAAAACCATAGTAGGATAATCATTATTACGAAAATTTACTTTAAATGACTGCGATTGTAGAGACAACAGTTGGACATATTTCTTTTGGATACATAGAGTGAGTTTGAACGTTTGGATAACTAGTACCTCAGCTATGCCCAGAGGCCTTGATTTCACTCCCTCTTAGAGGTTTGATCGAATCTTATATTTGACTATGAAGGACTTTTCAAATGGGACTGTATGTCCTGAGTTCACAAGATGTTCTGTTACCGAACTACATACACACCTAAGTTCTCCCTTTGCTAACCAGGCTGGTTAGTGTTTCCGAGTTCATTTTACAAGCGGGTGCATGGTACGGTTACTGTACTCAGTCCCTCAAGAAGGATCAAGTCAACTGGTATATGTATGTTGAAGTGCCTCAATGAGATAGCTTGCCTTTCACGTGCTGTTTGAGTAATTTCTTGCACAAGAAAATGCAGTTGGTTGGCTGGCTGTGAAGTTTGTTTTACTGAAAGATTTCGAATGCCGTTTACGGAAAATGTTTGCTTCGGTATCACTTTTAAATTCGAGATTAAACATCAGCATCATTTTGGAGGCCACTTGAACCTGCTCAGAGGTTTTCTATGGTTTCAGATTCTTGTCTATGAATCTGAGTGGGAAAACGTTTTCCATCAGAGTTCCTAGAGGATTTTTCAGTGTTAGTATTAGTAGTAGTGGTTGCTAATATTGTACTATTGTTCCATTGGGTTCCAAATGGAACATAGGGCTTCAACAGCACATCTCCGCTTTGTTTTATTCTCTACTACCGTTTCCAACTATACCCACAATCGACCATAGTTTATCCTCTTCTCCATGTTACAATCGGATATACACTCGACTTGTCGTTTCCTATTTGGGTTCCACTTGGCTGTTGGCCTGGCATGCGATGTCTTCCAGCGGGCTCCTCAGCGTATGCACAATCCATCTCTATTTTCTTCTGAATATTTGTTCAGTTATCGGCTATTGGTTGGTTCTTTCTCAGAGTTTCTTTTCATTAATTCTTTCCCACAGGCCAATTGATCTTCAATATGGAGCCAGCGAAGGAGTCAGCTGTTGACAAAAGTCTGAAGTAGCCTGTTGGAAATGCTTTTGGAGACACGCTGGCCAAGTTTCCGGCCTAAATAGAAAAAGTGACTCACTTAATTAAAATTAGTGCTGAAAATCCGAATCTTGTTCTTAATGCCACAGACTGTAGAAGATTTCCAAACCAGTTTCAGATTGATAAAGGTGTTTCTTACCTTTCCGACTCTGACTTTGATATCTTCATTCGTTCAGTCTGTGGTTGAAACGATGCTGCATGGAGAAGTGAAGGAATTGACATCTTTCAAATTGTTTCCGTTGTTATTAATCGGTGTTTGTTGTTGGTAGTGGTGGCTAGTTATCTTCATCACCTCCGCTTACTCTATGTTCACTTGGAGTCCTGTCTTCGCTGCTTCTTCCTCCAGATTGTTGATTTCTGTCTGCAAGTATTCGAATTTATGTTCCATAGAGCTGTTCAGTGAAGTTGGTAAGGATTTAGGGTACTGCACTCGATTGTGTTGAAGTAGTTTTTGAATAACTTTGCCGTCAGCACTGTCGAAAACCTTTTTAAAGTCGATGAAAGTGAGGTGGGAGTTTGACTACCATACCATACTTTGTTCGATAATGATACGTAGAACTGCAGCTTAATCAGTATTTTATTATTTGCCTTTCCTGAATCCAACTTGTTCTGGACGGATTTCTGTATCCGGTGTATCCTTTATAGTCCCCAGGATTACGCGACTTAGTATTTTACCTGGTGCAGACAAGAGCATAAGTCGGTACCAGTTTTTGCAGAGGTGTAAGTCGCCATTCTATGGTAGCTTGATAAGATAGTCTTCCCTCTAGTCAGTAGGCACCTTCCCTTCCCTGCAAACCTTTTGCAACCGTAGCGTGAGCACATCTGCCACAGTCTCTGGATCCGTTTTCAGTGTTCCATGAGGACTTCAGTCTTTCCAGAATTCAGAAGCTTTTTCTGGAGGATTGGTGTCCACTGGCAGTCCTGTGAATGCTGTTGGTTGTATTTCCGGACGGGTTGCAGGTGATGGTCGATCCAAGTGTCCTTTGAAGTGATCAGCACACAGCCTAATTTGTCTGTCTCTCCTCTTTCGTGATGAGTTTCCCTCGGCCATCTCTTATTTGTTTCTCTGTGTTCATCTCTCCCACGATACACAGCTGGTTGTCAAATATAATCTTCCGGGTCGTCAACTAGTGTCGTAGAATTGTCTTTTGTCTTTCTTATACCCTCCTTCACTTCATTATTCAGCGCAGTGTACATTAAACTTAGCTTCTCCTTCTGTTCACCACCTTTGCATTGAGTCATCTTCTCTTTCACCATCCTCCTCTCCTCTCCTCGATTAGCTTCCAGGTAGCCGTTGAGAGCCATTGCTTGTCTTTTCTCCTCTTTCGTCCTGAAACTGTTGTACACGTCTTCTTGAACATCACCTTCAGATTATTAGTTCCAGTGTTCTTCCACGCAGGTTTCCTCACTGATACCACGTAGGGTCTCCGACTTTGCTCTGATCTGATCTTTAGTGAAGATATCCCTGGTAGTTTCGTCCATCAGTTTTTGAATGTTGAACTTATAGTGATCTTTCTCCATTTGTTTTCAGGGATTTCAGCTTCACCTTGAAGGTTCCTTGAAGTAGATGATGATCTGAGATCACATCTGCTCCCCTTCTCGAATTTTCGTCCATCAGGCTGCATCTCCACTTCATTGAGCAGCATTGAGATGAAATCTATCTGGTTTGTGGTGTGTCCATCAGGCGAAATGCATGTTGCTCTGTGTACATCCTTGTGCTTGTACACGCTGCCTCCGATCACCAAATCATTGAAGGCGTAGAAGTCTGCGACGAGTTCTCCATTCTCATTCATTTCTCTGAGCGAGAGCCTCTCAACGCATGATGAGTTCTCTCCCTGTAATATCTACTCCCAGTTCGGTTGGCATTCATATCGCCTATAAGGATTTTGGTGTCGCTATTTGGTATTTTGTCCATTACTATTTGCAGTTGTCTATAGAAATCTACTGTCTACACTGGATCTGTGTTGTTTGTAGGTGCGTAGAATTGGATAGTTGTAGGCTTCCTTCCTTTTGAGTTGAATCCTACTGTCATAATCTTGGATGAAATTGGTTCCAACTGCACTAGAGTTTTGGTCGCACTATTGGTGAAATCATGACAGTCACTCTCTGAGTATGTTCGTGGTTGTCGCCTGGTATTCGACTTGACAGTTCCTATATTCCACATCGATTCCATCTGCTCTTGCAGATTCCCAGCAGTTCCATATCATATCTCCTCATTTCTTTGGCAACCTGGACAGCCTTCTCAAGTGCACGAACATTCCTTCTCCTCATTCTTATTTTTGCTTTCACCGAAAGAGCTCGCATCATCTGACGGGCTTCCCGAAGGCTTTCACAGCCCACATTCTTTCGCCTTCCTAATTACGGCACAAATTAAGTTTGTGTTTTATATTTTTCTTGAACGTTGAATTTTCTGCTGCTGTTTGATTGGTTTTTGTGGAGTAGGGTCGCTAGCCCCACGCCTAACTCTCCCTATTTTCCCGGGCTTGACACCGGCTAGAAAACTTGCGAGCTAGTGAACTAGGCGAGGTTAGTAGTATAAGTATTATTATTATTATTATTTTTATTAGTGAACATATGACTTTGTGTCATTGTGTTGAATTATGTCAGTGCATATCGTTGTCAAGCTGACTTTCGCATGTAAATGAATGTCAAGAAAGCCTCTTCCTGTCATCAGAGAACTGTTTAAGGATGAATATTTAAGCCTAATGAAATTATGTGAAATTAAGTCATTGCACACACACAAATAGGCTTATTGTGTGTGTGTGTGTGTAGATAGAACACAGCGGGATAACTTGTTTACTGATGGGAAATAATGACTTAATAAGTTGTGTCATTCTTAAAAAAAAACGGCCTAGACAACTAATTAGGTCGTAATATTCACTGGGAAATTCTTATCTGTATAATTCAATATACTACTACTACTACTACTTCAACATGACAGTTAGTATTTAAGGGCTGAGGTTAGACAATATCGACAGCTAACGATTTTATTTATTGGTTTACGTCACTTTTGATTTTTCCCGATGACTGACTGAACCGAAATGTTCTGTTCTCTGTTGATATTTTTCAGCTTCTGGTATGCAAGCTGCAATGATGTGTATGGATGGTGATTAGCAATGGATGTAATGGAATAAGTGTCTGTCTAGATGTTTCAGCCAACTTTGTTATCATTTTCCTCCTTTCTATTTACGAAGAATCGTCTTTTTCTATCTTTGGAGCCTTTTTTAACTGCACTCGTCGCAAGGATGTGTGTGGTAGCGATACATTAGAATTCAGGGACCAGTTCCCCGTGTTCAGACTACAAAGAGTTGGTTTTAGTCATTGTAATGGAATCCAGAATTCACATTTCGTCCTATCCGAAACTCGTCAACTGGCTGCACATGTATTTCGGTTGCACAAGAGGTGGTTGTTGTGACCCAAATAGTCTAATGCAAGACTCCAAGGTATTTAAAACCATGTCTTAATTTTTTTTAGAGAGGCTGACTATGATGTCACCATTTGGGATGTTGTCCATCGGTGTTTGTAGTTGTCTGTAAAAATCCTCCTTCTTTTCTTGTTCCGCGTTGTTTGTGGCACTGTGCGTAGCATTGGATAATTGTGACCCTCATTCCTTCCTTTTGAGTTGAATCCTGCTGTCATGATCCTGGATGACATTGATTCCCACTGCATTAGGGCTTTGGCTGCCACTGGTGACATCATGATAGCCACTCACTCCCTCAGTGTGCTCGTGGTTGTCGTCTGGGTGACCGGTATAGATTGCTTTTTCTCCAGCTGCTCTCGCAGATACCCAGTTTTTCTAAGCCATATCGTTGCATTTCCTTGACTACCTGGGAAGTCTTCCCAGTCTCGTACATTGTACGTACATTTCACGTCCCCATTCTTATTCTTGCTTTCATCGAGAGAAGACACATCGACTGACTGGTCTCTCGGAGGCAGAGTTTCACCAGCGCGTTGTGTCATTTCGCCTCTCCTATTCTAGCTAAGAATAAGGTTTTTATTTGAAGTTTTTTTGTTTTTAATATATTTTGTGCTTGTTGAAGTTTCTATAGCGGTTTGACAGGTTTAGTGGTATGTAGTTGCTAGCCCCACGACCAACCCTCCCTCATTTATCTGGCTTGGGATTGGCTAGAAAAATGGCAAGCTAGTTAACTAGGTAAGGTTAAGATTGATGGTTACTTATTGGCTATTCCATGAAAGCTTTCTGTATACTCATTTGTTCGAAGTCCCATCAGTCCTCTTTTTTGTCAAGCGTTCATAAAAGAGATTGTTTGTCCGGTTTCCACTTCTATGGTGAATATGATGGCTGGGTGACAGCTGGTGAAAACCTGAAGGATATTATTAGATGGTTGGAGGCAGTCGGCAGGAAGCCTTGGACCTAGGTTTCGTGCTAGTTGGCACTCGTCAGCAAGGCGTATCTGCAACCTTGAAGGAACTCATGTCCCTTCTGAGATTCGAACCCGCGTCACCCAGTGCTGCAGTCAGAGACGTTACCACTTAGCTATTCGGGCTCGAGTGCCAACTAGCACGAAACCTAGGTGCAAGGCTTCCTGCCGATTGCCTCCAACCATCTAATATCATCACAAACAATGTACACCGTGATAGCGAGCTACCTAGAATGGTGACCACATTACAACCTGACTGATAGAATTCAGTCTGCACCGAAGAGAGGACTAGACGCATCACACTAGTTACTAGTGTTAAATCAAAAATACCTGAAGGATATTATTTAGATTACATTTTTAATCACAAACAATAAAAGTATCACATTAACTTACCTTTTATACAGAAAAAAGCAGCCGGAGGCCGACAACAAAGGACCCTTTTCTAAACTTGTCATGAAAATTTCACCAATTTTCTCCTCATAGCAGCCAGTTATGTAGTCAACTGGCTATTTCATGTCAAACTTTTCCAAATATCTGTTTACTTAATACATTTTTAATTGACGATTTGCCCCACAGACTTCTAACCTATTATTGGGAAATATCAGTCATAGCTCTTTTGTTTTCAGTAACGCGAATTTTACCTGGCAAAGCCGTAGTAATCCTCTTAACAGAATTCAACAGTTGCTTGCATACGCTGATGTGATTATGAGCAATAATTCTGGCTCAAAACATCATGCTGTTATTAATATATTAATCATCAAGTGTAGGTTTGCAGAGATGTAATTGTTTTTACAGATTTGATCACAAGTTTACATCAGTTAGAGGAACTTTTGAAAAGCTGGACTAGTACTCTAGTCGACTGTTTCGTCCTAGTTTAGGACTCTTCACAGCACACGCCCACTGCAGTGGTTCGAAACCAGAGACTTTCGGTTGCAAGGTGAATGGTAAACGACCTCGGCTTGTAACTGGGATGTTCTAGGTTCAAATGCTAGGTGTGGGTGTGAACTGGTGATGAGTCCGAGTCCCTGCTGGCTTTCATTGGTTCTCAAACTTATATCAATTCGTGATCAAACCTATTAATTTAATGTCAGAAAGATTTATATATATACATATATATATATATATATATATGCATGCTAAAACACTGGTCTTGCTTTAAGCATCTGGCTATGTAGTGTTTACAACTGACAAGAATCAAAGAGTAGTATATTGTGTGATGTTTGTCAAGAATCCTGAACAAGAAGGGATAAATTCTCAACTAATGAAATCTAAGGAAATTACCCCTCACTAATCTAGTCGTATGTTTCAAATACAGGCGGCATAGATGAATGTCAAGACAACCTTGATCAACAGAGCTAAACACCTTCATTATCTGATATTAGTGTAGAATTCTACTTCCCTCAGGATAAGAGACAATATATGGATTTTGAACACTAGTGTCAATGAGTCATTGTTTCCATGCAATTTACAGACTTGACTCGCACGTCACGAAGGAAATTCCCAATTGGTTGCAGACTTTTACCAACACCTACCTTGGTTCAATACTGACGATCAGATGGTTGAGCAGAAAAGATAAGCAACTAGGATCTGTTTCAGTGGACTCACCAAGAACCCAGCAAATATGCAGAGGATAGTAGAGATGGATTGTCCATATACTGGAGAGACCACTGAATTACATTACACAACAGGCCTTTGACTGGAACCCGACTAGAAGTTAACAAATAGAGCGTCCAAGTGTGACATGGAGGAGACCGTGTGTGGGAGATGAAAGCTTATGGGGAATCCAAGCGGGATTTGTTAAAGAGGACTACAGAGATGGGGGAGGTGTGCTGTTGAAGTGCTGTGTTTCATAGGACGGAACCTGAGGGAATAACATTAATAATAATCCATTTGAGCAACTGAAACGCGACATGTACTCACACCCACTATGAAATTAGTTTCAACGTTATTAACATGCATTTTCCAAAAGAATGATAGTAATTTATATTGTAGATTATTGGAGCCTCACGAAAATCATATTTTCTGTTCTGTATCAACATTCCGTTTTATCTGAACGTCAGTCATCCTACCCTTCTTTCTTTTCCAAAATATCTTTTGTAGTTACTTATGCCGTTGTACTAATATAATTTATATTATATTTTCCCAAACTTTGGACCCTGATTTTTACTTCAAGCATATTAGTCTAATTGTGTTATAGATGGCCAATACTTTTAACACTTAATACCTTAAATACCTACTCCACTCTGAACTTATAGTTTCTGTCAATTATTCGTTGTTGACAGTTAAGCCTCGTTTTATAATTCATGTATATTATTATGTTCTAGACTGAAAAAGGCTGAGAAAATCGCCAAACTCATAAAAATGAGAACACATTATCCTGCCACATGTACTGTTCCTGAATTGTTCAAGTCTCTCAATGGGAAGAATTGCATAAAATCTTACACAATATGATTAACATGTTAGATTCGTCTCAAGTATGATCATGGACTGATATCAAATTGGAAATTGTCGAAAACCATCAAGAAGTACTGGAGAGCCTTTTCGACCATCTAGTGTGTGACTCACCAGAGGTACACACCAACCACAAGGGTTTGAACCCATAACCTTCCGTTTACAATTCAAGCTTACTGATCATCCACTCATTGAGACCCACCACATGAATTCTAACCAGTTCTACCAATTCATAGTCTTTAGACTGTGACTGTCAAGTACTACCAATGTCATTGGCGAGTATCTTTCCTCAGTCCCAGCCTGGTAGTAGACCCACTGGTCACTTTATTTTCACTAGAACTCACTGCAGTCAACTTGGTCCTGTTGCCAGCCAGTCAGTACTATCTAATCAGCATCAGACTAAATTCCAGCAGTTAGTTGGATTGTTTTGTTTTAATTTTATAATAATATTAATGATAATAATTTGCTTTATTCCAGAAACAGTACTAGTGGTACAGTGTGGAATTTTCAGCACATATCTACAATACTTGCATCTAATTTTATCCAACGTTTAAAAGGAGTGTTTCAAAGAAAATAAATGTGAAGACAACAACAGCAAAAAACACAAAAAACACAAAAATAATTAAAAAAAAGCGAAAAAATACCAAGAAGTAGAAAGGAAAATAAACAACATTTAATAATGACTCAGTATTGGGTAGTGGAAGCTATGATATGATTAAGCATGGTGACAGTAAAGCTATAGTCATACAAGAAGTTATGAAATGATATTTAAGAATGTTTATCGCCAAGATGGTCAGTTAATTTGGTTGAAACAACACTAAACAATCATGAAATAACATTTCAGGGTTGTTGTTTTGTTTTTTATTGTCAGGTCTAATGCAGTGTTTGTAGTGGTAGTGTGAGTAATCCTGCATAATACAAAACTTTAAGATGGTGATAATGGCGTTCACAACCAATGATTGTCAGTTAATATTGCCGAAAAAAAATAAAAAATAAAAAAACAACCACAAAACTAATAATTACATGATGGTTAATGACAGGACAATTTTGTAATACTCATAGTGCTAATATAGTCGGAACCAGTAGATACACAATGGAAGGAATACAGTAAAGTACAAAAAGTAAGCCAATGTTAATAATTTAGGTAGCTGAGTGTGTTTAAGAAGGAGTTCACTATAGAATACAAAATAAGAGATAAATAAAAGAGCCTAAAATTATGTTATTAACAACGGAGCAAGTCATAGGTTTCGCGCTTAACATTGTCTTTGTCACTTAGACCACGGGCCAAATATGTTATCATTGAGTTCCTTTACTTGGTTGTACGAGCATAGATTATTTTCTACTGATTTCTGGTTCTACCTGATTGATTCATTATATCGACTGGAATTCTCGGTGTATGTTGACAAATTGGCTCATTGGACGAACAATTCAATAATTTTTAGGAATTATTTTTTAGTTATTTTGGTTCGATTCTGTCAAGCATTTCGACAAAATGTGATCCATCAACAGGTTATACAAAATTAAGCTGAAAACAAATACTCAGGAGCTGCCTGTCGTTACCCTCATGGCCTAGTGTCGTTTGAGGCGATTGGTTAAGTAGGTTTTCAGTCTCAACAGGGAACTCCATCAGTCACTGGGAATTCAATTATATCCACTTCAAATATCTCAAAAAATGGAAAAGTGACGCGCATTCTGGGTGGATTCCAATGCCAGTCAACACCGAACCGAAAATTTTAGGTAATTTATTGCTCTTCTTTTTTCTTTCTCTAGAAAATCTTCATTCATTTCCCTAAAATCGATCCATCTTTAAATATTAAGGAGGACAAAAAAAAACACAACAATATAACAACTGTCATTGTTATCTCACATGTTACTGCCATTATCATTTTTTTCTCTTCTTCTTCTTCAATTCTGTCCTACAGACTTAGGGAAATTTAGATCAGGTCATGCAGATAAAAAAAGAAATAACAGGAGAAAAGCAGGGCAAGGGTGGGAGTGCATGTGCGTGTGTGTGCTGGGGGGGTGGAAACTCATCATTATAATTTGTATAGATCTTTTGTTAGCAAGACGACGACAAGATGTCCCCTATCCCCTCCACTCCACCACAGTTTCAACGCCAATCTGATGTAACATCATGTACTAGGGAAACACGTGTCGCAACAGCAACTAGGGCATACCAATAGGTGCATAGAAATAACATGAACAGCTACACACACGCATGCACATACACGAAAACACGCGCAAACTAAGAAACACATGGATACACACACAATACAACAAAGTTGACGGCAAAAATGTCTCTAGACAGCGAACAATAGTTAGTTAATTTTTTTAATTTCTTGCCACAGGTGTTTATATATAGAGTAAAATTAAGTTGAATGATATGCATAGGAGATATAGGAGAGGACGCCAAATATTATATATAATATTCTCAAGAGAAATGAATTGAAATTGATTAGCCTAGCAACTACACAGTGTGGAAACAAAATCCCTGATAAGGAATGATGTAAGCAAAAAAACAATTTGAAAGATGATCGAAAGAAAAGAAGAAAAAAAGGAGAACAATTACAATGATTGATTTAATTTGAACATTTAATCAGATCTGATCATTTCATCCTACTTAGATGAGACTTTTTTAATATATTTGTGCGTTGAAGTTTCTGTAGCAATTTGGTTAAGTTTTGGGGGTGGAGTTGCTAGCACCACGCCCCAACCCTCCCTCTTTATCCCCGTTAGAAAACTAGTGAGCCAGAAATTTAGGCGAACAAACGTCAAGTCAGTCAGTTCTTCCATACGGATCAGAAACTTGGCGAGTTACAAAGAATATTTCCAACAGCCTGTTCAGACCTTTATCAACAACTATCTCCGTTCTATACTAAAGATCAGACGGCCGGAAAGAATCACCAACATGAAACTATGGGAACAAACAAAACAATAAGCAATCGCTCAATAAATATGAAGGAGAAGGAAGTGGAGATGGATCGGACACTCGCTGAGGAGGCCTCTGGGTGACATCGCGCGTCAGGCCATAGCTCGAGTGGAACCCGAAAGGGAAGCGGTGAGTGGGACGTCCAACTGTGACATGGAGGAGATCGTGTGAAGAAGAGTTGAAACAGTATGGACTAACATGGATGCAAGTGAAAAGTACAGCAGAAGCAAGTGGAGACCTATAGTTGAAGCCTATGTTGCACTAGGAACCCAAGGGAACAATAATAAATACAATAATAGATGAGATTAGGGAATAAAATCAGCTTCATGAAAGAAGTTTCACAAGTTACCAGAAACTAACTCTTGAAAATTAATCTGATACTCCCTAGTGAGTAATGACTGGCTGGCTGCAGAATGAAGTTGACTGCAGTATGTTCTAGTGACAGAGAGAGAGAGTGTGTCGAAATCAACAGTGAGGAAAATTAACTCACCGATGACATTGATAGCAGGTGACAGTCAATCTAACGACTACGAATCGCTAGAACTGGTAAGAATTCATGTGGTAGGCATTGAGGAGTCGTGTCCCAGTGGGTGGATGGGCAGTGAGTTTATCCTGACATCAATGGTTCCCAACTAATCATATTACTCAATACTACGTAACAACAAAATCATTGTGAATTACTGGTACATTCAAATAATAATAATAATAGTAATTATAATCAGAATACTCTAGTTACTATTAGTACTCCCGGGAAACTGAAGTTCTAATCTTCAGTCAGAGAAATGTAGTTTCTTTATTGAACGGACACATTAACTTGAAAGTATTTTGGACGAAAATGGGGTGAATCCAGATTCGGGTTGCATTGTTGCATTGCTGAAAACTAAACCAAACAGTACATATATAATAATGCTGCAATTAGCACAAGGCATATTTTTCAAATTTTTCCTGTACTTTGAAATTTTTCTATATTCACTGGATAGATTTGCCGGAGTAAGGTCACCAGCCCAACGCCAAATCTCTCCTATTTTCCCAGGCTCAGAACCGCCTAGAAAACTAGTAAACTAGGAATATAGGCGAGGAACATGCTGGACTAATAAGAAGACTTTATAATATATACACTTCACGGATAATTTACGTATATTGTCACAGAAACTCGAAGATGTACAGATGACAAATATCAAGTTGTCCTAAAAAGCTGGTAGAAACGATAAGGCTACAGGTGAATTAAGGAAAAACACAAGTGATACAGATACCCGATCAACCAAAAACAATCACCATCAAAGAGAGAAATTTTAAAGCAATCACCTCCCTACACTCATCTGACTAGGCAGAATCGTCCCAACTACAGGCAGCCCGCACGGTTGAGGATGTCAAAGACAAACAAGATGAAATCAGTTTGGAAATCAGCCACACTCAGCATCAAAAAACAACAAGATTCCGATTTTCAACACCACTGCTAAGTCCCTCACTCAATCAGTCAGTCAGTCATTGCTTACATATGAGTCACAAACATAGCACTCGCATCACGAAGAGCACTTCGAACAGGCCACTACACACTGACATCAACAGCTGCCCGATTCGCTGACTCCAGATTGAAGATCGATTGACCAGCCGGAAATAACTAGCTAGCTACAAGAAACTCCGGGAATCAACGAATCAAAATGCATTGCACACAAATATCCACGAGGAAATGGAGATGTATTGGACACACACTGAGGAGACCGATGCGTGACACCATGCACCAAGCCATCACTCTGATGTCACCCAGATGGGAAATGACCAGTGGGTGCTGGATTCGAGGGTGACACGTAGGAGACAGCGTGAGGGGTAGATGGGAGACTATGAAGGATCGTGGAGCCAGGTAAACTAGACCGACGAGAATAGGACAAAGTGGAGATGTTCTGTTGAATCCGTATTTTCCACTCGGAACCTAAAGGGACGATGATAATTATGCAGTACAAGACTTATGAAAGCATCAAGATGTATTACTACGGTATCCTCAAATTTCACGTAGTCTGTTCAACGAATTACTACAAGAGATAGGTTGCTAACCGAGACTATCCGAATGACTGTCAACAAGTACTTGACAGTTTATGAAGGCATTCCATTCCATTCAGATTTCTGCGTCACAGACGATGAATCATCACCATCATTTGTCAACGAATCATAGACTACACATCATGGATGTGTAAAAGTGATAAGATGCCTTTTATTTATTTATTTTATTTTATTTTGGTTACAGCTTGATGCCACACCGTATTTTCAATACAAGTATGGCATTTTCAGCATGGATATCGGTAGCCCAAATTCAGGCCGACCATAGATATCGGGTGTTCGCCGGCAGGGGCTCGAACCTCGGACCACGTGCATGGTCGGATGACATGGAAATAGTTGTCAACCGTCATGCTAATAGGGAGTTAGATATAACAGGATAGAAGTACAGAAAAATTCCAGAATAAAAATCCACTGATATATAGATCGTCACATGCGGATAGCAGAATTCCTATTTAGTAAATTCCTTTCTGAACGGTCTAATCACAAAAATTCATACTTATTTGGGTGTTTCAATAAACTTTGTATTTATTATCTGTTTTTCTCCTAGACTGTACATCATTGTTCTTCTGAGGTTTGAATATCACTTGTTGTATTATTATTGTTCCCATAGTCCATACTGTTTCAACTCTTCTTCACACGATCTCCTCCATGTCACCCTTCGACGTCCCACTCGCCGCTTCCCTTTCGGGTTCCATTCGAGCACTGGCCTGACACGCGATGTCACCCAGCGGCCTCCTCAGTGAGTGTCCAATCCATCTCTACTTTCTCCTGCATATTTGTTGGGCGATTGGTTCTTGTTTTGTTTGTTCCCATAGTTTCTTGTTGGTGATTCTTTCCGGCCATCTGATCTTCAGTATAGAGCGAAGACAGCTGTTGTTGATAAAGGTCTGCAACAGGCTGTTGGAAATATTCTTTGTGACCCGCCAAGTTTCTGATCCATATAGAAGAACTGACTGACTTGACGTTTGTATTGAAAATCCGAATCATTTTGTTGTTGATGCTGAGTTGAGTGACGAAGATTTCCAGATTGGTTTCAGGTTGATGAATGTGTTTCTCGCCTTCCCGATTCTCGATTTGACATCCTCGTCCGTTCCTGTCTCCTGTAGTTGAGACAATGCTCCCTAGATAAGTGAATGAAGTAACCTCTTTCAAATCCCTCCCGTTGATGGTGATTGGCGCTGGATGTTGCTGCTGTTGTTGTCGTTGTTGGTTGGTTATTTTCATAACCTCCGTCTTGTCTATGTTCACCTGGAGTCCTGTCTTCTCTGGCTGCTTCTTCGACGAGTTTGTCGGTTTTCGCTTGTGAGTCTTCGATTTTGTGTGACATCAAACATAAATCATCCACGAAATCCAGGTCTTCTAGGTTCTTCGCATGGGTTCAGGATATCCCTGTCTTCTCGTTTCCCACTGTCTGATGCATAATCCAGTCCACCACAATTAGGAATATCACCTGTTTTTAATTGATCCTTATTATTTATCTTTGCTCCTGATTGTACAGTCATTCTTGTAGCGGTCGAATTTTAATTAACTAATATTGTTCTACAGTACCTGTTTTATAATCGAGAAACTACTGGATCTGTATAACTGCCTAACAGCACTGTTGAAGTGATTTTGACTATTTGATATGTTATAATTCTTGCTAGATAGTACCACAGATATAATTTCAAGTTACTGCCGTTCTGTTGTCATAGAGGCATTCTGTGACTATGAGTAATTCAAGGGAGTTTTAGTTAGCCATATAATAGAAGGCAAAGATCATTTGAATACATAACACACGTGGATTTTGATAGCTACATGGTTGTTTAAAATAATGTAAGAACATAATTTCAACTTGTATTATTTGACTTTTCTTTAGAGAAAAAGCGATTCCGCTTCACACTGCAAACCATTCAATTATGGCAGTCAAAACATTGATTTCAAAATAAAATACTGATCGACTTCTAGGTCTGATCATGTTTTTTGCCAAAATTTATTGATCCTTGGTATCCCACCGGGTCTCGTACACAGGACTTTCCGATTACAAGGCAAACTCCTATACCATTCAGCCGCTGGGAGCCGATCCAGTGGCCCATGAATTCTAACTTTTACTAGTTCGTGATTTTAACGTGACCGCCAGCCAGTGTCATCGGTTAGCATTTGTCTTCACTCCCGTTAGGATGGAATCAACCTCTTTTTCAACTTTAACCATGGATTTGATATCCGTTAGAGAGAACCATCCTGGCGGTCGCGCTAAACCCACGAATTGGTAGAAGTTAGAATTCATAGGCTCGCCAATGAGTTGGGATTCCATGGCTAAATGGTCTGCGAGCTTGTCTTTTGTCCGGAAGGTCCTGTGTTTGAAATCCGGTTGGTGCATACTGATGATGAGTCCCAAACTAGAGGGGAACTACTCTTCAGTACACCCTGGTTTCCATTGGTTCTTTAGATAATATCAATCCATGGACAAACTTGAAAAACAAAGCAAATCCCTACAAATCAACACTGTTAAAATGCTGTAAATGCATTCTTGAAGTCAGAGACTTATACACCAAATGCATTAAGAGATTTAAATATGACATTTAACAGCTCCTTTTGATAGTTTCAAAACTACCCTAGTGCAAATAGCTTCTCATAACAGGACGACATTGGCATTCTATTATTATTATTATTGTTTCCTTTAATTCCTAGAGGAACATAGGGTTTCAGCAGTGCGTCTCCATTGCGTTCGGTTCTCTGCTACAGTCTTCACCTGGCTCCATGTCTGCCCACACGTTTTCATCTCCTCTTCACATGACCTCCTCCAAGTCATCCTTGCACTGATTACCAACTCGCGCGGAATTATGCTCTTGTCTATCCGAAGCAAAATATTAAGCCGCATCATCCTAGAGAGAATCAAACAAGCTCTAGATGAAAAACATTGACCGGAACAGGCTGGATTCAGGAGAAACAAGTCATGTATTGATCAGATCACCACATTACGGATCATCATTGAACAAAGCTTGGAATGGCAGTCACCTCTCTATCTTAACTTCATCGACTATGAAAAGGCCTTCGACAGCGTCAACTGAGAGGTGATTTGGCAACTACTTCGCTACTACGGGGTGCCACCGACAATTATACATCTCATCCAACAGCTGTACCACAATGCTGCATGCCAAGTAATCCACAACGGGAAACTCACCTAATCCTTCGAAGTGAAGACAGAAGTAAGATAAGCTGGCTATCTACTATCTCCAATGATTTTCCTGACTGCGGTAGACTGAATAATGCGACAGAGAGACAGCGGGAACCGATAAAACAGGCATAAAGTGGACTCACACAGAAACTTGGAGGATCTGGACTTCGCCGATGATATATGTCTGATTTCCCGCAAACTGGAAGATATGCAAGCGAAGAGCAACAAGTTGGCAGAACAATCATCAAAGATAGGAAGGACTTCAGGTGAACATAGAGAAAACAGAGGTGGTGAAGATTCCTGGGCAACACTACCAACAGCAACAACAACAACAACAGACAACAATCAGCATAAATGGGAGGAACCTGAAAGAAACAACCTCTTTTACCTACCTACCTGGGAAGCATCGTTTCAGCTACAGGCAAACGGAACTGACGAGAATATCAAAGCAAGAATCGATCGGAAAAACAAGACAAGCTTTCATTACTCTCAAGTCTGTGTGGAGGTCAACACTCAGCACTCAGCATGAAAATGTAAATGAGATCCGGATTTTCAACTCCAATGTGAAGTCAGTCAGTGCTACTATACGGATCACAGACTTGGCCAGCGCGTCATAAATAGTATCTCAAACAAACTACAGACTTCCATTAACATTTGTCTTCGCTCAATACTCAAGATCTGATGGCCGGCCAGAAACGATCAGCAACAGAGAGGGATCTCTGGCAATGAGCGAACCAACCCAGCAGGAACCGATTGTGAAACAAATAGGCAGGAAGAAATGGAGATGGATTGGCTGGCCGTACTCTGAGGAAACAAGCCATCAAGTGACATCACTAGACAAGCCATTGCTCGAGTGGAACCCTGCCGAAAGGGAAGCGGCGAGTTGGTCGTCAGTGCAAGGGTGACTTGGAGGAGGTCATGTGAAGAGGAGATGAAAACGTGTGGGCAGACATGGAGCCAGGTGAAGACTGTAGCAGAGAACCGAACGCAATGGAGACGCACTGCTGAAACCCTATGTTCCTCTAGGAATTAAAGGAAGCAATAATAATAATAATTCATTAAGTTTGGAGTCTCGTTTCACTAACTGACATTATGTGACATTTGCAAGGTATGTTAAAATTGTTTTGTATACAAACTTCTCTAGGTTGTAGGCAGGTGATGAGAAGTTAATGGAATAAATTATGGCCTCATTTCGTTAGGCACGAGCGCTGTTGTTCCTGCTTTATCCAAAGTCCCTCAATAATTGAATTATTAATATGCATATTTATAACAGTAACTGTTGATTGCTGATTAATTTACTACTATATATACTTTGTGATTTTTAACTTTACATGTTAATGACAGTTGTCCTTTTCTCTCTCAGCCTTTTCTATCTCTCTATTTCCATCTATCTGTATATACTACTTAACAAATCAAAATAATCATCATTGTATTCATGAATATTTATGGAGTAATTAGTCAGTCGTCTTCGTAAATCTTCTTCTCCTTCAACTAGATGTCTGTCTAACGACATATCTTCCCATCTATACACCACTATGTTCAGTATTTTGATGAAATCTGTTACAGTAGTAGTAGTAGCAGTAGTAGTAGTATAATTCCTATCTCAGCATTTCAGTGAAACTCCCATTTCTCTTCTCTTCTTGTCTTTTCCCTTCAATGTGGAATATGCAATTATGCAGGAAAAATTAAGATAAATGGAGCTCGGCTGAATTATTTGTCATGCTGCATACATACACATGTTTTTGCGTGCGTGTGTGCGTGTGTGTCATCCATGTCTGTAACAGACGAACGAATCTAACGACACAGTATTCACCAGGCTAGCAGAGTATATGAGCCATATAGGCGAATGGTTACACTTGTATACATGTATATACTTGCATAAAGGGGTTACCACTCCCTTTTAGTTTGTGGACGAATATTTTCCCATCTAAATCATTTATCGAAGTAATAAAATAATACCTAGTGGTACTATGCAAAATTGTCTCCGTTAACACTGGATGAACAATAAATTAAGCGAAAAGAAGAGGTTCAAAACTCTGGAAGATAAATTATTTTTCTTATGATTCTTCTGATAAATAAACATACACAACCGATTTTGTTATTCTGACTACTAGTATGATAATATGGACATATATGTATTGTTAATATGAGTGATGGGAATAATAATAATAACAATAATGACAGCAATCAAAACTGTTAAAATTATACACTATACTGGATAGCGAGAGAAGGAGAGATAAGCGATGATTTGTGCCTAAAGTTTCTGTCAGGAAATAAGATCTTAAGTGATACTAATAATGATATTTAAATATTATTAATACTTATCCTTTGGGTTCCGAGTGGAAAATACGGATTCAACAGAACATCTCCACTTTGTCCTATTCTCGTCAGTCTACTAAACCTAGCTTCACTATTCTACATAGGCATTCATCTCTTCTTCACGCGATCGCCTGCATGTCACCCTCGAATCCATTACCCATCTGGGTGACATCAGAGTGATGGCCAGGTGCATGGTGTCACTCATCGGTCTGCTCAGTGTGTGTCCCACGGATCCAAAAAGCTCGGGCTGCTTTCGCTAACTTACACCATCTCTGGCGTAGGCGTGACATCCGACTATCAACCAAGGGACGTGTGTACTGCTCAGCAGTTCGCTCCGTCCTTCTCTATGGCGGTGAGACGTGGCCATTGAGAGCGGAAGACATGAAGAGATTGTCTGTTTTTGACCACAGATGTTTACGATCTCTTTCTCGCGTTAAGTGGTATAATAAAGTAAGCAATGTTGACGTTAGGCGTAGAGTGTTGGGCAAAGAGGGAAAATCACTCGAAGAGGCTATAAAGTTACATAGATTGAGATGGTTAGGCCATGCGCTGCGCATGCCTAACCAGCGCCCCCCCCCCGATGGGCATTACTAGCTGATATAGGTGGAGGTTAGAAAAGAGTAAATGGTGGCCAAACAAAAACATGGCCTCATCAATCCATGAAATCCTTGACAGTTAAACTGAGTCAGGTAGGGAGGGAGATGCAGACTTCCGGGTTGGGGCCCGCCCTCGGGACTCTAAGAATCAATCAGGCTGGAGACAATAGGTGACATGGCTCAAAATCGTTGTCAATGGCTTACGCAGATGTATTCAGTCTCTGTAATCTTTCATATTCCTTTCTACCATTACTCATTCTGTTTCACTCTTATACTTGTCAAAACTCTATTGATTCTCTTCACTCATTTTCTTGTCTACCTTTGTGTGCTATTTGGAACGTGGCAACTCGAACTGCTGTACTTCGGTGCCAAGTTCTATGTCGAATCCAGACAGACAGTGTGTGTCCAATGCATCTCCATTTCCTCGTGGATATTTGTGTGCAGTGCATTTTGACTGGTTGATTCCCGGAGTTTCTTGTAACTAGCTAGTTATTTCCGGCTGATCAATCGATCTTTAATCTGGAGTCAGCGAATTGGGCAGCTGTTGATGTCAGTGTGTAGTGGCCTGTTCGAAGTGCTCTTCGTGATGCAAGCGCCATGTTTGTGACTCATATAGAAGCAATGACTGACTGACTGAGTGACTTAACAGTGGTGTTGAAAATCGGAATCTTGTTGTTTTTTGATGCTGAGTGTGGCTGATTTCCAAACTGATTTCATCTTGGTTGTCTTTGACATCCTCAACCGTGCCGGCTGCCTGTAGTTGAGACGATTCTGCCTAGTCAGATGAGTGTAGGGAGGTGATTGCTTTAAAATTTCTCTCTTTGATGGTGATTGTTGTTAGTTGATCGGCTATCTGTATCACCTGTGTCTTTCCTTAATTCACCTGAATGCCTGTATTTGATGCTTCTTGTGCCATTTTATTGGTTTTGGCCTGTGAGCTGTCGAGTTTGTGTGAGGATATACGTAATTCATCCGTGATTTTCATAACTTATAGATTATGAACGAAATATTCCCATATTGAGTCATAAGAAAAAGGCACAAACAGCGAAGAAAATTTTCTTTTCGACGATTCATTTTCATGAGCTGTACAATCGTAATTATAATTAACAAAGAAATCTTTAGACCAATCAGATAATGGTAAATTTTGTCCTTGGAAAATTGTATTGCATAATGTAAGGTGTAAGAAGGGATGACTAATTGTAAGTTAGAAAGGAGACAGAAGTTGGCATGACGTAATAAGTGTGAGATAGTGAATAATCAATAATCTCGTGTAAAATGGACAGGAACTAGTGGAAAGGCTATAAAGTGTTTTTGTATAAAATATGTATGAAAAACAATGTTATTAATAAACAGTAATAGAGTGGTAATAAAATGTGGATGATGGGGACAAAATGATAATAAAAGTATTAATAAAATAAAAATAATAATAATGGTAATAATAGTGAACTTACATAATAAAGGAAAGAAGCAAAATTGTGATAAGAAATTTACTCTGGCCATGGTAAGGCAAGAGAATGTATGTATCGCTTTTGTATGCAGAGGTCCGGTTTCAGATCTCGAATAGCTAATGCTTCAGCTATGTACAGATGGCGAATCCAAAGCCCCTTTGTACGATATTGAGGGACTCTGTGTAACACTGTGAAGCATTCATGTGGGGGTGCTCGATGTCCAGAGATGACAAGGTGTTCGAGGATCGAGCTGTTGCTATTCTTCTTTTCTCCTCTGGCTAACCAAGCGGGGCAGTGTTCCAGAATACGTTTTTGGACTTGACGTTGCGTACGGCCAATATACTTTGCTCCACACGAGCAAGTAAATTGATAAATACACATTGAGGTGGCCAAAAGCGGTATCTTGTCCTTAGCGTTAGACTGGATTAACTGTCTGCAGGAGAATGTGATACGTAGAGTGGCTGTTGGAAATGTCTTCTTTAGACATTTAGAAAGGCGGTTCCTGAGAATTTCCGCTGCGACATCACCTTTGAATTCTAGGTTCATGAAGAGAGTCTTCTTAGGAACCGTTGCAATGTTTGACATCGGAGGCTTCTCCTTCATGTTTTTGTCAATAAATCTTGGTGGATATCCATTCTCTAGTAGGATTTTTCGTAATAAATTTAATTCATTCTCCACCATGTCTTCCGAGCAGATTTTTCTAATCCTTGAGCTCAACGTACGTATCAGGTTATAGATTCTTTTGTCCTGACAATGTGTTCCTGTCTTCTCACTAGATGGTTGGAGGCAATTGACACAAAGACTTCAGCTATGGTTTGGTGTTTATCGACTCTAGTGAGCAACTTCTACAGATTTTATTGATTTTGAGATAGATTGATGGAATTTAGAATGCACACATGGGTCACTGGATTCCAATGCGGTGTTTCAATGATCAACAGGCTGATCGCATAGCTTGTAGCTTCTTTGGTTCGATCTGCGGTGAGCTGGTAGATGAACACTGTGGAAGAGTCTCAAAACATGGAAATGGTGCCTCCTCAATGCTCACATTTCAAAATTTATTCATCGACTGTTGACTGATCTGTAAAGCAGCTGAAGAATTGACATATAGTTATTCGTTGAAGTTATTTTGTTTGAATATCGATATTTACAGCCTTCATCGACATTTTGGTCCTATATTACGAACGCTTCAATGATGCCTTGAGATTAACAAGACGCCGCTTGGATGATGGTGGCTAGCAGTAGAATCTAGGATGCACATTTTATCCTATCCGGAAGTAATCAGCTGGATGCATTTGTAACGATCTAATCGTGATATTCATACTTATATATATGTTTCGACTAACTTTATGATTTATTATTATTGTTTCCTTCAATTCCTAGAGGAACATAGGGCTTCAGCCGTGCGTCTCCATTGCGTTCGGTTCTCTGCTACAGTCTTCACCTGGCTCCATGTCTGCCCACACGTTTTCATCTCCTCTTCACATGACCTCCTCCAAGTCACCCTCACCCTTGCACTGACGACCAACTCGCCGCTTCCCTTTCGGGTTCCACTCGAGCAATGGCTTGTCTAGTGATGTCACTTGATGGCTTGTTTCCTCAGAGTATGACCAGCCAATCCATCTCCATTTCTTCCTGCCTATTTGTTTCACAATCGGTTCCTGCTGTGTTGGTTCGCTCATTGCCAGAGATCTCTGTTGCTGATCTTTTCTGGCCGGCCATCTGATCTTGAGTATTGAGCGAAGACAACTGTTAATGAAGGTCTGTAGTTTGTTTGAGATGCTCTTTGTGACGCGCAGTGCAAGTCTCTGATCCGTATGGTCAGTAGCACTGACTGACTTCACATTGGAGTTGAAAATCCGAATCTTATTTTTGATGCTGAGTGCTGTTGACCACCACACAGACTTGAGAGTAGTGAACGCTTGTCTTGCTTTTCCGATTCTTGCTTTGATATCCTCGTCAGTTCCGCCTGTAGTTGAAACGATGCTTCCCATGTAGGTAAAAGAGTTTGTTTCTTTCAGGTTCCTCCCATTTATGCTGATCGTTGTCTGTTGTTGTTGTTCTTGTCCAGGAATCTTCATTACCTCTGTTTTCTCTATGTTCACCTGAAGTCCTATCTTTGATACTTCTTCTGCCAACTTGTTGCTTTTCGCTTGCATATCTTCCAGTTTGTGGGAAATCAAACATATATCATCGGCGAAGTCCATATCCTCCAAGTTTTTTGTGTGAGTCCATTTTATACCTTTTTTCTTGATTGCCCGCTGTTTGTCGCATTATCCAGTCTACTGCAATCAGGAAAATCATTAATATCGCATTTCCTCCTAGATTGTATATTATAGTTTTGACATTTGCAAATCACATGTTGAATTGGTCCTTATTTATTTCTCTTTATCCCTGCTTAATCTCCAATTTTAATGCCTTTCATGGTGGATGTGTGATCGTATTAATAATGTGTTATATTTCCATGTGATTTTGTTTCAGTCAATCAGGGTCATTCTAATCTTGGACTGTCTGCGTGAGTTGTCTGGTGAGTGATTTTGGAAATATTCTACTTGATTCCAGGGTAGTTTTTAAGGTTGTATTTTGACTAACAAGCTTTGTTCTACAGTAATTGTTTTGTACTTGGAAGTACTTTTTGCGGGAGTAACTGTATCTTTTTTAAGGGTTATGGTTGCGCTGACAGGTACCTCCGCGTGGTTCCCACTGGGTGGATTGGTTTTCTGACTGCCCTAGCTAAATCCTGTCAGGACGAAAGCAAACTATTTCTTGCCTTTGGGATTGCCTAATGCGGCTTTGTTCTGGTTATAATCCTCTTTGGTGCTAAGGCGTTTCAGGGGGCACTGGGGCATTGACTGCGAACGGTAGCCTGGTCATGAAAACCGAGTGGGAAGGATGTTGGGGAGAGTCTCGTATCCCTATAACAATGGGGCAGCTTGATTCGAACCTTCAGACGACCTGTGAGGGGATTATGTCCGAGACTAGTTTGCTCGTGGATGGTGGCCTTTAAGGCTTCGTCGGATTGCGATCGGTCGTGGGTCTCCGCGGCTGGTTGTAGGTCTTTAAGACCGTCCAGCGAGGTCATACGGCGCAGGTAGGTGGCGCGACCTCCAGTTGCTTGGGCGCGCAAGCCCCTGATTTAGTGGGAGCAGAGCAGCCGTGGGAGTAACCACCAGAGGTCCGGGGACCTAGTCTCTTGGACCAGACTAAACATCTTTGTACAACCGCCCCGAGAGGTGTATGTGACTATTTTCTCTGTACAGAAAGCATTTCGGACCTCTGATGGTTCGGGATGTGGAATGTTCTCATAGGCTAAGGTGAGGTGGGTGGTTAAATCTCCTATTCATGCTTGTCTTGGTCAGCGGAGGGGAGCCACCGGTGGGAGGATCGTCAGCATTTTAGCTGCTCCTGCCGGCTTTATCTTGGATAAAAAAGGATTAAAGAATTGTCCCTGATCCGAGGATGATGGTTGTATGCTACCTGCAAGGTGGAAGTGCAATTATGTGACCAAATCATGAGAGTGGCCATGACCCGCTGAGGTGGGGCAGTACGTACCATCTGAGAAGCAGCCATGGTTTGGTTGAGACCAGACAGTGGGGGGTGGGAAAACACCTACAGCTGCGGGAGCGTTAATGGGGTGCCTGGCATGTGGTGCTCATTTTTATGCTTAAACGTCGCTGAGGTGTTGTCCACTCAGCAGGGATACTGGCTCTGGGGGGAGGGCAAAATGGGTTTCCGGGAATTAATAGTACCGCCCGCTCCTCCGGAGACCTTGTTGAAAATACGACGTAAAACGCTCAAGTACTTTCCAATGGATAACGGCCTAACGGCACTGTTGAGGTAATTTTGAGTTTCTGATATGTTATTTTAGTTGAATCGAACCACATATAGATCTGTCTAGGAATAATCGTTTTTATGCAGTCATGCGTCTCAAGGAAGTTTCGGTCAGTTGGAAATTAGGACACAAAGGTTGGTTTTCTGCTTTCAGATGACGATGAGTCGGTTTCAGTCGTTACAATTTCGTTATTCTCAGGGAATAATGGTGGATTCACTGTGACTTGAATTTAACCAAATGAAAATTTTGAGTATAACTTCAAAAAAATAGCAACTGATACCTGTTTCAGAGGAGGTGGATTTTGTGGTTCACTGGTCTAGTTGATAACTTAACGGCATTTGGAATGATAGGTACTGGGCTCGAGTTCGACTATGACACTGGGCATGCAGATACATTCACCAGTTGAGTCCCGAAAAGCGCCACCACCACTGAGTAACAAAATAATAAGCAGGTTCTTTGAAGAAAAGACAAGGAAATGCAGCTGAATTCACAATAATATGAAATAATAAGTAACGGAAGGTGACTATGTATTGTGCACTTCAAATATACGCGCTTTAAATCTTTTTCTTCTGTTTCGAAAACCTTTTGATTGATAAAACAGAAACTTTCAAGTAAACGAATCAATGATGACACAGAAATTGTATTTATCTGGGTGGTTGAAAACCGCTCAAACCAAAGGATAGTCCTGGCTAGACAGTTCTTACTGGACCAGACGAAGGACGGCCATATCACTCATTTAGGCTTGAGGTTATTAGTAGTGTGTGCAGGTTGCCGCACTCCACAAGGCTAAATCAAATGGAAACACACGAATTCTGGCTAGTTACTTGGGTGCGAGTGGCAGTCAAATCTCTACCTCAACTTCATTGACTTTGAAAAAGGCCTTCAACAGCGTTGACCACAAAGTAAAGTGGAGACTACTTGAGCTCTATGGGTGTAGTGCTCCAAATCTGTATCAGCCCCACTTAACAGCCATTTGAAAATGCCACAACAGAAAACTCACAGAAGCCTACCTTTGAAGTGAAGACAGGAGTAAGACTAGACTGTCTGTCCGCTATCATTCACGAGGATATTCCTAACTGTGTTGCACTGGACCATGAGGAAGAATGTGCGTAGGGAGGGCGAGAAGACATAAATGTGTTGGACCCATAAGAAGGTCTGGTCTTCACGGACTACTTTTGTCTAATGTCATACAAATCCGAAGCCTTACAGATAAAAACCAACAAGTTGGCACAAGTGGCAGGCAGAGTATACAAGAAGGTCTTCAAGTGAACACAAGGAAAATGGAAGTGTTGAAAATGACCAGTGAAGAACAACAACAAGCACCAATTACTATCAACGCAATGAATTTGAAAGTGGTCACTTCCTTCACTTATATGGCTGGGCAGCATTGTTGCAACTATACGCGACAGCACGGATGAGGATATGCAAATCAATCAGGATAGGGAAGATAAGACAGACCTCCGTCACTCGGAAATCTACTTCACTAAGCATAGACAACAAAATTCAAATTTTCAACACCGGCTTTATGTCAGTTAATGCTTCTAAATAGGTCAGGAACTGGCCTGGTTTGTCACAAAAGCCATTTCTGACAGGTCATCACAGACTTTTATCAACAGCTTTTACTTCGCCGACTCTACACTCAAGAGAAGACAGCCGGCATGAAAGGACTGGCAACTAGGATCTCTGGGAACCAATCAATCTAGAACCAATCGCTCAACAAATATGTAGACATTAGGTGGTTGGAAGCAAAAGGCAGTAAGCCTTGGATCTGGGTTTCATGTTAGTGGGTACTCGTTGGAAAGTCGTGTCTGCAACCTTGAAGGTTCCTTCAAGTTGCTAATTAGTATCCAATCAAAAAAAAGATATGTAGACGAAAATGGAGTTGAATTGGACAGCATATGAGGAGACCGTTTGGAGACATCACGCACCAAACCAACAGTCAGGTGGACTACAAACGGGTAGCGACGAGTTGGGCATCATTTCGAGGGTGGCGATCATGTGTGGAAGAGATAAAAGCTTACGGGAAGTCGTGAGGCCAGATGAAGAATACTTCAGAGAACACAGTGGTAACGTGGTAACGTGCTACTTTTAATAATAACAATGCTTTATTTCAGACAATATGTGACCATATAGTACAGAAATTTTCAGTGCACTTAGTTCCAAAATATTTCCTCTTCGTACACGATTCACATACATGTAGTACATGTAGTACTGTTGCATGTGAAAATACAAACAATTCTGCAAGTTTTTTTTTTCACCCCCTTGAAGAATCACACAGTGTTTAATTGGGGGCTAATTAAATATGCGCTCGAATTCATCTAGTGATCATTTGATATATACAGCTCATGATGAAACCCTCCATGCAATCAAACCAAATCCCTACAAAACCAATACTTGCAAATTAATCTGATGCTCACTAGTGACTGGCCCTATTCAGGCAGTTAACCTGGGGTTCTAGTGGGAAGCCGTGACCAGTAGGGTACAGCAGGTCGAAGATGAGGACAGTTACTCATCGAAGAAGACATTGCGAAATGGTCGCGCTATGTCGTGAATTGGCAGAAGTTAGAATTCAAGGACCATTGGATCGGGTCCCAGTGGCTTAATGGTCTACGAGCTCGCCTCGTAACCAGAAGGTCCTGGGTTCGAATCCCGTTGGGCGCGTACTGCTGAAGAGTCCCAAACTAGGATGAAACAGCTGTCCAGCACTCCCAGCTGGTTTTCCAGTGGTTCTCTAACTGATGTCAGCTCATGATGAAACCCTCCATGCAATCAAACCAAATCCCTACAAAACCAATACTTGCAAATGCAGAAGAGTTTAAGCATTTTGATGGATGAATATTCTGCTAGCCCAGTAAATGAGCCTCTATCCTCCAGTTGGAATCCGAAGGAGTAATTATTATGATAAATAATACTTAGGTGTATGGATAACTAGAGAAATCAACTAATCCCCACTGTCTTTATTGGATTTTTTTCTCTATTTGTGGTATCAAGAAGATCCGGTATTGTGATTTTCAAAGTTAAACGTGGTGAATTCTCATAAAGAAGAACTATATGACTTGCAAATAATTAATTCGATTTTAGCTGATTCTAGTTTGTATGTCGGTCGATTCAACAGAATATCGTTGTAAAAGATTAGTCGTCGCGACAAATAATCTACACACTTCACGGATATATAAAATGTTGAACCACAATCTCACATATTCTATCTACAAGAAAACAGACGAAAATGAGAACTTACTGAAATAGAAGTCCAAAAAGTAAATAGTGGAGATCTGATTTATTATTGTCAGAGTGCGGAGAACCTTCAGAACTAATCAATGCAATATTGAATGATGTTTCAAGTTACTCTAACCTTATGGTCACAATGTATTTGATATTTATGAATGAACGATAATAGGGATCATTTAGAATGCAACATTTCTAAAGTATTAAGAACAAAACATTCAGCGAAGAAACTCTTTTCAACGAATTTATTATCAAGCTGTACAATCGTACATACGTGGTTTTCATAAAAATTATATCCCGTGAGGCGATTATGTCAAAGGTGTGAATACATGAAGTAATAATAGCATGAAATGCAATTAAAATATTTGTGATTATAATCATAGTTTAATGTCAAGTGGCAAAATAATTAATGTCGTGTATAGAATAATACATAAGGTGTATAGATTTTGGAAAGGGTTACATAATTATAAGATAAGTAGACGAATATAAAATGTTACATAATATGGTGTGAAATTTGATAAGATAGAATTCAATATTGTAAAAATAAAAATATAAAAATTAGTAATTTTGGGTTTAAAATGACAAGTGGGTCAAGTGGAAAAGATTCAGAGCGAGAATAGCAATAATAATAATAATCGTAGTAATAAGGGAAAAGTACATAGAATAACTAAATAAACAAAATAAATAAATGTCTATCCCTCTACGGCCAAGGCAGAAGTAGGGATTGTACATACTTCTTTTGTACACAAAGGTCTGGCTTAAAGTCATGAATTGCCAAGGCCTCAGCTGTCTTTAGAAGTCTGTAACGAAGAAAACGCGGGAAGTTAGCATGGATTCCATATATGGTCTTAAAATCATGGTAAGGGTTGACAGAGTGACAGAAGTCGATCAGGTGTTCCAAAATAGAGCTTCGCACACACTTTCTCTCTCCCTTGTAAAACCATACTGGAATATGTTCTCGTATCCGTGTGGAAAGCGTCCTCGGACTACAGCCAATGTACCTTGCTCCACAAGAGCGGGTGAACTGATAGATGCACATGGAGGCGGCCAGATGGGGGAACTTATCTTTTATAGAGGTAGAGAACAACCTGCGGCTAGTGAACGTCATATGTAATTTTACTGCATAGAACGTTTTACTGACTGATTTAGAGAGGCGATTTTTGAGCATATCTGAAGCTTGATCACCTTTGAATTTCAAGTTCATGAAAAAGGTTTTCTTTGGAACTGTGTCTGTGACCAGTTTAGACTGCTTTTCTTTCATGTTGCTGTCAACAAATCGGTTAGGGTAACAGTTTTCTGCGAGGGTGGCTTTTAAGAAGTCAATTTCCGAGTAAACGGAATCAGAACTACAAATTTTCCTTATCCTAGAGCAGGGCGAATGAATTAAGTTCCTTTTCCTGGAAATAGGCACCCAACTGTAAAAATTAGTTAGTTGTTCGTTCCATGTACGTTTCCGGTGGATAGATGTTTTGAGAGATCCGCCATTACGTCTGCTAAGGCACACATCAAAAAAGGGAATACTTAGTTCGGACTCCTTTTCTACGGTGAATTGTAAAGAAGGATGGCAGTTGTTGAAAGCAAACAAGACATCATCAAGAATTACATTTTTACCGCAGATAACAAAAGTGTCGTCTACGTATCTTTTATAAATGTCAAAATGACCGATAGTTTGACTAAGTCGAGAATTTTCAAGCTTTACCATAAAACAATTATTCTATATACGACATTAATTATTTTGCCACTTGACATTGAACTATGATTATTATCACGAATATTTTAATTGCATTTCATACTATTATTATTTCATGTATTCATACCTTTGACCTAATTCCCTCACCGGATATAGTTTTTAAAAAAAACCATATATATACGATTGTACAGCTTGATAACAGATTCATTGAAAAGAGTCTCTTCGATGAATATTATGTTCTTAATGCTACAATAGGAATTATTAAATTATTTCTAAAGTAGACTTAATATTTACATTAGTTTATCATCCTGCTCAACTGATAATGCATCCCCAGTGTTCATTTTGACTGAAATCTATCCGTCAAGTTTGAAATACAGTCACCAGGTTTTAGCGATTTGTAGTCCCTGTAAACTTTTAATAAATTTGAGATGGCTTGCAGCACTCGGGAGGAAGCCCTTATTGATCTTGTGGGTACATGCTGCCTGGAACTTATTACCAAACTTAAAAAGGAGCTGATATCCCTGTGAAATTCAAATCTATATCACTGAAATTCTGCAGTCAGCGGCATTAACACTGAGCTGTTCCAGAGGACCATTGACCTTCTATGAGTCTATAATGAATACGTAATCACTGCCACAGCGTTTGTATTTCTATTCAAATAATAATTGAACAGATTTCTTTCTCTTTCTGTCTTCATGAATCAGTCTTGGCTTTTTATAGACGTCAGTAGTATGTTGAGTAAAGTATTTCAGTAACACTTTGCCGAAGGGGATATAACAAGTGACGTTAATTTACCATTTCATCACTTTGAGGAGAATTCTCAATATACATTATTACCGTATTATTATTGTTTCCTTTAGTTCCTAGAGAAATATACGGCTTCAGACGCACGTCTCCATTGCGTTCGCTTCTCCGAAAAACTTTTCACCTCGCTCCACTTATGCCCACATGATTTTATTTTCTCTTCACATGACCTCCTACATGTCACCCCACCCTCGCAATGACGACCAACTAGCCGCTTCCCATTCAGATTCCACTCAAGCAATGGACTGACGTGTGATGTCACTCACCTGATGGTTTGTTTACTCAGAGTATGGCCAATCCACCTACCTTTATTTCTTCCTGCATATTCCTTGCACAATCGGTTCTTGCTGAGTTGGCTCGCTCATTGCCAGAGATCCCTGTAGCTGATCAACTCTGGCTGGCCATCTGATCGTGAGCGAGGTATTCAGTGAAGACAGGTGTTGATGAAGGTCTGTAGTAGTAGTAGTTCGAAGTGCCCTTCGTGACGCGTTGGCCAAATCTCGGATCCGTATAGTGAATAGCACTGACTGACTTCACATTGCAGTTGACAATCCGGATCTTATTTTTCTTCCTGAGTGCTCAGTGTTGACCTCCGCCCAGACTTGAGAGAAATGAGAGATTGTCTTGCTTTCCTGATCCTAGGTGCTTTGATATGCTCATCAGTTCCATCGGCCTATAGTTGAAACGATGCTTCCCAGGTCGGTAGGTAGGTAGGTAGGTAGGTAGGTAAAGGAGGTTGCTTCTTACGGATTTCCCCCATTTATGCTGGCTGATTGTTGTCTGTTGTTGTTGTTGGCCAAGAATCTTCATCATCTCTGTTTTCTGAATGTTCACCTGTACATGTGTATTATATTTCGGTAAGCTATAATTTCGCGATGCATGTATTGCGTAGAATTTCTGGTAGCCTATTAGAATTCAGTGTTATATAGAGTCGTATAGTTTTGAACTGCAGATGACGACGCATACTGAAAACCATCCTTTTCTCCCAGTTGTTTGCAGTCTATGGGGGAGGGGGGGGGAAGAGAATTCACAACACTAATAAATCTTAAATATCTATGACATTAATTCGACAGAGGAGAAAGAAAAGAAGAAAGATATTAGGTAGAAAGACATAAAAAAGATGAATAGTAGTCGTTCCATACTAATTTGTCATAATATAAATGTAAATAAGTACATTTTCCCCCGAGTGAAATTCCCATAATCTGGTTTCATCTAATGTGCAAACTGATAGTTATAGTCAGCTGGTTAATAAGTCATTCTGATAGACTTCAAGAGTATTGATTTATCTAATTCAAGACATGTTCGAGATAACATCTTTAAGGTGTCATATTGGAGTTTATGATTTATGAAAGTGTTCTGCTTAACATCATCTCTGAATATATTTAACATGCTACTGGGAATAGAATTCAGTGTGTGCGTGTGTAGTGTGTTAAGTGAAAATACCTCTGCTAGGATTACTAATTGGGCTGCTGTTTCTTCTAAATTTAACCGATGATTGCTGAAATCTGGTGTGTGTGTGTGTGACTTAAGATGCATTTTAATTTATGTTAAGCCTTTAAAAATGTATAGTGAATGCCGATGAGAATAAAATTTGAAGTTTGTTGACAAGCTTTTTTTGACTGATTAAAAATGCCCATTAAAATTTTCAAAAAAATGGATGCTCTTTTCGATAAATTCATCATCAGGCTCTACAATTATATATACATTATAGTGAATGAATGAATTAGTGTTATGAATGACATTAATGTTGTTTAAATAACATTAAACCAATAATATTGATAAATTACAGCTGAACAGCATCAACATAAAATAAGATGAATGTCAGAAGAATTATGAAAGGCAATAGTACAAATTCATGAGTTTATAGTTTCTACTGAGGGCCAGGGCAGTAGTAGGGGTTGGACGTGTTTCTTTTGAACACAGAGCACTGGTTGTTTGAGGCGAATTGCAATAGCCTCTGCTGTTTGGAGCAAGTGGTGCTTCGACGATTTTGGTAATTTGTTAGGCACCCGGTAGATTATAGAGAAGGATTCTTCTACGCTGGCTTTGTGACAGGTTTGCACCAGATAGTCCAATATCGAGCTGTTAATAGTTTTAACTACACCTTTACTTAGCCAAAGTGGGATATGTTCTCAAGTTCCTAGAGCAACGTCCATTATAACTCGCTCCACAAGCGCAGTTGAATTGATAAATACAATTTGAAGTAGGTAGTCTAGGTACTTCATCTTTCAGTCGAGGTAGCACCATCGGTCGTGTAGAGAATAATACGTGTAGTTCGCCAGCATTAAAAGTTCTTTGAACTGATTTTCTTAATTTCTTCGTAATTATCTCGCTTGGTATATTGCCCATGAATTGTAGTCGTATATATAAAGGCTTCTTGTTTACAGACAGTGAGTAGTCCTTTTCCGCTTTCTTTGTCATGTGTTTCTTTATAAATTTGTCCGGATAGCCATTTTCGATTAAAGTATCATATACAATGCCTAATTCATCTTCAATTACTTCTTCTCAGCATATAGCTCTAACTCTGTGGCTGAGGGTCTTCACTAAATTTCTTTTGTAATTGGTAGGAGTGAAGCTGTGTATATTGTCCTGTCCAAGTGCTTTTTCTGTGCAAATTTCTTTTTATGCTACCATCTGGTTTTCTTGTAAGTAGAACATCCAGGAAGGCAATTCTGTCTTAGGATTCTTCTTCGCATGTGAATTTCATGGCCGAATGTACTTCATTGAATTCAGTAATTATTGTACTCCTATCGGAACCATTATCACAAAGAATAAAGGTATCATCCATATATCGGCAATAAAATGAGAGCTTACTGATAAGGTTGTTCAGAGGTCCATTTTCTAGCTTACTTACTTAGCTTAGCTTTCTTTGTATTTGTACAAGCTAAATCCCATTACTGAAATTTCCTGTTTATAAACAACAATTCCATATCTTAGTATCCTTTTGATATGAATCAGTCTTTGCAGTTGAACTTTTGTCATTTCTTGGAGTTTTCCAATTGAGCAGGATGTATTTTACTCAAAAGTAGTAATTCATTAGGCATAATAAAAAGTGATTCCAGTGAAAACGGATCTAGAGGCTGGAGTAGATATGCTCACAGCACTATTACAAAACGTATAGAAGGAAGGAAAGGTATCTATCTACCTTGTGAAATTATCAAAGAAGGATGACTTAAGCTTCTGCAAGTAACTGTTACAGAATGACGTTACTGTCAACGCCAAGTGAAATATTAAGTCGTGTCATCCTGGAGAGAATAAAAAATATGCATTGGATGCAGAACTCCAATCCGTACACGCTGGATTCAAGAAAAGCAAATCATGTGTTGAGAAAATTGTATTTTTTTATGCATCATCATGGAACAGAGCACAAAATGTCAGTCAAATCCCTACCTTAACTTCATCAACTTGGAAAGCTCTCCAACAGCATTGATCACGAAGTAATTTAGAAACTACTTCAACACCTATGTCGTGCCTGAAACCGATAGAAAGAGTGTAGGAGGCCTGGACTTCGTAAACGATTTATGCCTAATGTCACACAAACTCTGAGAACTACAGGCGAAAAACAACGAGTTGGCAGAAGAAGCAGCCGGAGAAGATAGGACTTTAAGTGAACACAGAGAGGACTGAGATGATGTTGATAACCAACCGAACAACATCCATAACAGCCAGTAATCACTATCAAGGGGGGGGAGGGGAATTCGGAAGAGCTCACTTTAATCACTCATCAACAGAGCATCGTTTCAATCACTGGCAACAGCACAGATGAGAATGCCAAAGCCAGTCAGGATCGGAAAGGCAAGACAAACATTCATCGCATTAAATTCAAATCGGAAATCTTCTGCTCTCACTTGGCATAAAGAATAAAATTCGGATTTTGAACAACTATGTTAAGTCAGCCACGTGTTCTATATGTGTCAAGAACTTGCAATACGCGTCACGAAGACCATTTCTAACAGGCCATTGCAAACTTTTATGAACAACTGCTTACTTTGCTGACTCCATAGTGAAAATCGAATGGCTGATGAGGAAGAACTGACAACAAGAAATTCTGGCAATGAATCAAATGAGAATCTACCGTACAAGAAATGTTCTAAAGGAAATAGAGATGGATTGGACACACACTGATAAGACCATAGAGTAACATCGCGCACCAGGCTATCTGTCGGTCAAGCGGAATCCGAATGGGAAACGACAAGTTGGCTGAATGTTCGAGGGTGATATGGAGGAGATAGTTTGAGAAAAAGACGACAGCCTATAGAAAATTGTTTGTCCAACCTAAAAGGACCACAGTGAATAGGATAACACAGAGATGTACCATTGAAGTTATATGTTCCACTGGGATCTCAAACGAACAATAATGATAATACTGAATAAGTGTAAAATCTGAATTCTGTAAGCAGTTTTTTCTCGCTTTTGTTCAAGTTATGCTGTTGAACTGCCGCTAGTATGGTATGATCGACAGTCACATATTAAATGTGTCTGTCTGCGTGTGTAGCTCATAGCTTGGTAACTGATAAATGAGTTTCAACGTAAAAATCAAACTTTCACTCTTTCTGGAGTCTGACTGAAATTATTATATTATTGTTATTGTTTCCTTTAGTTCCTAGAGGAACATAGGGCTTCAGACGCACGTCTCCATTGCGTTCGGTTCTCTAACAACCTTTTCATCTGGCTCCATGTCTGCCCACATCCTTTCATTTCCTCCTCCATGTCAACCCAACCTTGAACTGACGACCAACTAGCCACTTCCCCTTAGGATTCCACTCGAGCAATGGACCAGTGTGTGATGTCACTCACTTGATGGTTTGTTTTCTCAGAGTATGGCCAATCCACCTATCTTTATTTCTTCATGCATATTTCTTGCACAATCGGTTCTTGCTGAGTTGGTTCGTTCATTGCCAGAGATCCCTGTTGCTGATCAACTCTGGCCGGCCATCTGATCCTGAGCGAAGTGTTGAACGAAGACAGCTGTTGATGAAGGTCTGTAGTAGTAGTAGTTCGAAGTGCCCTTCGTGACGCGTTGGCCAAGTCTCTGATCCGTATAGTGAGTAGCACTGACTGACTTCATATTGGAGTTGACAATCCGGATCTTATTTTTCATGCTGAGTGCTGAGTGTTGACCTCCACCCAGACTTGAGAGAAATGAAACCTTGTCTTGCTTTCCTGATCCTCGGTGCTTTGATATGCTCATCAGTTCCGTCGGCCTATAGTTGAAACGATGCTTCCCATGTCGTTAGGTAAAGGAGGTTGCTTCTTACGGATTTCCCCCATTTATGCTGGCTGATTGTTGTCTGTTGTTGTTGCTGCTATTGTTGGCCAGGAATCTTCATCATCTCTGTTTTCTGAATGTTCACCTGAAATCTTATCTTCTCTGGATGCTTCTTCTGCTAACTTGTTGCTTTTCACTTGCTTACCTTTCAGTTTTTGGAAAATCAGACAGATATCATCGGCGAAGTCCAGATCCTCCAAGATTTTATGTGGGTCTATTTTATGCCTGTTTTCTCGGTGTCCGCTATCTGTCTGTCGCATTATACATTCTACTGGAATCAAGAAAATAATTGCAGATAGTAGGTAGCCAGCTTGTCTTACTCCTGCCTTCACTTCGAAAGATTACGTGAGTTTCCCGCTGTGGATTACTTGGCATGCAGCATTGTCATTCAAATGTTGGATGAGGTGTATACTTGTTGGTGGCACCCCGTAGTAGCGAAGTAGTTGCCAAATCACCTCTCACTTGACGCTGTTGAAGACCTTTTCAAAGTAAATGAAGTTAAGGTAGAGAGCTGACTGCCATTTCAAGCTCTGTTCAGTGGTGATCCATAGTGTTACAATTTGATCAATGCATGACTTGTTTCTCCTGAATCCAGCCTGTTCATGTCGTTTTTTTCACCACCCACAGCGCGTTCTATTCTCTCCAGTATGATGTGGCTTAGTATTTTTCTTGGGGATGGATAGGAGCATAATGCTGCGCCAGTTCTCGCATTGACTTAAGCCTCCTTTTTTGGCAGTTTGAATAAGTAGCCTTTCTACCAATCCACAGTTACCTTGCCCTCTTTCCACACCTTCTCCAATATTGGTGTCATTCCTGACTGAAATATTTATACTTATTATCATTAGTTTATACAGTTTTTTTTAAATATAGAATAAGTGAATAGTCTTCATCTAGGCCTAACTAATACCACCATCTAACATAATACAATAATCATAATTATTGATATCGCTTTTTTGCTAATTATAATTTGTCCTCAATGTTATCAAAATGGATAAATCAATCAACATAACTATGGTTACTGCCATTTAATGACAATGACCACGTGATCTCTTGCAAAGCAGATATTGTATTCTTTAAGATCATCGCTAGGAAATGATTGGTTGCTTATTCAAATTTCATAAAAGAACAACTTTAAAACAATATATGTATATATATATAATCAAAATCCATAAAAGGGCTTTCATCCAATATCAGTGTATAGCGCTCTCCATACTACAACTGAAACCCTTCGAGTTACTATGACATAGATTCGGTTATTACTTCTTTTTCTTCTTCAAAACCAGCGGTTGAATGAACAACTTTTTGTTTTTTTAGAAAAAGCAACAACATTTAAACATTTTCTAATCTTCTTTTTTGAAACAACGTCATCAGATCAAGTGTTGCTATACCAAGAAAAAAGCAAACAAATGTTTGCCGCCCAGAATAAAAGCATAAAACCCTTAGAGATTGAAGAAAGTCAATCGTTTGATACTAGTGAATTAGGCAGAACTATCAATCGGATAAATGCCCTGCCTATTAATATACAAGTAAGTATGTGATCGAGTTTTATTTTGCTGTCTTTTTGAAATATACTTTATAATTTTAAACGTTATAAGTACTACTCATTTTGGTTTTATAAGTAGTTCGATAGATGAGTTGAATTTCATGTGTAGTTTTCTAATGAATCTGCCGACGGTTCTACGTTTGGAAGTTAAAGATAAACAATACAATTTTGTCTCTTTCAATCTGACTGTTCTTTTGGGGAGCCAGTTACATAGGGCTTACAACAAAGTTTATTTATCGTCGGATATGTGTTAGTTGCGTGCTGAAGTTCCTCTAGCAGTAGACCTTCATTAACAGTTGTCTTCGCTCAATACTCAAGATCACATGGCCAGCCAGAGTTGATCAGCAACAGAGACGGATCTCTGGCAGTGAGCGAACCAACACATCAGGAACCGACTGTGCAAGAAATAGGCAGGAAGAAATGGAGATGGATTGGCTGGCCATACTCTGAGGAAACAAGCCATCAAGTGAGTGACATCACTAGACAAGCCATTGCTCGAGTGGAACCTGGCCGAAAGGGAATCGGTGAGTTGGTCGTCAGTGCAAGGGTGACTTTGGGGAGGTCATATGAAGAGGAGATGAAAACGTGTGGGCAGACTTGGAGCCAGATGAAGACTATAGCAGATAACCGAACGCAATGGAGACGCGTGGCTGAAGCCCTATGTTCCTCTAGGAATTAAAGTAAACAATAATAATAATATGTGTTAGTGGCACAGCGGTAGAGTGTCCGCCGACCACGCATGTTGTCCTAGGTTCCATCCCCTGCCAACGCACTCCTTTATCTCGATAAGCCAGTAGTAAGACTGTTTGAGAGAGGGGGGCGGGTTGGGCATGAGGCTAGCAACCTCATCCCGTAAAAATAAACACCACTTCTACTGAAACTTCAAGCCTCTTGCTTGAAACCTTGTTTTCCACTAAGAACGTAAAGAAATAAAAAAAGAATGTCGTTGGATATCCCACCACCATCCTGTATGGTTAAGCAAGTGACGGACAAAGTGCATTCATAGCTAGCTGTATTCTATCTCATCTCATCTCATCAATACAGAATACAAGATTGATGTTAACAAGACTATCAAAGTTATCTATTGTATACCGACTGCTAATCTTAATTTTACCTCAAAAGTTGGTCTGTTACGCATATTGATGATGCTGTCAGAATTCACATTAAGAAGTATGACTTATGTATCTAAAAGAAGAAGTTGGTTCAAACGCTTTCCTTACCTTGGACATGAAGGTTCTAATTATCCTTGATTTATTATACGATTTTTCTTCCTAATTTTATCTGATATTTTTTTAGTATTGACTTTTAAAAAAATTCTAAATACAACTTGTGCATCTTTGTTGTACTGTAATTCCATTGGTCTTATTTAGCAAATCGACATGATTTAAAAGAGCACCAATATTGTTAATTTTCAATAGTTTGTTTGTAAGGATCAGTTTTGTTTTTACGAGTTGATCACGAATTGTTATCAGTTAGAGAACCATTGAAAACCAGCAGGGATTACTGGACAGCTGTTTCATCCGCCTACTTTGGGAATCATCGGAAGTACGCAGCCACTGGGGTTCGAGGCCAGGACCTTCCGGTTACAATGCAAGCTCGTATACCATTCAGCCACTGGGAACCGGCTCAACGGCCAATGAATTCTAACTTCTGTCAATTTGTGGGTGCGTACTGCCGATGATTCCCAAAACTAGGATGAAACAGCTGTCCAGTACTTCGGTGCTGGTTTTCAATGGTTCTCTAACTGATAACAATATTGTTAATGATGATTATTCTCGAATAGTTGTAGAATCAGAAGAAGAATCTGTTGAAAAGAATATTCTAAATGGGAATTTCCACTTTATAAAACATTTCATGAACAGCAATTCATACTATTATAATAATATTTCTCTTGAGTCAATGAATACTACAGTTATATCTTGAGTATATTAATGTCAATGAACTCTGAAGAAACACGGATGTATCAGTGAAAGTGGGAATAAGATTACCGTCAGGATCACAGAGATCCTGGATCTGTTGCTGGTTTCAGAAGACTTACCTTAATACACAGAACACTATGCACTGTAACCGTCACGGAACAAGCAAAAACGGCTGAACAACACGATGGTTTATTGTTCAATTGATAATGAAACAGATATACAATGGTTAATCAGTGCCAAAGTCTGTGCGTCGGTGACACAGCGGTTAGGACTCTCGCCGACCATGCACATGGTTCGAGGTTCGATCCCCCACCGACGCACACCTGATATCTATGGTCGGTCTGCTAAATTTGGGCCACCGATATCACATGCTGAAAATTTCATACTTGTACCAAAATACTGTGTGGAATCAAGCTATAATAAAAATTTTTTTAAATACTTCTGATCGTATTTCTCCAATCTTCTGCCAACCAGTCAGTACACGATTAAGCAATGACAGCTTTCTTGTCTCCCGCCAAATGGAGACTAGTTCGAATAAGCAAACGATTCAATGTTCACCAGCATTGACATTTACTTGAATTTATAATTAACTTTTATACTTCATCTCGTTCGCAATCTGGACAGCTTTGCCAGTCTCGTGCATGGTGCGGACGTTCCATGTTCCCACACAGACATTTTCTTTTGTCACAAGGAGACTCATCGTGCTGAAGTTTCTGTAGCAGCTTTCTTTACACGGTGGGGTCGCTAGCCTCACGTCTGAGAAGGTGGTTGTTACAGGTATATGTAGTTTACAGAGGAGCGAATTTACGGGTTGCTCCCCTTAGATTCAGGACAACACCAGCAAAAAGAAAACAAATTCTTAACAGGAAGGGCAGTGACAACAACAACAACAAAAGAACCCGTAGCAGTAGTATCACAGTCAAATACAGTTAACAAAAATGATATCAAAACAATAGACTCACTGACTTGGGTCAAATTGGGTATGTAAATCCAACAAAATATACAATTATAGATATTATTTATTGTTATAGGTATTATCAGTCAACAAGTTTATATCCACAGATTCAGTGTTCGCGAGTCAAATATCTTCAATAAGTTCCACAGCATACCGGCAAGAAACGCCAGAGAAATAAGAGTTTTATGTTACTGAGTAAATGTTACTCTAGGAACTAAAGGAAACAATAATAATAATTATAATTTTATAATTCAAGTAAAGTTTGCTAGAAAATATAAATTATTTCAAATTTTGGGTTATTTTTAGCAATACTGATGAATTTCATTGTAGATTTCATCATAGACGGGATCGTTTTGAGAACCATCAGAAAACAGCAGAGTAGTGGGCAGAGTTCCCATCCTAGATTGGGACATCTCTTGTTGGGCAGAATGAAATTTTTGAATTTCTGCGTTGTCTGTCATAGAAATGGATTCCCTATAGTTTGGTTTGTAAGGGTTTGTTGTGTTTTTACGAGTTGATCACGGATTGATATCAGTTACAGGACCATTGAAAACCAGGAAGTACTGGACAGCTGCTGTTTCATCCTAGTTTGGGAATCATCGGCAGTACGCACCCACTGGGATTCGAACCCAGGACCTTCCGATTACAAGGCAAGCGCGTATACCATTCAACCACTGGGACCCGATTCAATGGCTTATGAATTCTAACTTCTACCTATTCGTGATTTAACGCAACCACAACTATTGTCGTTGGTGGGACATCCATCCACTCACGTGACATCTAATTGGACCTCACTGGTCACGACTTCTCACTAGAACTCCAAGAAACTCCATCCTGTAGCAAGTCACTAGCGAGCATCAGATTAATTTTCTATAGTTTGGGTTTTAAGGGTTGCTAGTGACTTGCTAGAGGATGGAGTTTCTTGGAGTTCTAGTGAGAAGTCGTGACCAGTGAGGTCCAATTAGATGTCACGTGTGGGGATGGATGTCCCACCAACGACAATGGTTGGGGTATCTCTAAATCACGAATTGGTAGAAGTTAGAATTCATGAGCTATTGAATCGGGTCCTAGTGGCTGAATGGTATACGAGCTTGCCTTGTAACCGGAAGGTCCTTGGTTCGAATCCCAGTGGGTGCGTACTGCCGATGATCCCCAAACTAGGATGAAACAGCAGCTGTCCAGTACTCCCTGCTGGTTTTCAGTGGTTCTCTAACTGATATCAATCCGTGATCAACTCGTTAGAAATGGATTCCATAAGAATGGAAAACAGAATTAAAGGAGAATTGAATAGAACATTTCGCGTCACTAGACTCAGTTTCCTTCACAACACAGTATGCTCGTTAACCCAGTCAAAAGTAGATAAGTATCCTGCTCCGTATGTCACCCCCAATTGTATCTACCAATTCACCTGCACTTGAGGCAGCAGGTCCATAGTAACGACTGAGGTGAGAGATTCTACTAGATTCTAGTAGCATATTCCTGAAAGTCTTCGTTTTCAAAGTGGCGAAGTATTCTCAAGCGCGATTGCCAGACACACCTAATTGACACGGGATATACAGTGGAAATTAGTTAGGCTTTCAAAATAATCAATACACAAAGAAAAGCATGGTTACTTTGGTTCGCAGAAGTCACTGGCGTCAAAAGACTTCGACATGACCTATGAATACAGAAAGAGAGTGTAACCAATGTTTCACTACCATACCTGTTAACCACAATTGTTTTTTTTCATATGCTTTTGTGTTTTGTTCTGTTACGTAACACTGAACTCAATCTTGATTGCGATTTCCACTCACTAAGTTGAACTCACAATTTAGGTTTCAAATATACTACATTAAATTATTCTGTCTATTTTAAAATTTTACTTCGCTATTCACCCCCACCCTCTAGAACTCTCCATCATAATATGTATAAATTAACTCTGTTATTGTATCTTATATTTGTCTCTAGTCTATCCTTGTCTCCAAGCGGAATCAGAACTGCACCTCCTTATCTAATTAACATATAAATAGTTACTCTTTTAACACTAAATAATTTTCCATTTTCACCATCTTTGAAGGTGTGTTGCTTATAATTTCTCTCCACAACTTGAAATCCCTGTAAAAAGCATGTTCAGACACTATTTTGTAACATATAATTGATTTATTATTTAAGATGTACGCAGTTGAGGATATTATTATTGTTTCTTTTAATTCCTAGAGGAACATAGGGCTTCAGCCGTGCGTCTCCATCGAGTTCGGTTCTCTGCTACAGTCTTCACCTGGCTCCAAGTCTGCCCACACGTTTTCATCTCCTCTTCACATGACCTCCTTCAAGTCACCCTTGCACTGACGACCAACTTGCCGCTTCCCATTCTGTCGGGTTCCACTCGAGCAATGGCTTGTCCAGCGATGTCACTTGATGGTTCCCTCAGAGTATGGCCAGCCAATCCATCTACATTTCTTCCTGCCTATTTCTTGCACAATTGGTTCCTGCTGGGTTGGTTCGCTTCCAGAGAGCCCTGTTGCTGATCAACTCTGGCTGGCCATCTGATCTTGAGTATTGAGCGAAGAAAACTGGCTGCTAATGAAGGTCTGTAGTTTGTTTGAGGTGCTCTTCACGATGCGCTGGCCAAGTATCTGATCCGTATAGCAGCACTGACTGACTTCACATTGGAGTTGACAATCCGGATCTTATTTTTCATAATGAGTGTTGACCTCCATACAGTCTTGAGAGAAATGAAAGCTTGTCTTCCTTCCCCGATCCTCGCTGCTTTGATATCTTCGTCAGTTCCGCCTATAGTTGAAACGATGCTTCCCAGGTAGGGTAGGTAAAGGAGGTTGTTTCCTTCAGGTTCCTCCCATTTATGCTGATCGTTGTCTGTTGTTGTTGTTCTTGTCCAGGAATCTTCATCGCCTCTGTTTTCTCTGTGTTCACCTGAAGTCCTTCCTATCTTTGATGCTTCTTCTGACAACTTGTTACTTTTCGCTTGCATATCTTCCAGTTTGTGGGAAATCGGACATATATCATTGATGAAGTCCAGATCCCCCAAGTTTTTTGTGTGAGTCCATTTTATGCCTGTTTCCTCATTGCCCACTGTTTGTCGCATTATCCAATCTACTGCAATCAGGAAAATCATTGGCGATAGCAGGCAGCCAGCTTGTCTTACTCCTGTCCTCACTTCGAAGGATTCCGTAAGTTTTCCGTTGTGGATTACTTGGCATGCAGCATTGTCGTACATCTGTTGGATGAGATGTATAATTATCGGTGGTAACCCGTAGTAGCGAAGTAGTTGCCAAAGCACTTCTCGATCGACGCTGTCGAAGGCCTTTTCAAAGTCGGTGAAGTTGAGATAGAGAGGTGACTGCCATTCCAAGCTTTGTTCAATGATGATCCGTAATGTGGCGATCTGATCAATGCATGACTTGTTTCTCCAGTTGAGGAGAATCCACGAGATAAAACGAGCTCGTATTATCCTGCAAATATGTTCCTTATTTCTTTATTCAAACTAATACAGAGTGGACTGTCAGTATGAAATGATACAGTTTATTTTGAAATTTGAATATAGTGGAGGTTAGACATAACTGAACAGCTAATAGTATTTCATCAACAGAGTGTTTAGTTCACCTTTTGATATCAGGATCAATATTCAGTTCATTATTAACTGCCTCAAAAGCTGTTCTGATTTTTTAAGTTAATTATCACCCCACCCCCATTGATACGGTGATATTGAATTATTTTTGTTTACAGACCTATCTTCATTGTTATTATTGTTCCCTTGGGTTCCTAGTGGAATATAGGGCTTCAACTACACGTCTACACTTGTTTCTGTCTGCTCCTGTACTTTTCGCCTGCATCCATGTTAGTCCATACTGTTTCAATTCCTCTTCACACGATCTCCTCCATGTCACCCTTGGACATCCCACTGGCCGCATCCCTTTCGGGTTCCACTCGAGCTATGGCCTGACGCGTGATGTCACCCAGCGGCCTACTCAGCGAGTGTCCAATCCATCTCCACTTTCTCCTGCATATTTGTTGAGCGATTGGTTCTTGTTTTGTTTCTTCCCATAGTTTCTTGTTCTCTCCGGCCATGTGATCTTGAGTATAGAGCGAAGACAGTTGTTGATATCTTCTTCATTGGGTTGGTAAAATTTTTTGAATTATATTCAAAATGCCCTGTATATTGGAGTAGAGTCACAGATGAAGATTCAATTGAAAGTCAGATGTTTCCTCACTCACTATTTCTGTCTCCTCAAATAAGACTGTCAGGTTCAGACCAGGAATCAAATATTCTCTAACGACATTATCGCAGTCATATTTCCAATCATCCTCCATTGTCATGTTATTATTCGATACTACTGTAATGTACATATCAGTAGTCAGGAATTAAAAGATAAATTTTTATTGACTGAAACTGGAAAAACATGGAAAAGCTACTAACTAATAAATTAATGTATGCTGTCATACTGTGACACAGTTGAGGTATAGCATTCCAGGAGTGCGAACGCACTGATAACATTGAACGCATACTATTCTTTAGGTGATGAGATCTATCATTAATGAAGCTCCTCAATGAATGCTGTTCACGAATGTTTAGGGTTAAGTTTGGGGTTATGGTAAGGGTGTTTTATTTCTATTATCAGCATTTTTCTAGCGAATACTTGTCGATTCACTTACTGGAACCAATGCTAATTAAATTGAGGGATTCTGTGGAAGACTGAAAAATAAGGTAAGAGCAATAAACGAGTCACAAAAAGAACTCATCTTTAGACACCACGATAAATATAAATGGAGAAGTCGGTCTAACTTAAAATCTGCGACTCCTTATTATAATTTGGAGGTATTTTTTCAAGTCACATTTGGGAAAATATTCTGTTTAATATGCTTCATCATTATTCTTTGTATTTCTCTTGTAAATAAACGTCATTTTTATGCAGCAACCTCTGTTTCTTCGGATTAGTTGTCCCAGGATCAGTCAGTTTTACTCATTCCAAGGATCTTTATTGTTTAATGTTCACTCCATTGGTTTTCTTGCCTTCTTGTATTACCATATATGATATGAAGCATATCAGAGATTGTGATCCTTAGTGTATTTTTGATTTCATAACGAAATCCTTGTAAAATATTCACCCTGAACGGTGTAATTTATTAATTATGAATTTTAATTATCAACAACACTTCTTGTTTGAAAAACTACCATATTCACGTCCACTGTGCATAAAGTGTTCATGGAGACTTTTGCATTTAGTAAACTGTTTACCTGATAAGTTTATTTTGGTTTTTATTTAAGGATCATGGTGATCATTGGAGACGAATAAACGATTTAGTTGAAACTTCTAATCCACTTGTATTAGAAGATCAGTCATCGAGACGCTTATCCCAGGTTAGTGAAGAATAATTTGGGTTATTTTTATAAATAAAGACAGTATGAAATGATTTGTCAATTCAGTGGAAACTATAGACAATCGTTTAGATCTTGTGGCAAAGACATATATAGAAAACAAACCCTGAAATAAGAAGATTACAACTAACGTAAATTCATCCAAATCATTCAAATTTTCTGGGTTTATTGTGATGAGTGAATTTCCCCAATGTAAAGTGAATGCTCATAGATGACACTGGTTAGCAGTGGCGTTATTTTACGCCAAATGACAGGAGTTATAGTTCAAGAACCCTGGAATTTATACCCAATGGTTCACCAGTCAGGAGGCTTCCTTGGTAGTCTGAAGGTACTTTAGTGTGACTGTTGATAAGTACTGCTGAAGAGTTCCGAAACTACGGTGAAATAGCCCTCCAATGTCTCTTAGTTTTTATTGTGTGCTAAGCCTATTCCTTCCCTCTCACTTGTTTTATACATTGTCGTTTATTAAAGACTATGAAGGATATTTTGTCTAAGGATGGATCTCTTGAGAGTTTCATCAAGAAATACTCCAAATAAATGAACCCTAGTAAAACTATCCAAACAGTTCCGAAGAAATCGGTCTATATCAATTTGCCGTTCAAAGGAGACAATATACAAGATTCGGTCAAGCGAAGACTCGATAAAGCTATCAAGAGGACTTATTATGTTGTAAAACTCGTCTTCCTTAAAACCAACAAGCGGTTGCCTCAACAATCTGGGAAATACCAGTCGCCAATCCTCTACACCTCAAACTGAGTATATCAGTTTGAGTGCATTTGTGGGAGCAAATATACAGGTAGTATACAAAGGGGATTGTCTACTCACATGACGGAACATTTTCCAGGGAGGCTGAGAACAGCTGGACTCAAAGTGCAAAGAGGTACGATAAAAAAGCATCTTGTGGACTACGGAAATGATATTGACGCTGAATTAATCACTCAGTGTTGTAAGAGGACAAGCAAACAGGAAAATGCATGTAACTGCTGAGGCTTGTGCATTTAGAGTTTATAAATCAGTATTCTGTGTGCAAAAGGAAATGGTAGTCACTCTGAATCTACCATAGTAATAATATTCCACTTATCAACTGCTGGGATTATTAATACTTTATTTTACCTCTTTTTATTATTCCTAATTCATTTGAAACTATCTTTTATCATTACCACTATCTTAACTCGTTTTAACATTATCATTATTATCATTACTATTACTTTTACCTTCACTATTATCATCAATATTATTCAGCTCACAATTCTTATATATTCAATTTCTTTCTCTGATAACTAATTGTTTATTTAAGTGATGCAATTGAACCGTAATGGATTTTATTTTAATCTGAGTCTCTCATACTTCCTTCCCCTTACCTATTAGAACATCGCATGATAAAACATTCACACCTAACATTTTACGTGACTGATTCAATGTAGTTTATTCGCTAACCAGTCTTATATCCCCCAGTGTAATTCTTATTGCTTATATATATACATCCCTGTGTGGATAGCTGAAGTGGTCTACCTTACATAATAATCTTTGCTTATTATTATTGTTCCCTTGGGTTCCTAGTGGAAAATAGGGCTTCAACTACACGTCTCCACTTGCTTCTGTCTTCTGCTGTACTTTTCACCTGCGTCCATGTTAGTCCTTACTGTTTCAGTTCCTCATCACACGATCTCCTCCATGTCACCCTTGGACGTCTCACTACTCGCCGCTTCCATTTTGGGTTCCACTCGAGCCATGGCCCGACAGGCGATGTCACCCAGCGGTCTCCTCAGGGAGTGTCCAATCCATCTCCACTTCTTTCTCCTGCATATTCGTTGGCCGATTGGTTCTTGTTCTGTCTCTTCCAATAGTCTCTTGTTGGTTCTTGTTCTTTCTGGCCATCTGACCTTGAGTATAGAGCGAAGACAGTTGTTGATAAAGGTGTGCAACAGGCTGTTGGAAATATTCTTTGTGGCCAGCCAAGTTTCTGATCCATCCGTATAGAAGAACTGACTGACTTGACGTTTGTATTGAAAATCCGAATCGCTTTGTTGTTGATGCTGAGTTGAGTGACGAAGATTTCCAGATTGGTTTCAGGTTGATGAATGTGTTTCTCGCCTTCCCGATTCTCGATTTGACATCCTCGTCCGTTCCTGTCTCCTGTAGTTAAGACAATGCTCCCTACCTGGATAAGTGAATGAAGTAACCTCTTTCACCAAATCCCTCCCGTTGATGATGATTGGCGTTGGATGTTGTTGTTGTTGTTGGTTGTTTATTTTCATAACCTCCGTCTTGTCTATGTTCACCTGGAGTCCTATCTTCTCTGGCTGCTTCTCCGACCAGTTTGTCGGTTTTTGCTTGTAAGTCTTCGATTTTGTATGACATCAAACAAAAATCATCCGCGAAATCCAGGTGTTCTAGGTTCTTCACGTCAGTGGTCCAGGATATCCCTGTCTTCTCGTTTCCCACTGTCTGACGCATAATCCAGTCCACCTCAATTAGGAATATCATTGGTGATAATAAGCACCCTTGTCTGACTCCTGTGTTTACTCCAAACGCCTCGCTGAGTTTTCAGTTGTGGATCACTTGACATGTGCCGTTGTCGTACAGATGTTGAATAAGGTTGATGAATATTTGGGGTACGCCGTATTACTCGAGTAGTTTCCAAATTACTTCGTGGTCAACGTTGTCGAAGGCCTTGTCAAAGTCTGTAAAGTTGAGGTAGAGGTTTGATTGCCATTCCATGCTTTGTTCGATAATGATGAGTAGAGTTGCAATTTGGTCAGAACATGATTTGCCTTTCCTGAATCCAGCTTGTTCTGGTCGGAATTCTGTATCCAGTGCGTCCTTTATCGTCTCCAGGATGATGCGACTCAGTATTTTACTTGGCGTCGACAGCAGCATGATTCTTCGCCAGTTCTTGCAGAGTCCTAAGTCGCTCTTCTTTGGTAGTTTCACAAGGTAACCTTTCCTCCAGTCAGTAAGCACCTTTCCCTCCTTCCAGACCTTTTGCAGTAATGGAGCGAGCATATCTGCTGTCGTCTCCGGGTCCGCTTTCAGTGCTGCTGCTTGCTTTAAATTCTTATCGGGAAGTAAATATTTTCCCTCAATATCTGATTCCTAAATTTTACCAGAGATCTAGTAAAGACCCTCAGATATAGAGCCAGATCTATTTGTTTTCAGAAGATGTAATTGAAGACGAATTTAAGGTTGTGTATGACACATTAACTAGAAACAGCTACCATGGAAACTTCCTCACCAAACACACTGCTTAGACTGCAAGAAAGAATTGTTCTGCATCTGTGAACAAGATGCCTCTGTAAATACAACTACAATCCAACGAGGATATTTCAAGTGAAGCAATAATCAACAATTGTTTGAGAAAATCCATTCAAAGAACGCTGAATGCTGGTGAGCTGTAACCTATATTTTGAACACAAACATTTGGAATTCCTCAAATGAAAGGTGAAGTACCTAGTCTAGCCACCACTAATTGTATCTACCAATTCGTTGCAATTGCCACTGCAATACACCTAAAACAGTCGGAGCTCTGTGTGTGAAAGAAGCATGGCCAGCTAGCCACTATTGCCATCCTGACCAACCAGCTGTCGAACCTAAAAATTCATATATTCTGTGTTACTTCCCTTAATTTGTCTGATATTCAGTCAGTTTAGTTTGCATCGATGGCATAGCGGTTAAGACTCTCGCCGACCATGCAAATGGTCCGGTGTTCTATGCCCTACCAACGCCCACCTGATATCAATTGGTCGGCTTGCAAAATTTGGGCTACCGATTTCACATGCTGAAAATTTCATACTTGTATCGAAAATACGGTGTAGAATCAAGCTGTAGTATAAAAAGAAATATTAGTATATGTATATATATATATATCGCTGTTACTGATGCTTTGAAATTTAATCAGTCTGCCGTTGCTACTGATCCAATGTAATTTCAAATAGCATTGATGTTGTAAATAAGAATACTTCTTTGATTATTCCTGTCATTTAAATGTGGAATTTCATTGATAAGAAGTTATCGAAGAGAATATTATCTGTTCATTAGGCAGTCTTTTTTTTCCTTCACGTTCCCCAGTGGAACATAGGGCTTCAAGCTAGAGGCTTGAAGTTTCTGTAGCAGTGTTTATTTTTACAGGATGGGGTTGCCAGCCTCATGCCCAACCTTTCCTCTTTACCAGTACTATTTCTGGTTTAGCGAGGTAAAGGAGTGCGTCGGCCGGAAATCGAACGCCAGACCATGTGCATGGTCGGCGAGCGTCCTAACCACTATGCCACCGACGCGCAGGCAATATTTTAAATATAACTATTAATCTAAAGGGCTATCATTAAGGTTTCGAGGTCAGATTTTGGTCAACTTTACAGTTGGTTAAAACTAGATAAGAATTAGAGCTGAATTAGGACATTGGCTTTTGAAGAAAGCTTTTTCTTCAGGTTATTAAACAGCTCTTGTTAGTGCCTTCTAGTCAATTTCGCTGCTATAAATGCGAATCTTTAAAAGCTGCCTCAACCTCACTGGTTTTCGATACAATATATAAAAAAAATCAATTTATGCAAAGGATATACTCAAATGCAGTGAAGAAGATGGATTTAAGAACAGAAGGTTGGAAATGTTGTAGTGTATATAACCAGATTTTTAATATGGAAATGTATACAAAAAATGAAGAGTGAAAATAATCATCTAAATCAGGAAATTTCTGAAATTGCTATGTAATACTGTGTTAGGATACATCCAAAATACGGTACTACATCAATGTGTAAATTTTTATTATTATTATTATTGTTCCTTTGGATTCCGAGGGGAACATAGGGCTTCAACAGAAAATTTCCATTTCACCATGTCCTCTACAGTCCTCTCTAGCTGGCTTAACGATTGCCCCACACACCCTCTCACCTCCTCCTCACACGATCTTCTCCTTGTGACACTAGCACGCTTAACTAGTTGTTTCTCAGTCCGGTTCCACTCAAATGACGGCCTGGCGTGTGACTTCACCCAACGGTCTCCTCAGCGTGTGTCTGATCCACCTCTTTTTTCTCCGGAATATTTCTTGACCAATAGGTTCTCGCTTGTTGGTTCATTGCCAGAGTGAGTATCTTGTTACTGATTCTTTCTGGTCGTCTGATCTTGCATATCAAGTAGAGTGGAGAGCTGTTGATTAAAGTTTACAGCTTGCTGGAAATCTTTATTGTGACGCACCCATTTCTAAACTATATAGAAAAAGTTGTCTTGATATCCTTATCCGTGCCGTCACCAGTAATTTTAAAAGACTCTGCCTAGAGGGAGTGACGTCATTCAAATTTCTCCTGTTGGTAGTGATTGTTACTTGTTGTTTTGTTGCTATTATTGGCTGATTATCTTCATCACGTCCGTCTTCTATATGTTTACTTAAAGTCCTGTCTTCGCCGTCTGCTTCTCCTACCATTTTGTTGGTATCCACCTGTAAGTCTTTGAGATTATGTGAAATTAGACATAAGTCGTCTACGAAGTCGAACTCGTCTAGAGTCCTCATAGTCAGCCCGAAAGCATTTCTGTCTTCTCAGTCCAAAGCACAGCCTACCTCATCATCACAGTTAGGAGTATCATCGATGAAAATTAGGTGAACAGCCTTGTCTCACTTCTATCTTCACGTCTAAGGCAGGCTTCACTGAGTTTTCCGTTGTGGGTCACTTGATATGTGGCGCTGCCATATAACACTATCCAGCATGGTTGAGAAAAGGCAATAGTGGTGCAATAAGGAGTACGATAATTGAACACCTGGTTAACACTGATCATTCCATTTCAACAAACGCCTCCTTCAAAGTAATCTACAAAGTCAAGAACAACCTATCAAAGGCGATACGGTTTCGCCTTCTTTGTATAGCTGAAGCTCTGGCCATTCACATAGAAAAACCGGAGCTGTGCATACAAAAGAGAATTACTAAACCACTTCTACTGTCTTGGTAACAACTTTTTTGATTTGATTTGTTTTTTTGATTTTGATGACTTAATTTTGTTTCTTTGCCTGTTCTTTAATTGCTTATAATTCATGTATTCATTTAGATCTCTTACGTAATTTCGTATTATCTTCTTTGTTCCTATGTGCATCCTGAGTAAAAGTCACTCGTCAAACTATTCATATCATTACATAACTTCTTTTAACAACTGTTTGTGACAACTCATCACCTCTGTTACTACCCTAATTTATTAACACCTAATTTTCTTGACTGATTTCGTATTACGTAACTCCAATTACCAATCTTCGCCTGTTTAGTTTAGTTAAAATAACTATGACTAATTGTAATTTTGTTTGACAATCTTAATGTACACATACATACAAAATAACACATGTATATTTGCGATTGTACAGCTAAGAAAATGAATTCGCTGAAAAGAGACTCTTCGCTGATCTACGTGTTTTGTTTTCATTAATGCCATATATCTGTTGAATGAAATTGATAAAGATTTGGGGAAATATACTCCGCTGTGTTGAAATAGTTTCCAAATTACTTCTTGATCAATGCTGGATAAGAAAATTAAGTAAAAATTTATAAGAATCAAACCGTGAGATGTCTGCACTAAGTGCCATCACTTAAAAAAACAACACCACTACTTCAGTCCACTTATGTTTCAAAGCTTGGAACCATAATATGTTCTCTATTCGGATACACAAAAGAATGAAAAATATTCCAGCAGCTATTAATGTCTAAATTTGACAGAGATTTTATAAAATGACAGAAATAAATTACGAACAGTAAGGTTCACCAGGTTCGGTATGGGGATATTCCATTACCAGCGAATGACAGTGGATAACAAAAAACGTTTGTCGGGGTATAACGGAAGTTAGAATTTCAATGCAATCACCAGCGATGATGCCCAGTGGATGGGTCGAATCTCGCCGCGATGCAGTACTACCTAAAGTAATATTATTTGTAATAATGATAATGATCAATTTATTCCAAAAATAATTATTATACAGAATCACGGAATATACACATTTAATCATAGGGAATAAAAAGACAGTAGCAGCGAAGAAAATTTTCTTTTCGAGGAAGTCATCATCTAGGCTGTACATTCGTGTATTTATACCAAATGGATGGGAAAGTTCCAGAATAATTTCCGGTTAGGGGTCAAATTAATAAAAATTAAAATTAGGAATTCGAATGCCATAATAAACAGGGGGGCGGATAAAACTCAAACAATGTAGCGTAATAACCAAGAAGATTGACATTGTGCAATTGGGGGTTAGAAATGTAGAAATAACAAAATATACAGGATGTTTGGATAAAAAACTAATATGATGAATAATTCTAGTGGGAAGCCGTGACCAGTAGGGTACAGCAGGTTGGAGATGAGGCAGTAACTCATCTGAGAAGACATTGCGAAATGGTCGCGCTATGTCGTGAATTGGCAGAAGTTAGAATTCAAGGACCATTGGATCGGGTCCCAGTGGCTCAATGGTCTACGAGCTCGCCTTGTAACCAGAAGGTCCTGGGTTCGAATCCCGGTGGGTGCGTACTGCTGATGAGTCCCAAACTAGGACGAAACAGCTGTCCAGTACTCCCAGGTTTTCCAGTGGTTCTCTAACTGATGTCAGCTCATGATGAAATCCTCCACGCAATCAAACAAAATCCCTACAAAACCAATACTTGATGAATAATTGTTTATGCAATCAGGGATTAAATATGTAGAAATAGTAAAATGACAAAATAAACAGGAAGTGTGGATATGAAAATATGGTAGTGTAGACAGGGATTAGCAAAAACTTAAAATAACATGAATAGACAGGAAGTTTAGATAAGAAAGGCGATGGGATGGTCATTATTAAAAAATTTACCTGTTTATGATGGCTATGGCAGGGACAGGGGTTGGACGTAATTCTTTTGGATACAAAGAGTGGGTTTGAGTTTTTGGACAGCTAACGCCTCAGCTATGCCCAAATGTCTTGATTTCACTCCCTTTGATAGGTTTCATTGAATCTTGTATATTACTTTGAAGGATTTTTCGAAAGGCGCTGAATGTCCTGAGTTGACCAGATGTTCTGTCACTGAACTGTATACACGTTTTTGGTCTGCTTTTACTAGCCAAGCTGGGTAGTGTTCGCGAGCGCGTTTTCCAAGTCGGCGCATGGTACGGCCGATGTACTCAGCTCCGCAAGAGCAAATAAACTGGTATATGTCTCTTTTCTGTCATTTGTCTCTTCACACAAAATTCGTGTGAAACATGGTAAGACTTAATTTTTATATTTTGCTGCACCAGCATAAACATTCATGAAAATTCTTCTGGTTTACCCCGAAGAGGCACAAAGAAAAATGTGAGAGTAAAGATGATGTCCAGTGTCAGACAAGACAACTTTAGCTAACTGCTTGCAAGAATTCAAATACCCATCGACAAGAACAATGTCAGTTAGTTCTGTCCTATTTACAACCTTCAATGGTCTATGTAATAGGACACAGTTGTTTTTGAGAAGTCCAGGGAAGAACAAAGAGGAACAATGAAGGAGAATGGGCAGAATACATGAATCAATAGATTAAAAGAGAAGAGGTTGAGTTATGCCGACAGAAAGTCTCAACATCTTTATGTGATAAGTCAAACGAAAAATTTGCTTAGAAATCAACAAGATATGAGACGACCAACAGAGATTCTAGTAGAAACTGATGTCGAGATAGGAGATATTAGATGTACTCTGTCTTTTTGTGTGTGTCTCTATCACAGTGCCATTGATATTACAAAAATTCAAGGGACTGAATCAGTCAGGTTACGCAAGTGTTTGTCGCATCTGACATCTGACATTTAGATGGATTCATTTTAATACCATTTAGGAGAGACCACTTATCAACTTCAGACAAGAATCTTTTCACATCAGAACAATCCAATGCAGAAATTACTAGGACAGAAATTGTCAAGTCATCGGCATATTTAATGAAATTAGCTTTGCAATGATATGTAAGGAAAGTCATGCAAAAAGAAGAAAAAAATAAGGAATGATGAGAGCACACAGTGACTTGAAGCATACCAATTTCTGTCAGTAACAAAGTGGGGCGCTTCCTATTCAAAACAGTTTGTTGTTTTCCACCCGACAAATAAGAAGACAGCCAGCCACCTTATGACGCAAAACTTAATGCGTGCTGAAATCAGCTTGCTTGGTATAAGAATCCTGGAAATAGACTAAAAATCAACAGTCTAGTCTTAGAAGGGGGCCCGACTCAAAACAATATTGTGATGGAGTACAATAATAGAATCTAATGTGATTCTACCGCATTTGTAAGCAAAGTGCTTTTGGTCACTTTTAGATTTCAATGACGATTTATGAACTCCAGTCTGCATACTTTTTTAGCACTCTGTATACTAATGTTAAACATTGTTCTTTTTCCATCTAGGCGTCTGAAAGCAGTGGAAAACATGGATCAGGATCTCTGTCCCAACAGTCACGTAAATCTACTGTAAATCATTTAAGTAGGGTAAGAGATTATATATATATATATATCAGAACAAAATATTTAGAGCGAACAATTGTTTTCAATAAATTCTTCTTCAGCCTCTACAATTATAAGTCCATTAATTTAAGCATTCAGTAGCCAGTAAAGGCAAATTAGAATCATATCAGAAAGTGTATTGTGGAATAAATATAAGATGGGATGGAACAATAGTCAGATAGTTTTTTAATAATATGCATGATCAATGAGAACATGGGATAAAATGAGATGAAGTAATTTAATTTAATGATGTGTGTATATATATAAATATAGTCAACAGAAAATACAGGTTTCGAGAGTGTGTGTAATCAGGGTGTGTGAGACAATATGAAAATAAACCAACGAATGGGGCGGACTAGACATAAGTTCAAGTATATATAAATATATATTTGTCCGTCGGTGGCACAGCGGTTAGGACGCTCGCTGACCATGCACATGGTCCGGGGTTTGGTCTCCGGCCGACGCACTCCCAAACCTCGCTAAGCTAGAAATAATGCTGGTGAAGATGAAAGGTTGAGCATGAGGCTAGCAACCCCATCCTGTAAAAATAAACACTGCTACAGAAACTTCAAGCCACTAGCTTGAAGCCCTATGTTCCACTGGGAAACGTGAAGGAATAAAAAAAGATTATAACCTAAATTAGAGTGCACATGTTAATTTAAACTTATGAGAAAGAATAAGAGAAGCTGTTATATTGCATGGAGGATTTCATCAAGAGCTGACATCAGTTAGAGAGCCATTGGAAAACCTGGGAGTACTGGACAACTGTTTCGTCCTAGTTTGGGACTCTTCATCAGTACGCACCCACCGCAAGGGTTCGAAACCAGGACCTTCTGGTTACAAGGCGAGCTCGTAGACCATTGAGCCACTGGGACCCAATCCAATGGTCCTTGAATTCTAACTTATGACAATTCACGACATAGCGCGACCATTTCTCATTGTCTTCTTCGATGAGTTGCCACCTCATCTTCAACCTGCTATACCCTACTGGTCACGGCTTCCCACTTGAACCCCAGGTTAACTGCCTGAATAGGGCCAGTCACTAGTGAGCATCAGATTAGTTTTCAAGTATTGGTTTTTGTAGTGATTTTGTTTGATTGCATGGAGGATTTCATCATGAGCTGACATCCTGGTGGGTGCGTACTGATGAAGAGTCCCAAACTAGAACGAAAGAGTTGTCCAGTACTCCCAGGTTTTCCAGTGGTTCTCTAACTGATGTCAGCTCGTGATGAAATCCTCCATGCAATAAAACAAAATCCCTACAAAAACCAATACTTGAAAACTGTTATAATTTGATCAATCCAAAGAAAGAATATTCTCATCGACTCGAATGTTTCTTTTGATGAAATAATTTTCTCTGTCATAATTTTTCATCAGTAAATACCACTTTTCAGGGTTGCCGCATTATCTAAAGCGATTGGCTTAATTGCAAAGATTTCAATATCTTTTTGGGCAACATGTTGAATGGTAACTGAAAGATAGAGTGAGTGTTCTGAATACCCTTGGATGAACTTGAACGTGGCTTGTTGACTCCGAAGATTTATTTAATCCTCTTCTTCACTGGTATTATCATTAGATAGTCACAACAGACCTATTGACGTAGATCATTCCTATCACAAAGTTAAAAATAAATAGAAAGGATCATAGATTAACTATCTGGTCAACAAAAAACTGTCGGTACTAATACAAGGGGATAAGAAAATATTTGGAGACAAACAGCCATGTTCATTTGCAATTAAAAGTGTTCTCTGAGCTGGTTGGTTTAGTTGCGAAGCTTTCGTCGTCCTTCTGGACAACATCTTCAGCGCCATATTTAGCACAAAGTGAAATGATTTAAATTTCTTCATGCGTGATGTAATTGCGTCTCCTGGTTACTATCTTTACATATGTATTGACCATTTTCTATTGACTTGGATTTTAAACTTTTTGGTCACCTGATTTACTTTTTATTAGTTGGTATATTTCATCTACATTAACATGCTTGTTAATTGCATTTTCGCTTGAGTACCAGGCTTCGAGGAATTCTCTGGCAATTTTCGTGTTTCCTCTGTTTAAGATTTTGACATTATCCCAATCAAATTGATGACCATAAGTGTCTATATGCATTGATACTAAAGAATACATATCATGTCTTTTCACGGCCATGTTCATTTTTATCAGGAGCATGACCTGTCTGAAGCAGTTTCACAGTTGGCATCCAGGTATTGCACTGATGAAGTCAGTCACCAGCAGATATGCATATTGATCAAGTATGGATACTGACATAAAAGATTTCAATAACCGCTGTCACAGGTACCAAGCTACAGCTAAAAATTCACCCCACGAGGCATCACTACCATTTTCCTGACTCCATGAGGATCTTGGACGCCTATTCATAATGGTCGTAGGTAGTACCAGTTGCCACGCCCCAAACAGCAACCCCAGGAAAAAATCTTCACAAGTCTTGGCACACCAGAATGCACTGTATCTGACAACAGGAGTCCGATTCACCTTGAAAGTGTTCCAGGAATTCTATAAGGAAAACGGTATACAACACATGCGGAGACCACCTTACTACCCTTAGTCCAGAGGCCAGGTAGGAAGATCTGTAGACACCTTCGAAAGGGCTTTAGTGAAGGCGGTTGACGGGCTAAACTGGAAACCAAACACAACTTCCCCTTCGCATATCACACCACACTATTGGTTGTGAATTTAACACAAACTGCGTGTGTAATATAAACGTCAAGTAATAATTATAAATTTTCAGTTGTCACAACTTGACATACACAGCAGAGAAAGATGTCAACTTATCTCTTTTTTTAATGTCCTGCTAACAAGAAGGACAAAACAGCATTATAAAGAGGAATGTTTTTTCCAGGAAAAGATCATGGGTTGGTCAATACACCCATTTCAGGTCGTTTGTTCATCTTTCATACAAACGAAGTATCATCAGTACCCTGATGTTTCGTGCTAGGAAAATCTGCACAACCGACACCCTTGACGATAGAATAAGGGAAATAGAAAATTTAATATATGAGAATGGATATCTTGAATAACTGTCGAAGTCTCCATGGTTAGAATAGATGGAAAGATATGCCTGCAAACTATGGGGGAGAAACGTGTATATATATACATCATTTTATTGTTCAGATCAAACACAGCCAGCGAATTGCTAACATCGAAACTCCAAAAATAGTCAGACAAGGATGCTTATTATCACCAATGATATTCCTAATTTTGGTGGACTGGATTATGCGTCAGACAGTGGGAAACGAGAAGACATGGATATCCTGAACCACCGACGTGAAGTACCTAGAAGACCTGGACTTCGCGCGTGGATGATTTATGTTTGATGTCACACAAAATCGAAGACTTACAAGTGAAAACCGAAAAACTCGTCAAAGAAGCAGAAAAGACAGGACTCCAGGTGAAAATAGACAAGACGGAGGTTATGAAAATAACCAACCACCAACAACAACAACAACAACAACAGCAACATACAGCACCAATCACTATCAACAGGAGGGATTTGAAAGAGGCTTCTTCATTCACTTATCTAGGGAGGGAGCATTGTCTCAACTACAGGAGACAGGAACGGACGAGGATGTCAAATCGAGAATCGGGAAGGCAAGAAACACATTCATCAACCTGAAACCAAGCTGAAAATCTTCCACTGTCACTCAACTCTGCATCAACAACAAAATGATTAGGATTTTCAATACAAACGTCAAGTCAGTCAGTTCTTCTATACGGATGGATCAGAAACTTGGCGGGTGACAAACAATATTTCCAACAGCCTGTTGCAGACCTTTATCAACAGCTGTCTTCGTTCTATACTCAAGGTCAGATGGCCGGCCGGAAAGAATCACCAACAAGAAACTATGGGAAGAAACAAAACAAGAACCAATCGCCCAACAAATATGCAGGAGAAAGAAGTGGAGATGGATTGGACACTCGCTGAGGAGGCCGTTGGGTGACATCGCGCGTCAGGCCAGTGCTCGAGTGGAACTCGAAAGAGAAGCGGTGAGTGGGACGTCCAAGTGTGACATGGAGGAGATCATGTGAAGAAGATTTGAAACAGTATGGACTAACATGGATGCAAGTGAAAAGTACAGCAGAAGACAGAAGCAAGTGGAGACGTGCAGTTGAAGCCCTATTTTCCACTAGGAACCCAAGAGAACAATAATAATAAACTCCCAAAATAAGTTGCTGAAACATATTTCGCCCCAACACCATGTTTAAAATTCACCACTCGTTGAAAAATTCCATTACAAGTGAAGGATAAGCTACCGAGTCTGGCCACCTCAGTGTGCATTTATATATTTGACTGTTGTGGCTAAAATTTATTTTTACAAAGTCTCACAGTGTTTGTCATACAGTAATATTTACGGATGACAGCGTTTCCAGCACAATTTATTGCTACTCATAATCATATCAAGGCATTACTCACACAACTTCGTTTATATAATTCCATTGCTTTTCATCGCTTGATTTGATTGGTAGTAGTATTTTGCATATTTCCGGTATGAATGATGAGTCATTCCTATTGTACGTGTTGGGTGTAGATTCACTCGATGAACCAGGATTCAGTAATCAAACTCTTTCGCTCTCCACTTACCTATATTACTTCTCAGAATTTTAACCCTCTCCCACCCTAGTGTGTGGTTGTGTGTTAATGCATGCAGTGCAATGCAGTGCTGAGCTTTTTCCTAAATTACTGATCATCTTGGAGTCAACCATTCTAACCTTAGCTAAATTCTTATATTTCGACAATCTGACTACGCCTTATCTACTAGTTTGACCTATACAGTTGACCTACCTCACAGTCATTGCAAGGTATTTTGTAAATTATATTACTTTGTTGAATATTACTGTATAACACTGTGAGACTTTATCAGAATAAATTTTACCCAAAATGGAATTATACTCTACCACAGTGCACAAGTTCTATTCTTTTATCAATATTTGACTGTTGCTGCGCAGACGGTTATATAGGTAGAATGACTTGTCAAACACACTGTTGCCTTCTTCAGCAATGTCTAACATGGTGGGTTAAAGGAGTCGTAAAGTCCATCAGGAGTTCCATACTGGTACGTACATCTTGTGGAAACTGACCACAAGATTGATAAAAATTCAGCTTTTACAATTCTATACATGGTGCCACCTCAAATTCCCAAGTTTTTATGCCTTCGATTACTTAGCATCACTGAGGCAGTCGTCATAAATTCATTTTTCAGTCCAACCTTTGTGTTTATAAAAAGTTTGTTCAATTCCTCTCCCTCCCATGACCTTCAACCCCGACCTAGAAAAGCAGTCTTGGTGAGAACGGGTAACCGTAAATATTATTTATATTTGCACTGTTAACTTCATCATTGACATAGTATTGTGTTGCGTTGGTGGCACAGTGGTTAGGACTCTTGCTGACCATGCATGTGGTCAGGGGTTCGACTCTCTGCCGACGCACACCTGATATCTATGGTCGGCCTGCAAAATTTCGGCTACCCATATCACATGCTGAAAATTCCATACCTGTACCTAAAAATATATACTGTGTGGAATAAATCTGTCATCAAAAAATTAAAAAAATGCGACTCAGTTGCATATTGTAATCTCAGTTTCACAATTTACTATTATTATTACTATTCTACCTACATTTGCCTTCATCCTATTTGGTTTTGTTGATCCACATTGTTTCAAAAGTTTATAAATGATATTTTATAATGTAATTGTAAAGCCTGAAGAGAATTTACGGGAAATACGTATTTCGATAGAGAGAGAAAGACCAGATTTGCAGTATAAAATGATATCATTCTATTTCACAGGCTCTCATCAGCTGCAAACTACCTGAAATTACAATGGTTAAAAATAATAACATTTCATACTTCAATGTTTGAAAGGTGATGATAAGAAAGCGAAGTATCCAACAGTTGAAAAGAAGAAAGTGTTCATTCGCCTTCCATACAAAGGAGAAGCAGTATCACAAAAGATTGAAAAAAGGATGAAAGAAGCAATGAAGAGATGCTTCCATGCACCTAGCTGGTGACACTATACAGCACTACATGCTCTATAAGCCAATCGAAACAAGACAAGTACCCTGCTGATGTTACCTTTAACTGCATTTATAAATTTACGTGCACCTGCGGGAGAAAGTTCACTGGAAGGACGGAAAGAATGGCTTCCATCCGGTTTTCAGAGCATATTCCAATAAACTGATGCTTAAAAGGAAGCAGATATTTACGAAATGCAATTACCAGACATCTTGTGGATGCGGGTCATTTTCCAAATCCTTCAAAATATTAGGCATACAAAGGACAGCGAATCTACTACGATTTGCTGAAGTAATTAAAATCGAACGCCTCAGACCAAACTTATGCACACAGAAAGATAGTGTAGTCAATCTATCACTCCTTTGTGAGCTGAGCTCGCTAAGAAAGTTTTCGATTTGATGAATTTTGCCCTTCTTGAGTTACCATGTTAACGTACAAACTAACACTGTTTATTAGATTTTTCTGTTTTCTGTCTTCTCTCACTCCCCCCTTTTTTTCATAGTTTGATCGTATATAAACTGATGGTAACTTAAATGAAAAAATGTAATACTTATAATCCAGATGCCTTCATCTTATAATTTTTTCTCTAATACCTTTCAAACACTGAAGTATGAAATGTTATTATTTGTAACCACTGTAATTTCACCAGGTAGTTTGCAGCTGATGAGAACCTGTGAAATAGAATGATAATATCATTTTATACTGCGAATTTGATCTTTCTTTCACTATAACAAAGGTTTTCTGTATTTCCCAGTGAATGAAAAACAAAACGATATTGTTGTTTTTACTAACCTTTCGCTATTTAATGCTAATAGACATTTGTAAAAAATTATATTTGCAAAATCTCAGCGATATTGAAATGAGTAATTCCAACGTTAAGAAATGTTTTACATCTGTTTACAAACACACACATACACACTCTCTTTAAGTGTTTAACAAAGGTAGACCAATATTTCTAAGTCCGAGGTCAAATTCTGATCACAGCTCATACAATTTTGTTTATTATATTTGTTAATACTTGTTTTATGAATCATGATTGGACAAATTTTTAAAAACAAAAGATGTGCCTTTTATAAATAAAACCTCTGTTATGTTAATTTTGATTAATTTCCCTGAAGAAGTTCGGACCAGATTGGCGAACGAAACGTTGGAATTACTCATTTCAATATCGTTGAGATATTACAAATATAATTTTTTACAAATGTCTACTTCTCACTCGGCGCCCAAATATTTTAGAACTATCCTGTCAAATCTTGACGACAGTTCATTTGAATTAATGCTAATAGCTTTATCAAAGTATCATTAAACCGGAATTTATAAAATCTCAGCATATACCAAATGCCCAAATTTTTTCAAACTGTTAAAAGTGAACTTGGTTTCGATATATATGTAAATTGGTCTTTCTTTCTCTATCGAAATTTATCTAGGGAACCCAATGTATAAAATACGTATTTGTTTGCTTAAATGGTGTTCTGTAAACCTGATGTGTTCAAGTATATTATTATTATTGTATCCGTTAATTCCTACAGGAACATAGGGTTTCAGCCGTGCGTCTCCATTGCGTTCGGTTCTCTGCTACAGTCTTCACTTGGCTCCAAGTCTGCCCACACGTTTTCATCTCCTCTTCACATGACCTCCTCCAAATCACCCCGCCCTCGCACTGACGACCAACTCGCCGCCGCTTCCCTTTCGGGTTCCACTCTAGCAATGGCTTGTCTAGTGATGTCACTTGATGGCTTGTTTCCTCAGAGTATGGCCAATCCATCTCCATTTCTTCCTGCCTATTTGTTTCACAATCGGTTCCTGCTGTGTTGGTTCGCTCATTGCCAGAGATCCCTCTCTTTTGCTGATCTTTTCTGGCCGGCCATCTGATCTTGAGTAGTATTGAGCGAAGACAACTGTTAATGAAGGTCTGTAGTTTGTTTGAGATGCTCTTTATGACGCGCAGTGCAAGTCTCTGATCCGTATGTTAAGTAGCACTGACTGACTTCACATTGGAGTTGAAAATCCGGATCTTATTTTTGATTCTGAGTGTTGTTGACCTCCACACAGACTTGAGAGTAGTGAAAGCTTGTCTTGCTTTTCCGATCCTCGCTGCTTTGATATCCTCGTCAGTTCCGTTCGCCTGTAGTTCAAACGATGCTTCCTATGTCGGTAGGTAAAGGAGGTTGTTTCTTTCAGGTTCCTTCCATTTATGCCGATCGTTGTCTGTTGTTGTTGTTGGCCAGAAATCTCCATCGCCTCTGTTTTCTCCATGTTCACCTGAAGTCCTTCCTCTCTTCGATGCTTCTTCTGCCAACTTGTTGCTTTTCATCGCTTGCATATCTTCCAGTTTGTGGGAAATCAGACATATATCATCGGCGAAGTCCAGATCCTCCAAGTTTCTTGTGTGGGTCCATTTTATGCCTGTTTCCTCATTGCCCACTGTTTGTTGCATTATCCAATCTGCTGCAATCAGGAAAATCATTGGCGATAGTAGGCAGCCTTGTCTTACTCCTGTCCTCACTTCGAAGGATTCCGTGAGTTTCCCATTGTGGATTACGTGGTATGGAGGATGGTAACGGATGTTGGGATGATTTTAAGGAGAGAACTTACCATCTAATAACAACTGATTTAGAACCTTTCGCAGTGTACATGTGAACCGAAACAAAGAATGCTCAAAATGGGGTCACAACCAGCTTGGATGCATACTGTCTAAAACAAAACTTGAAGAACTATAAGGATTCATTTGTGACTAGCACTTATTTTTCTCATTGTTTCGGCTGTGATTGGAAAAAAATAGGAGGGCTCCAGGGTTGAAGCCTTGCAGTTTCAGTAGCAGTGGATGGTGTTGCTTTCGCCGGGTGACGTTGCTAACCTAATCACTTCTCTTCTCTAAATTAATTATTAACTCCATATTAGAAGCTAGAAAAAATTCGGCTACTGCATTGCATTCACTTACATGTTAACACGAAACAGGGTAGGACAGGATAGAATTATTAAAAGGTAATATTAGTTAGGTGGAGAGAGAGGTTAATCACTGAATTTTTGTTTATCGATTCAACACCGCATACATGCAACTGAAATGACGCAACGCCTATTCTGAAGATATAGAAAGCTGTAACAAACAGCAAAGGGGAAAGGGAGAGTAAATCATAAAGCCTTCCTTTACGTTTCCAGTGGTGGTGTAAAGAAGACAAGATTGAGGAGACTGAAACGTATGGTACATATCTAAATTCGGAATACCATATTCTAAACCGGCCATTTGCACATCTTTACCACATCCTTGACGAATTGGTTGAATATCGTCTCATTCGATAGCTTCTTGGATTCTGCGTCATATGGCAACATTCTTCTCATGGTTCTCTTCTTTGATTGCTCTTTTCGGTGTGCCAAACATGTTGTTACTTCGTTTCTGATATACTACTTATATCGGATTATAAGTAGCACTCACCACAGTGGAACATAGGGTTTCAAGCTAGAGGCTTGAAGTTTTTGTAACAGTGGTGATTTTTTTTATAGGATGGGGTTGCTAGCCTCATGCCACCAACCTTCCCTCTTTACCAGTCTTAAGACTGGTTTGAAAATGCGTCGGCCGGGGATCGAACCCTGGGCCACCTGCATGGTCGGCGAGCACTCTACGGCTGTGCCACCGACGCACAAACTAGCTGGTATGATTATGGGCAATAAATTCAGCATGAAAAGTCATCCAGTTGTTAATACCGCATCACTGTGTGATGTTGGAAATATTTAAGTCATGAAAAATTCCCATTCGAACATTCATAGACAGAAGACAAGTAGTTTGGAGAAGAGTCTCTTTTCGGCGAATTCATTTTCATAGGTGTACAATCGCATATGTATATGGTTTGTCATTCCATCTCAACAAACGCCTCCTTCAAAGTAATTAATCTACAAAGTGAAGAACAACCTTCCAAAGACAGTACGATTCCGTCTTCGTTGCATCGCAGAAGCCCTAGCCATTAAGCTAGAGGAACCAGAACTGTGCATACAAAAGAAAATTATTCAACCACTTCTACTCCCATGGTAACAACTGTGTTAATTTGACTTAACTTTTCTTTGTTTGTTTGTTTGATTTGACTTGACTTTTGTTTGTTTGTATGCTTATTTTTCTACTTAAAACCCTTGTTTAATTTCGTATATTTTGTTTCCATGTACACCCTGAGTACAACTCTTTCATTAAACTATTCATGTTATCACGTAACTCTTCTTTAACAATCGTTTGTGACAACTCATCACTTTTGTTACTACTCTCTTATATCAACATCCAATTCATCTGAACTTACTAATTGTATTTTCGTTTGACAAATTTAATGTACACACACATACAAAACAACCATATATATTTGCGATTGTACAGCTATGAAAATGAATTCGCCGCTGAAAAGAGACTCTTCGCTGAACTACTTGTCTTCTGTCTATTAATGTTGGAAATAAACTTTCCTAATGTGATTACATTCTACAACAGTGGCCAAGTTCTACGCATCTACATTACTGTTGGCTAGTAAAATAGATGAGTTGAGGTTTAAACGTGTGTCAGCAAGGAAGGATGAACGTTCTACCACTTAACCACCGACGAATTTAGACTGGTACTTTACTTAGTTAATTTAATTTAAGTGTAATCATTCTATGTCTGATTGCTTTAAGTTGCCCAGGAGGTACAATGAGACAACATATGAGTATATATGCTTTCTTTAATTTTTGTTTTTCTATAGAAAACATCAAGAGGATCCGAAGAATTTCAAGAACTTGACATTTTCGATAGATACACAGAATTCGGTGGACTGAAAACTCATGAGGGCGAAACGCCAAGAACAAAAGAAATTGACACAGAAGTAAGTTATACTGTAACACATTGTACTGAATGCCTTTCAAGTAGAAATGAGTGAGGCACTCAAAAAATTATCAAATACTAACACATTATTTATTAAGTGTATTAAGTGTGTTTCAAAACAGCAAATTATATTGTCTTGAAGAGATAGACTCCTATTACAACAGACTTATGAAATTCCCCGTAGAATAGTCTAGATGGCATTTCCCCTGCTAATTAAGAAAGACTTTGTTATACTGCGAAGGGCGCTTAAAGCCGTCAGTAGGGCGAGTGGGGTGTTGCTAAACCAACTCGTTAATACTATTGTAGATAGACACTTGGATTCCTGCAACAAATTAGCAAATATTATCCTGTCGGACTCTGAACATCCTCTTCATACACAACTCTCTCCTTGCAACTAGAAGTCACTATAGAAGACTGTATGCTCGGACGACTAAGTAAAACAAAACTTAAAACAGTTAGTCCCTTCTATGAATTTTGATAGCGTTATTAGAAGACGGAGATTATCTGAAAAATGTGATGTATTTGCGCTATACATTTCGAACAATCTGATCACACATTTACTTGTCAAGTCAATATATATGGAAAAGATAAATTAAACAAAGTGACAAAAAAACGAGGAATTAAGAATAATTAACACAAACGTTTGGTAATCCAATCAAATAAGGATTACCAAGGTAGGTTAAGAGTAATAACAAACTGTTTTTTAATACACAAGGGGGGCTTAAGTTTATGAATGGCTATAGCCTCAGTGTATTTCAGTAAACGTCCTTGACCGTTTTTATTGATGACCTTAAAGGCTGAGTTAACATCAACCTTATGGTTCATCTCGATTAAATGTTTAGCTATAGACGAAGTTGGTAGTCTAGCACCTGCATCTATGGGCTTGTCACAATTCATCTGTTTTTCTAACCACTTCGGGATATGCTCTCCCACCCTTACATGCAAACCGCGATTACTCCTCCCTATGTATGTGTGACGACGCACACATGAAAATTGGTAAATTGTGTGGGATGTGTTATAATCACTTGTGCACTTTTGAGGTTTGCAGTGAAGCATATTTTTAGCCTTTTCCACAATTACAAGCTGGGCTGCATAGTAAGGTAATCTATAAAGACGGTCAAGGACGTTTACTGAAATACACTGAGGCTATAGCCATTCATAAACTTAAGCCCCCCTTGTGTATTAAAAAACAGTTTGTTATTACTCTTAACCTACCTTGGTAATCCTTATTTGATTGGATTACCAAACGTTTGTGTTAATTATTCTTAATTCCTCGTTTTTTTGTCACTTTGTTTAATCTAACTTTTCCATATATATTGACTTGACAAGTAAATGTGTGATCAGATTGTTCGAAATGTATGGCGCAAATACATCACATTTTTCAGATAATCTCCGTCTTCTAATAACGCTATCAAAACAGAAGCTCTACAACACCTTATTTAGCAAAGGTTTTATATGGTGAGAAAAGTGTAAGACAGGAAATTAACAACTTACTGAGGAACTCTAAGTAAATGGCATTGTTTTTGTTCTCACTATTACATTGTCGTTACTTTCACTTGATTTAATTTCGTATTCGTATTCTTATCGAACATTATTATTAATTTTCAATAGTTGGTATGTAAGGATTAGATCTGTTTTTACGGGTTGATCACGGATTGATATCAGTTAGAGAACTATTGAAAACCAGGGAATACTGGAAGTCTGTTTCATCCTACCTTGGCAATCATCGGCAGTACGCATCCATCACCAAGGTTTGAACCCAGAACCTTCCGGTTACAAGGCACGCTCGTACACCATTCAGCCACTGGGAACCGATTTAATGGCCTATAAATTCTAATTTCTACCAATTCGTCACCAGTGACGTCCATCCAGTCAATTGTGAGGATGGATGTCCCGCCGATGACGTTGGTTGGCGGTCGCACTAAATCGCGCATTGGTAGAAGTTAGAATTCATGTGCCACTGAATCGGATCCCAGTGCCTGATTCATCTACAAGCTTGACTTGTATCCAGAAGGTTCTGTGTTCGAATCCCGGTGGATACGTACTTCCGATGAGTCTCAATCTAAACGGATGAAAGAGATGTCTAGTACTCCTTGCTGATTTCCAATGATTCTCTAACTGATATCTAACCTTTGTCAAACTTGAAAATATTGAAACACAAAGAAATTTCGTAAAAAACAAATAAATGAAAATTATATATGTAAGCCATATAGAACTAAATAACAAGAATAAACATGTCTGATCTAAACCCATAAGACAGTTTGAACACTGCTCACTAAGATTAATACTCAACTATGATTTTCAATTAGCACATATCCTATGTTACCAAAGTAGGTTTAAACTAACTACTGTCTCCTTTTGGATATATAGATCCAGCTTCTTTAATCTCATTGAGCAGATTTCAGTAAAACTAAGAGCTTTTCTACTGCCTTGCTTACTCAACGTCATCGCATGATCATATGGGATGATATCCTGAGTACTAGATAGCCAACGGGGGAAGTGTGGGAGAGCAATGTGAACCAACAGACATCTTTCTGTGCTCCTGGTGTATTTGCTTCCACAAACACATGTACATTGGTGTACACATTTTGATGTGGTGAAGATCAGTGTCTTATCTCCGCCCTTTTCTTACAATATCCCCTTTGTTGTGTTTATGAACAACATATCAGCTGCATAAATAACACTGTTTGTAGAGTATGCAGCTGACGAGTCCTACCAGAATTAATGAAATCATTAAATACTGATTTTTGGAATCAAATCATATTGATATTAACCGTAAAATTTATACTTTGCAGACTAAAACACCTGAAAGATTGTTCAATAAAAGGCCAGATAGTAAAGCAGTCTTACACTCTGGTCAGTCATTACGAAAGCAGTTAGCTTCTATCAAGGAACATGTAAAACCTCAACCATTTCCAGACAGACAACTGTATATTTATGTGATCGCGGATCCAACGGGTGAGTAACCTGACAGTAATTTATTTGGTGATTATTCTCATTTGTCATCATTTTAGAGGAGAATTAATTTTTTTTTAAACTGATTATTGAACAATTGAATATTCTCTTCGATAACTGCCTACCAGTTGGATTCTACATTTATATGACAGTAAGAATTAAGGAATATTCTTATTAACAACAGGGATATCCTGGACCGACGTGAAGAACCTAGAAGACCTGGATTTCGCGTGTGGATGACTTATGTTTGATGTCACACAAAATCGAAGACTTACAAGCGAAAACCGACAAACTGGTCGAAGAAGCAGCCAGAGAAGACAGGACTCCAGGTGAACATAGACAAGACGGAGGCTATGAAAATAACCAACCAACAACAACAACAACAGCAACATCCAGTGCCAATCACCATCAACGGGAGGGATTTGAAAGAGGTTACTTCATTCACTTATCTAGGGAGAGAGCATTGTCTCAACTACAGCAGGAACGGACGAGGATGTCAAATCGAGAATCGGGAAGGCGAGAAACACATTCATCAACCTGAAACCAATCTGGAAATCTTCGTCACTCAACTCAGCATCAACAACAAAATGATTCGGATTTTCAATACAAACGTCAAGTCAGTCAGTTCTTCAATATGGATCAGAAAGAATATTTCCAACAGCCTGTTGCAGACCTTTATCAACAACTGTCTTCGCTCTATACTGAAGATCAGATCGCCGGAAAGAACAAGAACCAACAAGAAACTATGGGAAGAAACAAAACAAGAACCAATCGCTCAACAAATATGCAGGAGAAAGTGGAGATGGATTGGACACTCACTGAGGAGGCCGCTGGGTGACATCGCGCGTCAGGCCAGTGCTCGAGTGGAACCCGAAAGGGAAGCAGCGAGTGGGACGTCCAAGTGTGACATGGAGGAGATTGTGTGAAGAGGAGTTGAAACAGTATGGACTAACATGGATGCAAGTGGAAAATACAGCAGAAGACAGAAGCAAGTGGAGACGTGTAGTTGAAGCCCTATGTTCCACTAGGAACCCAAGGGAACAATAATAATATAATAATATACTTATTAACAACATCAATGCTATTTGAAATTACATTGGATCAGTTGTACCGACAGACTGAGTACATTTCAAAGCATCAGTAAGAGAGAGATATATACATGTAATATGCACTAATATAACACTAAACTGACTGAAAATCAAACAGATTGAGGGAAGTAACAAAGAATATATGAATTTATAAGTTCGAAAGCTGGTTAGGGTGGCAGTAGTGGCTGGCTGGCCCTGCTTCTTTTGCACACAGAGCCCCAGTTGTTTTATGCGAATGGCAATGTCCACTGTAGAACGTTCGCCGGCTTTAACATTGGTATGTGTTACCAATAGTTTCATAATTCAACTGCCAGTATAATTGAATGGCTCCACATGAGCAGTTAAACTGATAGATACAGTTAGGGGGGGTTGCTAGGCTACTTACATCAACTTTAGGTTTCGAAATTATAACCGGTTGTATGGAAAATATAATCTTCAGCTTTCTGATATTAAGCGCTCTGTAAATCGTCGATTCTCTCAACTTGTCGGTTATTATTTCACTTGATACACCATCACCTTTGAATTGTATTCGTATATGGAGGCTTCTTGTAAACAGTTACAAAAGAATTCTTTCCCAGTTTCTTGGTTATTTGTTTGGTGATGAACTTTTCCGGGTAGCTGTTTTCAATTAACGCGTGGAATACAACTTTAATTTCATCTTCAATCACCTCTTCTGAACAAATATCTCTGACCCTACAGCTGAGAGTCTTCACCAAATTTATTTCTTACTGGAGAGGAACAAAACTATGAAAACGCGTATATGTTAACCGGTCCAAGTACATTTCTTAAGTAAATTCCTTTTTATGCTACAGTCTGGTCTTCTTGTCAGTAAGATGTCTGGAAAGGTAATCTAACTTTGGGATACTTCTTCACACGTGAATTTGATAGTTGAATGCACTTCATTCAGTTGAGATGTGATTTCATTCTTGTCGAAATCATTTTCAAAAAGAGTGAAATTATCATCTGTAAACCGGCACTGAAATGAGAATTTTCCAATAAGGTTGTTCAACGGATCATTTTCTAGTTTAATCAAAAAGAAATCTGCTGATGTAGGTAGGACTCAATGTAGAGCCTATTACTACTCTATCCACCTGTCTACAGATTCGTGATACACTTAAGTGATAATATGCATTTTCAGAGAAATAAAAACAATGCTAAAAAGCGAATCTGATGACCAACTACAGCATGCTGCTGTTATTCATTTCTTACATACAGAATAGGACATAGGATTTCACCGCTACATCTTCATTCAGCTCCATCCCAAGCCATAATTTTCGGTTAGCTTTGTGATTATCCACAAGCTTCTATTCCCTTTTCATATTATCTCCATGTCACTCTTAGGCGCCCAACTCCTCGCTTCTTATTCGGGTTCCACTAGAGCGCTTGATTTGTGATGGAGTTTCAAGGTCCCCTAAGTGTATATCCAGCCTGTCTCCTTTTTCTCTCAGGATATTTGTCAGGCAGTGTATAATACTATTAAAATACATAAGCCAGGTTACCACATACGACCAATAGTAGATTTCAGGAATACCCCTACTTATGAATTATCAATACACTTAGCTCTAATATTATGCCCCATTAGAAATCGTTCAAACTCTAGAGTGACTAATTCATATAAGATGAAAAAGAAACTAAATGATATTCAACTAGAGAATGATGAAACAATGGTTAGTTTTTATATAACTAGTCTTTATACTAATACACCAATCAATAAATCCTTAGAAGCAATTAAAAAAGAACTAACTGCAGATCCTGAACTCACTCATAGGACAAAACTGCCCACTGAGGAAATTATTTTAGGAATTCACTTATGCCTCACATCTAACATATTTGAATCAAGTTCCTAGAGCAATGGCCGATATAACTCGCTGCACAGGCGCAGTTGAATTGGTGAACACAATTAGAAGTGTCTAGTCTAGGTACTTCATATTCCAGCCAAGGAATCACCACCGGTCGTGTAGAGAATAAGACGTGTGGTTCGCCAGCATTAAAAGTTCTTTAAAGTGATTTTCTTAATTTCTTCGTAATTATTTCACTTTGTATACCGTTCTTGAATTGCAGTCGTATGTATAAGGACTTCTTGTTTACGGAGAGTGAGTAGTCCTTTTCCGCTTTCTTTGTCATATGTTTCTTTATAAATTTGTCCGGATAGCCATTTTCGATCAAAGTATCATATACGATGCTTAATTCATCTTCAGTTACTTTTTCTGAGCATATAGCTCTAACTCTGTGGCTGTGGGTCTCCACTGAATTTCTTTTGTAACTGATAGGAACGAAGCTGTGAAAACGTGCATATTGTCCTGTCCAAGTGCTTTTTCAATGAAAATTTATTTTTATGCTACCATTCAGTTTTCTTGTAAGGAGGACATCCAGGAAAGCAATTCTGTTTTGTGATAGTTTCTTCGCAAATGAATTTCAGAGCAGGAAGTACTTCATTGAATTCAGTTATTATCGTACTCCTATCCGAATCATTATCACAAATAATGAAGGTATCATCCATATACTGGCAATAAAGTGAGAACTTTCTGATAAGGTTGTTCAAAGGTCCATTTTCCAGTTTACTTAGAAGGGAAGTGATATCAATGAACGCGACAAACAGCATTTTCCTGCTTTGCGTTTGCAGATAGAAATTTGAGTATTGTTTTCTTTTTGCCCTAATATACCCTGCATTTATCTATCACTTGCGCATATATGAGCTTATGAGCTGATGTGTAAAACTTGGAGTCTGTGGTAGTACATAATTCCATATTAATCTGTTTATTAGATATATCACACAGTGGTATAGCATCACTACTTAATGGATGACACTGTTTCGAATATTAGTTTATAATCGTAACAACAAATATAACTATACAACTTTGAAGCTTTCGTTTTATAGTTTTCTTTATTCCTTCCTTATTATTATTATTATTGTATCCTTTAATTCCTAGAGGAACATACGGCTTCAGCCACGCGTCTCCATTGCGTTCTGTTCTCTGCTACAGTCTTCACCTGGCTCCATGTCTGCCAACACGTTTTCATCTCCTCTCCAATTCACCCTTGCACTGACGACCAACTCGCCGCTTCCCTTTCGACCGGGTCCCACTTGAGCAATGGCTTGTCTAGTGATGTCACTCACTTGATGGTTTCCTCAGAGTAGGGCCAGCCAATCCATCTCCATTTCTTCCTGCCTATTTGTTTCACAATCGGTTCCTGCTGTGTTGGTTCGCTCATTGCCAGAGATCTCTGTTGCTGATCTTTTGTGGCCGGCCATCTGATCTTGAGTATTGAGCGAAGACAACTGTTGATGAAGGTCTGTAGTTTGTTTGAGATGCTCTTTATGACGCGCAGTGCAAGTCTCTGATCCGTATAGTGAGTACCACTGACTGACTTCACATTGGAGTTGAAAATACGGATTTTATTTTTGATTCTGAGTGCTGTTGACCTCCACACAGACTTGAGAGTAGTTGAAGCTTGTCTTGCTTTCCCGATTCTTGCTTTGATATCCTCGTCAGTTCCGTTCGCCTGTAGTTGAAACGATGCTTCCTTCCTTGATGTAGTAGAATTTTCTAAATGTTCTAGTGGACAGGTGAATCGTCAATTCTGCTTAACGTATTTTCACTTGATTTGATAAATAAAGCTTCCGTTATCAACCTCTCCCTCCATTCTGTTATGTCATCTTATCCCATCCTACTGCATGGTTGTGTGAAATTGCATATGGTGCTATAGCTGAACTATTCGCCAGATTTCTTATCGTATTAGGGTCAAATAATCTAGATTTTGCTGCTAGGCTTTCAAGCTCCGCTAGTCGAACTGATTGACTCCATTCCACTAATTTGACCTATGTATCTGACCTGACAATCATTGTAGCATGGTATCCGATAAAATGAATTGTTTTGTTTAATTGGCTCCACAAGATCCTTTAACCGACAAAGCTTGTTTCTAATTGAGTTTTTGGGTTTGAATGCCGCTTCTATTCCTGCCTACATTGTTAAGAATTCTCCGAAAGGTTTCCGAGGTTCCTTATTTGTATGGAAGTACTGCTGATGATTTATATTCCCTATTGCTGGTGTTGTCATTATCCTGTGCATGTTTGACATGCATGTCGTCAATAATATTATTATTATTATCACTATCATTATTATTAATTTTATTTTTACATTTTCCTGCATTCTTCCTGATCGAAGCTTCTCTTACATGCCCCACGTCCTATCTTCGATTTTCCTTGTCACTGCTTAGTTTTACTTAAACATTTCACCAAAGCCATTTTTACTCACATAGGATGGGAAGATCCGAAATGCAAATATTGGTTCTTGAATGTGTGGGTTTTTTGTAGACATTAATGTTTAACTTGCCATCTTCTTTCCTTTTTAAGCTACAATCTAACAGTGGAGGCTACCCTTCCTGACTTCCTAATTCATCACAAGTGAATTGAATTGCCTCTACCTTTGATTTGATTGATGTGTTGGAAAAATTTCTATTTATGTCCTGTGTTTTAAGTACAGTGAATATGTCATCTACATACTCTCACCAGAAGACATAATGTTAAGAGTAGAACTACAGTGCCAAAGAAACTTAAGGGAGTTGCCATGGGGTCACCAATATCCCTGATAGTTGCAGATATATCGTTATAGATAAGTGAGAAAACTTAGCGATTGAAACCTTCAGGGTAGGGTAGAAGTCTGCATGCATACATGACACATTCACCGTACTTAAAATGCAGGACATAAACAGACTAAGAGAATTATATCTTACAACATACTTCCAATTCAATACTAAAATGTACGAACAAATAAAAAGGGACACAAATGGGATCGCCCATATCAGGATTAATAGCTGAAGACGTCATGCAAAGATTAGAATTTATAGTTCTAACTATAATTAAACCAAAAGTCTGGGTACATTACGTTGATGATACATTTGTAATAATTAAAAGAAATGATTTGCAATATACCCATAAATTAATAAACATCATATTTGAAGATATCAAATTCACAAGAGAAGAAGAGTTAGATTACAAAATCCCATTTTCAGATGTCTTAATCAGGAGAACTAACACAGGAAATTCAGAAACACAAGTATATTTAAAATCAACGCACACAGACCAAATACTCAACTATAGTAGCGATAACCCAATTACTCACAAAAGAAACGGTTTGGAGACATTGTTTAAAAGAGTTCAAACACATTGTAGCACTCCAGTGTTGAAAAGAATGCAGAAGAATGGATATCCGCACAATTTCATCAAAAAGTGTTTAAAATCGAATGACAACACCAACAAGGAACCATCATCAAAGATTACAAGAAACTTCGTCGTCCCACACATAAAAATTATCTCTGAAATAACAGCTAGAATATTAAGACCGTTTGAAATAGACATAGCACACAAGCCAGTCAAATCACTTAATTCGATGTTGTGCAGACCGAAAGATCCAAAAGAAAAAGAAAATAAAATTGATACCATTCACAAAATAAGTTGTGTGAAGTGTAAGAGACATTACATCGGCCTAAGTGGACGTCCCCTTCGAATCAGAATCCAGGAACACAAATCAGCTGTGAAAAGACATGATATATACTCTTTCATATCAATGCATATAGATGGGATAATGTCGAAATTTAAGACAGAGGAAATACCAAAAGTGCCAGAAAATTCCTAGAAGCCTGGTACTCAAACGAATATGCAATTAACAAACATTTTAATATAGACCAAATCTACCCACCAATAAAAGGTAGATCATGTAACCAGAAAGTTTAAACTCCAAGTCAATAGAAAATGACCAATACACATGTAAAGATGGTTACCGGGAGACGCAATCCTATCACTCATGGAAAATTTAAATTAGTTGACTTTATGCTGAAAATTGCACTGAAGATGTTGTCCAGCAGGGGGACGACGAAAGCTTGGCAACTAAAACCAACCAGTTCACAGAACACTACTAATTACATAAACAAACTTTTCGTCTGCATCAACCAGACCTGTTCACCCTAGACATTTAGGAAAATTCCACTATCCCCTCCCCCAACGACAAATAAGAAGGAATAAAGAAAACTATATATAATAAAAGTTTTGTAGTTGCATAATTGATGCTGTGATTACGAACAACAAAGAATTGTGTTCAAAACTCCGCCCCCCCCCACCGAGTGAATAATAATGTTTCACTTTATAATATATTATAATATTTAACAAATAAATTAATAAGGAATTATGGTCTTAAGGGGTTTAGTTTACCCGCCCCCCGCCGCCTCGCCCCCCTCCGTCTTAATAGGCAAGTATGTACCCAGTGTGGGGGTCCAATGAACACTCAGCATATTCAGCAAATGATTATAAGCTTCTGTAATTGCTAATACTTTTAGAGTATGTTTATACTGTTGACGAAATGCTAAACAGAATGGTGTATACTTGTTGAATAATGCGAATGCCTGACTTTCATCTGTTACTTTATCTTTATTTTTATTATTATTATCAGAAGCAGCATTAGTGTCAGGATAGTTTTTCATTGCATGCTCAATATTTTTCAGCACCATTGCTTCCAGTTGTAATTTAGCAAACCATTTATCTGCAAATGTTTTCAATATTTCACTAAAATCCTCACGTGTTATCTGAACATCGAATACCTTAGCTATTCCTGTATCTATGATACCTTGTACCCATTGAAGTGTATTGAATGAACATTGTTTATACATATCATAAGGTTTAATATAATAGATAGGTATGGCATTTGCATAGATATCATGGATTAAACAACTATCTAAAACACTTTGAACATCCTGAGTATAAATTTTTAAATTTGAAAAAGTGACTGTAACATCACTGATTAGATAATCCGGTGCTTCAGTATCATAGGAACATTTGTCGGTATCAATAAGATGAATACTTTCCATAGGAATATATATAATATCTTTATAATCTGTATAACAATACGACAGAATATATCGATTAGCACGGATAGGATTAGCATGATTAGCGAAGAGTTTATATCTGCGAAATGCATTCCACTGAACCCAACGATCAAGGTTTTCAGCATATTCTTCCAGAAGTATTTCTTGTCGAACAGAGATCCTCTTACTTTGTTCAATTAACATAAGATATAATTCTGCATAATCGGAATCTCTCTGCAAAGAACAGTCGGGTAGATGAAATTTCAATTTTATAGGGATTAAACATTCTTTCGTATCAGTTAAACAGGATAGCTTTATATTTATACCACCCATGATTATGAAAAATTTTTGTGTAGACTTCATCTTCGCATCATCTGTTAGCATATTTGAACCGACTAAAAATAAAGAAGAATAATTAGCTGTGATCTCATCAGGATGTTCTATTCTGATAGGAATCAGTTCAGTTTTCAATGCACTAGTATCTTTGATAAGAAAATCACACACTGGGTTATCATTAGTATAATTTGTAAACCATACTTTTGGATATTTACAAATCTTATTTTTGTCTAAACAGCATTTTCGTTGAACAGATCCAGTAGATATTGAGATAATAAAAGAAATGGCTATTAGACCGATTGAATAATAAAGATTAAAAAATGTGAGAATTCGCTGAATAGATGACATATCGTGATATAAGACTCGATAGAATTTGAAAATATGGGATTTGTGACTGAGTGAGTGAGTGTCTGTGTATACTAGCGTTAAAATTAATAGTGGAATAGTCGATGTGATCAATATTGAAATAATATGAACACGTGATACGCATATAAAGCAGAAGATTAACAGATACAAATCTTTTGCAATGAATAGTGTTCTCTGAGCTGGTTGGTTTATTTGCGGAGCTTTCGTCGTCCTTCTGGACAACATCCCCCTTCAGCGCAATATTTAGCACAAAGTGAAATGATTTAAATTTCTTCATGCGTGATGTAATTGCGTCTCCTGGTAACTATCTTTACATATGTATTGACCATTTTCTATTGACTTGGATTTTAAACCTTTTGGTCACCTGATTTACTTGTTATTAGTTGGTATATTTCGTCTATATTAACGTGTTTGTTAATCGCATTTTCGCTTGAGTACCAGGCTTCTAGGAATTCTCTGCCACTTTTCCTGTTTCCTCTGTTTAAGATTTTGACATGATTCCAATCAAATTTATGACCATAATTGTCTGTATGCATTGATACCAAAGAATACATATCATGTCTTTTCACGGCTGATTTATGTTCTTGGATTCTGATTCGAAGGGGGCGCCCACTTTGGCCGATGTAATGTTTGTTGCAGTTCAAACAATTTATTTTGTAAATGGTATTAATTTTATCCTCTTTTTCTTTTGGATCTGTCGCTTTGCATAATATCGAATTAAGCGATTTTACTGGTTTGTGTGCTATATCTATCTATCAACTATACTAGCAATAATCCAGTCACTCACAAACGAAACTGTGTGCAGACATTGTTGAAAAGAGTTCAGACACATTGTAGCACTCCAGAGTTGAAAAGAATGAAAGAAAAGTACCTACAAACGGTCTTCGAAAAGAATGGTTATCCACAAAATTTCATCAAAAAGTGTTTAAAGTAGAATCACAACACCAACAAGAAACCATCATCAAAGACCACAAGAAATTACATTCTACCATACATGAGGAATATCTCTGAAATAACAACTAGAATAATGAAACCGTTAGATACAGATATAGCACACTAACCAGTAAAATCGCTTAATTCGATATTATGCAAAGCGACAGATCCAACAGAAAAAGGGGATAAAATTAATACCATTTACAAAATAAATTGTATGAACTGCAACAAACATTACATCGGCCAAAGTGGGCGCCCCCTTCGAATCAGAATCCAAGAACATAAATCAGCCGTGAAAAGACATGATATGTATTCTTTAGTATCAATGTATACAGACAATTATGGTCATAAATTTGATTGGGATAATGTCAAAATCTTAGACAGAGGAAACAGGAAAAGTGGCAGAGAATTCCTAGAAGCCTGGTACTCAAGCGAAAATGCGATTAACAAACACGTTAATATAGACGAAATATACCAACTAATAACAAGTAAATCAGGTGACCAAAAGGTTTAAAATCCAAGTCAATAGAAAATGGTCAATACATATGTAAAGATAGTTACCAGGAGACGCAATTACATCACGCATGAAGAAATTTAAATCATTTCACTTTGTGCTAAATATTGCGCTGAAGGGGGATGTTGTCCAGAAGGACGACGAAAGCTCCGCAAATAAACCAACCAGCTCAGAGAACACTATTCATTGCAGATACAAATATATCTATCTATCTATCTATGCACTTATCCATCTATCTATCTATCTATCTATCTATATGGAACGATTTGTGATAACGAGAACCTGAAATAACAGTAAACTTTAACTCTAAGTAGTCAATAAAGTCTAATTAATTAATGCTAGATTGTAAGGGAAGCAAATCAACTATGTTTTCATGAAGACACGGTAACACTAAGGGATGACAAAAGAGAGATTCAAGTTATAAGTAAACATTGGTGGTAGTGACACCATCATTTGATTAGGTTCTAATAGGCCAAGGGGAGTTCTTTTGAATGCATCAGTTTAAGCTGAATAGTTCGAATGCTAATCACCGCAGGTATATGCAGTGGATGAATACGAAGTCGATTGGTAGGATTCAGTGAAATGAGATGAATCTCACTTTGAATGCATTCTTTCTCTTCACTAAATGACTACCATTCACTTAATATGACGAAACGTAGACATGGATGGATGGTTATTGTCTGTTCTTTGTCAAATACTGTTTTTTCATTATTCTTGTTATAACAGATTGTTTCATTATTTTTCATCTTTGTCACTGATAGAATCATTATTCGAATGATATATATGTATATATGGGAAATTCCTTTGTGGAATCATAAACAAAAGAAGACATAGCAGCTAAGGAAACTTTCTTATCAATGAATCATTAATTCCAAGATTAATGTATATTTCAAAATCGATCATTAACTGACTTCAGTTATTATTATTATTATTGTTTCCTCTAATTCCTAGAGGAACATAGGGCTTCAGCCGTCCGTTTCCATTGCGTTCGGTTCTCTGCTACAGTCTTCATCTGGCTCCAAGTCTGCCCACACGTTTTCATCTCCTCTTCACATGACCTCCTCAAAGTCATCCTTGGACGACCAACTCGCCGCTTCCCTTTCGGCCGGGTTCCACTCGAGCAATGGCTTGTCTAGTGATGTCACTTGATGGTTTCCTCAGAGTATGGCCAGCCAATCCATCTCCATTTCTTCCTGCCTATTTGTTTCACAATCGGTTCCTACTGTGTTGGTTCGCTCCCAGAGATCTCTGTTGCTGATCTTTTCTGACCATCTGATCTTAAGTACTGAGCAAAGACAGCTGTTAATGAAGGTCTGTAGTTTGTTCAAAGTACCCTTCGTAACGCAGCACCAAGTCTCTGATCCGTATAGTGAGTAGCACTGACTTCACATTGGAGTTGAAAATCCACATCTTATTTTTGATGCTGAGTGCTGAGTGTTTACCTCCACACAGACTTGAGAGTAGTGAAAGCTTGTCTTGCTTTTCCGATTCTTGCTTTGATATCCTCGTCAGTTCCGCCTGTAGGTGAAATGATGCTTCTCAGGTAGGTAGGTAAAGGAGGTTGTTTCTTTCAGGTTCCTCCCATTTATGCTGATCGTTGTCTGTTGTCTGTTGTTGTTGTTGGTGGTGTTGCCCATGAATCTTCATCATCTCTGTTTTCTCTATGTTCACCTGAAGTCCTATCTTCTCTGGATGATTCTTCTGCCAACTTGTTGCTCTTCGCTTGCATATCTTCCAGTTTGTGGGAAATCAGACATATATCATCGGCGAAGTTCAGACCCTCCAAGTTTTTTGTGTGAGTCCATTTTATGCCTGTCTTCTCATTGCCCGCTGTTTGTCGCATTATCCAGTCTACTTCAATCAAGAAAATCATTGGCGATAATGGGCAGCCAGCTTGTCTTACTCCTGTCCTCAGTTTGAAGGATTCCGTGAGTTTCCCATTGTGGATTACTTGGCATGCAGCATTGTCGTACAGCTGTTGGATGAGATGTATAATTGTCGGTGGCACCCTGTAGTAGCGAAGTAGTTTCCAAATCACCTCTCGATCGATGCTGTCGAAGGCCTTTTCAAAGTCGATGAAGTTGAGATAGAGAGGTGACTGCCATTCCAAGCTTTGTTCAATGATGATCCGTAATGTGGCGATCTGATCAATACATGACTTGTTTCTCCTGAATCCAGCCTGTTCCGGTCGAAGTTTTCATCCAGGGCATGTTTGATTCTCTCTCTCCAGAATGATGCGGCTTAGTATTTTGCTTGGGATGGACAGGAGCATAATTCCGCGCCAGTTCTTGCATTGACTTAGGTCGCCTTTCTTTGGTAGTTTGAATAAGTATCCTTTCTTCCAATCCCTGGGTACTTTGCCTTCTTTCCACACCTTCTCCAGCAATTGCGTCATCAAGCCTGCTGTTGTCTCTGGGTCCATTTTGAATGCTTCTGCTGGGATTCCATCTGGTCCTGCTGCTTTTCCAGCTTTTAGCATCTTGATTACCTTCAGTTAGAGAACCACTAAGAACCGAGGAGTATTAAAACGATATTTCCATTTTTCTGGGACTCTTAAGACGTACGCAAGCATGACACCATTCACTTGGATTAAACCTAATAGCTTCATGTTACAAGACAAGCTCGTAGACTATTCGGGAGTATATGACCGTTGTCTCTACAAATGGAGGCATTCGTGTAACCGGCGGCTGGGATTTGAGCCATGGTTCACGAACCATCAAGTTGGTCTGCGAGGAGGGAGCCACTGATGAGTATCTTTGGCATTCAGGGTGCTATATCCAGCATCTGGTAGGAACTTTCCCATCCGCGAGAGTAATTTGACTTGCAAGATGATTTATTGTATTTGTGCGGATTTTCACGACAGTGGTCATCATGATCTGCTGAGATGGGCCATAAATGTATCACTTGAGAAGTGACTAGCAAGAAGTTTAGGCTGGACAATTGAATGGGCGGGATAACACCATTCCTTGCAGGAGAGTTAACTGAATTTCTGGTATGGAGTGTTTGTTTTCATGGCGTATGCGTTCTAAGATGTTGTTTCCTCGATTTTAAATATGACCATTCATAACCTAACACCGATCCCATTGGAGACTGGGAGTTTAGGTATCCATTTCAAAGAAAGTTATTCCACCTTATTTCATTGTACTTTTTTTATGAATATAATATACATTCCCCTTCAGTTAGACTAATTTGCCGTGATTAGCCACCTCAAGATCATCTATGTACCTCATATACTTTTACCGATCCTTTAACTTAGCCAAAACTGTATTTTAATAGTTATACATATATATATATATGTCCATACCAAGTTCAATTTTAACGGTTTGAAAAAATTTGGGCATTGGGTATAAGATATTCATTATAATAAAGGTTTGTTTTGTATTTCCCAATGAATGAAAAACAAAGCGATCTTGTTTTTACTGATGTTTCGCTATTTAATGCTAATAGCTTTATCAAAGTATTATTAAACCGGAATTTACAAAATCTCAGAATATATATATAACAAAGAGTTAAGGGGTGAGAAAATGGACATAGGTCAAGATAAAGGGAATTTGAAAGTAAAAATAGCGATGAAGATAACTAAACCAAATAACAAGGTAATAGTATGTCTGTTATGGTATCGAAATAAATTTTACTAACTTGATCATCGTTCGTCTGTTTGGGGGCATTTTTAGTTGTCAAGTTGGTGAATTGGTAAAGATAACAAAACCATCATGTGTAGATTGTTAGATTTGATAAGTGTATAAGATTATAAAAGCAGCGTGTGTTTACATAATGAAAGTGCTTATCACATACGTGTTCGTTTTGTCACTTGATGGGGGGGAGGGAGGTGTTGTAACCAGGTAAGATTCTGTTTTAGTCCGTCATTCCTATTCAGGCAATTTGGATTCCACTTGATATGAAGTGCTTCTGATATTAGATGTTCTTTGTGATTTCTGAAGTTTTTCTGGATGATGATTTCAATATTGTCAAAATCAATTTTGTGGCCTGATTCTATAGCATGTAGACCTATGGCTGATGATTTTTCAAGTCTTTGTAGTTCAACAGGATTTCTCGGTGGACGAAGAGATGCTCTACAGTGTTCATTTCTTCTGATTTTGATTTCTTGAGATGTCTGTCCGATGTATATCGCATCACATTCCAAGCATTTTATTTTATAGACACAATTAGATAGAGAATCTTTAGGGATTTGGTCTTTTATATGGACAAGGTTGCTTTGAAGTGTGTCTGATGTTTTGAAGAAAACTCTAATATCGAGCTGATTGAGCATTCTTCTGATATCGTCTGACGTCTCTGCTCTATATGGAATGACGACTGTTGATGTCCATGTTTTCGGAATGCGTTTTCGGCCATACTTAATGTCTGTGTTGATTTTGCTAATGAAGTTCCATGGGTAGTTGTTTTGCTTGAGAGTTTCAGTAATGTTTGATATTTCTTCTTCTTTTTCTTTCTCGTCGGTTCTCAGAGAGTGTGCTCGTCTAAGAAGACTTGAAACGACTGAAATCTCTACGCTGATGGGGTGTGATGATTTGAAGTCTAACTATTTATTTGAGTGGGTTTTCTTCCTGAATATGGATATACGAAAATGTCTGTTTTCCCTTCTTTTAACTAGGCAGCCTAGAAATGGTAGTTCACTGACATCTCATTCTGCTTCCGAAGTGAATTGGATTCTGGGAGATACACAGTTTATTTCTCCAGGAATGAATTGTGTAGATCTCGTTTTAGTACTAGAAAAGTATCATCTACTTATATCTTAACCTTATTTTAGGAGTGAGTATGCTTGAAAAGATGTTATTTTCGAATTTATTCATGAAAAGGTCGGCGACTATTGGAGAGACTGGTGAACCCATAGCAACACCATTTGTCTGTCTATAAAAATTCCCTTTAAATGTCAAATAATTATACATATATAAGTATACATATATATAATCCTTTATGAAATTATTCATTAATAGGATGTTGAATTAGTTTAATTATTTTGAGAAACCATGAGTGCCAGTAAGTTCATTTCATTCTATACAGTGCTCTGACAAACTTTCAGGTATTTGATTGGTTACAGGTATGATCATGAGTTGATGTCGACTAAAGAAACCCTGAAAATCATCGGGGAGTACTAGACGGCTGTTCTGTTCTAGTTTGGAACTTTTCAACAGCAAGCACTAATCTCTAGGGTTCGAACACAGAACATTCCAGTTACAAGGCGAGCACGTAGACCATTCAGCCACTGGCACCCGATCCAATGGCTCATTAATCCTAACTTCTGCTGATTCAAGATAATTTATGGATAATCCCCATCCAGGCATTAATGAAAACAAAACACGTGGATCAGCGAAGAGTCTCTTTTCGGCGAATTCATCTTCTTAGCTGTACAATCGCAAATATATATGTGTGTTATTTTGTATGTATGTGTACATTAAGTTTGTCAGACAAAGTTACAATTGGTTAAGGTTAATTTTAACTAAACAAGTGAAGGTTGGTAATACAGGTCAAGAAAAATTAAGTGTTAGTGAAACTAGGGTAGTAACAAAGGTGATGAGTTGTCACAAACAGTTGTTAAAAGAAGTTATGCAATAATAATATGAATATTTTGATGAGTGAGTTTTACTCAGGATGCACATAGAAACAAAGTAGATAATACGAAACTATGTAAGAGATCTAAGTGAATACAAGAATTATAAGCAATCAAAGAACAGGCAAAGAAACAAAATTAAGTCATAAAAATAAAAAAAATCAAATCAAAAAAGTTGCTACCAAGACAGTAGAAGTGCTTGAGTAATCCTTTTTTGTATGCACAGCTCCGGTTTTTCCATGTGAATGGCTAGAGCTTCAGCGATACAAAGGAGACGAAACCGTATTGCCTTTGACATGTTGTTCTTGACTCGGTAGATTACTTTGAAGGAGGCGTTCGTTGAAATGCAATGATCAGTGCTGACCAGGTGTTCAATTATCGCACTCCTTATTGCACCAGTATTGCCTTTTCGCAACCATGCTGGATAGTGTTCTTGAATCCTCTTGGACAGGATGCGCGTCGAACGACCGATGTACCTGGCTCCACAGCAGCAGGTGAACTGGTATATGCACATAGAAGTGGCCAGATGCGGGATCTTGTCCTTGAGGCTTCTGCAGATTAGTGGGCGACTGGAGAACACTATTCTTAGCGTTGCTGCAAAGAATGTTCTTCTCAGAGATGATGTGAACCTTCTCTTGAGAATATCGCTTGCTAAATCTCCCTTGAAATCCAAGTTCATGTAGATTTTCTTTTTAGGCGCAGTCAAAGTTTCGTTTTTCCGAATTATTGGTTTCATATTTTTGTCGATAAATCTTATTGGGTAACCATTTTGGATGAATATTTCTCTCAGAATATCTAATTCTGTTTCCAGAACGTCGGGATTACAGATGTGTCGGATGCGGGTAGCAAGTGATTTAATTAAATTCCGCTTTTGTTGAATGGGCACCCAGCTATAGAAGGTTGTTAGTTGACCATTCCACGTAGGTTTTCTATGGATTGATCTTCTTAGGCTCCCATCAGCTCTTCTTGCCAGTTCCACATCAAGAAACGGAATTTTTGACTCGTTTTCCATTTCAAGAGTGAATTTTATTGCTGGATGGCAATTGTTAAATGTCTTCAGCAGTAGGATTCAAGATAAATACAATGCCACCGCGAGCCAGTGCCATCGATGAGTATTTGTCCTAATACCCAACTAATTAGACCCCACTACCCCACAAATTTCCACCAAAACTTCAGGCAACTTCATCCTGTAGGCAGTGACCAGTGGCCAACTAGATTAGTTTTCAAGTATTGGTTTGTATGGATTAATATTACACAAAAAATCCATAAAAATCCAAAAATTTCTGATAAGTTCGTTCTAGAAATTGCGTTGCCTAATGTGAGCTGTGTAATCTATCTTTTAGGGAGCTGAAACCGGACCCCTGCGTCCATAAATACTACGTACACTCATTCCACCTTACTATGTTTTTATTTTGATTACAGCTGGATTCCACACCGTATTTTTTGGTACAAGTATTGAATTTCCAGCATATAATATCGACAGCTCAGATTTTGCAGGACGACCATAAATACCAGGTGGGTGTTGGCAGGGGATCGAACCTTGGACCATGTGCACGATCAACGAAAGTTCTAACCGCTGTGCCATATATACGTATATATATCATAGTCTAAGAGCTCACCTTGTTCCTGGAAGTTCTTGGATTCGAAACCCGGTAGATCTGTACTTCTGAAGAGTGTCAAACTAGGTTTTCCAATTGTTCTCTCACAGATATGATGAGCTCATGATCATGATCAAATCTGTAACTTTGATGAACTAAAAAGTTTGGTTGAAAACAAAACCTGATCCGGTCGCTTGCCACTCGTATTCGGCGCATATGTAGCCCTGATACTGTGGAAGATGAGTTATACATCTTGAGGGAAATCCTAATAGAAAATGGATTTCTACCACGTTTTATAGATAAGAATATACATTCAAATCCTAAAAAACGTGACTTATCACCCGTACCCAAGAAATTACTTTACATTAGCTTGGAATTCAAAGGGAACTTAGCTTCCGATATAATGAAACGAAGGATATCACAGTCCCTGAGAAAAACATTCCCTGCTGCATCTCTGAGAATAGCCTTTACTAGTCGACCATTATTGTTCAATAACCTGAAGGACAAGATCCCGCCGTTGACCAACTCTATGTGTGTTTATCAATTCACCTGCTCGTGTGGAGCTAGGTATATTGGTTGTTCGACTCGAGTTTCGTCCAAGAGAGTGCAAGAACACTATCCTGCATGGTTACGGAAAGGTGGAAGTGGAGCAATAAGAAGCGCAATCATTGAATATCTGGTCGACAGTGATCACCCTATCTCTATAGCCTCCGCCTTCAAAGTCATCTACAAGGCAAAGAGTAATTTACCCAAATCCCTACTTACCCGACTCATCTGTATTTCTGAAGCTTTGGCTATCGGAACAGAAAAGCCAGATCTCTGTGTACAGAAAAAGTTCGTTCAACCCCTCCGCTCCAACTTTCATGGTCTTAATCCCTCTATGCTAAAGTATGGTAATCCCCAATCATATTTTAGCTCCATCAATTTTTCATTTTTTCATTTTTGTCTATTCAATTTGTATACTCTTCCTTATTACGTCAATTGTTACTATTACTACTCTCACTTTTAATTGTCCCCGGTATTATTTCACTTGTTCCACTTGTCATTCTAAATCAATTCCTTTTTACAACGATCAATTCTATGCTATTAAATTTCACACAATATTACGTAACATTTTTATTTTATTCGATTTGTCTACTAATCTTATAATTGCACACCCTTTTTCAAGTTCTATCCATCCTATGAATTATTCTATGTATGACATTAATTTGCTTTGCCACTTGACATTTAACTACGATTATAATCACAAACATTTTAGTTTTAATTGCATTTCATATAATTATTATTATTGTTTTATGCATTCACACCTATGTTTCAATTCCCTCAACGGATATAACTTCTTAAAAACCATATGTATATATACGATTGTACAGCTTGATGATAAATTCGTTGAAAAGAGTCTCTTCGCTTAATCATTTGTTTTGATTTTCTATATGTTACAATGGGAATTTTCCATGATTTAAAAAGTTTGAAACCATGGTTACACCATACGTTTCAATGAAGTTCATTGAATATCATATTCTTGTAGAATTTATATTCTTATTTAATTTTCCTAATCAAGAATTAAACTTTCATAATCAACCTCCTGCAATTTCCAATTTCTAATTCTATATTTAATATGATATTCTTAGAAAAAAGTATTACCAAATTATCTTTTGTTTTTTATAGATATGCGAATTGAACTTACTAAACTTCGTGTACATGTTTGGCCTTATTTACAACGTGTATGTAATGAACGTGGTTTCACTCTACACATCATTGATGACAGTATGGATACTGATATTGAACCTCGACATCAGTTGACGATGACATCGTATGATCTACCAGAAGACACTGAATTGAAGCAACACTTGTCTAGAAGAGTTAAAGAAAACAATTATCTCAATTGTTTAGTAAGTGTATGCGACGATGATGATTTTAGGTATGAAGTAACTGCTTGAAATCTGTGTTTTTTGTTTTTGCGCTAAGCATAATTAGTAAACAAAAGATTGAAGTCATACTATGAAGTTGGGAATTCAAGGCAATTATTAATTTTAACTGATTAAAAATGCTCATTAAAATTTTCAAAAGAATAGACACTGAACAAAGAGTACTCTTTTCGATAAATTCATCATCAGGCTCTACAATTATATATACATTATAATGAATGAATGAATTAGTCTTATGAACGACATTAATGTTTAAATAACATCAAATCAATAATATTGATAAATTACAGCTGAACAGCATCAACATAAAATAAACTGAATGTCGGAAGAATTAGGAAAGGTAATAGTACAAATTCATGAGTTTATAGTTTCTACTGAGGGCCAGGGCAGTAGTAGAGGCTGGACTTGTTTCTTTTGGACACAGAGCACTGGTTGTTTGAGGCGAATTGCAATAGCCTCTGCTGTTTGGAGCATGCGGTGCTTCGACGATTTCGGTAATTTGTTAGGCACCCGGTATATTATAGAGAAGGATTCTTCTACGCTGGCTTTGTGACCGGTTTGCACCAGATGGTCTAATATCGAGCTGTTAACAGTTTTAACTACACTTTTACTTAGCCATACTGGGAGATGTTGTCGAGTGAGCACAAAAAATCAAGTTCCTAGAGCAACGGTCGATATAACTCGCTGTACAAGCGCAGTTGAATTGATAAATGCAATTAGAAGTGCCTAGTCTGGGTACTTCATGTTCCAGACGAGGAATCATCATCGGTTGTGCAGAGAATAATACGTGTAGTTCGTCAGCATTAAAAGTTCTTTAGAGTGATTTTCTTAATTTCTTTGTAATTATTTCACTTGGTATATCACCCATGAATTGTAGTCGTATATATAAAGGCTTCTTGTTTACAGACAGTGAGTAGTCCTTTTCCGCTTTCTTTGTCATGTGTTTCTTGATAAATTTGTCCGGATAGCCATTTTCGATCAAAGTATCATATACAATGCTTAATTCACCTTCACTTACTTCTTCTGAGCATATAGCTCTAACTCTGTGACTGAGGGTCTTCACTAAATTTCTTTTGTGCTGGAGAGGAACGAAGCTGTGAAAATGTGTATATTGTCCTGTCTAGGTGCTTTTTCAATGCAAATTTCTTTTTATGCTACCATATGGTACGTAGGACATCCAGAAAGGCAATTCTGTCTTGGGATTCCTCTTCGCATGTGAATTTCATAGCCGAATGTACTTCATTGAATTCAGTAATTATTGTACTCCTATCAGAACCATTATCACAAAGAATAAAGGTATCCTCCATATATCGGCAATAAAATGACAGCTTACTGATAAGGTTGTTCAGAGGTCCATTTTCTAGCTTACTTAGAAAGAAATCAGCCAGAATGGGACCTAATGGGGAGCCCATTGCCACCCCGTCCACTTGCCTGTAAAGCGTGCCGTCAAATTTGAAGTTTACATTCATGGTACATCTTAATATCAATTCTTTTAGGATTTCAATATTGATTCCAATGTTTATCGACTGCTTGTCCACTTGTTCACATATTTAATTAACTGTTTCTATTAGAGGTACATTTGTGAATCACGATGTTATGTCCAGAGATATCATGGTTTTGTCCTTGATATTAATATCTTTTATTTTGTCTACGAATTCAAATACATCTTTGACTCTATATTTCACTATCTTCTCATGCAAAGGTTTGAGAATATTTACTAACCACCTAGCTAGAGCATGGTAGGGCGAATTTTGCATATCAAGTATTGGTCTTAACGGTACCCCTGGTTTATGCACTTTAGGTAGGCCATACAATCTTGGCGTATACGTGCCCGTTGGTCCGATTTCTTTATATAAACTTTCGGAAATTATCTGCTCCTCCCTTAGTTTCTTCAAACGTCTGGTTAATTCATTCTCTATTTTGTTATTGAAATCTTTATTTTCCTCAAGTTTTTGAAAATTCTCTGTATCCAAATTGAAAACAGAAAAACAACCAGCTTAAAAAGTAACATGATGATTACTGGAGTTCTAGTCAGTAACCAATAGGCTCCATGAATAGGGAGGGATAGAGGACAAATACTCACCAATGGCAGTAGACGCTGGTAGACACGCTAAAATAGCACGAATTGGCAGGAGCCGGAATTCATGGGCTGGCCAATGAATCAAGTCCCAGCACTTGGATAGTCTAAAAACTTTAGCTGTAACTGTGAGTAATAATTTGTGCTCGAAACGTCATCAGTTAATATTCCTGTATAACACTGCTTGATTTATCAAAATAAAATCTTATCCACAATGGAGTTATACTTTACCACACTGCCCAAGGAGATAAAGCGGTGGGTAGGTCCAGACGATCTAGGGGCACGAACCAGCTGTTCAGTACTCCTTGATAGTTTTCAGTAGTTCTCAAATTGATTTAAATCCATGGCTGAACTTGAAACAAATCGAATCTCTACAAATTAACTCTTGAAGATCAAATTTGTATTCTGTTAAAGGTGACTATCAATGGTGGAGTCTAACAGACACCTTTCTTGTTGTTGTTTGATTTTACTCTACCTAAGTGTGTGTTTATTTTTTCTGTTGACCTATTCACTCGTGGAATGAAAACTTCAACGATCCTTTGTGGTGAACTTGATGTCGTTTGCTTATGCCAGTTTACGCCGTCTCTGGTGTAGACGTGATATCCGACTATCGACCAAAGGGCGTGTGTACTGCTCATCAGTCCGTTCCGTTCTACTTTATGGCTGTGAGACCTGGCCATTGAGAGCAGAAGACATGAAAAGATCAGGCCAGCTAGCTGTCTTTGATCATAGGTGTCCGCGTTCTATCTCCCGTGTGAAGTGGTGCAATAGGGTGAGCAATATTGGGGTTAGGCATCGAGTGCTAGGGGAGGGGGGGATATCAATCGACGAGGCTGTAAAATTACATCGACTGAAATGGTTACGACATGTATTACGTTTGCCTAGTCATCGCCTTCCTCGACGGGCAGTGTTAGCTGATATAGGGTCAGGCTGGAAAAGAGCTAGCGGTGGTCAAACCGAAACATGGCTTAATCAGCCAATGAAATCTACGACAGTTAGTCTAAGCCACGTAGGAAGGTGTAGACTTCCTGGTTGGGGTCCCCGGGACGGTAAAAACCAATGATTGGAAACAATTGGTGACATGGCTCAAAGTCGTTCTCGATGACTGGCGCAGATGCATCCACTCCTTGTGACTTATGATTTCCAATGAAACTGTTTCGTTCTTCGTTATTACTATTCCTTTGTCTCACACCTCTGTTTACTGTCTCTAATATGCATTTCTCTTACTTTCTTCTCTTGCTTTGTGTGCTACAAGGAGGGAGTGTGGTGACTTGAACTGCCGCACATATGTGCAAAGTTCTATGTCGAAAACAGACAAATAGACAGACAGATTGCCTCCAACCATCTAGTACCAACAATTCACAGTGCACCGTAATGGCGAGCCACCTAGCATGGTGGCCACATTGCAAAGATGACTGATAGAATTCAGTCTGCACCGAAGATAGGACTAGACACATTACACTAATTACTGACTAGTGTTCCATCAAAAATATCCAATACGGTCCTACAGGAGGTCAGTCACGAGCTCGAATAGCTCGGTGATAACATCTCTGACTGCAGCACTGGATGATGCGGGTTCGAATCTCAGACGGGAAATGAGTTTCTTCAAGATTGCAGATACGCCTTGGTGATGAGTGCCAACTAGTACGAAACCTAGGTCCAAGGCTTCCTGTGGCCGATTGCCTCCAACCATCTAGTACTGGTTAGCAGTGAAATTTAATCCAGGATGCCTGTTTCGTTCTATCTGAAACTCGTCGGCTGGTTGTACCTGCATCCTAGTGAATGATAATTTTCCCGATGAGAATCATAGGCAATACCGAATGTTTCAAACACCACCGAGTTACTTGGATAGTATCACTTATTCAAAACTCAAGTTCAGTTAACTGACGAGTTCTGAATAAGACCGAAATAGCGTCCAAGATTTCTCTGATACCAACCTATAACTAAATTATATGATGTCAACTTCAATAAATCGTCAAAACGTCTGTACAAAAAAGGCAGACATATTAGAAGAATGAAAAACTTCTACCGGAACAGGCTGGGTTCAGGAGAAACAAGTCATGCATTGATCAGATCGCCACATTACGGATCATCATTGAACAAAGCTTGGAATGGCAGTCACCTCTCTATCTCAACTTCATCGACTTTGAAAAGGCCTTCGACAGCATCGATCGAGAGGTGATTTGGAAACTACTTCGCTACTACAGGGTGCCACCGACAATTATACATCTCATCCAACAGCTGTACGACAATGCTGCATGCCAAGTAATCCACAATGGGAAACTCACGGAATCCTTCAAACTGAGGACAGGAGTAAGACAAGCTGGCTGCCCATTATCGCCAATGATTTTCTTGATTGAAGTAGACTGGATAATGCGACAAACAGCGGGCAATGAGAAGACAGGCATAAAATGGACTCACACAAAAAACTTGGAGGGTCTGAACTTCGCCGATGATATATGTCTGATTTCCCACAAACTGGAAGATATGCAAGCGAAGAGCAACAAGTTGGCAGAAGAATCATCCAGAGAAGATAGGACTTCAGGTGAACATAGAGAAAACAGAGATGATGAAGATTCATGGGCAACACCACCAACAACAACAACAGACAACAGACAACGATCAGCATAAATGGGAGGAACCTGAAAGAAACAACCTCCTTTACCTACCTACCTGAGAAGCATCATTTCACCTACAGGCGGAACTGACGAGGATATCAAAGCAAGAATCGGAAAAGCAAGACAAGCTTTCACTACTCTCAAGTCTGTGTGGAGGTCAACACTCAGCACTCAGCATCAAAAATAAGATCCGGATTTTCAACTCCAATGTGAAGTCAGTCAGTGCTGCTTACTATACGGATCAGAGACTTGCACTGCGCGTCATAAAGAGCATCTCAAACAAACTACAGATCTTCATCAACAGCCAGTTGTCTTCGCTCAATACTCAAGATCAGATTGCCGGCCAGAAAAGATCAGCAACAGAGAGGGATCTCTGGCAATGAGCGAACCAACACAGTAGGAACCGATTGTGAAACAAAGAGGCTGGAAGAAATGGAGATGGATTGGCTGGCCATACTCTGAGGAAACCATCAAGTGACATCACTAGACAAGCCATTGCTCGAGTGGAACCCGGTCGAAAGGGAAGCGGCGAGTTGTTCGTCAATGCAAGGGTGACTTGGAGGAGGTCATGTGAAGAGGAGATGAAAACGTGTGGGCAGACTTGAAGCCAGATGAAGACTGTAGCAGAGAACCGAACGCAATGGAGACGCGTGGCTGAAGCCCAATGTTCCTGCAGGAATTAAAGGACACAATAATAATAATTAGAAGAAATCAAACATTTTAGTTGAGGAAAGTCAGATGACGACAAAATTTAAATGACTCGATAAAATTATCATGATAATAGTGATTGGTGTGTCATCTGGCTGAATTACAGATTAAGTGAGTGCAGCGGATAATGAAATGACACTTCATAATTATAATAATGATTTGCTTTATTCCAAAACAGTACTTGTGCGATACAGCATGGAATTCTCACCGTTTGATACAATAGTACAGCTAATTTACTCAACAACAACAAAAATATCACTGGGTATAGGTAACCAAAATTTATAACAGCAACATTTTGGCATTACCACTAACATTAGTCCATTTCTCACACGAGCTCAGGAGTCTGTGGACAACATGAGTAACGAGCTAATTAACTTAGTGGCACACCACTCGCCCTACTGACAACTTTCACTACCCTTTGAAATACGACACAGTCAATGAAAGACTGAAGGGGGGGGCAATAAAGAGCAGTAGGTAAGATGCAAGAGTTAACAAACTGTAAAAGTTTGATTGGACACTAGTAACTAGTGTGATGTGTCTAGTCCTTTCTTTGGTGCAAACTGAATTCTATCAGTCAGTCAGGTTTGCAATGTGGCCACCATTCTAGGTAGCTCGCCATCATGGTGCACATTGATTTGATGATATTTGATGGTTGGAGGCAATCGGCCACAGGAAGCCTTGAACCTAGGTTTCGTGCTGGTTGGCACTCGTCAGCAAGGCATATCTGCAATCTTGAAAGAACTCATTTCCCTTCTGAGATTCGAACCCGCGTCAGCCGGTGCTGCAGTCAGAGACGTTATCACTAAGCTATTCGAGCTCGCGACTGACCTCCTGTAGGAGGTTCCGTGATAACTGATTGCCTTAACTTCTTAATGTAGAAGCTTAGACGGAACATTTTCTAAGAAGTCGACAAGATATGTAATGACCGATGAAGAAAGGTGAGAGACCAGAACTATTCCAGCGTCTTTTATACTTGACTCAGTTTCTATTTCACTGTCATCTATGCTGCAAGCAGCATCTTGTCAATGAACCAGTTCGTGTAGATCATGCCGTTTATGCTTTAAGGTGAAGTTAACTGTCTGAAACTCAGACGGATTTAAGGGAAGACCATTTAGCTTAGACCAGAGGCTGATATCCGGAGAAAAGCTATCAAGTTTGGAACTGTCAGACCGAGGAGTACACATTGACATGTATCTAATCCAGAATAGTGTTGGAGCTGACTGAATCCTACCACTCAAGTTTGAAATGTGTTCACCAAGCTAGGTGATTCGCCATTGCCATACAGGAGTTCATTTGTAAATCTAAGTGGTTCAATCCTACAGACAATGACCACACCACTGGGTTATGCGATTTAGAATCTTATAGAGGACATTAGCTCCTTCATAGTTGCAGCTACGCCATTCAGAGGTTCTTCCCCGTTACCTCCAATCAACTAGCGTCAGTGATCCAGAGGTGAAATGCTCTCCAAATACTCATGTGATCCAGAGTTGGAGCCCCAGTTGACACGCTTCTAAAACTCACTCAGCTGGTGGTAAACTTAGTAAAGAAAGTAGATTGAGTATGATGCTATGGAAGGCAGAAGAGCGTTCGCATTCGCAATCGCCAGACACCTAATTGGCACGGAACAAACAGTGGAAATTAGTCAGGCTTTCGAAATAATCAATACACAGAGGAAACCATGGTTACTTCGGTTTGCAGAAGACATTGAATCCAAGAAGTTAAACTAGTTCATTATCCTGCAGATAAGTTCGTTCTTTTTTTTGTTCAAACTAAGGAAAAGAAATCGGTTGAATGAAGTTTGAATTTTAGTTGAAGGAAAGGGAACAAAATCAGCTGGTTTAATATACTCATCATTGACTCTATTAGTTTTATAAGTGCAAAAATTATTTCGAACACGTTGAGCAAACATTCACAAGTCGACTGTATCCCATAAATCAGGCTGCTTTCGGAAGGAGATCCTTACTGCATATCGAAATCGCTGGTGAATTGGAGATGGAATTTTGAAGAGATGTAGTACTTATTCATAACTTTTTAAAATTATGCTACAGAAACATATTTGTATTTATTGTTCGCAGAGAAAATACCTGTAAACGTCACTGTCTACTTTTACTTTGTTAGTAGTAACCAGGATAGCACGCAAATTTTGGGAGGATGTCAATATTATATGTATTGAATGTCCGCCTTGATATTGATATTGTCAAAGACATATTATGTATTATATGGAGGATTTCATCATGAGCTGACATCAGTTAGAGAACCACTCCATCCAACCAAACAAAATCCCTACAAAACCAATACTTGAAAATTAATCCGATGCTCACTAGTGACTATCTTATTCAGGCAGTTAACCTGGAGTTCTAGTGGGAAGCCGTGACCAGTAGGGTACAGCAGGTTGAAGATGAGGCAGTAACTCATCGAAGAAGACATTGCGAAATGGTCACGCTATGTCGTGAGTTGGCAGAAGTTAGAATTCAAGGACCATTGAATCGGGTCCCAGTGGCTCAATGGTCTACGATCTCGCCTTGTAACCAGAAGGTCCTGGTCTTGAATCCCGGTGGTTGCGTACTGCCGAAAGGTCCAAAACTAGGACGAAACAGCTATCCAGTACTCCCAGGTTTTCCAGTGGTTCTCTAACTGATCTCAGCTCATGATGAAATCATCCATGCAATCAAACAAAGTCCCTATAAAACCAATACTTGAATATTACGTATTACTTCTAAAATGTTCTTGATATGTTAATAATAAATGGCTGAAATTTCATTGAACTAATAACCACAAGTTTGCATATTTTCAACTACTTTGCTGTCTTTATTGGTTAAATTAGGAATATATTTAGTTTTCTAAGTATAAATCCTATGTATATAAATTGATTGGCATAGTTTTACCACGCTCTTAGGCAATACATTGAACGGTTCTGTTCTGTAAAATGAAAAACATTCACCAAAAACTCAGCCAAATGTTTACCACTATACCTCAAAGATTGGCAGAAGTTAGAGTTTATGAGTCAGTGGATTCCAACAACGAGCTTGGCTTGTAAGCTAGATGGTCTTGGGTTCGGTAACCATAAGGGTTAGGGTTGAGAACCACTGAAGAGTCCCAAACTAGGACCGATCAGTAGTCTACTACTCCCTGATTCTCAGTGGTTCTCTAACTGAAGTCATTTCGTAATCAGACATGATATTGTTTAGTTGATGATGGTGTTTCAAACGATGCGTGCTGGGCTCAAATCTCAGAGGAAACACCATTAATAGCCGGGGATTTAGGTAAGTCCAGTTGATCAGGATGAATAGCAGTGATACTCACCTACAATTAAGTAGAAATGAGCTTATAAAACTACTCATATAACAAAAGAAGACAAGGGCCAGGCAACAGATCATTTATTAAGGAAATCAACACATATTTATAGCTTTTCATGTACATTTTTATAGATTATTGTTAGCAGAAAAACACAGTCTTCTGATTGGTTGTTTCACACTGGAAGTTAATCTTTCATCTCTTTGTGGCTGTTTCTTGAATGTCAGATCATCCCTCTGCTAACTGTATCCGCCTACGCAAAGTCTTCCGTGGTTGGTTGTTGAATCAGTCTTTGTTCATATTTTTCTCACAACGAATATTGGGGACGTAAACATTGACGTAAATTACCATCTACCAATTTGACTAGCAGCCAGCTCTCACCACACTCACACTAATCAAGAATAACCTCTAACACACAATTTATTTTACTTTCGAAATATTTCATGGTAGATTTTTGGAGCTACAATTTTAATAAATTTAAGAATAAACTTCATATTACGTCCATGTACATCATATCTGTGCGCTGTTTTTTTAATTGTACAGATTTTACTATCGAATCGTTCAGTTGGTCCAATTATGCCATTACCTGATTGTCTATCGAATAGATTATTGAAACAAATTAAAGACTCTGCTTTAGAAGAAATTGAAGATATAAAATCTGAGATAGCCATGCTGTCAGATAAGCTACCTGGTTTCGATAGCCCGCGTCTTCAACGTCGTCTATCTAGATATTTAGAATCACGAAATTCGATAAGATCACAGTCAGAAGAATTGATGACCAAACAAGTAAGTATTATTATTAAAAAATAATAAATTTTCTTTGACTTTGTCATTAAATGTACTGATTAGGCTATCTGAGGTAAACATGGATTTGTAGACTTCATTTCAGGTAATCAATAGTGAGTAACAAGTTAGCAGAAGAAGCATCAAAGATAGGACAACACTTCAGGTGAACATAGATAAAACAGAGGTGATGAAGATTCCTGGGCAACACCACCAACAGCAACAACAACAACAACAGACAACAATCAGCATAAATGGGAGGAACCTGAAAGAAACAACCTCTTTTACCTAGAGACGTGGGAAGCATCGTTTCAACTACAGGCCGACGGAACTGACGAGGATATCAAAGCAAGAATCGATCGGAAAAGCAAGACAAGCTTTCACTACTCTCAAGTCTGTGTGGAGGTCAACAGCACTCAGCATCAAAAATGAGATCCGGATTTTCAACTCCAATTTGAAGTCAGTGCAACTTACTATACGGATCAGAGACTTGGCCAGCGAGTCATAAAGAGCATCTCAAACAAACTACAGACCTTCATTAACAGCTCTATTCGTTCAATATCACTCAAGATCAGATGGCCAGAAAAGATCAGTAACAGAGATCTCTGGCAATGAGCGAGCCAATACAGCAGGAACCGATTGTGAAACAAATAGGCAGGAAGAAATGGAGATGGATTGGCTGGCCATACTCTGAGGAAACCATCAAGTGAGTGACATCACTAGACAAGCCATTGCTCTAGTGGAACCCGGCCGAAAGGGAAGCGGCGGCGAGTTGGTCGTCAGTGCGAGGGTGACTTGGAGGAGGTCATGTGAAGAGGAGATGAAAACGTGTGGGCAGACATGGAGCCAAGTGAAGATTCTAGCAGAGAACCGAACGCAATGGAGACGCGTGGCTGAAGCCCTATGTTCCTGTAGGAATTAAAGGATACTATATTAATATTATAATAATCATAATAGTGAGTAAAAGGTTAGGTGGAATTTTAGGCGATATGAAGATTTCACTCAGTGGTATTCAAAGTGCCAGTATCACCTTCTAACAACGAAGCAACAGGGCGCAGATGTCGACCAGGTCATCATACCGGAAAATGGATAAAATATCAAGCAACTAAAAAAACAGTGTTTTCAGCCAGATATTGGCCTGCAGGATAGGTTTGCAAAAGTTAAAAATCATTGCTTTTAAAATGCATTTTCAGTTATCCCACACGTAATGGCCAATAGTGATCAATTTGTAATATTTGGAACAATAATAAATCGTGTAATTCTGCTGACAATTGGAACTTGATTCTATGCAAAACACAGACCATGAAAAGATGGATTAGGAAACGCGAAACATGTGAAGATCAAATGGCAGTTCTACGCATCATCACCGAGTACAGTACCAAATGGAGGCCACAATTCAAACTCAAATTCAGCGACATTGCAAAGGAATTCAACAGTGCTGACCACAAACAAATTTAGAATACACTTCAACAAAACATAGTGCAGTGACCCCAAAACTATATCAACCCCATTCAACCATTATGCGACAACGCCACATGCAAGTCATTCAAAAAGAGAAACTCAGTGAAGCCGCCTGTCGAAGTGAAGACAGCAGTAAGAAGAGGCTTTCCGCCTCCTATCACACGCCATGATACTCATAATTGTGGTGCAACCCATTATGGTGATGATCGTGCAATGAGAGGAGCGAGAAGACATGAATACAACAGATCGATAAGAAGGATCTGGATTTCACGGATGATTCGTGTCTCATGTTGCTTAAATAAGAAGATGACTCACAGACGAAGGCCAAACAAGTTGGAAGAAGCAGCAGCGAAGACTGGACTCCAAATGAGCATAGGGATGAGGTGGCAGAGGTGGTAAGAATAACAAACAACCAGCCAACCAATCACTGTCAACGGAGGAAATTGAAAGAGACCACTTCCACCACTTACCCAGCTAGGAAACATCGTTTCAACTACACGTGACAACATTCATGAGAATGTGAAAATCAGCCAGTATCGGAAAGGAGAGGCAGACCTTCATCACTCTGAAGTCAGTTTGAAAATATTCTGCGCTAAGTATAAACAGCAGAATTCAGAATTTTAATACCAAAGTCAATTCAGTCACTTCGTCTATGTGGGTCAGAAACTTGACACACGCGTCACGTTAAACATTTCTAACAGGCTACTAAAGACTCGTCAGCAGCTGCCTTCAATAGCTTCATACTGCAGATCAGATGGCCAGCCAGAAAGAATTGTCAACCAGGGACTGTGGGAACGAACCAACAAGCCAGAACCTACTGATCAAGAAATTTTCCGAAGTAAATGCAAATGAATCAGACACAGTGAGGCGACCATTTGGTGACATCGAGCACGACTCTATCACTTGAATGGATCCCGAGTGGGATACAATGAGTTTGGAGTGGATGTGACGGTGCCTTGGAGGGGAGATGAGAGGTTATGATGAGTATTGGCCAGCCAAAGAGGACCATAGGGAACATGACAGAGTGAAGATGTTTTGTTGCAGTCCTGTGTTCCACTTGGAACTCAAGGGAATGATACGTAGTATAATAAATGAGATGATTGAGAGAAGAAGGAAGAATCAACGTTTCAGAATTGTATGCCATATATAATTGTCAACTTTTACAATCCTACATCTTCAACAAACTGATGGGAGTACTATCTAGGTCAGGTGAAATTTGATCTTTGCAAGAAGTTGTATGTGAGAGAATTTCACTATTGTATTACTATTATTATTCATTGGAGGGTCTTAGAGGTAAAACTTCATTGTAATGATTTCTTTGCTTAAAAGGAAATTGCTCACAAGCTTTCATTCCCTCTACATATTGTCCCCTTCATGTCACCTTTCGACCCACACCTAAGCCTTCCACTCAGGTTACACTCGAGGGCCACATGAAGGTCTCCTCCAGACCCTCTCACTTTCTTCCTGCTTATTCACTGGGTAATAGATAGTCTGCTGGTTCATTGTTAGACTTTCTTGTTGTTTATCCTTTCTGGTTGTCCAAATGATCCTCAGCATAGAGTGAAAACAGCTGTTGATGAAAGTCTGCAGTCTATTAGAATTTAAAAATTCACATAAAATAAAACACATTGTGATACATAAGAGCAATCCAAATAATAAAATCCAAATTTTATTAATTTTGACTCGTAATAACATCTTGAATGTAGGCTACACTTAGCGACGATGAATTTAAACTCAGTACCTCTTTTTTGTTTGAATAAATTAACAAAAATTCAAATATAACTATTTACAAATGTCTACATCTCACTCGGTGCCCAAATATTTTAGAACTATTCTGTCAAATCTTGACGACAGTTCATTTGAATTATTTTGCAATCGAATTAAGTTAACAAAGAAACTATGTAATTGGCACAATCATCGTGTTTTCACTCTCCGTTGTCTGCAACAGAATAATGCATATCCTAAATCCGTAGCTGTCGAGTCCCCTGACAACTCCAGTAGGTCGAATAAAGTAGCTCAATCTTCAGAAAGAAGACAAAGCAATAAGTCCGACAGGGTCCTTCCACTAAACGCTAATCCTAAACACCATAATTTTGAAAATACGTCTAATCATAAAATTCTAGATACTAACAGTTTGAACAGACATGAAGGTGTGATGTTAGCTGATGCATAGGAAATCCTTATTAATAATATTTGGTCAATTTCCTGACTGTCTATATCTTTCCTATGGAGACGTTAAGAAATGTTTTACAACTGCTTATCCACACACGCACACATACACACTCTGTTTAAAGTGTTTAACAAAGGTAAACCAATATTTGTAAGACCGAGGTCAAATTTTGATCACAGCTCATAAAATTTTGTTTATTATACTTGTTGACACTTGTTGAATGACTCGTGATTGGACAAAGTTTTTAAAAACAAGTGATGTTCCTTTTACATATAAACCTCTGTTATGTTAATTTCGATTAATTTCCCTGAAGAAGTTCGGACCAGACTGCCGAACGAAACTTAATTGAATTTTAGATTTTTCCCGTCGATTGATTGGACCGAAGTGTTCGGTCTCAGGTTGACATGTCGGCTTCTTGAGCAGATGCTTCGACGATGTCTGGGCATTTAATTAGTATTTAATTGGTGGATGGTGAATATCAGTGGAATCCAGGATGCGCATTTCGTCCTATTTGGGACTCTTCACTGGATATACCTGCTTTGGCGTTGGAAACTATGGTCACTGGGTTCGAGCCTCGGTGGGAACATTATCACTCACTGAGAAATGCAGGTGCATGCAGATGACGAGTCCCAAATGGGACGAAATTCGCATTCTGGATTCCACTGCTAATCACCATCCACCAATTAAATGCCGAACGAAACGTTGGAATTACTCATTTCAATCTCGCTGAGATTTTACAAACATAATTTTTTACAAATGTCTACTTCTCACTCGGCGCCCAAATATTTTAGAACTATTCTGTCAAATCTTGACGACAGTTCATTTGAAAATTCAAACTGTTGTATGCCGAGATATGGATGATTTATACAATATCCTCCACAACGTTACCGCATACATTGAACAATTAGTATTATATACATGAACTGTTTTTGTTTTTTCCGACAGCCTTATATGCCATCAATAAATGAATCAGTGGCAAGCAATAGAATTCCTTTGAAAGTTTCTAACATAACACCAGTACAACTGACACAGGTTGAAGATGCAATACGTCATAAAAGTGAAATTATCAGAACGCTAAATCCAGATATCTTGGATAAATGGTATCGTCAAGAGTCTAATTCCCATCCAGATATGTCGTATCTACAACCAGTAAGGTAAGAAGATATATATATAAATAAGGTTTACAAACATAATTGGTTTTTCTGAAATATTCACTGGTTCTGAAATCCTAATTCGAGAAATTCCAGCAGTATGCACTTATGATCCTGTCATGGATCTAACTCAGAGCTTTGTGGTTAAAAAGCGAAGCTGTTGAGAGCTTAACCACTGGGAAACCACGTCAAAGGTTTAAACTGTTCAAAACGTTCAACCAAATCCCTACAAACCAATACTTGAATATAAATGAGATGCTCACTGGCGACTTGCCCTATTCAGGTAGGTAGTTACCTGGGGTTCCAGTGGGAATTCGTGATCAGTAGGGTGCAGCAGGTCGGGAGACATTGGCTAGCGGTTGCGCTATATCGTAAATTGGCATAAGTTCGAATTCATGGGCCATTGGATCGGGTCCCAGTGGCTTAATGGTATACGAGCTCGCCTTGTAACCAGAAGGTCCTGGGTTCGAATCCCGGTGGATGCGTACTGATGAAGAGTCCCAAACTAGGACGAAACAACTGTCCAGTACTCCCAACTTTTCCAATGGTTCTCGAACCAATGTCAGCTCATGATGAAATCCTGTAACCAATATCAAAAAGTGTTTGTCAAGAGTTCGTTAACAGAGATCTGATTTGTTTCAAGTCTGCCCATCGATTGATGTCAGCTGGAAAGCAGTGAAAATCACCAGGGAGTACTGGACAGCTGTTTCATCCCGCTAGTTTAGGGCTTATCAGCTGTATACGGTGTTTCAATAGTTCTCAAAATAACATCATTCCGTCGTCAAAATTTAAAAAAATATGACATTCATTCAAATGAAGCAAAGACTATGCTCTTAGTATATGAAATCGTATTCAACAACGATCCATGCAAATAGCAATAAAGTAAACCTATTTTGGGACAGTTATTCATGCTATCCAGCTGTTCTGTTCAAAACTCAGTTGTTTCAGCATGGTAACGACCAGCAAATCCGTAATTACAAGTAAGAGTCTAAATCAATAAACTACAACTCCCCATAAATACCTATACTGTCACAGTTTACGAATGAGTTGAATTAATGCACACAATGAAACTTAAAGTGTGAATTTATTTTACGGTTTTCATTATTCCCTTGAATTCCACGTGGAACACAGGGCTGTAACAACACATCTTCACTCTGTCATGTTCTCTATGGTACTCTTTGGCTGGCCATTGACTCACCATAACTACTCATCTCCTTCTCACACCATCACCTCCCAGGCACCCTCAAATCCACTCCAAACTCGTCGTATCCCACTCGGGATCCACTCAAGTGATGGTGTCGTGCTCGATGTCACCAAATGGTCGCCTCACTGTGTGTCTGATTCATCTACATTTACTTCGGAATATTTCTTGATCAGTAGTTTCTGGCTTGTTGGTTCGTTCCCTCAGTCCCTGGTTGATAATTCTTTCTGGCCGGTCATCTGTTCTGCAGTATGAAGCTATCGAAGGGAGCTGTTGACAAGTCTTTAGTGGCCTGTTAGAAATGCTTTACGCGACGCATGTGTCAAGTTTCTTACCCACATAGACGAACTGACTGAATTGACTTTGGTATTATAATCTGAATTGTGCTGTTGATGCTTAGCGCAGGAGATTTCCAAACTGACTTCAGAGTGTTGAAGGTCTGTCTTTTCTTTCCGATCGTGGTTGGTTTTCACATTCTTATGGATGTTGTCACGTGTAGTTGAAACGATGCTTCCTAGCTGGGTAAGTGGAGGAAGTGACCTCTTTCAATTTCCTCCATTGACAGTGATTGGTACTTGATGTTATTGGTTGGTTAGTTGGTTGCTTGGTTGGTTAATCTCCTCACCTCAGCCACCTCATCCTTATGGTCACTTGGAGTCGAGTCTTCGCTGCTGCTTCTTCCAACTTTTTGGTCTTCGTCTGTGAGTCATCTTCTAATTTATGCAACATTAAACACGAATCGTCCGCGAAATCCAGATCTTGCAGAGTTTTCTTATCGGCGTAGTGTATTCGTGTCTTCTCGCTCTTCTCACTACACGATCATCCGCATAATTTGTTGCACCACAATTAGGAGTATCATCGTGTGTGATAGCAGGCGGAAAGCCTCTTCGTACTCCTGTCTTCACTTCGATAGGCCGCTTCACTGGGTTTCGTTTGTGGATGACTTGCATGTGGCGTTGTCGCATATCTGTTGAACGGGGTTCATGTAATTTTGGGGGCACTGCACTATATTTTGTTGAAGTGTTTTCCGAATTATTTCGCGGTCAGCTCTGTCTATTGTTTTTGGAGTGCCGGTTATTATGATGTAGAGTTTGAATTGTTGTAATGTTGTCTGTATCATTTCTCTCAATATTTTAGCTCTATCCTTTCTGGCAACTTTGTTGATTCGTTCCGACCGCATCCTGTTACTGTTCGGTGGGAGTTTCGTTTTTGAATCCTGGTCTTGTTTTTCTGGAACACTTAGCCACTTGATCTAAAATTGATTCACCATTGCGCTCAAGCTTTTTCATCCCATAGCTCTGCCATAGTCACCTCTCTAGATGGCCATTTATCTCCCTTGTACATGATGGATCTCACCGCATTTAAATGTAGAATATCCAGGAGCCTAGACGAACAAAGTACTGTACATTTGCGTGAATTATAAGCATGTTGTAGATTTGTTATAATAGATTTCACGGATCCCAAAATCTGATTTAAATTAGGAAGAACCCACTTATTTAATGAAGAAGTTAAAGTGGAAAATTGCGTCAGTTATGTTGATGCATTGGCCGAAATTTGCAGCTGTTATGGTAGAATATTTTGAAGAACTTCCACTGAGGATGACATTTGGACTGACACCGTAAGCTCTTACAATTATCTCAAAGCTCGGATCGAAAACAACTCATCCACACTCATAGAAGTCTTTCGCATGAAAGATAAACTTTTCAGTTGATATTAGATGTTTGGAGGCAATCGGCAGGAAGCCTCGTAGCTAGGTTTCGTGCTAGTTGGCGCTCACCAATCAACAAGGCGTATCTGCAACCTTGAAGGAACGCATGTGCCTTCCAATCATCTAATATTTACTATTCAAAGTGCATCGTGATGGCGAGACACTTAGAGTGGTGGTTACATTGCCAAAGTGACTGATAGAATTCAGTCTGCATCAAACTAAGGACTAGATACATTACACTAGTTACTGATTAGTTTCCAGTCAAAATAAACTTTTCAGTGTAGCGCAAAAATCAATTATTGGATGTCTATACATCCCTTTTTGAAAATAAATTCTCACCAAATATTCAATTTTGGTGAATTAAAGATTTTTTTGCACTCTACATATTTCCTTCTCAAAGCCTTATCTTACCTGGAATCACATTATTTGACGATCAGAATCGACGTCAAGCTGAACTGAAATCCTGGCTAAGTGACGCTCACCGAATAAGATGTTTACTTCTGAAATTTTCTAATCGTAAAGAAGTTACGAGTTCATCGTCGTTTCGTTCATCTGAATTGGGATTATCTGCCCCAAATACAGAAAGAATTGAAACCAAATCTGAGGCAGACAAAATCTATCCCCATGAACCGATGGAGACAACTTCTATATCTGACAGAAAAGCAAGTGGAACTAGTGAATCGTTACCAGTGGATAGTGAATTAAGTTTCCAATCTGGTAAGTTCAGCAACATGTATAACCATACCATTGAGTATTTTTATTGAGTGATAGTGACAGTGACAGTGAAAAATCCTTTACTCTCTCTCTCTTTCATTTGATTACATAGTCTCTGATTTTGACCCTTGCCCCGATCTCTGGAGTGTAAGTCTGCTTGTCTCCTGTTTCTATGACTTGAGTTGAATTCATCAAATTGTTACTCAGTACATTAGTTGCTCATCAGCTTACTCACCTGCTGTCTTTATTACGTAACACTTTCTTCATTGTAACCAAGCTGTGTTCAGAAGAAAAGATTGAGGAAGAGCTATCCATTGTGGAGAAATGCCTACGCGACAACGTTTACCCACAAAAGTTCATCGACAAGTATGGGAGACGTCATGTTGAAAAAGTGAAAATCAGTACAGTAGGGAAAAAGCCTATCTTTCTGCAGCTTGCATTCAAAGGTGATGATACTGCCAGTAGAATAAGATGCAGACTGAACGCTGCCCTGAAAAGAACATATCCAGCCGCCAATCTTGTATTTGTTTATCAAACAACTAGTTGTTTGAGACAATCAAAAGTGGACAAATACCCACCTCATGTTACCCTCGAACTGTGTCTACCAATTTACATTTACGTGCCAAAGCACATACATCGGAAGAACAGAGAGAAGGGTTATTGTCCGCATTTCTGAACACATACCAAAGAACCTGAGACTGAAAGGTCCACAAGTATTAAACAGTGCAGTTGCGCGTCATCTATTAGACACTGGTCATAATGTAGACAACTTAAAGTCATTCAAAACAATCAACAATCAAAAGAAACCTAACTTGCTACGCTTTGCTGAAGCAATTGCTATCAGACGACTTAAACCAAATCTATGTACGCAGAAAGAGACAGTGGTGAATCTTGCACTGCCCTGGTGAAAAAATATATACAACAGCTTATTTGTTTTTGTTTCCAAGCCTAATTGCCTAATTATTCTATAAATATTTATAAACTGTCAAATATTGATCGCAATTCATTTGAATTATTCTATAAATAGTCAGTGTTTGTAACTCTTAGTTAGTTAAATCATTCCGGACTAATGTTACTTTTACTTCCTACCAATTACTCCTTGTGATCGTGGAAAATTATGTTCAAATCTTTACTGTAATGTAATTCATATTTTTCATCGTTCAGGTTGTAACCAGTTGAGAAGAATCCTCGAAATAATAAAAGATGAGCTCATATTACCCTGGTACAATTGTTGTTATTGCTTTGTTCAACCTTTATTTTTTGTTTCAAGTTTGACCACGGATTGCCATCGGTTAGGAAACCACTGAAAACCAAGGAGTACTGGTCGGAAGTGAGGAAGAAATCGCCACGAATGACATTAGTAGCTGGTGATCGCACTAAAATCACAAACTGGTAGAAGTTAGAATTCATGGGCTTGCCAGTGAGGTGAGCTTCACAAGGCTAAATGGTCTGCGAGCTTGTCTTATAACCGGAGGGTCCTGTGTTCGAATCCCCGTAGGTACGTACTTTCGATAAGTCCCAAACTAGGCTGACGAAAGAGAGGTCTAGTATCTCCCTCTGGTTTTCAATGGTTCTCTAACTGTGATATTATTTCTATGATAAAATTGGAGACAAATCAAGTGCCTACCAACTAACTCTTGAAAAATTATTTTTCGTTTAAAGTCGAACTTTCTTAAAATAAGCTATATAAGTGTAATTTTTGAGCAGTGTTTCTGTCTGTCTGTCTGGACTCAACATAGAACTTGGCACCGAAGTGCAGCAGGTCGAGTTACCACGTTCCAAATAGCACACAAAGGTAGACAAGAAAATGAGTGAAGAGAATCAATAGAGTTTTGACAAGTATAAGAGTGAAACAGAATGAATAATGGTAGAAAGGAATACGAAAGATTACAGAGACTGAATACATCTGCGCCACTGACAACGATTTTGGGCCATCGATTCTTAGAGTCGCGAGGGCGGGTCCCAACCAGGAAGTCTGCATCCCCCTACCTGACTCAGTTTAACTGTCAAGGATTTCATGGATTGATGCCATGTTTTTGTTTGGCCACCACTTACTCTTTTCCAACACTGAGCAGTGTTTATTAAGTTTGGAGTCTCCTGTCATTAACTGACACTATATAACATTTGCAAGGATAATGAAATTGTTGTGTAACATCAACTTAGTGACTTCTTCAGGTTGTATGCAGCTGATGAGAAGTCGACGAAACAAATTATGGGATTGATTTATTCTGCACAAACTGTAGTACTTGCTGTATTTGAAAAACTTTAATCATGTAGAAATGCATCAAACGAGAGTACTGGGCTAAGGGGATTTATTCATGTACTGATATTTTGCTTGAATAGCGCAATTCGCAGAATTTAACCTCAGAATGTCTATCATTTGATTGTCAAGCCTAAAACTAGTTTTCTAACATTGATGTTTAGCAATTTATTAAGTTATAACGTAAATTTCCTCCCTAACTGATGCCTTCTGGAGAACATCTGAAGAACAAGGGGAATTGGACATCTGTCTTGACTTAGTTTAGAAACTGTCTTAAAAGACGCACTCATTGTACCATCTTGAACAGAATCCATGACATTCATGTTATAAGACAAGCGTCTTACCTATGAATTCATAATAACCAATTTGGTGAAGCCTTCCAGTTATAATTTCTCAACAGAACTGTAGTCACGAAAAATACCCATTTATTCATAAGTAAAAACACAGTTTTTGTTCAGCGAAGAAATTTCTTTTCAACGACTTCATTTTCAAGCTGTACAGTCGTATTTATATTACAGAAAAGGTCATTAAGTGGCACTAAATAATTGCTCAGTCAATATACATATATGTGATAAGAATAACGATAATTAAAATGTTATAAGAGGTAGAGTTGAAGTGGATAAATTACAAAATTATTAAAGATTGTTTTATAAGTGAATTGAAATCAAAAATGTTTTAAAAATGTCAAGTGTTGTCTAAATATTTTAAAAAATAAGAGTACGATTACGATAAGAATCAAGATGTGAAGTGAAGTGGAAAGAATTCAAGTGGTAAAATAAAATAAAATAAAAACTAGAAAGAACATTACTATGACCAAGGTAAAGAAAGGGGTTTGACAAAACGTTTTTGAACACATAATTTAGGTTTCTGTTCATGTACAGCTAAAGCTTCGGCTATGCATAAGTGAAGAAAACGTAAACTTTTGGATAGATTCGATTTTGCCATGTAGATAACTTTGAAAGATTTTAATTATCGTTATTCTTATCACATATGTGTATATTGACTGAGCAATTATTTAGTGTCACTTAATGACCTTTTCTGTAATATAAATACGACTGTACAGCTTGAAAATGAAGTCGTTGAAAAGAAATTTCTTCGCTGAACAAGAACTGTAGTCAGCTAATAATGAACAGTGAGCTGAGTTTTAGTCAATAAAAACAACAAATAGTTCAGCGAAGAGTCTCTTTCCGGCAAATTCTGCCACTGAGCTGTACAATCGCATTTGCATACAAATTTTTCATGAAACAGTGTAGTAAAAAACTGAAAAGTTGTCATGATCTTAGTTGTCAGCATCAGTCAGTATGAGGACTTGTTTTTCCCGCGAAAACGCCAACAATAGTGCTCTCCAGTGGTTCATTGATCTGCAGAAACCTTGAGGACAAGATTTTGCGTCTCACTACCTTCTCTGTAGAACAGGGTATATTGATCGTTCAACGCGTATCCTGTCTTTAAAAGTTCAATAGTGCTATCCAGCTTGGCTGTGGAAAGGTGGTAGTTGCTCTATAAGGAATGGGACAGTCGAACACTATGTCAACACTGGTCATTACATTTCAGCAAACTCCTCCTTCAGAGTAATCTACAAAGGGAAAAAGAACTTGCCAAATGGAGTACGCTTTTATCTCCTTTGCATAACTGAACCTCTAGCCATTCAGATACAAAACCAGAACTGTATATAAAAAAGAAAGTTATTCAACCACTTCTGCTATCATGGTATCAACCTTATGGATTTCTGCTTACTTGATTTTTATGTACCTATATTTCCAACTCCCCATAACTGTTGTCATTCTTTAGAACTCTTAAATGCTTCTGTGTTTTCCTTCGTTTGTATGCGGTTTTTCATTACAACTCGCTCATTAAGTTATTCACCTTATTACATAACTCTAATACATTTATTCAATTCCTTTTGTGCATTGAATAGTGTTTACAACTATGTTTGTGACAACTTGTTACTTTTTTTTACCACCCTCTTTCATGAAAAAATGTATGTAAATGCGATTGAACAGGTAAGGGAATTGAATTTTCCCCACAAAGAGCCTCTTCGCCTAACTACTTGTTCTGTTTTAATAAGGATTATTTACGAATAAGACTGGTCTGAGATCAATGGCTGTACCTAAGGAAAATTCCTTAGTATCTACTGTACAATGATTCCACCAATACAAAGATATGGCATTCTGGAGGATGAATACTGTCACTCATCTGCTAGGAAGAACTAGTGTTATTGTTCATATCGATGCCCTAGGGCAAATAATCATGAAGCTTTAGGAACTTGCGAACCAAAAATTCACAAGGGAATCGTGGAAGTAATTCCCAATTGTAGTGTCTACACTTTCATCATTCATTCATTTCAGTTTAAATTGAGCCTGTTATTTGTTAACAGGATAGTGTGTATGTTATCATTAAACAAAGGAACAACATTCAGGGATTTCAAGTAGTATTAATTAATGTTTTAACTAGATATCCTACTATCCTACTAGTAAGGTATTGAAATTTAACAGTTAATTTATAAATTGTAATAAAATTTATTGTGAATTTTGAAAGTAAATCACTCCTCAGTTAACTGTCTTAATATAGTGTTGAGTACTTTTTGTATTTGGTGGTTTCTTTAACGTTCAATATATTTCTAACTTTAATTAGTGTCATTATCAAAATTCATAATAAACAAATGATGCTCAAATTATTTGTACCATGGTAGTAAGCTTTATGAATAAAATGAAGTATGACGGGAACTGTAACGTATTCAGTCTAAGCCTCAGTTTCATTTCACCTTAATAATTCGTGTTCATTTTCCAAATTTGTGTGATTACATCAGGTTATTGGGTTCAGGCACTTGACTTTTAAACAATGTGATGTGACCTTGAACCGTTTTCCACCTTCTGAAGTCTGGATAGCCAATTAGCATTTCTCAACTTTACGTTACAGTAGACGGACAAACATGTAGCCGCAGAGTTGCTTTGCATTCGGTTTTTCATCTATCCTCATGAACATATAGACATCGACAACATATTATGTAGCTTCACCTAATAATAGTGTTAGTTTTCACACCTTATTTGAGCACAAGAATAGATGTTACTGAAAATGAAGAGAGCAAAAATAAATCAATACACAAATAAAGTACAGATTAATTTATACCACATCGACGGATCTAGGAACAAATTACCCACATTCTGCAACCATCCATTTTAAATATCACATCTACCGCATACAGACAGTTCACACTTCTCTGAACACCTCTAGTCGGCAGCTAATGTTCACATAACATGGTAATATGACTTTGTCTGACGTAACTGTTATCATGTGTGGATGGATGACCGGCATGCACTGGCTTCGGTAAATCAACAGAATAAACACATCATTGATAATAAATACTAAGTTTGTAAGGTACTTTTTCGCATACTGAAATGTTATCTCTATTCAACTGACAATATCTTTGACAAAGTAGTTGCATATATCACACATAACTGAATTATGTGCGTCGGTGGCAAAGTGGTTAGGACGCTCGCCGACTATGCACACGGTCCGGGGTTCGATCCCTGGCCGACGCACTCCTCCCTTACCTCGCTAAGCCAGAAATAATGCTGGTGAAGAGGAAAGGTTGGGCATGAGGCTAGCAACCCCATCCTGTAAAATAAACACTGCTACAGAAACTTCAAGCCACTAGCTTGAAGCCCTATGTTCCGCTGGGAACGTGAAGGAAAAAAACACTTTCATCATGGGGTACAATCGGCTATCAGATTTGGGTTTCATTCACCATTGATTGAGTGGATCATTCTGATGATCATTTAGTCGACCGCCTTACTAGAACCCCTACTAGATGAGACATGAGCTTCTCTGGGAGACTGCATAACAGGATAAGAGCAATAAGCGGGTCACAAAAATAACTCATTTTCAGCCATCTTGATGAATAAGGTGTATAGAAACAGGTTTATATCAAAAAACTAATACTCCTCTTTATAATTAGGAGGTCTTTTTGAGTCATGTCATCTATTTCTCCTGTGCATAAACCTGATTTTTTTTGTAAAAACCACTGGTTTTTCTGATTGGTTGGTTGGCTGAAGAACACTCGTATATTCGAGTTGCATGAATCCTTATAGTTTAACTTTGCCAACGTGTGTTCAGTGATTCCTCTCTTGTAAATAATTCAGCAGGTGAAATTGTTTTATGACGATTCCACTTAGAGTGATATGTAGCCACCATTAGGGTACATTAGGTCGAAGATGAGGACACTTACTCATCGAAGATATTGCTAAGTGCTCGCGCTATGCCATGCATTAGCAGAGGTTGGAATTCATGGGCTGGCCACTCACTGGATCAGGTCCCAGTGGCTTGCTTAATAGTCTACGAACTTGCCCTGTAACCAGAAAGTCCTAGGCTCGAGTCCTGGCGGTGGGTGCACACTGTTGAGGAGTCCCAAACTAGGCCGGCGAAACATCTGTCCAGTACTCCCAGATTTTCTAATGCTTCTCTAACTAGTTTCAGCTGATGATGAAATCCTCCAACTAATATTTAGTTTCCATTTGTAATCTGAACAGAAGTTGAAAGGAAAACTGAAGTAGTTCTGCAAAACAGTGAATCAAACTCAGACTGTTTTGTACATATACGCTGTCATCAAGAATCACATTTACAATCTACTGGTTATGATACATCTTCTGCTGGTTGGCGATCTCGTTCCTTATCAATGGCATCATGGTCAACTACAAAGACAAATCCTATTTCTACTTCTGCCAATTCAACTGCATCACTGAAAAATGATTTCCTTTTAAGTGGTATCAATGAATCGTTAGTCAGGGCTAAATATCTTGTGAATTGGGCAAGATTAAGAGTAAGTTAAAGTTGTATTACTCATCATTATATTTCAATAATTTAAACACAATATTAACTACATCTTTTGTTTTGGTAATATTTCGAACAAAATTACTACCCGTGATCACATTATCTGTTGGAATTAAGCTTATTTAATTCATACTTTTGTGGTTTGTAATCATATATATATATACATTATCAGAAGGTCCTGGGTTCGAACCCAGACAGTGGAGGCGTACTGCTGTAGAGCCCCAAACTAGGACGAAACAGCTTTCCGGTACTCCCAGGTTTTCTAAAGGTTCTCTAACTGATGTCAGTTCATGATGAAACCTTCCAACCAATCAAACACAATCCCTGCAGAACCAATATTTTTTGTTCGTTCATTTATATGTATCTAGAATTATTTTCCAGGTTTTTGACAGTTGTGCTGCTAAGTCACCCTTGTTACATGTATCCGGTGTGACCTTAATGAATATAGACTCTGTTACTAGTCTCTCTTTCAATTTGTTCTTATTAGATTTCAGAATGCAAGCATTGTTCCAGTCAGTATTGTGACTTTGTCCCATACATGTGTAGCTATAGCCGATTTTTTTTCTGAATTGTTGTAAACTTGTGTTCCTGTTGGTTGACCTTTAGTTAGGTAGACAAAAGACAAATAGTTCAGCAAAGAGTCTCTTTTCGGCGAATTCATTTTCAAAGCTGTACAATCGCAAATATATATGGTTATTTTGTGTGTGTGTGTGTATACATTAAATTTGTCAAACAAAATACGGTTGGTAAGTTCAAATGAATTGGATGTTGATAAGAGGATAGCAACAAAATTGATGAGTTGTCAAAAACGATTGTTAGAGAGGAGTAAGTTTAGGTGAATTGGATGTTCATATAGGAGGGTAGTAACAAAAGTGATGAGTTGTCATAAATGATTGTTAAATAAGAGTTACGCAATGGCATGAATAGTTTGATGAGTGAGTTGTACTCAAAGGTTAGGTTAGGTGTTTATGTCCAATCACTCTCATTTTGAGTGATCTGGACGTCTGACGCACATATTTAGTTGGACACTCGGTACAAGATATTTTTTGGAAATTGCATTGTTTTAATCCATCATTGTTATTGGATCTTTCAGTTGATTTATCTTATTTTTAATTGGATTCGTCGGTTTAAACGTGGTGCGAATCGCAATATTTTTGAGGTTTCTTCGAATTGCCTCTGATGTACCATTTTTGTATGGTATTGTGATTGTGTGTTTTTTTTGCCTTCCTCCTTCTTGTCATTCTCTGGTTTTACCCTCTTCTTTTTTCTCTTCTTTATATTATCTCTGATGAATTTTTTTGGGCTTCTTAAAGAGGATTCCAATGTAGAATAAGAGACTGGACAAACCTTTTCTGTATAAAGAGTTCAGGGTTGTATTGATCAATTGTCAGAGCCTCCGCCATACACAAAAGCCGAAACCTGACGCCCTTTGTACCATTTGGCCTCACTTTGTAGATGATCTTGAAAGACGATTCTGGTGGAGCTACGTGGCCTGAGTTCACCAAATGCTCGAGAATTGAGCTAGTAACTGTCTTAGATTGTCCCTTTGCTAACCATGCCCGATAACGTTCAGAGATGCGTTTGGAAAGCGTGCGCTTTGTGCGGCCAATATAACTAGCTCCACACGAGCAGGTGAATTTATAAACACACATTGAGGTGGCCCGAAGCGGCAGTGTGTTTATAAATTCGCTTGCTCGTGTGGAGCTAGTTATATTGGCCACACAAAGCGCACGCTTTCCAAACGCATCTCTGAACGTTATCGGGCATGGTTAGCAAAGGGACAATCTAAGACAGTTACTAGCTCAATTCTCGAGCATTTGGTGAACTCAGGCCACGTAGCTCCACCAGAATCGTCTTTCAAGATCATCTACAAAGTGAGGCCAAATGGTACAAAGGGCGTCAGGTTTCGGCTTTTGTGTATGGCGGAGGCTCTGACAATTGATCAATACAACCCTGAACTCTTTATACAGAAAAAGTTTGTCCAGTCTATTATTCTACCTTGGTCTTAACCTCTTCACTAATCGTTCCTTGTAAATAAAATATACTTTGGATTCCAATGTCTTCAGTTGTATGTAGAAGACGAGGTCGTAAGGCAAAATTAGGATTAGTTGGAATGCGACAAATAACTTTAAATTCTGTATTAACATCGGCTTTATGCTCACTGTCTACAAGGTGTACTGAAACACAGCTAGGTAAAAAATAGATCTTATCTGTCCCTTGTTTTAATCATGCAATATGATATTGAAAAACCCGATGATGAACTTGCCTAATCGTATGCCCAGTGCAGCTGGCTCCGTAGCTGCAATCGAACTGGTAGATGAACATAGAGAAGACGAAATTAGGTAGTTTGTCATTACTTCTGGAAAGCGAAATAGGGGTGGTAGTAAAGAGACAACGGATATCTGCTGCACTGAAACCTCTCATAACTGCGTTCTTCAGGCACTGCCTTACTATTTTGCTGATGTTATCACCGAGGCACTACAGTTTTACCAGCAATGACTTTCTTAGAGCTGTTGCCTTGCTTGTTTTGGTGCTAAGTTCATATTTTTCCCAATGAATTTATCTCTGATAATCTTAAGTTCCTCATTGAGAGAGTCGTTTGAGTAGATTATCCTAGCCCTATGAACCAGACACTTTAGGAAGTTGTATTTATATTTCAAAGTTGGGAAACTCAAAAAATGAATTTTCTGACTTGTCTTTGTAGGTTTCCTTCTCAATGTACAATCCTCTTTCGTGGTTAGCGAGACATTCACGAATGAGATACATTAATTCCTTTCTTTCTATATGGTAAAGTTTATTGCTGAATGAGAATCACTGAACTTATTAAGGATGTCCGTTGCTTCATTCTCGTCTTTCATAATCAGAAGTTTATCATCCACATATCGACAGTAGAATTCCAACTCATGAATTGCTTCTTTCAGTGGTCCATTCTCTAACTTAGTGACGAAAACATCGGCCAGGATTTCACCTAATGAGGAACTCATAGTCACACCATCAGTTTATCTATAATATTACCTGTTGAACAAGAAAGGAACGTTCATCGTACATCTCAAAATAAGTTCCTTCATGGAGGATACAGAAATAGAGATGTCGATGTTTCACTGAATAATCTCATCGCACATAAAATCCACAATTTCAGTCAACGGTACATGACAGAAAAAGGAGGATACATCACAAGGCATTGTGAACTTTTCATTCACATTTACATCTCTTATTCTATCGACGAGTTCGACCACGGATTAATATCAGTTATAGAACCTTCTAAGAACCAGCACCAGAGTACTGGACAACTGTTTCATCCTAGTTTCGGCGATCATCGGCAGTGAGGTCCAAAGAGATCCAACCAGTCAAGTGTGAGGATGGATTTCCCACCGATGACATTGGTTGGTGCCAGTCGCGCTAAATCACGAATTCGTAGAAGTTGGAATTCATGGGCTGGCTATTGAATCGGGTCCCAGTGACTGAATGGTATACGAGCCAGCTTGCCTTGGAACCGGAAGGTCCTGGGTTCTAAACTTGGCGGTGGGTGCGTACTTCCGATGATTTCCGATGCTAGTGTTCAATGGTTCTCTAACTGATATCAGTCCATGGTAAATCTCTTAAAAACAAATTCAATCCTTACAAACCAACTCCTGAAAAATATTTTTCACGCCATCCCTGATTAATTAATTATGCAGAAGTTGGGAGAGCTTCAAGAAACGTTTGGCTGTTGCATAATACGGGGAATCAGACATGTCTAAAATATTGGTCGAATTAGTAAACCACTTTAATGCACTTTTATATAATAAAAGTAGTATTGAAGAATACTGAGCAATCAAGTGACTAATTTGCTTAAAAATGTAGAAAGTTTCACAGACATGTATCACATCAGGTTGCCAAATTTCAAGAAGGCGTCTAAAAAATAAAGTAAATGTGTAATGGCAGAAGACAAGGGTCAGGCAACAGATCGTTTATTGAATAAATCAAGAGATATTTATAGATTTTTATGCACATTATTGTCAGCGGAGAAGCAACATCTTCTGATTGTTTGTTTTCATGCCGAAGGTTATTCTGTACTGCTTGTGACCGTTTCTTAGAGAGTTAAGCCATATATCTGCAAATCGTATTTTCACACGTGAAGTCTACTGTGATTGGTTAGCGATTTCCTTAAGGTTAAGCTTTGTCATTGTTTTTTTTCTCATGACCTCGATTGTGGATGTAAACATTGACAGAAATTGTTGTCTACAATTTTGGCTTGTAGACAGCTATCACCACAGATGGAGCATGATTCAAATCGGAGATCCAGAGGCTGGATATTAGTAACCGCTACTTTTGATTCGATTCCTCGGGCACTTTTACTAGGCAAGCTGATTTCAGCACGCATTAAGTCCTAGGTCGCAAGTTATCTGTCTTCCTTTTATTTATTTCAGATAGGAGACAATTTATTGTTCTCAGGGGAAAGTGCACCATTCTTTTCGCTTTCTTTTTGCGTAACCTACCGTATTCTTCTAAAGCTAATTTCATTAAATATGCCGATGACCTGACAATTTCTATCCCAGTAATTTCCGCATTGGATTGTTCTGATGTGAAAAGATTCTTGTCTGAAGTTGATAAGTGGTCTCTCCCAAATAGTATTAAAATTAATCCATCTAAATGTAAGATATCAGATGCGAAAAACACTTGCGTAACCTGATTGATTCAGTCCCTTGAATTTCTGCAATATCGATGGCACTGTGATAGACAAACACACAAAAAGACAGAGTATATCTAATGTCTCCTATCTCGACATCAGTTTCTACTAGAATCTCTGTTGGTCGTCTCATATCTTATTGATTTCTAAGCAAATTTTTCGTCTGACTTATCACATAAAGATGTTGAGACTTTCTGTCAGCATAACTCAACCTCTTCTCTTTTAATCTATTGATTGTTGTGTTCTGCTCATTCTCCTTCATTGTTCCTCTTTGTTCTTCCCTGGACTTCTCAGAAACGACCGTGTCCTATTACATAGACCATTGAAGGTTGTAAATAGGACAGAACTAACTGACATTGTTCTTTTCGATGGATATTTGAATTCTTGCAAGCACTTAGCTGAAGTTGTCTTGTCTGACGCCGGACATCAATCATCTTTACTGTCACATTTTTCTTTGTGCCTCTGCAGGGTAAACCAGAAGAATTTTCATGAGTGTTTATGCTGGTGCAGCAAAATATCAAAATTAAGTCTTTTCATGTTTCACATGAATTTTGTGTGAAGAGACAAATGACAGAAAAGAGGCTTATAGACTTTTTAAGTCAGTGAATAAACAGCAAGAGTTATCAGCACACACATGGTATTTATTGTTCATTAAATTTCACTAACTTTCAGTCTTTGTGGTTCTTATTATTTTTACAATATTTTGTATTTATATATTAATAGAAAGAGGTGAATTGTGACAGTATGTAATAAAACGCCGAAAATTCCATTCTGTACGATTACTATCGCTTGGAATAAAGGGATTACATTACTAATCAACCAATGGGCCACCTCTCGTGAAGCGATTGAAGTATACAGTCAAACTGTATTTGAAACAAGGTGGTTCAAATTCCTTAGTAATTGCACATACACATATACATACTGAAGAACAGATGGACGGTCAGAAAGAATTACCTACAAGCAGGCACGGGAACGAATCAATCAACAGCCTGTTGGTCAATAAACAGTTTGGAGAAAATGAATATAGATTGAACACACACTCAGGAAACCATTGGATAACGTCATGCGCTAGACCCTCAGTAGAACGCGGACGGGAAGCGTCACTTTGAGGGTGAAGTGAAGGAGATCGTGTGAAGGGGAGGCGAATACTTATGGGAAGTCATGCAGCCAGCTAAACAGGACTGCAAAGAATAGGACAAGGTGGAAATGTGCAGTTGAAGCCGTATGTCCCACTTGCAGCATAAGGGAATAATAATAACAATAATAATAATTATATCCCATTACCTACGTAAACTGGTTGAAGAAGCAGCAAAGACAGGACTCCAGGTGAACATAGACAAGACCGAGGTTATGAAAATAACCAACCAACCAACAACAACAACAAAAGCAGCAACATCCAGCGCCAATCAACACCATCAAAGGGAGGGATTTGAAAGAAGTTACTTCATTCACTTATCTTGGGAGCATTGTCTCATCTACAGGAGACAGGAACGGACGAAGATGTCAAATCGAGAATCGGGAAGGCGACAAACACATTCATCAACCTGAAACCAATCTGGAAATCTTCCGCTGTCACTCAACTCAGCATCAACAACAAAATGATTCGAATTTTCAATACAAACGTCAACTCAGTCAGTGCTTCTATACGGATGGATCAGAAACTTGGCCAGTGTGTCACAAAGAATATTTCCAACAGCCTGTTGCAGACCTTTATCAACAACTGTCTTCGCTGGCTCTATACTGAAGATCAGATGGCCGGAAAGAATCACCAACCAGAAACTATTGGAGTGAACAAAGCAAGAACCAATCGCCCAACAAATATGCAGGAGACAGTGGAGATGGATTGGATACTGGCTGAGGAGGCCGTTGGTTGACATCGCGCGTCAGGCCATATCTTGAGTGGAACCCGAAAGGGAAGCGGTGAGTGGGACGTCCAAGGGTGACATGGAGGAGATCGTGTGAAGAGGAGCTGAAGCAGTATGGATTAACATGGATGCAGGTGAAAAATACAGCAGAAGACAGAAGCAAGTGGAGACGTGTAGTTGAAGCCCTATGTTCTACTAGGAACCCAAGGGAACAATAATAATAATTTATTGCTTATGTATCTAGTTCTAATTTCCAGAAAAGTTTTTCAGGGCAAGAAAGTTGTTTCTGACAAAGTTGTTTCTCGTTACTCCTGGCAACATAATGTACTGTAGCAATATTGAATTTTCGCTTTTTTTTAATAAATTTATGGGCCAATTAGGTTCAAGCGAATAATCAGTCGTATTATGAACTGGAAAAATCTTCTCCTGTCACTATGGATGATCAAATCAATTGTTCTCAGTCATATTTAGATCCCATCACCTTTCAAGAACATGCTATTTACTTAGATGATATGTGTCGTAATATACGAAATAAGTTTAGCCAAAGTTTAATTGAAGAAATGGACAGACGACACCAGATTGAGATAGACAATGTGAAAATGAACAAAAGGAAAGATCTGCCACACTGGTGTACAGAATTTGAAATGTCAGCGCATTTTGAAGCTATGGATAATCTGTGAGTTGATAATAATTTAATAATTGCCTAGATGGTACATGAGAAAGGTGATTAACAACATTTTTTTCTACTTTTTTGCATAGATAGCTCCGGTTGATTTAAGCAAATAGTAATGGTCTCTGCTGTTTGAAGATGCCTTTGGTAATTTATTCCATACTTGATGGATGATATGGAAAGATTCTTCAATGCTAACTAGCTTTGTGGCCTGTTTGAACGAGGTGATCCCATATAGAATTGTTGATGGTTTTATAACAGCACCTTTATTTACCCATACTGATAGGTGTTTCCAAGTAAGAAGAACTAAGTTCCTAGGGAAACCAGTGGCAAATACAACTAACTTGCTCCACAGGATCAGTGTTTGGTGAAGCAGTTTTCAGGGTAGCTGTTTTGAATTAACATGTTGAATATGACTTTAAGTTCGTCTTCAGTCACCTTACAGCTGAGGGTCTTCACCAAATTTATTTTCTACTGGAGAGGAACAAAACTATGAAAACGCGTATATGTTGACCGGTCCAAGTACTTTTCTTGTGCGAATTCCTTTTTATGCTGCAGTCTGGTCTTCTTGTCAGTAAGATGTCTGGAAAGGTAATCTAACTTTGGGATACTTCTTCACACATGAATTTCATAGTTGAATTTACTTCATTCAATTGAAATATTATTTCATTCTTGTCGAAATCACTTTCATAAAGAGTGAAATTATCATCTGTAAACGGGCAACCAAATAAGAATTTTCCAATAAGGTTGTTCAACGGATCATTTTCTGATTTACTCAGAAAGAAATACGCTAACTTGGGAACCTATGAAGATCCCATTGCTGTTTTACTGATAAGAAGTAATTAAGTAACTAGTCAAGCTTTATTGGATTTTTTGCAATTAGTTTATAGTAGTTTGTGAAATCAGTTAGCACCGGATGACTGTTAGTCTTTACTTCTAATAAACAGAACATTTTCATGCACCTTCTTCTCAATAAAAATTGAAAGTTCGCTAGATAGTATTACTTGCACTCGAAATACTGCTAGTTCCCTAGAACTTTCCGTTATTTTTACTTATTCAGAAGTTGAAGCGAAGAGACACCAATTCTCCTAATGTTTCAGGTACGTACTAATGGCTAGTGGCATTAAGTAGAGGATTTACATTTATAGCATATTGCTTCTTCCCTTCATACAACCAACAGGACAGAGAAGTTATTCCTACTCACCTAGTTATTAGTATCACTCCGCTGATGAATAATTCAAAGATGAACATTCACTGACATACTTATCAACTTGATTGTTGATACGCCTAATAGGAGAATCCATGACTCATATCTCATCCTATTTGGAGCCTCCCTGTTGAATAAGACCTTATCGCAAGTGAGTCGTGATACCCCCCACTGAAATCCAAAACCAGGTCCTATTGTGGGTACCTCTCTGACGTTTGAAACAATAGGACCTAGTTTTGAGTCCTTCATTGAGAATACTATAACTCTCTTGTGATACGGACACATCCAGATGGCAAGTCTCAGTTGGAACAAGGCGCATATATAATGGCTTTCATCACTGAAGCAACCGTTCTAGGGGCAGACATGTTTATCCACAAAAAATGAACCATCAGGAATTTGAATAGTGAAGAGATATTTAATAAAAGAACGGTTGTTATTAACACACCTGACTAGTTCATTTCTGTCCGGTAAACACCATTTATACTATGAAGGTTTGATGGATCCTTCTGTTGCACCTAGAATCCATGAGAATCTGAGGAGATTATATATATATATATATATATATATATATATAGTTTGTACTTTTCACATTGACTGGTCACTGCAGAATGATCAATTTCATATGTCTAGTCCTCAGTATGACGAGTCAGTGCTCCAGTAATCAGGAAATTTAGGTTCAGGGTTTCTGGCAGATAACTTTCAACCGTCTAATAACGTACACGTTCTGGACTGTGATCATACATTAACGCTGAATAAAAGCTTTATAGATATTAATAAGCCAGGTAGCAAGAAGGCTCTTGTGTTTGCTGAAGCCTATGCAATCAGATTAAGGAAGCCAGACCAATGTATACGAAAGGAGACAGTAGTTAGCGTCAATCCACCTTGGCAGTATACATTTAAAATCTTTAAATATTCCCATTTATAATATTAGAACAAGACATATAAGCGAACAATATTGTTTTCAATTAGATCTTCTTCAGGCTTTACTCTAATTTACATAGATTTATATATAAAATTTTAACCAATGACGGTGATTTTGGGAATCAAATAATAATCTTAATAATAATAATGTGGTAAATGAACAAAATTAATAACGATGATTATAATGATAACAAAATATTGATAATAAGGCTTATGCAGGTGATAAGAATAACAAAGATAGTATATGTATATAAGTGTATATGTAGACAATTCAATAAACAAATAAATTAAGTTAAATCTTAAAAGGTGAAGTGAAACGATAATCAGAGTTTAAATAAATATTATAAAAGTACCAAGGAGATGGAAAAATAAGAAAGGGTGTGAGGGTTTTCAATAGAATTCACCTAGGCCAAGGAAGAGACAAAGGTAAAACAAACTTCTTTTGTATGCAAAGACTAGGATTGTTCCCTCGAATTCCCATAGCTTCGGCTAGGTGTAAAAGACGGGTTCTGATTCCGTTCGAAAGGCTCGATGGAATGCGATAGATAACTTTGAAAGCACTATTTTTGTCCACTTGGTGACCACTATCAATCAAATGAGCCAAAATAGGACTTCGTATGAATTTTATTTGACCTTTTCCGAACCATGAAGGAAGATGCTCATTAATGCGTTTGTTAAGCTGTCTAGTTGTTCGCCCTATATAGCCAGCTTTCTCCACAGGAGCAACTAAATTTATAGATACACATCGAAGTGGCACAACTAGGTAGCTTATCTTTCGCTTGAGCAATCAAAATTGGTTGGCTAGAAAATGACAAACAAAGGGTGGCAGCAGTATAAGTCCGTTTTATCGCTCTGGATAATCTCAGATGTAAGACTTCACTAGCCACGTCCCCATTAAATTGAAGTTTCATGAACAGTTCTTTCTTTTTAACTGTTGTGAGTTTTTCTTCATTGTACCTGGTATTCATGTGTCTCCTAACAAATCTACTAGGATAACCCATTTGGACCAGCGTATTTTGGATATATCCTACCTCATTTTCTAGGGAGTCATTTGTACAAATACGTCTTGCTCTATTCGTAAGGCATCTGACCAAATTGATTTTATATCGGATTGGTACAAAACTGAGGAAATGTGTATATTGTCCTACAGATGTAGGTTTTCTATAGACATCTCTCTTGAGTGAGCCATCCTCTCTTCTGCTCAATTGGACGTCAAGTATACATTTATTTTAACTTTAATATTTTCCCAACCTTCCCTTTTCTCTTTGCAACGTTTTTTCCACTATTATTATTATTATCAGTATTTTATCTGACGAGCTGTTAGTTTTCTTAGGATGTGTGGAAATCAAAAATCATAGTTCAGTATTAATCTTAGTGTGCATTTTTGAAACAGATTAGACATGCTAAAATCTTATTGTTTGGTCCTAAATGGGTCGCACATGTTAAAGTTTTTTTAATAAATTATTTAAAATAATCCAAGCGTGTTTAGGTTAAAGTCGAAACAAGATTTCTCTCAATGTTTTGCTGTGTAAGCCACAGCTTCTTCAGCAGAATTATTCAGATTTTATTAACCATAAAAATATATAGTCAAAAATTACATCTATTGAAGTCAGTTCCTTTGAAGGTCACACGTTGGTAGACATTTGTATCAACAGAAAAATGCAAACAATCATAACATAATTATAAGTTGATTGGTGGATGGTGACTAGCAGTGGAATCCAAGAGATGGCTCCCATGGCCCAAGGGGTCTAGGGGAGAACGCTTTGGCGCCTGAAACTATGAACACTGGGTTCGAGCCTCGGTGGGAACATTATCACTCACTGTGGAATGCAGGTGCATCCAGTGACGAGTCCCGAATAGAACGAAATGCGCGTTATCCTGGATTACTCTACTGCTAGTCACCATCCACCAACTAACTTCTAATTACATGCCCAGACATCGTAGAAACATCTTCACAAGAAGCTGACATATCAACCTGAGACTGAGCACTTCGGTCCAATCAGTAGATAGAAAAATCTAAAACTGAATTAAAAGAAGGAACAGTTAGACTTAACAAAATCGTAAAGACTAGCTGGCTCTAATTAATATTAAAAATAATAAAAACATTGTCATCACAAAAGAAGATAAAGGGAACTCCATATTAGTTCTGGACAAATCTGATTATATAAAGAAAGTCACTCAGCACACTAAAATGAGTCCATACGAAGAAATTAAGAAGCCTGTAGATACAATAATGAATAAGATTAAGGAATCCACAGGAGATTTAGTACGCAATATGAAGCTGTCACTGGATGAGTCTAAATGGTTTTATTTAATGCCTAAAACTAATAATGCTAATGGAATAATATGGTACGTAAACTAGGTTACCCCATAATACCAATGGGATAGCCCATATGAGGATTAATAGCTGAAGCTGTTATGCAAATATTAGAATTAATAGCTCTACCTATAATTAAACCGAAAATCTGGATACGTTACGTTGATGATACATTTGTAATAATTAAGAGAAATGATTTAGAATATAGACATCAAATTCACAAGAGAAGAAGAATTAGATTACAAAATCCCATTTTTAGATGTCTTAATCAGGAGAACCAACACAGGAGATTTAGAAACACAAGTCTTTGGAAAATCAACGCACACAGATCAAATACTCAACTATACTAGCAATAATCCAGTTAATCACAAACGAAACTGTGTGCAGACATTGTTTAAAAGAGTTCAAACACATTGCAGCACTCCAGAGTTGAAAAGAATGGAAGAATAATACCTACTAACCATCTTCAGAAAGAATGGATATCCGCAAAATTTCATCAAAAAGTGTTTAAAATCGAATCACAGCACCGACAGGGAACCATCATCAAAGACCACAAGAAAATTCATTCTACCATACATGAGAAATATCTCTGAAATAACAGCTAGAATACTGAAACCGTTAGATATAGATATAGCACACAAACCAGTAAAATCGCTTAATTCGATATTATGCAAACCAAAAGATCCAACAGAAAAAGGGGATAAAATTAATACCATTTACAAAATAAATTGTATGAACTGCAACATGCATTACATTGGCCACAGTGGGCGTCCCCTTCGAATCAGAATCCAAGAACACAAATCAGCCGTGAAAAGACATGATATGTATTCTTTATTATCAATGCATACAGACAATTATGGTCATCAATTTGATTGGGATAATGTCAAAATCTTAGACAGAGGAAACACCAAAAGTGTCAGGGAATTCCTAGAAGCCTGTTACTCAAACAGGTATGCAATTAACAAGCACGTTAATATAGACGAAATATACCAGCTAATAAAAGTAAATCAGGTGACCAGAACGTTTAAAATCCAAGTCAATAAAAAATGTTCAATACATGTGTAAAGATAGTTACCAGGAGAAGCAATTACATCATTCATGAAGAAATTTAAATCATTTCACTTTATGCCAAATATTACGCTGAAGATGATGTCCAGAAGGACGACAAAATCTCCGCAACTAAACCAACCAGCTCAGAGAACACTATTAATTGCAATATATATACCTATTTGTGAATTAGCAAAACACTTAGCTCTCATATTTTGTCCCATAAGAAATTGTTCATACTCTAGGCTAACTAATTCATATGAAATAAAAAAGAAACTAAATGACGTCCAATTAGAGAATAATGAACGAATGCTTATTTTTGATGTAATTAGTCTTTATACTAATACACCAAACAATATGTCCTTAGAAGCAGTTAAAAACGCACTAAGTGCAGATCCCGAACCTACTCATAGGACAAAGCTGCCTGTTCAATTTATTTGTCTCTTACGAAGTTTATTTGTGTTTCATTATTATCATGTCTAGGTGTTTTTAATTGCATAAATTTTATCTACGATGGAGGAGATTTATAGCTCGGGTGGATGATTTTGATGTAGTTGTGTTCTTTGAGCTAGCTGACTGGTTTATTTGCGAAGCTTTCATTGCTCCCTACTAGGCAATATATTCAGCGCATACACAACTGAAGAAATCTAAAAGCTCACTTTAAGTTGAAGTGTGTGCTGAAGATGTTGCCTAGTAGGGCGACGAAAGTTTCGCGAATAAACAATCCAGCTCAGAGAATACAACTAAATCAAAATAAATTTTAGCAGAACTCAAGTTTATATGCTAATAGTTGGTACTTTGATGAATACCACTCCCTATATAATGACATCAGTAGATTAATTGATTAAAGATGCCCATTCGATCCCCAGCCGACGCACACCTGATATCTACGGTCGGCCTGCAAAATTTGGGCTACCGATATCACATGCTGAAAATTCCATACCTGTACCAAAACATACGCTGTGGAATCAAGCTATAATCAAAAAAAAATTCGAAATTTCAAAAGACTGATTATTGAACAAAGAATACTCACATCGATAACTTCATCATTAGGCTCTACAGTTATGTATCCATAATAATGAAAGAATGATTTTCAAGAGATGGTTTGTAAGGATTAGATCTGTTTTTACGAGTTTGACCACGGATTAATATCAGTTAGAGAACCATTGAAAAACGGCACCAGAGTACTTAAAACAGTTTCATCCCAGTTTGGGAATCATTGGTAGTACGCATCAACCAAGGTTCGAACTCAGGACCTTCCGGTTACAAGGCCAAGATGATCAGTGAGGTCCTTCCTGTCAAGTGTGAGGATAGATTTCCCACCGATGACATTGGTTGGTGCCAGTCGCGTTAAATCACGAATTCATAGAAGTCGGAATTCATGGGCTGACCATTGAGGATTTGGGTCCCAGTGACTGAATGGTATACGAGCCAACTTGCCTTGTAACCGGAAGGTCCTGGGTTCTAACCTTGGTGGTGGGTGTGTACTGGGATGATTCCAAAACTAGGCGGATGAAACAGCTGGCCAGTACTCTCTGTGGCTGGTTTTCAATGCTTCTCTAACTGATATCAATCCGTGGTCAAACTCGTAGAAACAATGATTGTTATTGACAACACTAGTGGTTTTGTATAAACAGTAACATCGAATCATTTAAATCACAATTCCAAAAGTTATTTGCAGATAGATTATTAATAGATTATAGGTTCAAAATATATGTGTATGTGGTAATATGTAAAATTGTAATACTAAATTGAACACCAGTCTTTCACAAAGTAAACGATTATGAGTGACAACGAATGTACAATAATAAATTCTCATGAGTCATGTTCATATTAAGTTCCATTCATATTGATTATTAACTTCAGATGGATGAGTGATCATGTCAAGGACAGGGGTAGAGTAAAAGGGTTTTATTGGGTTGAAATTTATGTGCGCTGTATGTGTGCTAGTGTACAAGTTAACAACTGCATTTAAATACGTAAACAAAAGGTTATTATTATTCCCTTGAGTTCCTAGTGGAACATAGGGCTTCAACTACACGTCTCCACTTGCTTCTGTCTTCTGCTGTACTTTTCACCTGCGTCCATGTTAATCCCTACTGTTTCATTTCCTCTTCACGCGATCTCCTCCATGTCACCCTTGGACGTCCCACTCGCCGCTTCCCTCTCGAGTTCCACTCGAGCTATGGCCTGACGCGCGATGTCACCCAGTGGCCTCCTCAGCGAGTGTTCAATCCACTGCACGAGATCTTTGGCTGCTGTTGGTGACATCATGATGGCTACTCCCTTGGTGTGCTCGTGATTGTCCTCTGGGTGAGCAGAATAGATTACTGTCTCTCCAGTTGATAGTTGGCTCCTTCCACATCCGTTCCATCTGCTCTCGCAGATTTCCGACACTTCTATTTTATATCTTCTCATTTCTGCGGCTACCTGAGCAGCCTTTCCAGTTTCGTACATTGTACAAATATTCCACGACCCATCCTTATTTTTGCTTTCATCGAAAGGAGGCACATTGGCTGACTGGCTTCCCGAAGGCTTTTACCAGCCTGCATCATTTCACTTCCCCGATTCCAGAGGAAAATAAGGTTATTATTTATATTTTTAGAATTTTTAATATATTTGTGCGTTGAAGTTTCTGTAGCAATTTGGTTAGGTTTTCGGGGTGGAGTTGCTAGCACCACGCCCTAACCCTCCCTCTTTATCCGAGCTTGGAACCGGCTAGAAAACTAGTGAGCTAGTGATCTAGGCGAGGTTAAACAAAAGGTTAGTTAATGCAAATGTTATGACAAGTGGTAGGGGAATTTATATGTACAGGACGGAGGGCCAAAACAAAAGAGGACGATGCAATAAGGTATTTGTGAATTTGTACACTCCACAGCAGGCCAGGGCAGTAACGCTGGCTGGACCTGTTTCTTCTGAACACAGAGTACCGGTTGTCTTAGGCAAATCGCAATAGCCTCTGCTGTTTGGAGTATGCAGTACCTGGATTATTTTGGCAATTTGTTTGGTACTCTATAGATGATGGGGAAGGACTCTTCAATATTGGCCTTGTGGCCAGTTTGAACCAGGTGTTCTAACATGGAGCTATTGATGCTTCTAACTACACTTTTATTTAACAGCACTGATAGATGTTCCTGAGCATGATAAATCAAGTTCCTAGAGCAACGGTCAATATAACTCGCTGTACAGACTCAGTTAAATTGGTAAATACAATTAGAAGTGGCTAGTCTAGGCACCACTCACAAAACTTGTACATGTTGAGCGTTTTACGTTGCATTTTCAACAAGGCCTCCAGAGAGGGCGGTACTATAATTCCCACAAACCCATTTTCCCCAGAGTCAGTATCCCTGCTGAGTAGACAACACCTCAGCGACGTTGCAGCATGAAAATGAGCACCCCATGCCAGGCACCCCATTAACGCTCCCGCAGCGGTAAGTGTTTTCCCACCCACCCCCACTGTCCGGTCTCAACCAAACCATGGCTGCTTCTCAGCTGGTACATACTGGCCCACCTCAGCGGGTCATGACAACTCACATAATTGCACTTCCACTTTGCAGTTGGCACACAACCACCGTCCTCGGATTCGGGACGATTCCTTAAGTTGACATAAGGCCGGTAAGAGCATTTAAAATGCCAACAATTCTCTCACCGCTGGCTCCCCTCCTCTAGCCAAGACAAGAATGAATGAAGTATTTACTTTCACTGTTAATGGTTCACTTACCTCATCTCGACCCATGAATCCATTCCATATCCCGAACTACCAGATGTCCAAAATGCTCCCTGAATAGAGACGATAGTCATACACCCCTTGTGGGGCGGTTGTACAAAGATGTTTAGTCTGGTCTAAGAGACTGGGTCCCCAGGAGGCGGGTGGTTACTCCCACGACTGCTCTGCTCCCACTAAATCATAGGTGTAACCCTGACGCTTGCACTCTCAAGCAACTAGAGGTCACGCCACCTACCTGCGCTGTATGAACTCACTGGACGGTTTTAAAGCCCTACAACCAGCCGCGGAGACCCACGACCGATCGCAGTCCGACGAAGCCTTAAAGGCCACCATCTGTGAGCAAACTAGTCTCGGACATAATCCCCTCATAGGTCGTCCGAAGGTTCGAATCAAGGTGCCTCGTGGTTATAGGGATATGAGACTCCCCCAACATCCTTCCCACTCGGTTTTCATGACCAGACTACCGCTCGCAGTCAATGCCCCAGTACCCCCTAAGACGCCTTAGCACCAAAGAGGATAACAACCAGAACAAGCCGCGTTTGGCAATCCCAAGGGCAAGAAATAGTTTGCTCTCGTCCTGACAGGATTTAGCTAGGGCGGCCAGAAAACCACCCCACCCAGCGGGAACCACGCGGAGGTGCCTGTCAGCGCAACCGATGACTCAGGACTCTTGCCTTTAGAAAGAAAGTCATGGTTACTCCCACCAGTGGCTAGTCTAGGCACCACTCACAAAACTTGTACATCTTGCATTTGTTCTAACTGATCCTGATTTATTGTAACAATATTCATATGTTTGTAGATAATTAACCTTTAAACAGAATTGTATAAATAACAGCGTTTATAGAGTATTCAGTTGATGAGTCTTACCGCAAAATTACGAATTCACTAAAAACGCTGCTTTCTTCATAGATGTTGCTTGTTTTTTAAATTTACAACAGGAACAAAGTGTTTTCAATACACATGCAATTATTGTTTTATATACAGATCTTTAGAATGCATTGCAAGAGAAGACAAAATAACTCAATTACTGGAGATTATTTCGAAGCATACCAAAGATTGTCAAGAGATAGATATTCTTCATATGAACTACTTCAAATTTATTCATGTGACTGGTGAATCCGGCAGTGGGAAATCAGTTCTGTTGGCTTCTTTAGCTAAAAGACTAATCACAAAGCCGATTGAAATCTCTTCAAATTTTATTTAGTGAGTTTTGTGGTATTTTTCTTTTTTCAACTGAAATTGTTGTAAAACAATTGGAATTGTATTTATTATTATTTTTGTTGTTCCCTTGGGTTCCGAGTGGAACGTAGGGCTACAGAAGCACATCTCTACTTTTTCTAATTCTCTGTTATCCTCTTTAGCTGGCCGGCCCCACGATTTCCCATAGTCTCTTATTTCCTCCTTACACTATCTCGTCCATGTTACCTTTGAAGTGACGCCCTACTCATCTCTGTGCATTCCGGTTTCACCCGAGTAATGGCATGGTGCTTGATGTCATTCAGTGGTCCCTTCAGTGCGTGTTTGATGCAGCTCCATTTTCTTCGAGATATTTGTTCGGCACTAGTTCCTCGATAGCTTTGTTTCAACAGCTTCTTCCTGCTGATCCTTTCTGGCCATTTGATGTTCAGTAGAGAGTGAAGACCTTTTTGGATAAATGTCGCTAGAAGCTGATTGGAAGTTCTTTTTGTGACGCGCATGGCAAGTTTCTGAATTAATATTTAATACTGGCAAAATGGAGTAGTGTTTATCATATACTCATTGGAGGATTTCATGATGAGCCGATATCAGTTACAAAAGCATTGGAAAACCTGGGAGTACTGGACCAATCAAATAAAAAAGTCCCAACAAAACCAATACTTGAAAATTAGTCTGATGTGCTTACTAGCGACTGGCTTATTCAGGCAGTTAACCTGGGGTTCTGGTGGGAAGCCACGACCAATAGGGTGCAGCAAGTTGAAGATGAGGCGGTAACTCATCGAAGAAGACATTGCGAAGTGGTCCACTTTGCCATGAATCGGCAGAAGTTAGAATTCATGGGATGGCCATTGGATCAGGTCGCTCCCAGGGGCTTAATGGTCTAGGAACTAGCTAGCCTTGTAACCACAAGGTCCTGGGTTCGAACTCTGGCGGTGGGTGCGTACCACTGAGGAGTCTCCAAGTAGAATGAAACAGTTGTCCAGCACTCCCATGTTTTCCAATGGAAATCCTCCAACTCATCGAAAAACATCTCTGCAAAACCAGTACTTGAAAACTTGAAAATTTATCATACATTACCTGATCAGCCTTAATAAATTAATGGATATGCTCTAGCACCTGATTAATTAATAACAAACCTAATTTGTCATAACAGACGTTAAGCGGAATTTGGGGAAAAGGTTCATTCACTTGTCTGACCACCATTCGCTAGATCAGGGATTCTGTGTGTGCGTGTGTGCTCCAGCACAAAGAGGAGGTGGAAAGGCATGAAGAATGGATAGGATGAGCAGTGGTTAAAAACATAGGGCTTCAACTACACGTCTACACTTGCTTCTATCTTCTGCTGTACTTTTCACCTGCATCCATGTTAATCCATACTGTTTCAACTCCTCTTCACACGATCTCCTCCATGTCACCCTTGCACTGACGTCCAACTCGCCACTTCCCTTTCGGGTTCCACTTGAGCTATGGCCTGACGCGCGATGTCACCCAGCGGCCTCCTCATCGAGTATCCAGTCTATCTCCACTTTCTCCTGCATATTTGTTGGGTGATTGGTTCTTGTTTCGTTTCTTCCCATAGTTTCTTGTTAATGATTCTTTCCGGTGGCCATCTGATCTTCAGTATAGAACGAAGACAGTTGTTGATAAAGGTCTGCAACAGGCTGTTGGAAATATTCTTTGTGACCCACTGGCCAAGTTTCTGATCCATTCGTATAGAAGAACTGACCGACTTGACGTTTGTATTGAAAATCCGAATCACTTTGTTGTTGATGCTGAGTTGAGTGACGAAGATTTCCAGATTGGTTTCAGTTTGATGAATGTGTTTCTCGCCTTCCCGATTCTCGATTTGACACCCTCGTCGGTTCCTCCTGTAGTTGAGACAATGCTCCCTAGATAAGTGAATGAAGTAGCCTCTTTCAAATCTCTCCCGTTGATGGTGATTGGCACTGAATGTTGCTGCTGTTGTTGTTGGTTGGTTATTTTCATAACCTCCGTCTTGTCTATGTTCACCTGGAGTCCTGTCTTCTCTGGCTGCTTCTTCGACCAGTTTGTCGGTTTTCGCCTGTAAGTCTTCGATTTTGTGTGACATCAAACATAAATCATCCACGCGCGAAATCCAGGTCTTCTAGATTCTTCACGTCGGTGGTCCAGGATATCCCTGTCTTCTCGTTTCCCGCTGTCTGACGCATAATCCAGTCCACCACAATTAGGAATATCATTGGTGATAATAAGCACCCTTGTCTGACTCCAGACTACCCTATTAATTTCAGCCGTAATTGTATTTTAGTGCCAGAATTCTTCACTATAATGTCATAGACATTTATCTAAGTGTACCTTGGAATTCCGCAAATGCTAAGTTGTTATGATTTGCAATGCATTGGGATTGAAATAGGGACACCGAATTGGACACAGACACGCCCATCATCAAAACCGCATGATGACGCCAACAACAACATAATACGACAGCTACCTGTTTCTTCAGATCACACAATTTAAGCCAGAACACACAATAAGCTTAAAAGTATATTTTACGCAATGATGTACGACTCAAAATATTGTGGTGAGAGCTGTCTACTAGCCAAATTGGTAGACAGTAATTTACGTCAATATTTACGTTCCCAAGATTTGTTGTGAGAAACAACCAATCGGAAGACTGTGTTTGTTTACTTAAATATCCATAGTAATGTACATGCAAATATATAAATATGCGTTGATTTCCTTAATAAATGATCTGTTGCCTGACCCTTGCCTTCTGTTGTTACAATATCACTAAGGATATGTCAATATTCTGTAATCATGATCAGCAAAATAGTGGGCATCGTTTTATGTACACTAATTCTAATTGGTTTCTTTCTAGACTCGATATCGACCACCATACTATACAGGACATGTCGATATGGATTCCTTATGGAAAAACCTTTTGATGACACTGTTCAGAAGGATATCGAAAGTTTCACAACTAGACCAGTTAGCTCAATGACCACAACATAACTAACCAAAAAAATACACCTAATTTACAAATCTCCATTATTTTATAGTTGGATGCGTTGGGTTGTTGCACCCTTCATAGTTTTACTCCCTGATGACAAAATCCCAGTAATTTTATTTCATTCTACCTTACAATCATGCGGCTTACTCGCTAGGTTGTGGCTAGGATACCTTTCACGCATACTGAGCTACAACATCCCAGGACGAGATCAAGTAATTTTTGGATGAACAGGGTTTAGAGTCTACCAGGTCGAATCACAGCAAAAATCAGTAGAATGATTGAATGTTGTTGTGTTCTTTTTGGTGTAGTCCTAGTACAGTGGTATAGACTGCTCGATTGGGGCTTTTAGGATGCCAGGGAACAACACCAACCCCCCGACGAAATCAGAAGTCCTGAAGGCAATCAAGATGCTAAAGGCTGGAAAAGCAGCAGGACCAGATGGAATCTCAGCAGAAGCATTAAAAATGGACCCAGAGACAACAGCGAACTTGATGACGCCACTACTGCAAAAGGTGTGGAAAGAAGGCAAAGTACCCGAGGATTGGAAGAAAGAATACTTATTCAAACTAACAAAGAAAGGAGACTTAAGTCAATGCAAGAACTGGCGCGGAATTATGCTCCTGTCCATCCCAAGCAAAATACTAAGCCGTATCATCCTGGAGAGAATCAAACATGCCCTGGATGAAAAACTTCGACGGGAACAGGCTGGATTCAGGAGAAACAAGTCATGCGTTGATCAGATCGCCACATTACGGATCACCATTGAACAAAGCTTGGAATGGCAGTCACCTCTCAATCTCAACTCCATCGACTTTGAAAAGGCACTCGACAGTATCGATCGAGAGGTGCTTCGGCAACTACTTCGCTACTACGGTGTGCCACCGACAATTATACATCTCATCCATTAGCTGTACGACAAAGATGCATGCCAAGTAATCCACAACGGGAAACTTACGGAATCCTTCGAAGTGAGGACAGGAGTAAGACAAGGCTGGCTGCCTACTATCGCCAATGGTTTTCCTGATTGCAGTAGATTGGATAATGCGACAAACAGAGGGCAGCGAGGAAACAGGCATAAAATGGACTCACACAAAAAAGTTGGAGGATCTGGACTTCGCCGATGAATATATATATCTGATTTCCCACAAACTAGAAGATATGCAAGCGAAAAGCAACAAGTTGGCAGAAGAAGCATCAAAGATAGGACTTCAGGTGAACATAGATAAAACAGAGGTGATGAAGATTCCCGGGCAACACCACCAACAGCAACAACAACAGCAGACAACGATCAGCATAAATGGAAGGAACCTGAAAGAAACAACCTCTTTTACCTACCTGGGAAGCATCGTTTCAACTATAGGCACACGGAACTGACGAGGATATCAAAGCAAGAATCGATCGGAAAAGCAAGACAAGCTTTCACTACTCTCAAGTCTGTGTGGAGGTCAACAGCACTCAGCATCAAAAATAAGATCCGGATTTTCAACTCCAGTGTGAAGTCAGTCAGTGCTACTATACGGATGGATCAGAGACTTGCACTGCGCGTCATAAAGAGAACATCAAACAAACTACAGACCTTCATCAACAGCTTGTCTTCGCTCAATACTCAAGATTAGATGGCCGGCCAGAAAAGATGAGCAACAGAGAGGGATCTCTGGCAATGAGCGAACCAACACAGCAGGAACCGATTGTGAAACGAATAGGCAGGAAGAAATGGAGATGGATTGGCTGGCCATACTCTGAGGAAACCACCAAGTGACATCACTAGACAAGCCATTACTCGAGGGGAACTCGAAAGGGAAGCGGTGAGTTGATGATCAGTGCAAGGGTGATTTGGAGGAGGTCATGAGAAGAGGAGATGAAAACGTGTGGACAGACTTGGAGCCAGATGAAGACTGTAGCAGAGAACCGAACGCAATGGAGACGCACGGCTGAATCCCTATGTTCCTCTAGGAATTAAAGGAAACAATAATAATAATATCGTACGACAAGGCAGGGACCTGAAAATACATAAGACTACCCTCTAAATTTTCATAAAGTCAATCATTTGTTTACATACTACGGCCGAACAGATGTTTGTCAGTTGGTATTTTTCAGATATTAGAATTCCAGTCATTCATTGCTTATGAAAATCGTCAACACTGCAGGAGCAAACCAACTTAAATTAGCTAAACGAGTCTGAAGACCATCACTGATTCATTAAAAGTTAAATATTCAAGCTGGTCATCCAGACCTCCATTAGCCACTCATACCTCTGTGAGGCATGGAGCCATGGGTCTTCAGTTTTTAAGGTGAGGAACACAATCAAACTTCTAAGCAGACCAGTAACAATATTGTCGACTAGGGGGAAGCAATTTAATTATTTTTATCCTTTGTTAAAATTTCTAATGACCGCTGCTGTGTTTTTTTTCAATTCATTTACAGTCCACGAGTGATTTACCGGATGATTGGATCTTCTACAATGTCATTGAACTTACTGAATCTGTTAAATTATCTGTGCTTAGAACTGTCCACACAAATGACTGCATCAACAATACCTGATGTATGTTTTATGTTGTATGAAATTTTTACCAAGAAAAGAACCTCAGTTGGTTAGTTTATATGCAAAAGACGAACATGAAAGTCGCACGAGTCTTATGCGTTCCATTCCTTAACAAAACCCTTAGAGTTATAAGAATAATCTAAACACATTGGTTGGAAATCACAAGCATTCATAAGTAATTTCACATCAAAACTGTCTCATAAGTGTTAGATTTAGTGGCTGTCTTATCTAGTTGATTATGCTTCAGAGTTTAAGTCGACTGATGACAAATTCGAGTAACAACGGGAACCGCTTCACTCCCTTAGTGATTCAGATATACCCAGCTCACTAGTCCCAAACGAGACTAAACATGCATCTTGGATTCTCCTACTATTCACCGGCAACCATTAGATCACACCATTAGATTCTGTTTGTTATTCGCTTTGAATATGGAATTTTACAAACACCACGGGCTTTGACGGCACAGCCAACCACGTCTCATGTGGTCCGGGGTTCGGTCCCCGGCCACAGACTCACTCCTTTACCTCACTAAGCCAGTAGTAAGATTGATAAAGAGGGAAGGTTGGGCATGAAGCTAGAAAATCCCATCCCTTGAAACTAAACACCATTGCTGTGGAAACTTCAAGCCTCTAGCTTGGAGCCCCCTATGTTCCACTGGGAACGTAAAGGAACGAAAAGAACACCTTATATCACTGATATTTCTAATCTGAAGTATTTACCATAATAACAGGCTACGATATTCTTTTGAAGTCACCACGCCCCATTACTCCTTCCTATCTAAGATCACTCCAAATATGACTTAAACCGTCTAAGAACATTTGAGACTGAGAATCGAATCTTCCAGATTGGTGTATGGTTTAAAATATCACCAAGGAAATGACAATTATTCTGTAATTACAATCAATAAGATAGTAAACGTCAATTTGTGTAGGCCAAATTCTCAAGATCAAGATGGCAAGAAAAGATCAGCAATAGAGATCTGTGGGAGCGAACCAACTCAGCAGGAACCGATTGTGAAACAAATAGGCAGAAAGAAATGGAGATGGATTAGCCATATTCTGAGAAAACCATCAAGTGACATCACTAGACAAGCCATCGCTCGAGTGGAACCCGAAAGGGAAGCGGCGAGTTGGTCGTCAGTGGGAGGGTGACTTGGAGGAGGTCAGGTGAAGAGGAGATGAGAACGTATCGGTAGACATGGAGCTAGGTGAAGACTCTAGCAGAGAACCGAACGCAATGGAGACGTGCGGTGTGGCTGAAGCCCTATTTTCCTCTAGGAAATAAAGGATACAATAATAATAATATTTCAAAATAAGATCCTCTCACTTGTATTCATTTCGCCTACTTTGAAATAGCATTCTATTTTAATTCAAAATTCTCATAAATTACTGATTGGGATAGCAAACTTAATTTACACTAACCAACACATGATAACCACTTCACCTTTCATGCTCCTAGAAGACGTAAATGTCTATGAATATAAATTCTTCACTGGGAATCGAATTAATTCCGAAAGTTTCAGAAATTACAATCTGAAAAATACAAGATACTTGCCGACAGAAATAAGAAGTGAAACGGGGATGGCAAGTAACTCAACTTGGCAACCGCATATCAAACTTGATGAATGGAATTCAGCCAGCATCAAATTGCAAATTACTAATATTGGTTACCCTCTACCGAATAGTCAGTGTATTTCTTACCGTCCTGCAGGAAGTTAATCATGAGTTCCAGCTGTCACTTTTTAACATTAAGGATCTCTTGTATTTGAGAACTCAAACTTCAATACAACTGAAAATTAAAAAAAAAAACCCAAAAACAGTTGTACTATCATTCTACACTTAAAGGGTTGATTTCTAAGCAACCGATTGATTTCATGCTAAATTTTTTCAGAACCGACATCATTTTGAGAACTGTTGAAAAATAGGCGAGTATTTGACAGTTGTTTCGTCCCAGTTTGGGATTCTTTGGCAGTACTCACTCATGACCCCATTGGAAATCGAAGCCTGGACCTTCAGGTTACGAGAAAAACTCCTTACCAGTGTAGTACATGAAGTCAAGTGTAAGAATAGTTACCTGCTAAAAAAATCTGCTAAAGTGGCTCCATATTTCGCGAATTCAAAATTCATTTGCCATAGTACTCCGCAGAGAAGACTAAAGGGTAATATGCCTGCTGTAATACCAGGAAGTCTTGATGTCGACCTCAGTGAGGTTATACATGTAGTATCAAAGAGTTCTGAACTGAGACAGAACAGCTGTCCAATGATCCTTGATTTTCATTTCTTCTTTCAGTGTATATGTTCGTGAAGAAATGTATTATATTATTAGTCAGGATTATTATTCCCTTGGATCCCAAGTAGAACATATGGCCTCAAAAGAACAGATCCGTTTCACCCTGTCCTCTGTAGTTGTCTTAAGCTAGATCCCATAGGCTCTCAGCTCTTCCCCAGAAGATCTACTCCATATAAGTGACGCCTAACTCGTTGTTTCACATGAGAGTTCCACTACAGTGATGGTCTGGCACTTCATTTCACCTGATGGCCTCATCAAAGTGTGTCAAACCCATCCCCATTTCCTCCGTCACATTTCTTGAGCATCAGGTTCTCGATTTATTCTTTACCAGAGTTTCATTTTCCTCATTCTTTGGGACTGGCCATCTGATCTGCAGTATAAAACCATCGAAGGTACCTACTGATAGGTCTTCAGTAACCTGTTAGAAATGCTTTACTTGACGTGTGTGTCAGGTTTCTGACCCACATAGACGAACTGACTGAATTGACTTTGGTATTAAAAATCTGAATTCTGCTGTTTATGCTTAGCGCAAAAGATTTTCAAACTGACTTCACAGTGTTGAAGGTCTGTCTTTTCCTTCCGATCCTGGTTGGTTTTCACATTCTCATGAATGTTGTCACGTGTGGCTAAAACGATGTTACCTACCTGGGTAAGTGGGGGAAGTAATCTCTCTCAATTTCCCCGCTGATTGTAATTGGTGATTGTTGTTATTGGTCGGCTGGTCGGTTGGTTGTTTGGTTATTCTCACCACCACGGCCATCTCATCCCTATGCTCATTTGGAGTCCAGTCTTCGCTGCTGCTTCTTTCAACTTGTTGGTCTTCGTCTGTGAGTCATCTTCTAATTTATGCTTCACTAGACACAAATCGTCCGCGAAATCCACATCTTGCATAGTCTTCTTACCGGTCTACTGTATCCATGTCTTCTCGCTCCTCTCACTACACGGTCATCCGCATAATTCACTGCACCACAATTCGAAATATCATCGTGTGCGACAGTAGTTAGACAGGCTCGTCATACTCCTGTCTTCACCTCGATAGGTGGCTTCACTGAGTTTCTCTTTGTGGATGACTTGCATGTGGCCTTGTCACATATCTGTAGAATGGGGTCGGTAAACATTTTTGCCACTACACTCCATTATGTTGAAGTAATTCCTAAATTACTTTACGGTCAGCCCTGTCGAAAGTCTTTTGAGTATTGACGAAACTTAATTAGAGTTGTGACTTACATTCTACGCTTTGTGCAATGATGATGCTTAGGGTTGCTATCTGATCTGCATAAGATTCACTTTTCCTAATCCAACTTGTTCTGGGAGGAGTTTTGCATCAAGTGTATTATTTATTTTCGCCAGGATCACTCGACTCATTATTTTACTCAGTGTAGACAAGAGTATGATTCCGCACTAGTTCATGCAGAGGCCTAAGTCACCCCCTTTTTTGTTAGTTTAACAAGAAATGTTACTTGAAGTAATTTTGCTGTCTACACACTCCTGTTGATTTTTAATCGGGTGAATTTACTCTTCTCTTTTTTGTAATTGTTTCTTGATGAATATTTTTCATTTAGACCTATGATGGACTTCGTATAGCCTTGCGTACAGCTATTACAGAAGCTACTTATGAACAATCAATGAAACAGCCGTTGATAATTATTTTGGATGGTATTGAAAACTTAGAAGGTATGCATATTTAATAATAATAATAGTAATGAATGCTATTCACACCTTGGATTTCAAATTTGATTAATATTTTAATCATTTTAATACCGGATGTATCTTTGGGCCTTTACAACCATTCATTTTCTCCAGGTAGATTTTTCAGATGAGCAGAAAAGAAACCATCAAATATTTTGAATAATGCTTGTTTTGGACAACAATTATCGAGGCAGAATCTAAGATAATCAGTTTTCAAGCATTGATTTTGTAGGGATTGGATCGGGTCTCAGTGGCTCAATGGTCTGCAAGCTCGCCTTGTAACCAGAAGGTCCTGGGTTCGAATCCCGGTGGATGCGTAATACTGAAGAGTCCCAAACTAGGACGAAACAGCTGTCCAGTACTCCCAGGTTTTCCAGTGGTTCTCTAACTGATGTCAGCTCATGGTGAAATCCTCCATGTAATCAGTTTCATTAGTGATTGTGTCATCTAGTGTATATTCAGAATCTAAGTTCCAGTGAGTGTTATTCAACATGCATATCAGATTATGTATTCTCTATTTCAGTAATACCTCTGTTGAGTTTTCCGGGAAAGGTTAACGAAAACACTTGCGTATGATTTGCCACATATTTTAGGTGACACTCAAGTAATGCAATTGGTGCTTATTATCACCAATGATATTCCTAATTGTGGTGGACTGGGTTATGCATCAGACAGTGGGAAACGAGAACACAGGGATATCCTGGACCAACGTGAAGAATCTAGATGATTTATGTTTGATGTCATACAAAATCGAAGACTTACAAGTGAAAACCAACAAACTGGTCGAATAAGCAGCCAGAGAAGACAGGATTCCAGGTGAACATGGACAAGACGGAGGTTATGAAAATAACCAACCAACAACAAAAACAACAACAACAACAGCAGCAGCGAAATCCAGCGCCATTCATCATCAACGGGAGGGACTTGAAAGGGTTTACTTCATTCACTTATCTAGGGAGCATTTTCTCAACTACAGGAGACAGGAACGGACGAGGATGTCAAATCGAGAATCGGGAAGGCGAGAAACACACTCATCAACCTGAAACCAATCTGGAAATCTTCGTCACTCAACTCAGCATCAACAACAAAATGATTCGGATTTTCAATACAAACGTCAAGTCAGTCAGTTCTTCTATACGGATGGATCAGAAACTTGGCCAGTGGGTCACAATGAATATTTCCAACAGCCTGTTGCAGACCGTTATCAACAACTGTTTTCGCTCTATACTGAAGATCAGATGGCCGGAAAGAACAAGAACCAACAAGAAACTATGGGAACAAACAAAACAATAACCGATTGCCCAACAAATATGCAGGAGAAAGTGGAGGTGGTTTGGACACTCGCTGAGGAGGCCGCTGGGTGATATCGCGTGTCAGGCCAGTGCTCGAGTGGAACCCGAAAGGGAAGCGGTGAGTGGGACGGCCAAGGGTGATATGGAGGAGATAGTGTGAGGAGGAGTTGAAACAGTATGGACTTACATGGATGCAGGTGAAAAGTACAGCAGAAGACAGAAGCAAGTGGAGACGTGCAGTTGAAGCCCTTTGTTCCACAAGGAACCCAAGAAAATAATAATAATGTATTTGCGTACTTTATATATTCCATCGTTACTTGTAAGCACTAAATCTATTGTTTTGTCAAATCATTTGACGAGGCTGACAACATGTACATGACCTACAGATTCAAGTACAGAACAGTCGCAAGAACTGAAGTCTACAATGACTGCTGGTGCAAATTTCTCTAGACAAGCAGCATCAGAAGCAAAAAAATGTGTAAATTCGTCTGCAAAATTAAATAGGTCCGGGAGGGAATAGACAGGGTTAATTTTACTACATATCTTATCAAGAAATTATTTCTCTTTGGACATCAAATAGAGTTTTAGTCTATGAATCGCATGAAAATTGGATAACTGTGTCGATGTTACCTTGTATCAGACTTATTAATTTTGTGAGTTCACGCTAGGAAGTGAGCAGTTCCACGTTTTCCAGTCTTTAATGTTGTGTGAATTGATGTTAGGTGAGTGGACGCAGTTGGAGGGATTCCCTAGGCCTAGTTTTTGTTAGCGTTAGTCAGCAAGCAGTATTTGCATTCTCCAAACAACCGTTTTCCCCAACCATATAATCCCTCAGCTTGGTGAATGTCTTGCTGTCAGAACCAAGTACTGGAAAACATTGAAATAACTGCTTACTGGTGACCATTCGATGTATGCATCACAGTTTTCAACTATCTAATTGTCATTGTGGAAGCTCAGTGTCAACGTCTACAGCTTTAGGATAGAATGATGTGTATTCGAATTTTTGATAATTCCTCCTTCATGTTAAAGCTGCATAAACACTTCCTTGACAATTGTTGAAAGCATAAAACCTAGGTCTGTAAGTTCATCATCGACTGGCTGCAACCATTCAACAGCGAAAAATTACATGCTCCTAGATGCTAGACCTAAGTCTGACTTAGATGAAAAATTCATGGTAAAATAGTTTTGAAATGTATGGAATTATGTGCGCAAATGTTCTACATTTATATACTCCATGAGATAGAAGTACCCGTCTAATACTGATGGTTTACTGTTTATGACGACTTTTGTAAATAATATTTATTGCATATCATTTTTTGTGAATATTGAGACTCATACGTGCATATATTGATAATTGAAATGTATCGTCTGAAGCTACTTATACTATTTGTCAGTAGTCAAAATATACTACGCAAAAATACTCCGAAAATAACTTTGTCGAGAGTAAAGGATAGATACCGCAACCAAATGACCTAGAAACAACCAGTCAGATTTATCGGCATTCCAAATGGATGCTGTTCATAACCTTCATCGTAAGCTTTACCCTAATTTGGTCTTTAACTTCTGTGTGGAAAATAGTTCGACCAGGTAGACTAAAACATGCCCATGACTCTTCGGAAGTACTGCTAGGCTGTCGACGACTATTAGTTCATATGCAATCACGGCCATAACAGGAAGTCCGTAAGAAGCGGTAAGTTGTACATTATGGAGATTTTTTAGATACGTTCTTCTCGAACTCGAAACTCTCCCTTGTTAAGTTATTGTGTATATGCCATTGAAACGACCAGTGTCTGCTACAGCCATGGAAACAGAGAAAATACTAAAATGTCGACAGTGCAACAGTATCATCATTGCCTGGGTATTGCCTCACAATAAGGCTGATGGAATTACTTGTGGTGTCGTCTTCACTGATACTGACACAACAGTACCTTTTAAAGAAAAAGTGAATCACGGTAGGAGAAGAGAAAAACATGTTTAGCCGCTGGGACTGGAAGATACAAATCTTCGAAAAGAGTTAGTAGAACTCAATCCAAAACAAAATTGTCGATACTTTGATGCAAACAGTACAACATCTAGTCCTCCCATACATACAAATGAGTGGAAAGGTTATTTTCAACTGTCATCATTAGATTATATTCATACTAAAGTCAATTAATGAATCCTATAAGTGAGACTAATACAAATTCCGGGCACATCTAAGAAAAGCCGGATTAGAATGGTAGATGGTTCCCGATATGATATGATATAATATACAGTCACTTAGATGAGGTTTTATATGCACACTGGTTTGATGTGTCTGTAAGCACTCTTAGGAAAAACTGCGACATCATTTTGCAGCATACTATTGACATATACGCTTCAATTTTATGTAGACGTATATACATATATACACGTATATCGTATAACTATGCTTTTTTATACGGGCAGCTATATGGTATAACCCCTTTTGAGATGGCACCACCTATATCCGGTGAGGATTAGGGCGTTTCAATAAACAGGCCAAAGTATACCAGCATGATTTCATAAAAATTCTCTAATATACGTTTAATTTTCGAAATTACTGACTCCTTTAATCAATAACATTGCACAGATATCCATGTCAAAGAACATTTTCTGATAAAAGTACAACAAGTGTAACGCAGTTCAAGAATATAATGCCCTCAGTAATGTATACACCAGGAAATTTTTTTGAATGAAAAATTTCATTGAAAGTGGATACAAAAAATATAACTTGTCAACCAAAAACTACAGCAGAGGAATACGATGTGACAGTTAGCTTGGGATATGCAATAAAGCCATTCCTTTTTAGTCTAAAAACGTCACTTCCTACCTAGAAGAATCTGATTGGTCATTTTTTAAGGTCATTTGACTGTGGTATCTATCCTTTACTATCATCTAAATTTCTCGCTTTCTCTTTCCTTAGAATGTAAACAACGCAAAGACAATTTCCCAATTTCATGGATTCCGTTCACATGGTTAAAATATAAGCCTGTTTTAAACTGTCCAGTTGTCTTCCTTCTGTCAACAACAAGTGCTCCTGTTGAAGTAGCTTCATTTCACAGTATTCTTCAAAACAAAATCAATCAGCATACCTCAAATAATAATGATAATCATACCAATACTACTACTACTACTGCTAACGATGACTATGTGTTGATTCACTTGAGAGAACTTGATATACAGAGTATGGAACAGTGTGTCAAAGCATGGCTTCATATTCAAAGTGTTGAAACTATCGTCATCTCAAAACTCAAAGCCATAAACAAGACATTTCAACCACTTCAGCTTAAAATACTTGTAAAGTTATTGGAGAGTAGAAATCAACATGTGGACAGTTTGTTAAAACGTTCAGAGTCATTGACAAGTGAACAATTATTCAATTGTCTATTGTCCTACGCTGAGTTATACTATGGACTTAGACGAGTACAGTTCATTTTAGGCCAGCTGATCATATCAAGATGGGGTTTAAATGATGAAGATTTGATCACTTTATTTTGGTCTTGGCTACCATATTCTAGTCAATCGTTGAAATCTTCTAAATTGTTGCACAGTTCTCAAAATCCATCTAATATCATGACAAAACCTCATAGAATGTCAATACAAGGTAGTAATAATAATAATAGTGGTCTAGGTTTCTGGTCAAATGACAAATCAGAACGTGTTTACGTAACAAGGAATTGGCTGTCTCGATTTCTAAATGAATTCTTAAACCACTTAGGCATTTTAACGCTTACTAGATCTCCACCTTATGGATGTTATCAAATGTTTAATTTACGTCAACAATCATTCCGTTACTGGTTAGAATCGTATTATTTGAACAATAATAATAACAATAATAAAATCATATCTGATTTTCATATCCTACAAACGAATACATTTTATCTTCAACACAGACAAATATCGCCATCGATTGATTCAAGGTTAAGCAGTGAAAGCAGGCAGTCGTTACAGTACTGTGTCCACTGGAGATGGATTCATGAAGTCCCGTATCATTTATCCAAATTAGGTAGATTACAACAGTTGAAACAAACTTGTTTTTGTAATTCCCTTTGGTTAAATTTAAAAGTACAGCTTAATTTCTTCACAGAGTATACTGCTCCATGTGTACAGAACCTGTTAGACGATATTATACTATGTATGTCATGCATACACGATTACAACAATGACCAACAAATAGCAGAGAGTGAAACTGAGGTTCAGTCAACGTCTGATGTATATATTCAACAGTCATTGAAACAGATACACGATAATCCTGATATCTGGATAATTATGAGTATTTTAATCCAATGGAAACATAAGTTAACTCGAGATCCATTCCTATTGAATACTATACTGATGAATAGCAATTTAGAAGATTGTCTTCACTATCAGCTAATGAAGCCAGATGATGATGGCAATACTGATCAAAATACTTTAAATTCAAATAAGGCAGAAAAAGAAATTATGATCCAGAAGTCGTTAACTTCACTTATTGAAAGTATTCATCAACGCAACACAGCGTTGACTAATACAATAATGATACCCAGTTTGATTAATTTTAAACTACGCGCATATTTATGTTCAAATGAACAGTTGATCGGCAGTCTGACTTCTAGATCATTGTCTATGCCAGCTAGTGTAGGTTTGAGTTATGTCAGGAATAAGATACAAATCAATGCAATCGCCTATTCTACATCGAATGATATACTGGCAATATCAACAAAAAATTTAGAAAGTTGTATAACAAAATTAGAAATATGGAATGTTTTGGAGAATTATCGAATTTTGAGTATTGTTCTGCCATGTAGTAATGTTCAAACAGTGAATGAACTAGCATGGATTGCTACAAATGAAGCAATTTTAGGCATTGAAACACCAAGTCAACGAGTTCTTGTCTGGCCTATGCAAGTGAATGGTAATTTTACAATATCTGGTGATTACTACTCACTTATGGAAGATTACACTCCTGCGGATGTTTCATTGCCTAGTGTCAAAGAAAACTGTAGTATATCTGTAGTTGAAACAGGTGAACAAGGTATAGCTTATATTGTTATACTACAACAAGGCGTCTGTAAATTATCTGTATGGTTATGGAAAGAAAGGTGTTTAACTCAAATTTTCGGTCCAGTTAGCCTTGTTGATATACCGTCGCAATCTGGTTTTCAGGCCGAAAAGTTAGAGCATAAAGCTTTACGATCAATGAGTTTACCTAGTCCAGTTAAATCAAACACCGAACTCTTTCTAACTACGAATATTATTATAGAAAGCAGATTGCTTCAAATTATCTGTGCTGCAAGAGGTGATTCACATGCTACAATGTTCAGCATAAACTTGAATAGTGATCATCATTTCAATTTGCTGCAATCATTGAAACAAAAATGCCTGAAATGTCCAAATCAAGGTACACGTTTGTTAGGGATCAGCAGTGGATTAGGTAAACCGATTGTCTTAGCCAGTAGATCCCCATCAAACATTCTACCTGATGAAAATGTAATCGGGTGCATTGATTTATTTGATCAAGTAACAGGAAACTACATGAAGCGTATTGAATCATCTTGTGACAATGTATTCACCCCATTGGAGCCATATTCAAAAGTATTTGGTTTGTTGAGTTATTCATCACCACCTAAACTGGATATTTATATCAATCCTACATTTGGCCAGATAATTACAGTTGTAGAGAATTCTTCACGACGTGAAAGACGTATCAAGCCGTCCAACAGTTATCATCATCATCATCTTCATAATGATCGTCATTTTAAAGACGAGAAAGATAATCTAAGCAGCGGTTTGGAAGTTGTCCTATGGGATATAAATAAGTCAACATCAAATCTTCTGGAACCTGAATATTTAATGCCTTATTTAACACATGAACAGTATACATTTATAGCTCCGTTGGCTGTTTCATTCAGAGATATAAATCACTTGAGTATGGTGAAACCAATATTAGAAGATTATGGTCATTGTTTAATCAATTGTAATCCATTGGAAGCTTTAACAAACAAATTAGCTAAACATACTTCAATCAAGGGACAAACAAAAGATACATGGGAAATTATAAGTTCACTTTGTAGGCTAGAAAATACCAGTACCGATTGTATTGGATTTATAAAGTATAATTCTTCGGATGCACAAATTTCACTGGGTATAATTTATGTAACAAATGATGGAATGTCTGATTCAGTGACTAGAAAATACTTTCCAGTTAAACCTTTTGAAAAAGACCAGTGGCATGGTAACGATGTATTTATATTCAATGGACGTATATTGATAACGCTTGAAAAGTTGGAATATTCTCCAGTTGTTGAAGAATGCAAGTAAGTCAGTCAGTCAAATTTGTTAATAATCAAAAAGTAGAAAACACAGTTCAGTGAAGTGTCTCTTTTCGTCAGAATTCATTGTCATCAGTTAGTTTGTAGATGTTGGATTTACGAGTTGATCACGGATTGATATCAGTTAGAGAACCATTGAAAACCAGGGAGTACTGGACAGCTGCTGTTTCACCCTAGTTTGGGAATCATCGACAGTGCGCACCCACCGCCAAGGTTCGAACTTAGGACCTTCCGGTTACAAGACCAATGAGCTCGTATACCATTCAGCCACTGGGACCCGATTCAACAGCTCATGAATTCTAACTTCTACCAATTCGTGATTTAGCGCGACCCCAACCATTGTCGTTGGTGAGACACCCATCCACACACGTGACATCTAATTGGACCTCACCGGTCATGACTTCTCACTAGAACTCCAGGAAACTCCATCCTGTAGCAAGTCACTAGCGAGCGACGTCGCGCTAAATCACGAATTGGTAGAAGTTAGAATTCATGAGCCATTGAATCGGGTCCCAGTGGCTGAATGTTATACGAGCTCATTGGTCTTGTAACCGGAAGGTCCTAAGTTCGAACCTTGGCGGTGGGTGCGCACTGTCGATGATTCCCAAACTAGGGTGAAACAGCAGCTGTCCAGTACTCCTTGGTTTTCAATGGTTCTCCAACTGATATCAGTCCGTGATCAACTCGTAAAAAACATAACTAAACCCTTACAAACCAAACTATAGAAGACGTTGGATTACTCAGAGAAGCAGTGAAAACCTCCAGGAAGTACTAGACAGCTCTGTCTCTCACCCCAAGTTTGGGACTCATAAGCAGTAAGCGCCAACTGGCGTTCGAACTCAAGACCCCCAAGTTCCTGGAACCCGAACGACGGAAGTTGTAATTCACGGGCCGGCCACTGAATCAACTCCCAGTGACTGAATGGTCTATGAGCTTGAATTCTAACCTTAAGGTTCTGGGTTCGTACTTCCGATGAGTCCCAGACTGGTGATAACAATCAATGACTAAATTAATTTTTCCATGGAAAAGAGTAGTAACAAAGTGGTGACTTGTCATAATCATAGTTGTCAGTATTAGTCATTGCATAAGACAAGCTGAATAGGTGTATTAGAGTTACGTAATAAGGTGAATAACTTCAACAGATGAGTTGTAATCAAGCTGCACATAGAAACGAAGGAAAATATGGAATTACGTAAGGGTTAGAAAAACCTAACAAACATAAATCAAGTTAGAATGCACGCTGAAAGACCAATAAACATGACTGCTTAGAAACAGATGCGACATCATATCTATGAGACTTCTGCAGACCAGTGAGCGACTGGAGAACACTACTATTAGCCTTACTGCAAAGAATGTTCCTCTCAAAGATTAGGAAAGTCTTCTCCTAACGTTATCGTAGGTTAAGCCTCCCTTGAAATCCAATTTTTTAGAAAAAGTAATATCTTGTCCCTTTTTACACTTTTGGTTTCATATTCTTGTCACTGAATCATGGTGGCCATCTATTTTCATTGAAGAATTCATTCAGAAGAAGAGCGTCAGGACTACATATGCATCACAGGCGAGTGCCAAGGGATTTAAATAAATTTCATTTTCATTCAAAAGGCACAAAAATGTTGAAACTTGTTATCTCACGGTTCCATGTGGGTTCCTTCCTTATGGATTGATCCTCTTAATGTTCGGTTGGATCTTCATCAAATAATCCTATAACAAAGAAAACATCACCTGATCAGATGATCCACAAAGTAAAATAACATCAGATGATTATCTGAACAGAGTAAAATTGGGAAACACAACCATACTACTTGTTAAGGATGAGTAGCACGTGTGATTTTTAAAAATAAAGGTGAAATATGTGATGGAGAACGATATCGCCGAAAAGACTAACTATTCTCTGAACTCCTTTTCTTTTATAGTAATAAAAATGCTACTGTATGCGTTTAATCAACCTAAACAATCGGTAGTATAATTATAGTTTCAAATCACTGTTTTGACTATATACATGCCTGATGTTCATTTACTTCACAGGGCCATTTTTTTCAAAAGTATGGCAAGATTCTGTACCCTACTAATTTATATGAATAGTTAAGAATCACTCTCTTCAGCTGTTAGCTTCTGGTGCGAGTACTCAATGAATGTTACAGTCGTTTAGCTTCAATCTCATCAGTGGTGTACCTGAGTTCACACGCAGAGCATAAAGTTGGTTAGCCACCTGGAAAAACTGGCGATGCATTGAATAGAGTTAGCAATTTGTAAACTGCACAGTTCATGATTAGAATTCACCAAAACTATTTAGAGCACAATAAGTGATCTGATTATAGGTTTCCAGGCCGTAGGTGTTACGAACTTCCTGAAATAATTTGAGCGCCGAGTCAGATTGATTCATTATAAATTATTTAAATTAATCCCAGCGTGTTAAGAAAATCAAAACAAGATTTTTCTGAACGTTTCGCTGTGTAAGCCACAGCTTCTTCAGCAGATTTATTCGGATTTTGATGATTAATAAAAATCCGAATAAATCTGCTGAAGAAGCTGTGGCTTACACAGCGAAACGTTCAGAAAAATCTTGTTTTGATTTTCTTAACACGCTGGGATTAATTTAAATAATTTATAATGAATAAGTGATCTGCTTGATAATATAAACAGTAATTCAGCAAAATAAGCATCAATACATGATGGCATTTACAACTGATTGATATAAGTAGCTGGTTACTACATCAGTCAATAGTGTAGCACTATTCCGTCCAAGCAGCGAACCTGAATTCGGTTGGTTTGTTGTAATTAAGATCGGCTCCAACCGAGTGAAACTGCTCTCTTGTGTCTAGATCATCTTGATCTGGCTAGCAGACCCTACTGTTTGGTGTGAGTACTAACCACCTATTCATATCAGGCAATAGTACATACCTGCATACATATTATTATTATTGTTTCCTTTAGTTCCTAGAGGAACATAGGGATTCAGCCTTGCGTCTCCATTGCGTTCGGTTCTCTGCTACAGTCTTCACCTGGCTCCAAGTCTGCCCACACGCTTTCATCTCCTCTTCACATGACCTCCTCCAAGTCACCCTCACCCTTGCACTGACGACCAACTCGCCGCTTCCCATTCTATTGGGGCTCCACTCGAGCAGTGGCCTGGAGTGTGATGTCACTTGATGGTTTCCTCAGAGTATGGCCAATCCATCACCATTTCTTCCTGCCTATTTGTTGCACAATCGGTTCCTGCTGTGTTGGTTCGCTCATTGCTAGAGATCCTTCTCTGTTGCTGATCTTTTCTGGCTGGCCATCTGATCTTGAGTAGTATTGAGCGAAGACAACTGTCAATGAAGGTCTGTAGTTTGTTCGAGATGCTCTTTATGACGCGCAGTGCAAGTCTCTGATCCGTATAGTAGCACTGACTGACTTCACATTGGAGTTGAAAATTCGGATCTTATTTTCATGCTGAGTGCTGAGTGTTGACCTCCACACAGACTTGAGAGTAGTGAAAGCTTGTCTTGCTTTTCCGATTCTTGCTTTCATATCCTCGTCAGTTCCGTCCGCCTGTAGTTGAAACGATGCTTCCCAGATAGGTAGGTAAAGGAGGTTGTTTCTCTCAGGTTCCTTCCATTAATGCCTAATTGTTGTCTGTCTGTTGTTGTTGTTGCTGTTGTTGGTGTTGCCCAGAAATCTTCATCACCTCTATTTTCTCTATGTTCACCTAAAGTCCTATCTTCTCTGGATGCTTCTTCTGCCAACTTGTTGCTTTTCGCTTGCATATCTCCCAGTTTGTGGGAAATCAGACATATATCATCGGCGAAGTCCAGATCCTCCAAGTTTTTATTGTGTGAGTCCATTTTATGCCTGTTTCCTGATTGCCTGCCGCTGTCTGTCGCATTATCCAGTCTAATGCAATCAGGAAAATCATTGGCGATAGTAGGCAACCAGCTTGTCTTACTCCTGTCCTCACTCCGAAGGATTCAGTAAGTTTCCCGTTGTGGATTACTTGGCATGCAGCATTGTCGTACAGCTGTCGGATGAGATGTATAATTGTCGGTGGCACACCGTAGTAGCGAAGTAGTTTCCAAAGCACCTCTCGATCGACTCTGTCTGCTGAAGGCCTTTTCAAAGTCGATGAAGTTGAGATAGACAGGTGACTGCCATTCCAAGCTTTGTTCAATGATGATCCGTAATGTGGCGATCTGATCAATGCATGACTTGTTTCTCCTGAATCCAGCCTGTTCCGGTCGAAGTTTTTCATCCAGGGCATGTTTGATTCTCTCTCTCTCCAGGATGATGCGGCTTACATAGATGCTTACCTTTTTGATTGCCATCTGAGGATTTCGAGAAGCGCTGTGGTGAAATTTTATCTTCAGCGTTGTGTGATACATAAATGGTGAATTTTAACAGTTTCATAGCTTTTTAAGAATACATGTCGACAGGTACACATCCAATATACACGACCTCCTCAACAGTTGAAAATTGTAACATCTTTTGCTATATTAACTGTATACACGTAGTTTCAATGTCCTACCTTTTATATTATTTCTGCATCTGATAATTTAAACTCACTGATGTACTTGCATTCATACACATTACTATAGAAATATATGATATCCTGTGGTGTTAATTATTGCTTTTTCTTTTTTAGAGAAGTATATCAAAGAATGGGCATTTACGAATTGATTCAAACCTCCTCACTGAATGAATTCACTCTTCAACACCGTCGACACCTATCTGACGTTTTCATTATACCAAGTGAAGTCAGTGAATATACAATACTTGAACCTATCGATCAAGATGGAACATCTTATCTAATCGGTTTAAATGAAACCAGATCACATTTTGTAGCCTACAGTTTAACAAATGGTCAGATTATTTGGAGACTGAAACCAGATTTCACAGTTTATCAAGAATATAATAACAGTAGAGCAGGTTCATCATGTGTAGTCAATGAGTTGAGCAATTCAAAGGAAGCCGCTACTTTCTTGAATAATACCACTGTTGAGAAGTTTTTGTTCAGTGGTAATAAAAGTATCATGGTGGCAAGTTATGGCCTAGAGTGTGCTTGTGTATTTCTTCTCAGTAAACTACAACATGTCGGTAATTTGGATGAAGCATACGCTATGCAGACACAGACCACCAGCTGTGAAAATATGCTGGAACATCTGTCAGATGCACCAAATCTCACTGTCTCTGCCATCTCCTATGACGGTTGTTGGTTAGTCCATTCGGAATTTAGTCCAGTGGAACAAAGCACCTGCCTTACAGTCTGGTCACTCATCAATTTCCATGACTGTAATCCAATACAACCTGGAGGAAAAGAGGAAGGGAGTGTACAATGGAATCGGAAACGTCTGTCAAATCAGTCGAATTTAATTCAAGTGGGTATTAGTGGAGTGAATTGTGTAGTTGTTGGAGCAAGGCTTGATTATGGAATTGCTTTATGGTGTCCATGTAAAGTCAGTAATCCATTACGCTTAATGCATAGTGAACGTTTAGAATTTTCACAGGATTTTCCACCAATTCTACAAGTATCTTATGATGGTACCAAAGTGATTTCAGCTAGTGGAAGTATTCGACGTGCACAAGTATCAATTTGGCAAGTGGATCTGGACAATTTCACTGATTGTCTTATTGGTCATGTTTGTTGTTTAGATGATATAATAGAATTAGAATTCACACACGTGAAACAATTAATTGCAATGATTACAACTAATTCAAATGAACCGCGACTGGTTAATCCTCATTGGATTACTTACAGTTAATTAACAGTTATATATGCTGTAATTACTTGTCATCTCCTTAGTTTTTTATTATATTTAAAGATTGTAATATACAGTAAATAGAAGTTTTTTTCTAATTCCCTATTAATTCGAATTGCAATCATGTTACAATACATCAATTATTAGATATTTAAATGCCATACTGTTCACTGAGAAGGGCATTCATGATGTTAGATGGTTGGAGACAGTCGGTGAGGAGGCATGGACCTATACCATCTGCTTACTGGCACTCACCAACCAGTATAGCATATCTGTAATGGATCACTAGCGAATAATCATTATCATGTGATGGTGTCAGCTGGAGTTTATCAGTCATATCTGAAATATTATCCTCCCACACTTTGAATTATAGACCACATTGTGATCATCATTGAACAAAGCTTGGAATGGCAGTCACCTCTCCACCTCAACTTCATCGACTTTGAAAACGCCTTCAACAGCGTCGATCGACAGGTGATTTGGAAACTACTTCGCTACTACGGGGTGCCACCGACAATTATACATCTCATCCAACAGCTGTACGACAATGCTGCATGCCAAGTAATCCACAACGAGAAACACACGGAATCCTTCGAAGTGAGGACAAGAGTAAGACAAGCTGGCTGCCTACTATCGCCAATGATTTTCCTAATTTCAGTAGACTGGATAATGCGACAAAGAGCGGGCAATGAGGAAACAGGCATAAAATGGGCTCACACGAAAAACTTGGAGGATCTGGACTTCGCCAATGATTTTGGTGTGGTTGTGTTCTCTGAGCTGGATGGTTTGGTTGCGAAGCTTTCATTGCTCTACTGAGCAACATCTTCAGCGCATACTTCGATGTGAAGTGAGCTTTTAGAATTCTCTATGAGTTTATTAGTCATCTCTTCTAGTAACCTTGAACGTGATTGGTTGTTTTCGTGTGACATTTCATCCCCTAGTTTGCTTGTCTCGGTGCTGGCTGCTTCTTTGATCTGAATGTCGTTAGTCATTCCTTCTGCTAACCTTGGACGTGATTGGTTGTTTTTGTGTGACTTCTCACTTTCTAGTTCACTTGTTTTGGTGTTGACTGTTTCCTTGACCTGAAGTTTGACTTTGTTTTTGTGTGAATTTCTTCGTATGAATTGGTATATTTTGTCAATCTCTATGTGTCTATTGATTGCTGATTCATTTGAATACCAGGCCTCTAGGAATTCTCTGGCATTTTTGCAGTTCCCTTTGTCTAAGATTTGAACATTGTCCCAGTCGAATTGGTGCCCGTGGTTGTCTGCATGTAGTGATGTGAGGGAGTGTATGTCGTGTCTTTTGACAGCTAGTTTGTGTTCGTGAATGCGAAGACGAAGAGGGCGTCCACTTTGACCAATGTAATGTTTGTCGCAGTCGTTGCAATTTATCTTGTAGATGACGTTAGTTTTGTCTTCTTTTGCCGTTGAGTCCTTTGGCTTACATAGAACTGAGTGTAGTGACTTTGTTGGTTTATGAGCGACATCGATTCCAAAAGGTTTGAATAGTCTTGCAGTGATTTCGGAGATATCTTTTATATATGGTAGGACGACTTTCTTTGTGTTTTCGCTGGTGGCCTTTGATTTGGTTGGTTGAGCTGGGGGTAGATGTCTTTTGATGAAGTTTCGTGGGTATCCATTTCTTTGGAAGACGTCCATAAGATGATTTTCTTCAATTTTCCTCAAGGCGGGAGTGCTGCAATGAGTCCTGGCTCTCTTGAACAATGTACGTATGCAGCTAATTTTGTGTGATGTTGGGTTGTTACTGTTGTAATTGAGTATTTGATCCGTGTGCGTTGGTTTTCTGTATACTTGGGTTTCTAATTTTCCTGTAGTTGTTCGTTTGATTAAGACGTCTAAGAATGGGATTTTGTTTTCATATTCTTCCTCTCTTGTGAATTTGATGTCGTTGATGGTGTTGTTTATTATGTTGTGGGTATTGTCTAAGTTTTCTCTTTTGATTATCACGAATGTATCATCTATGTAGCGTATCCAAATTTTCGGTTTGATCTTTGGCAGAATTATGTTTTCCAGTCTTTGCATGACGGCTTCCGCAATCAATCCTGATATGGGTGATCCCATAGGTGTCCCTTGAATTTGTTCATACATTTGGCCGTTGAATTGGAAATAAGTTGTGAGACACAAGTTTATGCATTCCATCCAACTTGAATGCTGCATTTTTGATTGTTGTATGTGTTCGTCGTTGTTGAGTAGTTGTTCCATGGTTTCTTTTGCTAGTTTTAGTCCAATCGAAGTATATAATGCCGTGACGTCGAAGGATACCATTATTTCTTGGCTGTCTATTTCAATGCCTTTGATTTTCTCTAAAAATTGGGTCGCAGATTGGATGGAGTGATCACATGATTTCGTTAAGTGTTTCAGTCTTCTGTATAGTTCTTTGGATAAATTGTATGTTGGGGTTCCTGGGAGTGATACGATTGGTCGTAGAGGTATATTTGGCTTGTGTATTTTTGGTCTGCCGTAGAATCGAGGTATGACGGGTCCATTGGATTTCATTCGCCATTGATCTTCTTTTGTGATCTGACCCGTTTTGGTGAGTTTGCTTAGGGTTCTTTGGATGCGGTTGTTTAGTGTTTCGATGGGGTTTGTTGTTAGTTGTTGGTATATTGTTTGATCTTTGAGTAGTTCTTCCGCTTTTGCAGTGTATTCTTCTTTGTCCATGATTACTGTAGGCCTTCCTTTGTCAGCTGGCACTATAACGATATCTTTCCTGTTTTTCAGTCTTTTGAGGGCTTTTTGTTCGTGTGAGTTGAGTTGTGTGTGTCGTTTTCTTTGTTTAACTATAGGCACTATTGTCTGACGTATCTCTTCTTGTGTTTCTTCACTTAATTCTGATGATTTGAGTGTTGATTCAAGAGCAGCGAAGAAGTCTGTTTTCGAGGCGTCTTCAGTGTTGTAGTTTAATCCTTTTTGAAGTAGTTGTTGTTCCATTTTTGACAGCGGCTGTTTTGATAAATTGACTACGCAATCAATTGGTGTATTGTTCGGCTGTTGTTTTTTGATTTTGGTTAGCTTGGTTCTGAGAACTTTTCGTCTACGTTCTCTGTGTCTACTACTAGTCAGTGCGATTGCGGTGATCGTTGTTGAAAGGTGTTCTTGGCTGAGGATTTTCTCTAGTTTCTCTTTTTCAAAGTCCATTATTTGTTGATATTTCTTGATTCTATAATGTGCATCTGTAATCATTAGTTTAACCATTTTTCTTCCACATTGTTCAGCTAATTTCCATCCCATTGGGCAGTTGATTGGTGGCTTATATCTCACGCTGGTTGGTAGAATTTGATGACGAAGGCACTCATGGAGAAAAAATAGTTGTTCTCTGGTGGATCCTTGCCGTTTGGCGAAGTCTTCCCACTTTCGAACAGAAAGAAGCGTGTTCCGCTCGTATGATTTAGATATAATAGAGAAGATTTGTAGCTCAGGTGGATGATTTTGGTGTGGTTGTGTTCTCTGAGCTGGATGGTTTGGTTGCGAAGCTTTCATTGCTCTACTGAGCAACATCTTCAGCGCATACTTCGATGTGAAGTGAGCTTTTAGAATTCTCTATGAGTTTATTAGTCATCTCTTCTAGTAACCTTGAACGTGATTGGTTGTTTTCGTGTGACATTTCATCCCCTAGTTTGCTTGTCTCGGTGCTGGCTGCTTCTTTGATCTGAATGTCGTTAGTCATTCCTTCTGCTAACCTTGGACGTGATTGGTTGTTTTTGTGTGACTTCTCACTTTCTAGTTCACTTGTTTTGGTGTTGACTGTTTCCTTGACCTGAAGTTTGACTTTGTTTTTGTGTGAATTTCTTCGTATGAATTGGTATATTTTGTCAATCTCTATGTGTCTATTGATTGCTGATTCATTTGAATACCAGGCCTCTAGGAATTCTCTGGCATTTTTGCAGTTCCCTTTGTCTAAGATTTGAACATTGTCCCAGTCGAATTGGTGCCCGTGGTTGTCGCCAATGATGTATGTCTGATTTCCCACAAACTCGAAGATATGCAAGCGAAAAGCAACAAGTTGGCAGAACAAGCATCCAGAGAAGATTGGACTTCAGGTGAACATAGAGAAAACAGAGGTAATGAAGATTCCTGGGCAACACCACCAACAACAGACAACGATCAGCATAAATGGAAGGAACCTGAAAGAAACAACCTGCTTTACCTACCCTATCTGGGAAGCATCGTCTTAACTACAGGTGGGCGGAACTGACGAGGATATCAAAGCAAGAATCGGAAAAGCAAGACAAGCTTTCACTACTCTCAGGTCTGTGTGGAGGTCAACACTCGGCACTCAGCATCAAAAATTAGATCCAGATTTTCAACTCCACTGTGAAGTCAGTCAGTGCTACTATACGGATCAGAGACTTGCACTGCGCGTCATAAAGAGCATCTCAAACAAACTACAGACCTTCATTAACAGTTGTCTTTGCTCAATACTACTCAAGATCAGATGGCCGGCCAGAAAAGATCAGCAACACAGAGGGATCTCTGGCAATGAGCGAACCAACACAGCAGGAACCGATTGTGAAACAAACAGGCAGGAAGAAATGGAGATGGATTGGCCATACTCTGAGGAAGCCATCAAGTGACTGACATCACTAGACAAGCCATTTCTCGAGTGGAACCCGGCAGGATGGGAAGCGGCGAGTTGGTCGTCAGTGCGAGTGTGGGTGACTTGGAGGAGGTCATGTGAAGAGAAGATGAAAGCGTGTGGGTAGACTTGGAGCCAGGTGAAGACTGTAGCAGAGAACAGAACGCAAGGGAGACGTGTGGTGTGGCTGAAGCCCTATGTTCCTCTAGGAATTAAAGGAAATAATATTAATGATTGTGATCCCCAACGGGAGACTCAATTAAGCCTATCTCTGAAATGAATACAGGAGTGAGACAGGGCTGCCTATTACTACCCAACATGGTAATGTTAATTGTGGTAGGTTGGATTATGTGGTAAACGGTATGCAGGGAGAGACAAGACAGGAATACTATAAAAGATCTGGATTTCTCAGATTATTTATATCTAATGTCACATAAACTCGAAGACAGACAGGAGAAAACCAACGAAGTGGAGGAAAAAGGAGGAGGCAAAGCCAGGAAATAGGGAAGATGATGGTGATGGAGATACCCGACTACCAGGAGCACGCATCAATCACCATCAACGGAAGAAATGTTAAACAGGAAGCTTCATACACCTATCTAGGCACTATCGTTTCAGCTACAGACAGACGGCATGCACGAGGATGTCAGAACCAGCCGCAATCAGAGAGGCGAGACGAACCTTCACCATTCTGAAATCAGTCAGGAAGTATTCTGCACTCAGCATAAAGAATGAGAATCAGATTTTCAACGCAAATGTTGAGTCAATCAACCCTCCAATATAGGTCAGATACTTGGCTAACATATCGGGAAAAGCATCACCTGTGGGATACTACAGACTATTATCAACAGCTGTCTGGATACTGAAGATCCGATGACTAGCCAGAAAGAATTAGCAAACAGAAGCTCTAGGGAAGAGCTAGTCAAGAACCTACTGCTCAATGTGACGAAGGAAATGGAGATGATTGGTTAAAGGATTTCATCATGAGTTGACATCGGTTAGAGAACCATTAGAAAACCTGGTAGTACTGGACAGCCGCTTCATCCTACTTTGGCGATCTGCATCAGTACGCACCCACCGCCACGGTTCGAAACCACTACCTTCTGGTTACAAGGGTAGGTTGCAGACAATTAAGCCAGCAGGACGCGATCCAATGGCCAGTCCGTGAATTCTGACTTCTGCCAATTCACGACATGGCGCGACCGCTAGCCAATGTCTTCGGCGAGTATTTGTCCTCAACCCCACCTGCTGTACCCAGCTGGTCACGACTTCCACTAGAACCCAGGTAACTACCTACCTGAATAGGGCCAGTCGCTAGTGAGCATTTCAGTGAGATGAGTTGGACACAGATTGAGCAAGCCATCGTGTAGAAATGCGCGTCAAGCCATTACTCTATAGGAACTTTAATGGGAAACAAGGGGTTGAATGTTTGTCTGAGGATGATAAGTAGGACATCAAGTGTGAAGGAGATGAAGACTTAAAGGAACTAGTAGTACAGATGAAAAGGGCTGAAGAGAACAGGGCGAAAAGGAGAGGTTCTGCTGAAACCCTATGTTCCACTCGGCCACTGAGGGAATTATAATTAAAATACTGCAGGCATGAGTGACGAGGGTTTGAATTTGGGGTGGGGAGGAGGAACGACTTTAGCCACTGTGAATTTGCAAATACACCCTGGTGATAACTACAAGTAAACACAAAATCTATGTCCCAGATTTCCCACTAATCACAATGTCATCACTAGTCTGGAAGGCATACAATCACAAGACTCTTCTTTCAGCTTGCAGTGGAAATATGTATGTTTATGTAGATGAAGAGTACGAAGGATAACATTTAGATAAATTATTGCTGTTTTAATTGATGATCAGAATATAAGGGTGTATAAGACTTAGTAGTGTGAAATATTCCTATAACATGAATTAAAAGTCGATCTGAACGAATAATATTCTTTTCAATAAATTGTCTTTACAATAATGGCTAGTTTTGCGACAGATATATTTCTACGTAGAACGACAGATTTTGTAGTCATAAGGTGAATCTTCAGCAGAACGCACCCACCAGAGTTCGAGCCCAGGACCTTCTGGTTACAAGATGAGCTCATGTACCATTAAGATACTGGGACTCGATCCAATGGCCGGCCCATGAATTCTAACTTCCACCAATTCACCACATAGTGCGACCACTTAGCAATGTCCTCAATGAGTAACTGTCCTCACCGTCGACTTACTGTACCCTCCTGGTCATGACTTCCCACTAGAATCCCAGGTAACTGCCTAAATAGGGCCAGTCACTAGTAAGCATCATATAACAAATACGTTGAACAGAATTCAATTACAAAATATTATGAAATGAGAGACGATGAAGGATGGTGATTAGACATGAATGACAGACCGATACAATGTATAGAAGGAAGATTAACAAGCCATTTCAGAAACGAAAAAGGTATTAGGTGAGTGACTAGTGTAAAACAGTATGCATTAAAGAGGAGGTAACAAGACTTCAATGAAAAATAGTTCATCGTACAATATTATTATTACTGTTCTTTTGGGTTCCTAGTGGAACATAGGGCTTCAACTACACTTGCTACTGTCTTCTGCTGTACTTTTCACTTGCATCCATGTTAGTCCATACTGTTTCAACTCCTCTTCACACGATCTCCTCCATGTCACCCTTCGACGTCCCACTCACCGCTTCCCTTTCGGGTTCCACTCGAGCAATGGCCTGACGCGCGATGTCACCCAGCGGCCTCCTCAGCGAGTGTCCAATCCATCTCAAATTTCTCCTACATATTTCTTGGGTGATTGGTTCTTGTTTTATTCCTTCCCATAGTTTCTTGTTGGTTCTTGTTCTTTCCGGCCATCTGATCTTAAGTATAGAGCGAAGACAGTTGTTGTTGATAAAGGTCTGCAACAGGCTGTTGGAGATATTCTTTGTGACCCGCCAAGTTTCTGATCCATCCGTATAGAAGAACTGACTGAATTGACGTTTGTATTGAAAATCCGAATTTTGTTGTTGATGCAGGCTGAGTGAGGAAGATTTCCAGATTGGTTTCAGGTTGATGAATGTGTTTCTCGCCTTCCCGATTCTCGATTTGACATCCTCGTCCGTAACTGTCTCCTGTAGTTGAGACAATGCTCCCTACCTGGATAAGTGAATGAAGTAAACTCTTTCAAATACCTCCCGTTGATGGTGATTGGCACTGGATGTTGCTGCTGTTGTTGTTGTTGTTTTTGTTGTTGGTTGGTTATTTTCATGACCTCCGTCTTGTCTATGTTCACCTGCAGTCCTGTCTTCTCTGGCTGCTTCTTCGACCAGTTTGTCGGTTTTCGCTTGTAAGTCTTCGATTTTGTGTGACATCCAACATAAATCATCCGCGCGCGAAATCCAGGTCTTCTAGGTTCTTCACGTCGGTCCAGGACATCCCTGTCTTCTCGTTTCCCACTGTCTGACGCATAATCCAGTCCACCACAATTAGGAATATCATTGGTGATAACAAGCACCCTTGTCTGACTCCTGTGTTTACTCCAAGCGCCTCACTGAGTTTTCCGTTGTGGATCACTTGACATGTGCCGTTGTCGTACAGTTGTTGAATAAGGTTGATGAATATTTGGGGTACGCTTTAGTACTCGAGTAGTTTCCAAATTACTTCGCGGTCAACGCTGTCGAAGGCCTTCTCAAAGTCTATGAAAGTCTGAAAGCTGGAAAAGCAGCTGGACCAGATGGAATATCCCCGGAAGCACTGAAAGCGGACCCAGAGACGACAGCAGATATGCTGACTCCATTATTGCAAAAGGTCTGGAAGGAGAGAAAGATGCCTACTGACTGGAGGAAAGGTTACCTTGTGAAACTACCAAAGAAAGGTGACATAGGACTCTGCAAGAACTGGCGAAGAATCATGCTCCTGTCGACGCCAAGTAAAATTCTGAATCGCATCATCCTGGAGAGAATGAAGGGAGCACTGGATGCAAAATTCCGACCGGAACAAGCTGGATCCAGGAAAGGCAAATCATGTTCTGACCAAATCGCAACTCTACGCATCATCATCGAACAAAGCATGGAATGGCAATCAAACCTCTACCTCAACTTCATCGTACAATAACCAATATGCAAAATGAAACAGGAAGGGGTCAGATATTGAGGAAAGAGACCATCACATCACTTTTAATGAGTCGGAATAGTATAAATGGGAAATTCGATAGTGTTCAAAGTATATTAGAATGAAAAGAATAAATTATAATAAGTAAGGCAAAAGAAGAAAAGGAGATAAGAGCGGGAGGCGTTCTTGGAGAGAAGAAGAAATAGTAATCGAAGTTTTGTCACGATAAGAGTAACACCTGAACGCGTTTTCTTTTTGATTATAAAGTTCCGTTTTAGTCGGTCTTGTTGCAACAGCTTCAGCCATATGTAGGAGACGTGGGCGAACTGTGTGTGATAATGACTTTGGGACCTACGTCAACACTACGGCGTACCTCAAGTCTTTGTCACCCTCATTCAACAGCCATATGAAAATGCCACGTATCAAGTGATCCACAACGTAAAACTCAGCAAGGCGTTCGAAGTGCATACAGGAGTAAGACAAGGCTGCCTATTATCACCAATGATATTCTTAATTGTGATGGACTGGATTATGCGTCAGAATGTTGGGGGTGAGGATGGATGACCGATAAGAAGACTCCAGAAGATCTGGATTTCTTTCAGATGATATATGTCTAATGTCACATAAACTCGAAGACTTGCAGGCGAAAATCAGCAAACTGGCTGAAGAGGCAGCGAAAAACAGAACTGCAGATGAACACAAAGAAGACGGAGGTGATAAAGATAAACAATCAACAGCAACAACAACAACCAGCACCAATCACCATCAGTGGGAGAGATTTAACAGAGGTTGCATCCTTCATTTATCTGGCCAGGAAGCATCGTTTCAACTACAGGCGGAACGGACGAAGATGTCAGGACCAGTCAGAATCGGAAATGCAAGATACGCCTTCATCAACCTGAAACCAGTTTGGAAATCTTCTACACTCCGTCTCAGTATAAGGAACAAGATTCGCATTTTCAACACCAATGTGAAGTCGGTCCTTCTATACAGGTCAGAAACTTGGCATATCACGAAAAAGATTTTCAACAGGTCGCCAATTTTCATCAATAGCTGCCTTCACTGGCTCCATTTTGAAGATCAAATGGCCAGAAAGAATAAGCATCAAGAAATTATAGGAACAAATCAACCAAGAGTCGATCGTTCAAAAATGTATAAGAGAAAACGGAGATGAATTGGGCATACATTGAGGAGGCAGCGGAATGACATCGCACGCCAGGCCCTCGAGTGGAATCCAAATGAGAAGCGACGAGTGGGTCGTCAGTGCGAGAGTGACATGGAGGAGATCGTGTGAAGGAGAGATGAGAGAATTTGGTCAATCGTGTACCCAACTGAAGAGGAGGGCAGAAAACAGATCCAAGTGTTTCACTCGGAACGCATGGGAATAACAATATAACTTGAACCACAAGAACATTTGAGACGATATATGCATTAGGAGGAAGAGCTATGGTTAGGTAAGATGTCTTTCAGGTTCTTAGTGAAGAACATTGAACGGAGAAACAACAGATGTGCTAAGTAGAAAGTCTTCTTTATCTCTCTAGTTAGACATTAGAATGGAATCTCATCAAGAGTATTTCCCTTGAATTGTAGACCATAAAATAATAACCATTTTACTGAATCATTTCCAGTTCATGTCTACGACTATTATTAAAACATATTTTATAATTTCGAGAACCTGAAGAGGAGAATTTTGATTGAAAAGAACATTCTTCATTCAAATTGTCTTTTGATAAGGGTTTATGTTTCACCCCATTATGGATAAGATTTTATTTTGATAAATCACACAGTGTTACACAGTAATATTAACTGATGACCACGTTTCGAGCACAAACTATTGCCGCTCATAATCATATCAAGTTACTCACACAACTTTTTTCCTTCATTTATATACATGTATGGAATTGACTAGATATTTGAATAAAAATCAATATGAGATAATGTACATTCAGAGATAATAATATGAGTGTTATTGATCAAATACAATTAGATGGGAAATAAGACGAATGTTCTTATAGTTATAATAAGTAACTTGTTAGGATGTTGTGATGTGCTTAATTGAAATAGAATTTTGAGATTATTTATTATCCTCTTCTGATTTGACTGGTGGTAATAATATCTTCCATATTTCTGGTATTTGCATTGAGTCATTTCTGTTGCATGTGTTGGGTGTAGATTCAATGAACCAGGATTCAGTAATCAATCTCTCTCTTTCCACCTACCTAGATTACTTCTTAGAATTTTAACCCTCTCCCACCCTATTGTGTGGTTGTGTGTTAATGCATGTAGTGCAATTGCTGAGCTTTTTTCTAAATTACTTATCTTCTTGGGGTCAACCATTCTTACCTTAGCTAAATTCTTATGTTCCGACAATCTGATTACCCCCGATCTACTAGTTTGACCTATATAGTTGACCTCACAGTCATTGCAAGGTATTTTGTAAATTATATTATTTTGTTTAATTGGGTCCACCGGGTCTTTTAGCCTACAGAGCTTGTCTCTGAGTGAGTTTGTAGGTTTGAATGCCACCCTAATTCCTGCTTTATTTAGAATCCTACGTAGGGTCTCAGATGTCCCCTCCTTATATGGTATAACAGTAGATGACTTATATTCTCTCTTATTTATGTTATCACTACTAGTTTCATAATTGTTTTTATTTTGCTTTTGGCTTTTTTCGATCTTCCTAATGAATTTTATGGGATAGTTATTTAACACCAACGCCTCTTCTATCTGTTTTATTTCATCATTTAGGTCTTTTCTTGTGCTACTTAGTGCTACTGCTCGGTTTGTTAAACACTTAACTAAGCCTGCCTTAACAGTTAACGGATGAGGTGATGAATTAAAGTTTAAATATCTATTAGAATGCGTTGGTTTTTTTATAAACGCTAGTGTGTAGTTTACCTTCTTCTATTCGCTTTATTTTACAATCTAACATCATAGCTAATTCTCCTTGTTCATTTTCTGATTCAAATGTGAATTTTATTCCTTCTACTAGTGAGTTTATATGTGTTTCTTGACACACAAGGAGTTACACTCTACCACAGTGCCCAAGTTTTATACTTATATCAATGTTTATGTTTCAATTATAAAAGCGGAGAGGAGAGAATTCTTGAGGAAATCATTTACAGAAAAGAATTGAATAAACAAAATGAATATTGATACAAGCATAAAATAAGAAATGTTTTATGTGCTGATCAGATTTTATGGTTATTCTGATCATTATTAGGTATTTTTATTACAACATAGAAGAAGCAAGGAAGGAAGGAGGTGAGAGAGGCATCAGGAAGGAGTGTTGCAGATAACTTATATTAAATACACTGCCATTTATGTGCTTTCTCTCACACTCTCTCTCTTAAAGTGTTTATAAGAATTTTTCCGAATGAACTTCTCAATTACCTGTGTGTAGTGTTACATAAATTCTACCATCTTTCAACTTGTTACCATTAATCACAGTCGAACAGAATTTCTATTTTGCTTTAATTACCCTTTGGAAGATATACTGACAAACATGAAGTATGAATAGAGAAATGGACTTGAACGCATGCATACCCCCCACTCGTTGGATTACAAAACCCTGCCATTGTATTCAACATTAAAAGTCGTTCATTTACCAGAAAAATTAATATAATAATAATAAAACACGTATTATTATTATTTCCTTTAATTACTAGAGGAACATAGGGCTTCAGCAACGCGTCTCCATTGCGTTCGGTTCTCTGATAGAGTCTTCATCTGGCTCCAAGTCTGCTCACACGTTTTCATCTCCTCTTCACATGACCTCATCCAAGTCACCCCACCCTTACACTGACGACCAACTCGCCGCTTCCCTTTCGGCCGGGTTCCACTCGAGCAATGGCTTGTCTAGTGATGTCACTCACTTGATGGCTTGTTTCCTCAGAGTATGGCCAGCCAATCCATCTCCATTTCTTCCTGCCTATTTGTTTCACAATCGGTTCCTGCTGGGTTGGTTCGCTCCCAGAGATCTCTGTTGCTGATCTTTTCTGGCTGGCCATCTGATCTTGAGCATTGAGCGAAGACACCTAGCTGTTAATGAAGGTTTGTAGTTTGTTTGAGATGCTCTTTATGACGCGCTGGTCAAGTCCCTGATCCGTAAAGTGAGTAGCACTGACTGACTTCACATTGGAGTTGAAAATCCGGATCTTATTTTTGATGCTAAGTGCTGAGTGTTGACCTCCACACAGACTTGAGAGTAGTGAAAGCTTGTCTTGCTTTTCCGATCCTCGCCGCTTTGATATCCTTGTCAGTTCGGCCTGTAGTTGAAACGATGCTTCCAAAGTAGGTAAAGGAGGTTTTTTTACAACCAATACAGACAGCTAACAGTATTTGAAAGAATTGGTCGTAATAGTCAATAACAAAATGCGTGGGAAATGATGATATACCACTTATGCGAGATTAACAGTCGTTAAGATAATTGAACAATAACAAAGTGCCTGGGAAATGATAATATACCACTTATGCGAGATTAACAGTCGTTAAAATAATTGAACAATAACAAAGTGTGTGGGATCCGATCACATCATAGAAAAATACAATCCAATTACGATGAAGGGTATCAATTTTCGTGTTTTTGATTGATATCAAACTGGTCTCATCTATATAAGAATAAAGAGTCACTCTCCTCCCATTTATCTATTTACAAAAGAAACACCCAAACCCATGCCTTAAACCTAACGCTAAGCCTAATACCTACCTCAACTCTAACCCTAATACTAATTGACCCATTTTCCAGACAGTACTTATAAGTCTGACCAGGGTGAAATTAAAACATCAGTGTATGTGTGTGTGTGTGCACAGTGTCCAGTTCATACTGGCTGTGTCATAACGCTAGGTTCTGTAATCTCTCAACGGATGATTTACGTTCAAGTTCATTGCTGCTTTTTTCCCGTCATGGTTACCATTTTATAGGTTGACTGAAACCAGTTATTGGATATGCGTTGAAGCATGGAACTAAGTTATAGTTATAGTTTTAAGTGGTTAGCTAAGTTGGATAATTAATTTTATGTTTAATGATGTCAGTGTGATAGTGAGTGATATTGGGTTTTTAATATTTATTATGATAGATACCAGTTAATTTATAGTATCGAAGAATATAAAATTACATGAAGCGGTTTAGACTAAAGATGGAAAATGAACAATAAAAATGGGAATCTTTTACATTTTTTAAGTACTTATGACAATGTAATTGGATACTCTGAATTACACAGTGGAATTTGAATGAACTTGAAACTTAATGAAACATCAAAAGTATAGAGATACTACATACACTCACAATACTGAAATTTGTTCGCTGCACCTTTCTAGATTATACATCTGCTTTCAACTCAGTACCTAGGGACATTTTACTAAACAAGCTTGCTGAAACTCAAACTCCATTCTTATTTCTCAGGAAGAAAGCAATACACTGTATGTCAGGGGAAGTCGTCCACTTCATTGCTTACTGAGGCTGGTGTCCCTCAAGGCGCCGTCCTTTCTCCTTTTCTGTTTTCTTTCTTCTTGCATGACTTACCTCACTCCGATGAAATGAACTTTGTTAAGTATGCCGGTGATCTAACTATTTCAATGTCTGTTAACTCTCAGCTTGACTGTATTAAGATTAACAACTTTCTATCAGAAATTAGCAAATGGTCTTCGGCTAACGGCCTTAAACTTAATCCTTCCAAATGTCAGACTGTTAATTTCAGTTTCCGATGTACACGAAAGTTAAATGAAACCGTTGGTTCCTATGACCCTTCCAAAATCGATGATATTGATAAAGAAACCAAGTCTGAAGTTAAGTATCTTGGATTAATTCTCTCTTCTCACCTATCCTGGTCCTCTCATGTCTTAGCGATTTATAAAAGAATATTTCGTTTGACTTTTTACATTAAGAAGTTAAGGCACTCAGGCATAACTCAACCACTCCTCTTACAGTTTATCAACTCGTGTATTTTACCTATTCTTCTTTACTGTTCACCCTTATTCTTTCCTGGATTGCTTAAAAAGGACTATGTCATACTTAGTAGAACTCTGAAGACTGTCAGTAGGACGAGTGGTATCCCATTAAGCCATATCGTTGACATTGTCACTGATAGGCACTTGATGTCATGCAACAAATTCGCTCCAACGTTGTGTCTCCTCAGGTAAAACAAGAAGTCTTTTCAGAAGACTTTATGCACGTACGTCTAAGTATAAAAATTCCACTATACCATATTTAGCACGTACTTTATGTGATGAAAATAGTGTCAGACATGAACTAACTAACCTTCTTAGCACCACTAAATAAACCATTTCCTCCACCCTTAAAGCATCATACTTTATTGTTATTGTATTTCTTATATTTATAATCCTCTCAACCTTTTGTTTTTATTCGTTTATTTTTCATAAGTGTGAACACCACTTAAGCTGTATTATAACTGTTAATTTTGTATTTCCCCTCACTATACTATATCAACAGAATATTAGACCCAATAATCTATAACATGCTAAAGTTTCCAAACTGAATCGACAATACCGTTTGAAACAAACTCACTGTTATTAGTATTTATTATTATTATTATATCTAATAATTATGTCGTAAATGTGGACAAATTCCTCCGATTAATTTTGTTTTAATTTTTAATTTTATATATATTTTGAGTAAATCAGATGCAATATTGTGACAAATACTGAGAATTCCATTCTGTATTATAAGTACTGCTTTTGGAATAAAGTAAATTATTATTATTATTATGCCTAAGATATATTCATGGTACTTTCATTGTACTAAAATGAGACCTACATATTTCATTCTTGGGAGAAACTGAATATCAAATTGATATCAATCCATGATCAACTCGTAAAAACAAATGTAATCCTTTAACTGGTGGATGGTGACTAGCAGTGGAATCCAGGATGTGCATTTCGTCCTATTTGGGACTCGTCATCTGGATGTACTTGCATTTCTCAGTGAGCGATGATGTTCCAACCGAGGCTCGAACCCAACCAATCGACGGGAAAATCTAAAATTCAATTAAATTTAATCCTTGCATACCAACCACTGAAAAGAAACGGAATAATCACTCTCCCAGGATTCGACTGACTTCAGAAGCAGAATCACACTTCGATGAGTTACCTTTTTTAGAATGCTTAGTTAATCAGGAGAGAAAATGGATGATTAATGTATTATTATATATTACTGTTGCCTTTAATTCCTTGAGGAACATAGGGCTTCAGCCGTGCGTCTCCATTGCGTTCGGTTCTCTGCTAGAGTCTTCACCTGGCTCCAAGTCTTCCCACACGTTTTCATCTCCTCTTCACATAACCTCCTCCAAGGTCCTTAAGTAAAACTCGAATAAGAGGTGACCATAGGCAATTGTGCAGCCAGCTATGAGAGATTGCAGAAGCTGGAATGAAAGTCACACGTGCTACTCAAGCCCTATGTTCCACTAGGAACCCAAGGGAATATTAATAACAATCATAATTATTCTTTTTCGCACACACACTTCGCTTTTTGTAGTTTCATTGCTTCCGTTTTTTAAACACTCACGTGTGCATTTATAAAGTGCAGCCACTTAACTTGCTAAGCTTTAGGATTTGGAATGACAGGTGCAACGTTTGAGCGCCACCACTGACTGTGACAGATAGGAAGAGACGAGCTTCACTAATGCAGCTGAAAGCTATCACCGGACAAGTTGGAGAATTTTAATTTTTGAGACAGGAACAAGAAAGAACATGTACATATTTGGTTAAAAGTGCGGCAAATTAACCGAAGTCGACGGGTTAACATATATATATGAACCAGGTGTTAAATTTTTCCACAGGTTTTCGCCATAAATCTATAGGTCCTAATTTCAATACTTCTTGTTTCAAACTAGAACCAAACAAATGCCTAGTAGCCACCGGTTTTCAATGATTTTCTGATTGATATTGGTCCGTGATGAAACGTATTCATCTCATTGATTTAGACATATAATACAGTCTTAAGAACTGGGAAACCATAATTGTCGACATCAGTGTTCCGGCTTCTGAAATCCCACAGGCGTCCAGAAGGATTCTACAAATAATTATCATAAATTCCATTATTCTTTGGAGTATATAACATAAGGAACTTTATATATTTTTCTACAAGTCGTCACATGGATGTTTTATTTGACTGAGCAGAAGAGAATGAATGTATGGAATATTACCATATTGAGTCATAAGAAAAAGAAGACGTAATCGGCGAAGAAAGTCTCCTCTACGACGATTCATCTTCCAAAGCTGTACATTCTTATTCATATTTAACAAAGAATGCATAAGACCAATCAGATCCTGGTAAGTCTATTCAATTCAAACTTAATGAACAGTTCCGCCAACAGAAGGATGGCGTGGCTATGGCTTCTTTTCTTGGTCCACCATTATCTGAATGCTTCAGGGCACGTCTTGAAAACTACATCCTTGATCGTTTGATCAGTCAACTGCACCTCTACAAGAGGTATGCAGATGATAATTTTATAATATATGATGCAAAATTCCATCCAGGCTATCTCTTCAAAACGTTTGGCATGAAACACTCATCAATAAAATTAACCCTAGAATATGAACCAAACATGCAGTTGCAATTCAGGATGTACTATGTATTAGAAGACAAGACTAATCGATATTAAGTTCAATATAACTCAAACCAACATGCACTAATCTGAAGGCAAAGCTTAGTACACACCTTATCCTCAAGGATTCGAAGAAGATGGGATAGAGTTTGAATTAAAATCACAACATGAAACCTTCCTGGAGAATGGGTGTTCACCCAGACTTATAGACAAGAATATGAAAGAAAAACACTCCATCGTCGGAAATCGCAACTCTTCCTAAGAAAACTCTCTCCTTATGAACCTAGAATTCAAGGTTAACATTGAAGCAGAAATTCTTGAAAAACCGCCCCACTAAATGTCTAAAGAAAACCTTTCAAGCAGCCACCTTATGCATCACATTCTCCAGCAGACAGTCGTTAGTTAATCCAGTCAAGCGTAAAAGACAAAATACTGCTTTCGACCACCTAAATTAGCATTTGTCATTTTGCTTGTTCGAGTGGAGTGGAGTGTATATTGACCATACATACTTCAAATCCACAAAAGTATTCTGGAACACTATGCTCAGCCTGGCTAGCCATGGAAGAAAAGAAGAATACCAATACCAATCTATCCTCGAACGCCTTTGTCAACTCTAGACATCAGGCACCCATACCTGCATGACACCTTTACAGTGCTATACAGAAACCCTCAATATCCCTAGAGAGGAATTCGAATACGCTATCTATCCATAACTGAATCATTGGTTATTCGGGATCTGAAACCGTAGCTCTGAGTTCATTAAAAGCACCACATACATCCCCCAGCCGTACCATGGCCAGAGTAACGTTCTTAACACAATTTTGCTTCATTTTATTACAATTCATTCCCTTTACTAGATAACACCTCAAATTATGCAATGTATTTTCTAGAACAAATTTACCGGTGTCTGACTGGTCTTATAAATTCTTTGTTAAGCATAAATACGACTGTATTATTATTATTGTTTCCTTTAATTCCTAGAGGGACATAGGACTTCAGCTGTGCGTCTCCATTGCGTTCGGTTCTCTGCTAGAGTCTTCACCTGGCTCCATGTCCGCCCACACGCCTTCATCTCCTCTTCACATGACCTCCTCCAAGTCACCATCGCCCTGACGACCAACTCGCCACTTCCCTTTCGGCCGGGTTCCACTCGAGCAATGGCTTGTCTAGTGATGTCACTTGATGGTTTCCTCGGAGTATGGCCAGCCAATCCATCTCCATTTCTTCCTGCCTATTTGTTTCACAATCGGTTCCTGCTGTGTTGGTTCGCTCATTGCCAGAGATCCCTCTCTGTTGCTGATCTTTCCTGGCCATCTGATCTTGAGTATTGAGTGGAGACAACTGTAAATGAAGGTCTGTAGTTTGTTTGAACACCTTTGAAAATGAATCGTCAAGAAGAGTTTTTTTCGCTATTTATATCTTCTTCTTCTTATGACTCGAAAAAGAATGTATAGATTGTTTTTAATACTTGACTGGGGTATAGAAGTTTGCATAAATTACTTAACTTGGTGACTAGCAGTGTAATCCAGGATGCTTATTTCCTCCTGCCTGAGACTTATCAGCTGGTAGGTGAAAATTGAGTTCAATAATTACTGATACACTCGTTGCACATAAGAGTCGTGACTCTCATGGCTCAAGTGGTCTGGTGGATAACACTTTGGCGTTTGAAACTTTGGCTATTAGGCTCTAGCCTCAATGAGAACACCACCACTCACTGACTCAGGGAATTAAGGTACGCCCAGTTGACGAGTCCCAAGCAGCACGAAATGCGCATCCCGAATTCCACCATCCACCTATTTAATCTCAAGTTAAATAATCAGACATCGTCGAAGCATCTGCACATGCCAACCTCACACGGACCACTTCGATCAAATCAATCAGCTGAATAGTGCAAATTGAATTCAGTAATAGATTAGGCTTAGGCTCTTTTAACTAAATCAGTACAAACAAATTTATTATGTGGATTTGTGTAGAGTATTCATTAACTAAATGTTTATTGCCACACTTGCCTGGTAGAGAAATAACTCACTGCAAGTGTTTTCATGTTTTTGATTAGACTTGTCTGAATCACAATGTGTTATGTTTTCTTAGGGAATAATAAACACACGTGCACACACACACACCCACAAAGATAAAAAGATTGATGCAGTCGCTTAAATGTGTGAATAACAACAACAACATATAGTTAGTTTTAAGCTTGAACGCAAGCCAACGTGTTTGTCACCAGTAAATGCTGACAATTCTTGTATACATGTATATAAAATGTGCATGTTACTGAATGGGAATACGATTGAAAATCAGGTAGTAATTAGGTATCTTAGACTGGTATACTTTTGTCTTTTTTCTCACTGAAATTCAAATGATGTTTGAGGCGACATCTATGACTGAAATAAAGGTTAAAAACACAGAGCTCATTTAGTTTTGACTTGATAGGCATTTGTGTGTATCGGTAAGCCACCGAAAGAAACTTAGGGGGTCACCACGCCTGAAAGACTTCAAATATTCCAATTCATTCTGTCAGCCATTTACAACATTAGGGGCAGTTTGGTGCTTCGTGTAGTTTAAGACGGGATTACAAATTGTGTTCTGTTCATGCTAATAGAAATATTACACGACCTGAATATTGATGTTCACTGACCTCATACTTACTGACTCTCATCAGGAAAGGCGAGAGGGGATATCAATTCTTTCAGAGAAATAGAAGCTGAAACCTAGTTGTCGATGAAGTGTAACAGAAAAGTCTGTAGAACGCATTCTGGATAAACTGAAAGCTGTTGCTTCGAATCCTGCCTTAACTGTGAATATGATAAAAAGTAGTGAGCAGGACCATGTCCGGTGTGTGATGTACTTGATATAAACGTGATACATCTTAAGTGGTGGATGGTGACTATCAGTGGAATCCAAGATGTGCATTTCGTCCCATTTGGGACTCGTCACTGGGTTCAAGCCTCGGTAGGAACATCATCACTCACAGTGGAATGCAGGCATATCCAGATGATGAGTCACAGATAGGACGAAATGCGCTTCCTGGATTCCACTGCTAGTCACCATCCACCAATTAAATACAAATTAAATGCCCAGACATCGTCGAAGCATCCTCATAAGAAGCCGACATGTCAACCTGAGACCAAGCATTTCGGTCCAATCAATGGACGGGAAAATCTAAAATTCAATTAAATGATACATCTCAGTTATGTAGTTAAAAATGTTTATTTGGACGGAAATAAACAGCCTCCTACATGAAGTACTGATGACGATGTCAAAGATAGAGACGGATAGGAGAAGCGAGACAGTTCATGATTAGTCTAAAATCAGTTTGGAATCTGCTGTATTCTACATTATCAGGAAGATATTGATTTTCAAAACAAATGTCAGTGATTCTATATTGCTCAGAGACTTCACGCGAATGTCACCGAAGTCATTCCCAACAGTTTACTTCAGACTTTTATCAAAAGCTGCTCCCTTGGCTGGTTTTATACTGAAGATGAGATGGCCAGGTGACCGTGAAGGATTAACACCAAGTAACTCTGGCAACGAACCACCCAAGAACCAATCACCCGTCATATTAAAAGTCAATCTGAACGAAGAATATTCTTTTCAATAATTTCTCTTCAGGTTCTTACAATTATAAAATATAATATTTGTTGTCGTTACAATAAGGCCAGTTATGCGGCAGATACATTTTTAACGTAGAATAACAGATTAGTTATGGGGTGTCAAAATAAATAGTCGTATTTTGACACCCCATAACTAATCTGTTATTCTACGTTAAAAATGTATCTGCCGCATAACTGGCCTTATTGTAACGACAACAAATATTATATTTTATAATTGTAAGAACCTGAAGAGAAATTATTGAAAAGAATATTCTTCGTTCAGATTGACTTTTAATTCATAATATGGGAATTTTCGACACTATCACACCCGTCATATGTCCAGAAGGAAATCCATATGGACTGGACATACGCTGTGGAGACCGTTCTGTTGAAGTAATTTATTGTATACGAAATAAATCTGTAAAATAAACTGTATGAACTCTGAAAAATAGCACACTGGCTAAAGCAGATATCCTTTTAGGCTCTTTTTATCCGTGATCACAAACTAGCAGTCTAAAGCCATTACATGTTTTAGTGCACATCTGTTCAGTTGGACAACATTGTAGTCATCAATTCAACTAGAATAAGGTAAAAAAATATCTTAGACAGTAGAAATAATAATAATGATTTACTTTATTCCAAAATCAGTACTTGTGATACGGAATGGAATTTTCAGCATTAATCACAATATTGCATCTAATTTCTTCAAATTATAAATAAAATTAATCACACAGAAAATTTTTACACATTTACAATAGGGTTAATGTCAAAAAAAACATGCAGCATATAAAATGGAAATAATAGTAATGATAGCAGCTAAGGTAATGATATTAATACAAGTGGAAATTGCCGTGGGTTTGTTTCACACAGTATTGTCTATGCAGTATACAAATCCTTGCATGATTAGAAAAATTGAATATAATGTTCTCTTTACATGATATGGTGAGGGAAAAACAAAGATTACAGCAGTCATAGAGATAAGTTGGTGTTTGCAGTTATGAAAGTAAAAACAAAGAAGCAACAGGACCATAAATATAATAGAAATAATAAAAGTAAATCTTGAAGGTATATAAGGATGGATGGAAGAAATTGTTTATTTACTAGATGAAAAAAGGTTAGTCAATTCTTGCCTGACGCTATTTTCATCACATAAAATGCGTGCCAAGTATGGTATCATAGAATTTTTATGCTTAGACGTACGAGCATACAGTTTTCTGAAGTTACTTCTTGTTCTACCTGAGGAGATGCAAGGTGAAAGCTGAGGGTGAAGTGGATGCTCCAAGTCAGACAAAATCCCTTTAGCAAATTTACTACACGAATTCTAGTGCCTATCGACAACGACGTTAACTATGTAGTCCACTGGGACACCACTCATCCTACTGACAGTCTTCAGCATTCTACGAATTATGACATAGTCCTTTTTGAGCAAAGCAGGAAAGAATAAGGGTGAACAATAAAGAAGAATAGGTAGGATGCAAGAGTTTATGAACTGTAACAGGAGGGGTTGAGTTATACCCGAGTGCCGAGAAAGACAATGAATGTCAGAGAATTCGCATAGATCTAGTACTTAAATCAATTTGCAATTACTAAACTTGCTGACGCAGATCACATTTATCAATCTACAAAAAATAAGTCACCCAATCTAAAGGTCAACGCGACGATCAGTATCAATACAATTGAATACAATCATGTGAAAATCTTCTGGGACAACGAATCACAGACAATGTCAGTCGGAAGGGGGAATTCCCAAATCTCACTTTATATCGACGTTAGCTCTACACATGTTTTCGAGAGTGACCATAAACGATAAACAGTTAGGCCATCTAGCTCAGGGAGAACAAAAACACTAAAATTCCATTACGTGAATAATTTAAGATTCTCCAGGGACCAATGTACTCTTCAGGTGCTAATTCGATACATTTTATAATAAACGATATGGGTGATTTAAATAAGTCTCCTAGAATATACTGTTGGTAAGCTGAGATATAAGAAAATCAAACCAACCACAACAAGACTCACGCTTCACGCCATTTTGGACTCATCAATCGCGTGCACCTTTACATCTTCACTGAGTGGTAGTATTCCGACGAAGATTCAAACCCAACATCAGCGTTACCCACAAGGCTAGTTAGTCACTTGACTCAATCGGTATTAATTGTTATTTGGTGGAATTATCGATTGAATATCTGGCTGATTGATTTGATTGAATTAGAGTTGTGAGGACATTCAGTCGATGAGTTCCAAATGAGCAGAAACATGTCTCCTGGACTCTACTGCTCCTCACTTAACAATCAAATAAAATCGTGCACTTTACAAGCTGTAGGAAGTACTCAAATATAAAATTTTGGCATGCGTGTGTGTGTGCGGTGAAAATTAAATTTAATTCACAGTTCAGTAAGTGGAAAGAACCGAAGGTGTAGGTTTACAGTCTCTTAGTCAGACACACCACCCATCATCTGAATGGTGGATTACAGTTCTCTGTTCACCCTTTATATGTATATTATCGCTTCTCATGTGTGACAGATTAGAGGTCACTAATTTCACGAGTTTATTCCCTTGTATAAAAGTACAAAGAGGGAAGAAACAGCTTTTTGTATAGGGGAAGAGATCAAGTGAGATGGTGTCAAATTCAACTCGTATAATAGTTCAACCTTTGAATTCTACTCTGTGATTTCGATACCTGCTTGCTTATGAAGTCCAGTTAAGCATAGTTTAAAAACAGAACAAAACATAAACAGATTCATTTATTAAAATCAGATAGTCACTGAGAGTGAACGCCTTCGTTTCTTATTACAATAAAATGTTTGCATGAAGCAATCCTACAAAAAAAAGGAATGTCACGTTCAAAAATGTTGCCCGCAGCAAAGTCATCTGTGTTATCTCCCTATCCCAATAAAACAACCTGTATAAATACCCTGATCAATTTAATCCGAATCAGTAGACGTGGGAGAGAGAGAGAGAGGGAGACTGAGTTTTCGGGAGTTTGATGTAAAGAACGACTTGCCATGGGAGAGAAATGAACAGTCTCTTCTTCCTCATTCATGACTTCAATTGTGAGCATCGAGACAACCACATGGAATGAAGGATTCTGAACAGAAATTGTGGAGAGATTTTCCACCTACAAGCTCCATGTGTGTGGTGTAAAGGACTCTGAAATTGTTTGAAAAAGTCAACGTGTAGATGTTTCTCTTTGTTCGAAGATATGATAAACTAACATCCTTCTTGATAGGCACAGAAAGCACTTATGTAAGTAGTTCAAATATCAAACTTTTGAGATTTTAGGTAGTAGTTGGTTTTGACTTCTAGTAATTTATAGCATACTTGTATTCCTGCTTCATTTAAGAGTCAAATGAAAGTAATTGAGGGCAATGAAGTACTGTCGTCTAGACTAGTAATGCCTCCTTAATTAAGGCTATTTTCAGTCTTTTATCCATAAGAGAAGCATTCTCTGGATACAACCTTGCTCAGCAAGAACAGCTGAGCTCATAGTTGTACATGGAGGCAGCCAGACGAAGGACTTTTAAAGAGACGTTGAATAAATTACAGATGGTGAAGGTCATTTTGAGTTTTCTAGCCACCAAGCGATTTACTGACTGGTTTAGATAGATGTTTTTCAAGCATATCTGAAGCCTGATCAGCTTTGAAATGTAAATTCATGGAGATGGCTTTCTTTGGAGCTAAGTCAGTGACCAGTATGGCTTGCTTATCTTTCATTGTTTTTGTCAACAGATCGGTTCGGATAATCGTTTTCTGCATACGTGTCTTTTGTGGTAAAAAACTGATACGCTGGTCGATGTCAAGTCTGGAAACAAACCAATCAGAATTGGCCTACGTAAAATAATGACCACCATTTTACTGATCACGACTACAGACTAAATGACATGGCCTTGGTTGGCTATCCTCATCACCTCTGTCGTCTCTATGCTCACTTGAAGTTTTTATCTTATCGACCTGCTTCCTCCGCCAGTTTATTGGTTTTCTCCTGTGAGTGTTAGAGTTTGTGTGACTCTAGACATAAATCACCGGCGAAGTCCAGATCTTCCACTCTTCTTATTGGTCCAACGTATTTCCATCTTCCTACTCCCCATTCACAGTCTCCCACATAATCCATTGCACCACAATTGGGGATACCATCATGGGCGATAGTTGGCAGACCGCCTTGTCTAACTGTCGTATTCACTTCAAAGGTAGGCTTTGTTGAGTTTTCCACTGTGGACAACCTAACACGTGTCATTATCATATAGCTGTTGAATGAGGTTGATAAAGATATAGGGCATTGCACTCCAAAGTCCTGAGGTAGTTTCGAAATTACTTCTCCACCAATGCTGTCGAAAGCCTTTCTGGAGTAAATGAAGTCGAGGTGTAGAGATTTGACTGCCATTCTATGCTCTGTTCGATTTTCATGACGGCGGCGTAGCTGTTGATTCTGACTATCTTCCACCTATTAAGCTGTAAAGAAAAAAATGTTATTAATATTACCCAACTCATACAAATTTGTAAACTCCAATACATGTACCTTATCTGATACTTTATTTACCAACTTTAACAACAGAAATCCATTTTCCTCACTTTGCTACCTTGTCTTTTCACTAAGGCTAACACTAAAATGTTCACCGTCACAATCCTTTCATTTTACCGCTTTATTCTTGCCTCATATTAGAAATAATGATTCAACACTGTAGATTGTATGATTCTTCAAACACTATTTGTTGCTCAGGATTATAACATTAAACTACAGCCCAACATGGTGTCAGTTTTAACACGCAACTGCTCAACATAATTCCCAATTAGGTATTGGTAAATTTAACAGGCTGAAAATACTCCTGTATCAGTATCTATTCGTATTCATTAATGAGATAAGAAAGAAAATTTCAAAAAAATACCTCTACCTTAGGCCAATTGGTGTGTGTTTTGCGAAATCTACACAAAAACACATAAGGCTTAGTACTACTTACTAACCAATGTGCAAGTGTTTTTGAGAGTGATTATTATTATTGTTGTTTCCCTTAGTTCCTAGAGGAACATAGAGCTTCAGCCGCACGTCTCCATTGTGTTCGGTTCTCTGCCAACTTTTTCACCTGGCTCCACATCTGTCCACATGCTTTCACCTACTCCTCACATGACCTTCTCCACGTTGTCACCATCGCACTGATGACCAACTCACCACTTCCCGTTCGGGTTCCACTCGAGCAATGGCCTGGAGTGTGATGTCATTTGATGGTTTTCTCAAGATATGGCCAATCCACCTACCTCCATTTCTTCCTGCATATTTGTTGCACAATTGGTTCTTGGTTGACTCCTTCACAGAGGTCCCTGTTGCTGATCTTTTCTGGCCATCTGATCATGAGCGAAGACAGCTGTTGATGAAGGTCTGCAGTTTGTTTGAGGTGCTCTTCATGACGCACCAAGTCTCTGATCCGAATAGTATGTAGCACTGACTTCACACTGGAGTTGAAAATCCGGATCTTATTTTTCATGCTGAGTGCTGTTGACCTCCACACAGACTTGAGAGAAATGAAAGCTTGCCTTGCTTTCCCGATCCTCGCTTTGATAAATAACGCAATACTTCCACTGATACACAAATAGATTCAATGAAGATGGAACACTAACCTTCAAGTTTTGCAGGCTAAAATTACAATATCATTCACAATGAATTCATGGAAGTTAATGCAAGGATTTATTCTACTAAATAATCAATTATATCCCATCCTGTTTTTATCTTTACCAATGTGGAATAGATCCCGACTGAGAAATTATTCACTTCAAACGGGAGAAAATAACACTAATACAATAGAATTATCCAGTACTTCTGATGGTTCTCTAAATGGTATCAAGTCGTCATCAACTCTGTAACCATTCAAATCCATACAAACCAAACCTGATAATTGATCTGATGTTCACTAGCGACTAGATCTATACAGGAAGTTACGTGGAGTTCTAGTGGGAGGCACCAAGCCAGATAAGAGGACAGTTATTCGTCTATGACACTGGCTAGAGGTTGTGCTAAATATATATGTATATATATATCACAAATTTACAGAAGTTGGGACTTGAGGTCCATTGAATTGGGTCCCAGTGGATCAATGGTCTACGAGCTCATCTACAAACCAGAAAGTCCCGGGTTCGAATCCCCAGTGGGTACGTACTGCTAAAGAGTCCCAAATCAGGACGATACAACTACTGGATGATATGAGCCGTTGAATACCACTCACGTCAACCACTGTTGCTCACCAACCAGATCGAGGAGATCTAGACATCGGACGATCGTTTCGAACCGTGATCATCAACAGCTTACCCAGCGCAACTCGGCTCGGAGTGCTCAGTCAATTCATACCAACCAAATTCTGACTACTTATACTGGCCAACTGGTAACACTTAAGATCGAATTGGAGATTTGTAAATTATGTAGTCCAGTCGGTATGCATCATCTGCTCGACAGCATAAATGCCAATCATTAAAGCAAGCACAAATACATAACGGTATATGCATAGTTGTTACTACCTAAACTGACTGGTTGTGGTCTAGAAACAGGGAAGTGATCTTCGCGTTCTACTGCATAGCTGTACGAAACTTCCTTCAAAACACACACATATACACCCAGTCATCACAAGACGCTTCAAAGACAGTAAAAATACGATTATCCATTGATAGATTTATGTGATTCTGCAACAGTGTCTTTAGGCAATAAGTAATACAGTCTAAATTATTTTCTAAAGTCAAAATAACTACAAGGAATCAAGTGAAATATTGCCAACAATGTGGGATCAGAAACTCTGTCAACAGGGGTCACACACCAACAAATCCCACAAGGTATCCATGGTCACAATCGCCTTAATTCACCCAAACAAAATCACATCGTGAAACAACACATCATCCATATTATCACACAGTCACAAAGAGAAGCATTTAAATTAGACATTAAACGATGATAATGACAAGTAATAATAAGGATGAGGTCAACATATAGTATGCAAATATCAGAACAAAAATGATAGGTAGTCTAAAACAAAGGAGGATAATAACTTCAAAGTCAGTTGAGAGATCGAAATAAGTATGGTTTTGGAGGGAGTTTTCAAACAACAATTATTCCGTTACAGCAGTTTAAAAAAAACTTGAGTTGACCGGTAGTGGTTGATAGTCAGAGGAAAGTTGTCTAAACACTGGAGAGTTGTTCTGCTTCTCAAGTGTCGAATTCATCAGTGATATTCTCGGTTGTATTACAAGTCACAAAGCCGAGTCAAATACTCACGGTGTATAAATTATTTTTTCCATGTTTTATACGTAAGAGATTAGACGAATTCGCTTAGTCATACTTTGAAATGCTGAAAAGCAACAATCTAGGTCTGTTAGACACTACAGACTTATGTGAACATAACTTTGCCTGGACAACAGCAACCAGCAGACAGTAACAGAAAGCCTTTAGTTTTAGTGTGCACAGCTAGAATTACTCTATTACCGAAAGAAACCAACTCACTAACTCTTTGCTACTAAAACTTACTTTATTACCTGCTATATGCGGGTAGTAGGATTTATCTTGGTTACTAATTGTATAATGGTCACTTATATCTATTTATAATAACAATAAAATCAAGTTAGTGTGGCACGGAACTATTTTTGTTAAAAAGATGTGAGATCAAAGGGTGGAGATCTGAAATTAGACAGATAGATAACAAGAATATAAAAATTATAAAACCCTGAATAACTTGTGATGCGTTGTTCTCACTGTTTACGTTCGACAGCTTTACGAAAACAATGAAAGATATGCATCAAAGCCTGAAGAAGACAATTCTCAACTGTAATTTAATTAGATAAATTAAAGGAAATAAAACTACTAGCCGGTATTATTTATTGACTCCTTGCCTTCTGAGTGGAATTTATGTCCATTGTACCTGGCTCTCTGCCATCACTCTCACTTGGATCCCCTAATGTCTACAAGTTTCCACTTACTTATCATATAATTGTATCTTGTGAGTTATCCTCGGACAATCAACATGTCACTTCCCATTCCAGTTACCGGGTGTATGATGTCACTTCAAGGTCTGATGCATCCATCTTTATTTACTTCTGTATATTTCTTAGGTGATCAGTTGTTGGCTGGTTCTCTTCCACAACACCCTATGCATTTTCCTTTTCTGTTCGACCAACCAAACTTTACAATCGGGCGAAGGAAGTCGTCAATGGAAGTTTGTAGTAGCCCGTTTGGAAATACTTTCGGTAACACACGAGACAAGTCTTTGAACCACATGGAAGTACTGACTGACTTGACATTTGTGTCCGGAATTCGAATCTTATTCCTGATGCTGAGTGCAGCAGAGTTTCACAGTGATTTCAGATTAATGAAGGTCTGTCTAGTCTCTTCGATCTGACTCTACCTTTGTCCACTTCATCCAGGTGGCTTGTAAGAATCTGTTTATTTCCAGCCAATTAAACATTTTTTTTAAATATTTTACTAGATCGAATCCTGTTTATGTTAAATACTTTATACAGTGGACATTGTCCAAGAGGTAAGGCAGGTTTTGAACATACAGTCTTCAGTATTTTCTGAAGGCGTTCTGCGCACTCATCTAAGACAATTCGTTAACAACTAGGCTTTAGTTTCTGCATCTTTGAAGGAACTGAGGTCCTCTCTCGTCTTATTGATATCAGAATAAAACTTGGGCAGTGTGGTAGAGTATAACTCCATAATGGACTAAATTTTATTTTGATAAAATCACACAGTGTTATACAGTAATATTTACTGATGACGTTTCCAGCATAATTTATTGCTCATCATCATATCAAGATACTCATATAACTTTCTTGCTTCGTTTATGTACATGAGTAAAACGTGATTAGACGTCTCGTTGACGAGTGTCAGTAATTAGGAAAACCAGGTGCAGAGCTTCCCAACAATCAGCTAACATAGTGTTTCCTTATATCACAAAGTCTTCACTATGTCCACCAACATTTGTGTATGAATTACACCAGAAAAAAAGTTAGGGATAATTAAAACATCATTGATGGCCAAGGTGAGGAAAGCGTTTGAACCAACCTTTTGTTCCCGATACATAAGTGAGGCTTTCTTAATTTGGACTCCAGCAGTCTCAGCAGTATGTAACAGGTGAACTGCTGATGTAAAATGAAGATCAGTCACAGCAAGGTAGATGACTCTGAAAGTTTTGTCAACACTAATTTTGTGTTTTATATCCACAAGATGAGGCAGAATAGAGCTATGAATGGACAGGCTTTGTCCCTCACTTAATGATGCGGAATGGTGTTGGGAAATCGGACGATAAACACACCTAACTGTAGTCCTTATATGACTGGTTCTCCACGGGAACAGTTAAACTGATGGAGACACATAAAAAAGACAAAATTAGGTAGTTTATCCTTAACTGTTGAACGTGAAATAGGAGTGGTTTTGAAGAAACAGTGTACACTGATATCACTGAATCCTCTTCTCACCGCATTCTTTAAGGGTTGTGTTCTTACTATTTCACTTGTTTTATCGCTGAGGAACTGAAGGAAGTTTTAAGAATATGACTATTTCGGGAACTGTTGATACTTTTGCTCTCCTTGGTTTTAGGTTCATATTATTATCGATGAATTTCTCTGGGTAACCATTTGCATTCAATGATTGTTTAATAATACTGAGCTCTTCCTTAGGACATTCATCAGAGCAGATTGCTCTTGCTCTTTGGACTGAACACCTTGACTAGATTGCGTTTATACCTCAAGTGATTTTGATTTTTGATTACAGCTTGATGCCACACCGTATTTTCAGTACAAGTATGGAATTTTCAGCATGGATATCGATAGCCCAAATTTTGCAGGCCGACCATAGATATCGGATGTGCGTCGGCAGGGGATCGAACCCCGGACCATGTGCATGGTCGGCGAGAGTCCTAACCACTGTGCCACCGACGCACACGAAGCTCAAAAATGGGTGTGCTAACCAGTTGATGTAGGTTTCCTGTATACACTTATTACTATTATTGTGACCTCCTCTCTTCTGGGAATGAAATACTGGAGTTTCTTTCATTCTCTTCAGTAAAATTTTATTGTGCGATGCATATCGCTAAAATTTGTCAAGGATGTTTTCCTGCTTTCTTCATTCTCATTTTTCATCATCAAAAATATAATCAGATAATTATTTTGTTGAAATTTACTGGTCAAATCAAAGAGAGATGTAAAATGCATTGAGATATTATTGTTGTTCAACGTGATATTCTCATATAGTACTCTAGATTTTCTGTTTTGAGAAGTCTGGATATGACAGGTGAAGAGAGGTGAGCACGCGAGCTTATCTACTCACACTCATCTATCGACCTCTCCCCATTCCACAAAAAGTGGCAGGACACCACTTTACTCACCGAATAATGCCTTGTAAAAATTTTAAAGGAAACAAAACTAAAATGAGATGAATATCCCCTGAGGGTATTTTTTTTATTTCAAGCGACAACCAGACTCCTCCCTACTCATCATTGCCAGTATCTAATTAACTAATTAATCATTTGGAGTCTGTATGTACACATAAAACAATAATGATAGTCCAGATTTCTGGATTCAAATCTCACTTATCACTCACTCACTCCCTCATTGTCAACAATGATGAAACTGTCCATCTATAGTGTACAGTGTAGGAGGTTAAGTGAAGTGATTCTCTTCCATGTGTGTGTTTGTGTGTGTGTGTGTGTACAAACATAATCCTGTTAGTACGTTTATTCACCTATCTAATTTGAAGAATTGAAGAGAAGAGATTAGACATCTGTCAAATATATATATGTATACAGCAGTCCCGATTTATTTTTCCCTCACTTTATTATAAATCATCGTGATTTCAGTTTGCCAGCTTTCCGTCGTCGTTTATCGAGATCAGGAGAGTATCTGAATCACATTTCACAGGTAATTTTACGAGGTATACTAATTAATGTAGAAGACACACTAGTCAGTAGTTGGTTTATCGCGAAACGCTATTTCTCTTTCCCTTTTTCTATTTTAATTAGTGAACTCAATTGTTTCTTATTGTTTTCATTTGTTTGTTTTGAAAGAAGCTTCGAAGATATAAACAATTTGTAAGTTGTGAATTCGGTTTATGGTGTCAGCAGTTCGCCCAACTGGTTTGATAGAAATCGGGTGATTTGAATTGATTTGCCTCTCTGAGCGGAATCAAACTGCGTACACTGCAAACAAGAGGAATGGTGTTTGGGTCATTCTGATCTGGCTAGTTGACAAGCACTACTGGTTGAAATGGGTGGTTGACAACTACTCACCTCAATTCATCAGTAGTATATAGTCTTAGTTTTATGCAAATACGTTCAATAATTTACTGTTAAATTATATGATTGTTAAAATGGCTGTAAATGTTGTACTCATCGAACTAGATGGAGAAATTATTAGATATTAGATAGTATTCTTAGATGTTAATTTGAAGCATTCCAGCAATTCGCTTTAAACCAAGATTTCATCGCGAATCCATATTGGCTTCTGAGCTGTTGAAAACTAGGCAAGTACTAAAGAGCTATTTCATTCTGTCTCGGAAGTTTGCACTTGTATCCAGCCATAATCCCAGCAAAGATTGAACCCAGAACTTTCAACTTATGAGGCCAGCAAGATACCATTGAATTCCGAGGGATGGATCCAATTTCTCATAAATTCTAATGGGAAACAGTTAATCAACGTGAGTCAGATAACTCGATGAACAAATACTGGGGGGCGAGGGCGTGGATATACAAAGAATTTTATTAAAAAATATTATTATGAGAGAAAGTAGGCCATCTGTACCTCTCTGTAAAATAAGCATTAGTTGTGCATAAATGTATAATCATAGCCTAATCAAGATAATCCAGTCGACATCTTCATGAACAGAGGTTAGTATGTCAATGGACGTGAACATTGAACGTTTGTTTATTGGAACTGGCAGCCATTGGTGGGCAACTCGAAGGCGCGAATGGTTCGATCGCTTGCAAGTTGAATGAAGACGGGAACAAATACGAATAAAAGTACTTTATAACTTCATTTGTACTTAACATTTGTTTGTAGACTTTGTATTTTGTCTCGCTTTAATTGCCAAACAATATAATTTCGTTCAAGGAATACTGATTTTTTGGATTTAAAGTTGAGACACATACATAGTATTCATCGGTTCAAAACGAAAACGTCTTCATTACAATAGGAACTTAGGGGCTAAGTTCCTTGACAGTATTTCTTTTTGGATGACTTCTGTAGAAATCATTTCAAGGATAGCTGTCATATTAAATTGCCTCTGGTTTAACTTCATTTAAACTCTAGTCTCATTTTGCAGCCTACCTATTCCACTGGAACATACAGCATAAAGCTGTAATGGAATAATTGTTTGGAAAATCATTCCTCAACGACCTAATCAGGATAATTTGTAGTCACTGAGATGTTTCAGCTAACTTTGTAATGATTATCATCCTTTCTCCTACACTGTATATCATTGTTCTGATGTTGATACATTACACGCTGACTTGATTCTTACTATCTTTTATTGTCACTGTTTAATTTCTCATTTTTAGTGCTTCATCTGGTGGATGCGCGTTGTTTTACGATGTAATTTCGTTTGAGTGAGTCAAGGTGATTCTGACGTTGAACTGTCTGCTGTAATTGTTGATGCGGGATTCTTGTGAGCAAACTTTCTGATCCCATGTTGTTGCGAATAATCTATTTGATTCTAAGCACTTGTTCTGTACTTAGTAAGTTACCTTGTCTGTATGGCCGACTAACTAGGTTGTTGAGTTAATTTTGAGTTTATGGTGTTATTATTGTTGAATAGAACTACACAGATCTAACCACGAATAATTGCCTTTTAGATGTTTTAGAGGCTGACAGTATTGACGTTCGCGGATTGTACGGAGTATACTAACGCAAGATTTAATACCCACAACTTCTATAGTATTCCTTCCGCGTAGACCAAAGACAGAGCAAAAGACCACAACTGATCGTTCAAATTACGAGATATATTTCGAGACCAAATTGGAGTGTCAGGTGACTGCTTAGCTAGCAGGTGATCGTGCACGAAAGTGACACGACGGAGTACCAAATGGTATGGATGCTTGACCGGAAGCATTCAGCTAAACAAGTGGACTTAAACAGTGAGGGTCAGCATCCAATGTTCAGTGATGATTGCTGTGGTCAATGATTTTGGGGAATTATTTACTGCTACAATGTCTTTGGAGCGTTTGTGACGGTATGTATCTCGTCGACATCTAATACGGTGAAACGCTATGCATATCTGAAATCTCAACTTTCATATGACAAACACCTAGTAAGGGTGAACAAAAATGCAAAAATTATAGAAATTTCAGTGATGGAACCTAGAACCACAATAAATGATGTTTTAAGAGGCATAAATGGCCCAATCTAGAATAGTTCAACAAACTTTTTGCTGAACAGACTAACTTCATAATAATTAGGCAAAATAATTCTGGTTAATTCTAAATTACCCTATTGCGTTAAGTCCACTCTTACATGCAGGAACTGTTATGAAATCAGTGAAATTTTCGATGCTCTTCAGAACCACCCGAAATATTCAGAATTTTGAAATGATTGTATGATTATTATTTTATATTATTCCCTCTGGTTCTGAGTAGATCATAGGGCTTCAACTGCATGTCTCTATTTCGCCCCATTCTCTTCAGTGCTCTTTAGTTGGACCCACGACTGCCCATAATGTCTCACCTCCTCCTCACATGATCGCCTCCGTGTCATCTCCGAAATGACGCCCAACTTGTTGTTTCTCACTCAGGTTCGACTCGAGAATCTGACATACGACGTCGTTATATGGTCTGTTCAATGTGTGTCCGATCCATTTCCACGCTGTGGAGTAGAGATGGTTTCCAAAGTGATTTCCGAGAGATGAAGTTCTGTTTCGTCTTTCCGATTCTGGTTTTCTCAACCATGGCAGCTCCTTGTAGTTGGAACGATGCTTCCTAGATGAGTGAAGAAAATGGCCACTTTGAAATTTCTACCGTTTATAGTGACTGATACTTGTTGTTGGTGGTTGTTAGTTACTTTCATCAATCCCGTCTTCTTCAAGTTTACATGGAGTGGTTCGTCAGTGGTACAGCGGTAGAATGCTCGCCAACCACGCCTCATGTGGTCCGGGGTTCGATCTACGGCCGATGCACTCCTAAACCTCGCTAAACCAGTAATACAACTGGTAAAGAGGGAAGGTTGGGCGTGAGGCTAGCAACGCCATCTCGTGAAACTAAACACCACTGCTACAGAAACTTCACGCCCCTAGCTTGAAGCCCTATGTTCCACTGGTAACGTAAAGGAATAAAAATTTTTAAAAATTAGAAAAAACTTTTGGCGGGGAATATACGACTTCCGTCTTGAGCTTTGAAATTCCAGTACCAGCGATATTTCATATAATATAATGGGGTGGGGTTACCAGCTTCATATTCAACCTTCACTCTTTACCGGACTAATCAAGGTTTAGGAGTGCATCGACTGGGAATCGACCCCCAAGACCACGTTTGGCGTGTTTGGTGAATATTTCCTTCATGCTATTCTCTAAGCCTTATTATGCCTTTCAACTCATTTTAGTGCAGTATGTCACACTTATCATACACTTGGAATTTTTTTTTGGGGGGGGGGGGAGGGAAACCTCTACTGATTGCAACAATGTTAACCAAATTGCCTACTGCCATACTTCTATCAATGCAACGAGTGCAATCGGATGTATTTGACAAGTAAAGTACCGTGAATTATGATTTCTTACAGATTGTTTATTACCTCCTTGCTGTCTAACGTCATATTTCCTCTCAACAATTATGGAATATCCCATGTGATGATGAAATGCAAGCGTATATGAAACCATTCATCTTTCTCTGACACGTCAAGCATTGATTACCATTCGACTTCAAAATAGTCAGGGAAGAAATCTGAGCTTAACGCAAATTAATCTCCTACTTTGACACATAGTGTGCTACTTATCTTCGATGTCATTTCCACTCGCTTTTTTTTTGTTCCTCTCTCATCTATAAATATCCCTGCACCAGTTATGATTTATAAACATCATGGCATAGAGGATACATAAGTGACTGATATGCGATTATGGGTGGGGACTTATTGCCTTTCAGATTATAACGATTGCAATCATCATCATAATAATAATGGGGATTTGCCTACTACTACCACACCCCCATCACCACTTCCTATTATAAATCATCTAAAAGAAATGACCTGATCAGGATCTTGTCTTTTATCAAGTATCAATCCAAAATTTATTCCATACCACACTTCATCATCATATCTGGTGAAGTGAAGTAGGTAGTATTGCACGAGAATTTGGACAGGTCATTCATGATATGATGAGAGAGGAAATTATGCATTGGTGAATGTTTATCATCAGTGTGAAAGGTGACTATTATCGTCGTTATTATTATGATTAGGATCACTGTCATTTGCATAAATTCAGTGAAAACTATTCTGCATTTTCAGGTCAAGTGAAAACACTCATATACACCATAGCTTCTCCTCCCCCCCCACACACACACACCAAAATATCTTCACCTGAACACGTACGTACATATTGGGTATTGAAGAGTGAGTGAGTGAGTGGGTGTAATACTCGTTCATGGTTTTTGTTGTCAAAATATCAAATGCAGAAAGTTTGTCTGAATTTCTTCCATAGTGTTCTCGCCTTACTGCCAGGACAGACTTGTGCATGATTGACAGTTACAGTTTTGTGATAAATTTCCACAAGTCTGCATGAAATCAGTTAAAAAACACAAAACACACACAGCCACACCCACAGATTACAGACGTGTTCCTGTGGTGTGTTTATTTATGATGATGATGATGCCACAGTGAATTGCAGCCAAGAGATGCAGACTAGACAACCAGGATTTGTAGAATTTTGGGAATATTGCCACATAACACAATATCTTCGATCACTGTTCTACACTTAATCAATATTAATTATCTTCAAGAGTCAGTTTGTAGGGATTTCATTTGTTTCCAGTTTGACCAGAGAATGATATCAGTTGGGGAACTATTGGCAACCACCAAGAAGTACTGGAGAAAGCTGTTTCGCCTCCCACCCCCTCAGCTTAGAGCTCATCGGAATCCTGCTACCACTGCCTCCCAGTTATAAGGCAACCTCATGGACCATTCAGCTATTGGAATCTGACTCAATGGCCACTGCATGAATACTAACATCTACCACTTCATGGATTTTAGTATGACCACCAGATAATGTATTTGTCCTCACTCCCAACCAGTGAGTGGACCTCATTGGCCACAACTTTTCACTAGAACTTCAGGTAACTTCATCGTATAGCCAGCCAGCCAGTCACTAGTGTGTATTAGATTCCAATGGTTCTGTAGCTGATATCAGCCGGTGATTAGACCTGAAACAAGTCAAATCGTTACAAATTAACTGTTGAAAATTATCAGTGAGTAGAAGGCTACTACATGAATATATAAGTTATATATATACAACAGCCATATGTTTGTGCTCCTTTAAGCGGAGATTGAATCTATAACACAAAATACCTGAAAAGTGTCAGTATACATAGTGACTTTATATTAATCTGTTTTCGAGTGTGTTATTGTAAAAGAACTGCTGATGCAAAACTGACTGTATTTCTAACACTACTCTGGTGATGACTAACAGCGGTATCCAAAGTCGGTAACTGCACCCTAGTGAGTGATAGAGTTCCCACCCTGAGATTCAGACTGCGTGTCCATTAATTCAAAGACCAAAGTTTAATTTACCAGGCTAATGAGCCAAAAAAAACGAAAACACATCCGAAATGTGGCCTAATGATCCAGTCCAGAAATATCACCAGGAAAACACAAGTATGAATTATCAATTTTATAACTTCTCCTCATAGAATTCTGTGAAATATGTGGCAAAGTGAAACTATAGAGGTTCAGGGAATAAAATTGCACCAGTGACCTTTAGGTGAACACTCATAAAACTATGAGTGTTTTATTTACCAGAGAAATAAATATACAGAATAGTGATAAAACTCATTAAACAGGATATTTTTTTCTCTGACATGACTTAAAGATATCTCTCAGTTAGACCGAAGAGTAACAGACTGTTTTTCAGTCCTTCACAAAAGCCCTCGATTGAATTAGTTTCGGTTTCAATGGGAAGGGTAGACAAAATCGTCAGAATGACTGACTCGATAATGGATGAAACACAAATCTGATAGCCGATCAATGGGAATATTGCAACATAATACCATATCTTTGATCACTATTCGACACTTAGTTAACATGAGTTATCTTCAAGAGGTAACTTGTAGTGTTTTGATTTGTTTCCAGTTTGACTATGCATTGATATGAATTATAGAACCATTGACAACCACCAGGTAGTACTAGACAGATATTTAATCCCGCCCCCTCCATTGTGGGGCTGATCGTCAGTACTCACCCATCATTGCCCAAACTCAGAACCTAGTTAGTTAGAGCTCTCTGCACTCGGTATCCGCTTATAATCCACACTTATTAAATGAGGGCTAATGTAGGAGGAGCCAAATTCGAACTTAGACCTATTGGTATCATCACAGTTCAGCTTTGAGACTGGAATTACTAGGTCCTTCTTGACACTATTAATGGTAATCATGAAAACAATCAAAGTTAGTGAGCGCTATCTGTTGTTACTAAAGTAGTTGGGAAACACTCAAATCGACCAGTGGTGCTTGGTAGCGAGATAAGAGTGGTGTTAACTCTGGACAGTTGTTTTGTTCATTAATGATCGATTTCATTTCCGGTTACAAAGCAAGCTCGTATACCATTTAGCCACTGGGATCCAACTCCTCAATGACCACTGCATGAATTCTAACTTCTACCAATTCGTGATTTAGCGCGAATGGCACCAACCAATGTCATCGTTGGGACATCCATCCTTACAATTGACTGGATGAACCTCACTGGTCACGAATTCTCACTAGAACTAGCTCTACACATGTGTGGATAAAAACATAAAATAATGAGTACTCCAAGATAAGTGATAATAGGCCATCATTATATTTCAAAGGAACGGACGAAGATGTCAAATCGAGAATCGCAAAGGCGAGAAACACATTCATCAACCTGAAACCAATCTGGAAATCTTCGTCACTCAGTATCAACAACAAAATGATTCGGATTTTCAACACAAACGTCAAGTCAGTCAGTTCTTCTATACGGATGGATCAGAAACTTGGCGGCGGGTCACAAAGAATATTTCCAACAGCATGTTGCAGACCTTCATCAACAACAACTGTCTTCGTTCTATACTGAAGATCAGATGGCCGGACCAACAAGAAACCATGGGAACAAACAAAACAAGAACCAATCGCTCAACAAATATGCAGGAGAAAGTGGAGATGGATTGGACACTCGCTGAGCTGAGGAGGCCACTGGGTGACATCGCGTGTCAAGCACTAGCTCGAGTGGAACCCGAAAGGGAAGCAGTGAGTTGGACGTCCAAGGATGACATGGAGGAGATCGTGTGAAGAGGAGCTGAAACAGTATGGACTAACATGGATGCAGGTGAAAAATACAGCAGAAGACAGAAGCAAGTGGAGGCGTGTAGTTGACGCCCTATGTTCCAATAGGAACCCAAGGGAACAATAATAATAAATAATAATTATATTTCAAAACACTCCACTTTATTACTCTGATTAGTCACTGCGGTATAAATAATGTTATATGTCTAGTTACTAGTATTGGCGCTGACTCAACTGTCTCTCTGTCAGATTCGCAGTTCATGTCTCACAGCCAACTACTTTCAACCATTCACTAATAACTACACCACGATGGTGAGTCTTCTGCTTTGGTGATCTATGTTCAGTGCGAAAATCAATCAATCAGAGTTTGTCCCACTTAAAATAATGCCCACTACTTTATTGATCATGATTCCAGGCTAACTGATATCACTGATTTAAGAATGAAACTTCGGCACTGTGGTAGAGTGCAACTCCATTATGGATAAGATTTTATTTTCATAAATCACACAGTGTTACACAGTAATACTAACTGATGACGTTTCGAGCACAAACTATTGTCACTCATAATCATATCAAGTTACTCACACAACTTTTTCCTTCATTTATATACATGTATGGAATTGACTAGATATTTGAATAAAAATCAATATGAGTGTTAGTTGATCAAATACAATTAGATGGGAAATAAGAAGAATGTTCTTATAGTTATAATAAGTAATTTGTTAGAATGTTGTGATGTGCTTGAATCGAAATAGAATTTTGAGATTATTTATTATCCTCTTCTGATTTGACTGGTGGTAATAATGGCTTCCATTTTTCTGGTATTTGCATTGAGTCATTTCTGTTGCATGTGTTGGGTGTAGATTCAATGAACCAGGATTCAGTAATCAGCCTCTCTCTCCACCTACATAGATTACTTCTTAGAATCTTAACCCTCTCCCACCAACCTATTGTGTGGTTGTGTGTTATTGCATGTAGTGCAATTACTGAGCTTTTTTCTAAATTACTTATCTTCTCGGGGTCAACCATTCTTACCTTGGCTAAATTCTTATGTTCCGACAATCTGATTACCCCCGATCTACTAGTTTGACCTATATAGTTGACCTCACAGTCATTACAAGGTATTTTGTAAATTATATTATTTTGTTTAATTGGGTCCACCGGGTCTTTGAGCCTACAGAGCTTGTCTCTGAGTGAGTTTGTAGGTTTAATGCCACCCTAATTCCTGCTTTATTTAGAATCCTACGTAGGGTCTCAGATGTCCCCTCCTTATATGGTATAACAGTAGATAACTTATATTCTCTCTTGTTTGTGTTATCACTACTAGTTTCATAATTGTTTTTATTTTGCTTTTGGCTATTTTCGATCTTCCTAATGAATTTTATGGGATATCTCTGAATGTACATTATCTCATATTGATTTTTATTCAAATATCTAGTCAATTCCATACATATATATATAAATGAAGGAAAAAAGTTGTGTGAGTAACTTGATATGATTATGAGTGACAATAATTTGTGCTCGAAACGTCATCAGTTAATGTTACTGTGTAATACTGTGTGATTTATGAAAATAAAATCTTATCCATAATGGAGTTAACTGACATCACCTTGGTAACTTTTTGAATTATACATGATTGTGTAAAATATACTGTGGCTGATACTAAAATAAACTTTTCGGCTCACATTGTTGTGTATTCTTGCCTAAGTAGTGAGGGTTGGGGAAAAGGGTAGTTGACGTTTAATGTTCCCACGTTGTCAAGTGATAGTCGTGATCAGCGCGTCATTGTCAAACTCATCGTCTCTATTTCAGTCTCTCTGTTATTGTGAAATGTAATGACGATCGAAATCAGTCAGTACCAGCACTATGAACTAGATAAATGGCACTGGGTACACCCCAGTGACCAACCAGTGTGTGAACGGTCGGCCGTTTTCAATCGTAAGGGTTTAAATTTCTCAGCAAACATAAGCAAATAAGCCCAGTTGATGAATGTCAGAAAAAGACACGAAGACTCTCTATCACTCACTTCCAACTATCTATCACTTCTTTAACAGAAGTTCAGCAGCTGAACAGCTCGAATATTATCTAGACAAATGTAAATCCTTCAGTAAGGTGAAATGACAGCTAACTGTCATATGCACGTACACATATATCTGCCAGTATGTTATGTCATAGAGTGAAATGAAATTGTGGATGAATTGCCTGATGTCCCCTGTCAGTTCACATTTCAGCTGAACAATGACCTCAAAACCAATTAAGCCACAAAAGAATAATGATTCGGAAGAAGCAGTAAATCCGTTAAATTTTCTAAACAATTTAGCACACCCCTCAACCCTACCAATCTCCGCCATGTTCTACATCTTTATATATACATAGGGGGAGAGAGAGGCGTAAATAGGGTGTAGATTCATCTGAAACCACTATTATGACAGATTTCTTCTCCCTACTTCCTAATATCTGCTACATCCATTAATTAAATTATTGGAATATCCCCTTGGGTTATATAAACGCTGTGTATGTATCAACAAACAGGTGGGGAGTGTGGACAGGTGTTCACAGCTTATAAGAAGCTGGGAAATGTGTTCTGATAACTTCTGCTTTATGATGTAAACTAGCGATCCCTAGACTTTGATATGACTATCAATGGTAATAAATTGTGCTGGAGATGTCATTAGTAAAGAATGCCGTATCACTGTGTGTTTGTGTGTGTGCTGATGTCATCAAGTAAATTTACTCTATGTTAAGAATCCTTACTTCGATCACAGCTATGCTTATTAGTTGGTGTTCTCAACTCAACAGTCTTGGAATAAATGAGTCATGTCATGTGTGTTTGATCAATATTTCATAGGTTGCTTGAGTGAATTATTGTTCAGAAGCCTTTCACTAAAGACGAATCCATCGTCTCTCTCTCTCTCTCTCTACATATTACTACCAGTGGCCTAAGTTTGGCGTTTACTGGCACTCCTCAGCAGTGTGAATCTGCCCTGGGAGATTCGAAAGTAAATTAGATACTGAGGACTTCTACGTCTGATATTTTTGATAGAGATCAAGTCTATTAAGTATATTAATCTCACAGTTGACGCAAAGAATGACTTCTTATTTCTTCATTCTTAGTGTTAACAATGCAGTCATACAGTCTACCCACATACTGTGCAGATTTCATTAGTAACCGATATCAATTTTAGGATTATTGTGAAATGACCAAAACCAACTTGTTGTGATCTGAAAGTAGGAAACTGATCTCTGCCTCTTACTGTATAGTTGATCACAACTTCTATGAGACACGCACATTCACAAAACACTTCAAAGACAGCAAAAAGACGATTGTTCCTCAATTAACCTGTGTGTGTGTGTGTGTGTGATTCTATTTAACAATGATAACATTAAGAACTTAAAATGACCTCAACAGTAACGTTAAGCAGCTATCCGGGCAATTATTATTATTGTTTCCTTTAATGCCTAGAGGAACATAGGGCTTCAGCCGTGCGTATCCATTGCGTTCGGTCCTCTGCTAGAATCTTCACCTGGCTCCAAGTCTGCCCACACTCCTTCATCTCCTCTTCACATGACCTCCTCCAAGTCACCCTCACCCTTGCACTGACGACCAACTCGCCGCTTCCCTTTCGGCTACCACTCGAGCAATGGCTTGTCTAGTGATGTCACTCACTTGATGGTTTCCTCAGAGTATGGCCAGCCAATCCATCTCCATTGTTTCCTGCCTATTTGTTTCACAATCGGTTCCTGCTGGGTTGGTTCGCTCATTGCCAGAGATCCCTCTCTGTTGCTGATCTTTTCTGGCCGGCCATCTGATCTTGAGTATTGAGCGAAGACAACTGTTAATGAAGGTCTGTAGTTGTTTTGAGATGCTCTTTATGACGCGCTGACCAAGTCTCTGATCCGTATAGTAGCACTGACTGACTTCACATTGGAGTTGAAAATCCGGATCTTATTTTTCATGCTGAGTGCTGAGTGTTGACCTCCACACAGACTTGAGAGTAGTGAAAGCTTGTCTTGCTTTCCCGATCGATTCTTGCTTTGATATTCTCGTCAGCACCATCCGCCTGTAGTTGAAACGATGCTTCCCATGTAGGTAGGTAAAAGAGGTTGTTTCTTTCAGGTTCCTTCCATTTATGCTGATCGTTGTCTGTTGTTGTTGTTGTTGGCCAGGAATCTTCATCACCTCTGTTTTCTCTATGTTCACCTGAAGTCCTATATTCTCTGGATGCTTCTTCTGCCAACTTGTTGCTTTTCGCTTGCATATCTTCCAGTTTGTGGGAAATCAGACAAATATCATCGACGAAGTCCAGATCCTCCAGGTTTTTTGTGTGAGTCCATTTTATGCCTGTTTCCTCATTGCCCGCTGTTTGTCGCATTATCCAGTCTACTGCAATCAGGGAAATCATCGGCGATAGTAGGCAGCCAGCTTGTCTCACTCCTGTCCTCACTTCGAAGGATTCCGTGAGTTTCCCGTTGTGGATTACTTGGCATGCAGCATTGTCGTACAGCTGTTGGATGTAGGCAATGTAGGCTTCTAATCACCAAACAAGTACCTAGAATCAAGTAGAATGTTCATAAAAATAACACATTCCCAAAGAGAAGCATTGAAATTAGAAATTAAACAATAACAATGACAAATAATACGGATCAAATCAACACACGATATGCAAGTATGAGAACAACAATGATATACATTCTAGCAGAAAGATGCATAATAATCACAAAGTTAGCTCAAACATTGAAATAAGTATGAGAATATTAGAATTCGATCGTTGAGGAGCGATTTTCCAAACAATTATTCTGTTACATATTGTAAGATAGATAACACTGAATAGCTGTTTCGTCCCAGTTTAGGACTCTTCATCGGTTTTCATCCGGAAATTTTACTTAGGATTATCTCCAAGATCTTCACATTACAAGGTAAGTAATAGCACATTGTGATGCAGCCCAACTTCGACGTCAGATCATCGGTGAATATCGGCATCTTCAGCTGACTTAATGGGTCCCACTAACTAATATCCTACCAGCTAACCAACCAACCAACTAACCAGCAGTTGTGTCTAAATCTACCTGTAAATCCCTTACATTGACAATAAATCACAACACATTTCACAAACGCCAATCCACTTTTCCCTGATTTTCAGTAATCCTCTAAATCATATGTTAATTTGTGACAAAATTTACCCTGAAATATAGGGCTATATTGTCATAACAACCTCTGTAAGACAACTTATCTCAATCCATTATAAAGGTGGTGTAAACTTTCTTATGCATGTAATAATAATAACACCATTTATCCAATTATACGTACGTAAGCACACAGACAAACAATCAAACAAACAAACATCAAACAGTGCGCCCAACTAACCACATGTCATAATATAAACAAAAGTGACAGTTAGGTAGGTGTTAAAAGGTTTCTCGATTATTATTATTATTACTATTATATTTACAAAAATGTGTGTTACGTGTTATTGCAAATTATTACTAATACAAAGAGTGTAAAAGCTATTTAGCCACAAAAACAAACTAACTAACTAACAAATTTATAATACCGCTAACTTAATTAAATATCAAAATATCCATTGAATATTGAACACTGACTGAACGTAAGTAAATGTTTTAGTGTTTTAATTATATTCACAACAGTAGATTAGACAATGTTTGTGTTTGTCTTCTGCGTTTGTGTGTGTGTGAGTGAGTGAATGACTGAGTCAGTGAATAACAGACTCTGTTACACCTGATAATTACTCTCGGTAGGTTAAAGAGTGAGGCAGAAATTGTTGTTTGTTGTTGTTTTATCCGATTTACACACGTGTTTTTGTTTATTTTGTATAACCTGTAAACTTGATAATTTAATGATAATCTTAAATCATTAGAACAACAGTTACTGCTGTTTGTAGGCCTCATATAATATGAGTGTGTGTGTGTAGACTAATTAATTACCTTTCTACTTACTTTAAAGGGTAGCCATAATGGTTAACAGTAAGGAGAGTAGGATGTGTTTGTTAATCTTTAAATTAATTATCAAAAGACATCTGTTAATTCAGTTAACATCTTTGTGTTTCGATACATCAAAAGAAACTTGATGCAGCATATTAGTTTTATAACAGATTAAAGTTTATGAGATAATAATAATAATAATAATAATAATGGAGGCAAAATGGATACATACAAATGAAAAGTGTCATGATCCATGCAGAAGAAGAGGTGGAGATGGATTGCTCACAGGCTGATGGGCAATGTTAGCTATCATATGGTCAGGTTGGAAAAGGTAGTTAGTTTAAGCTAGCCACGTAGAGAGATGTAGATGGTCTGACTGGTTGGAGTCATCGGGATTCTAAGAAACGAGGGTTGGGGGATGATTGGTGATATGGCTCAAAATTATTCTCAAGTGATGGCACAAATGGTTCCACTCTCTATGATCTGCCGTATTCAAAGCACCCTGTCATTTTTCTATATTACTATTCTACCTTCTTATTATTATTTTTCACACTTCTGCTTATGATCGTTCTTCTGAACATCTTTTTATTTTCTCGTTTGCCTTCCATAGTGCACTAAATGGCGTGTGGCAACTTGAATTGTTGCACTTCTGTACAAAGCTCTTTGTTGAACCCAATCAGTCAGACAAGTTGGGGAGACCATATAGTGACATTGATTGAGACCCAAACAAGAAATGACGAGTTAGGGGTCCATACTACAGTGACGTCAAGGGGATCAAGCAAAGATGAAATGAAAGCTGTCAAGGAACTTAGCTCTAAGTTCCTATTGTACGAAGACGCTCTGAACCGATAATTACTATGTACTTGTCTCGACTTCAACTCCAAAACACCAGTATTAGTTTGAAAGTTATATTTTTGGCAATTAAAGTAAAGACAATTACAATTCTATAAACAAATGTTTTATACAGAATTTTAGAGTACTTTTATTCGTATTCTTTCGTCTTCTTCGAACTTGTACACGATCGAACCATTCGCGCCTTCGAGTTGCCCGCCAATGGTTACCAAGGTCAATGAACCAACGTTCAATGTTCATATTCCTTGACAAAAGCTAATTGGAAATCATTGAGCCAGCTAAAGAGGACTGTAGGAATCAAGATGAAGCGGTGATGTCCTGCCGTAGTCTTAGTTTGCATTCAGAACCCAAAGGAATGACAATAACAATCATGAATCATTATTCTAAAAATTGAAAATTCCATGTCTTCGTGGATTCATCTAACCTCATAGTATCTCTTTTCAGAAATGGATATCAGTTAAAGAACCATAGAGAAAAAGGAATGTTGTCCACTTCACTTATTCTGATCTAGAAGCATCCAGCAGCGCACATAAAGGAATTCAGTTAGGACTGGGATCCGAGCCTAGAAGTTTATAAATTTGACATGATACAACCTGTTAGATTCAAATGCCACATTATTTCAGACTGCTGGCATTGTGTGACGTAGTGACACTGTCAGACAGTTTCGTATGCAAGTAACTATCCCCACAGACGAAATGGTTAGTCCCCCTTGTCTTAACCCGTTATACTACAGTAAGTGTCCGTATAATTTACCCATTATTATTAAGTGTTAACATCTATTTTGAAGGTAATCAAGCCTGTAAAATAACTTTAGATAATAATACTTATAGACTTTGGAATGGTTTATTCTTATTGAGATGTGTCTGATTGGATATAACGAATTGTGACGTCCTGAAGATCGGGTATGAATAATACAGGTACTCACCATGAGCCTTAATTAAATGTTCTCATTACATCACAAATCTGAAGAAATGTTTGAGGTCTTAAGTTTTTGAATTTTACTCTCTCTACTATATAAGCTTGTGGGCTTGCTTGTAATCAGATGGCTATTGGTTACATTCTTCATGGGTTTGTAGATGTAAATTGACTAAGAATTGCAAAACGAAGGTAACAGAGGATGTTGTGATTGTTTGTTTCTTTTAATGTTATTTTTAAGTGGGGTAAATTCATTTTCCAAATTGAAAGTGCTGAAAATTCGATTCTGTATGAAACACTGTTGAAATATATATATATATATATAAATATATAAACAGGTGTTGGGTTGCAGGGATTCGTCTGGTAACAGCAGTGATCACGAGCTGGTATCAGTTACGGAACCACTGAAGAACCAGCGGGGAGTACTGGATGGCTGTTCTGTCCTAGTGTGGGACTCCCCACAGTACGCGCCGACTGAGGTTCGAATATAGCACTGTCCGGTTACAAAGCAAACGCACAGACCATTCAGCCACTGGAAACTAATCCACCGACCCATGACTTCCAAATTATACCACTTCCAATCACTTCTAAATTCAAACCCTAAAGGATACATACAACCTCGCCTAGATTTCTAGCTCGCTAGTTCTTCGTCACTCAGCATCAACAACAAAATGATTCGGATTTTCAATACAAACGTCAAGTCAGTCAGTTCTTCTATACGGATGGATCAGAAACTTGGCAGCGGGTCACAAAGAATATTTCCAACAGCCTGTTGCAGACCTTTATCAACAACTGTCTTCGCTCTATACTGGATGAAGATCAGATGGCTGGAAAGAATCACCAACAAGAGACTATGGGAACAAACAAAACAAGAACCAATCGCTCAACAAATATACAGGAGAAAGAAGTGGAGATGGATTGGACACTCGCTGAGGAGGCCACTGCGGGGTGACATCGCGCGTCAGGCCAGTGCTCGAGTGGAACTCGAAAGGGAAGCGGCGAGTGGGACGTCTAAGGGTGACATGGAGGAGATCGTGTGAAGAGGCGCTGAAGCAGTATGGATTAGCATGGACGCAGGTGAAAAGTACAGCAGAAGACAGAATCAAGTGGAGACGTGTATTTGAAGCCCTATGTTCCACTAGGAACCCAAGGGAACAATAATATAATAATAATAAAAGGATACATACTGCTGGAGGGCCTTAAACTAGGACGAAACAGATGTCCACTAATCCCAGGTTTTCCGGTGGTTATATAACTGATGTCAATTCATGATCAACGTTTTATTTCTAGTAGTTTTACTTACATGGTGTCTTCTTGACAGAGAGCATCGGGTGGGCATACTAAATTCCTCCAGGTTCGGAGAGGTTATCTCCTATCAAAGGACTAAAGCCTGAGAAATTATAGTATGTCACCCTGTCTAACAATGATAAGTTGCTTCCTGGCTTTAGATTGATTACATCATTCTGTTTTGGTTAAGTGTGAATGGTGATTGCTTTGCCCCAATTGATTACATCATCATTTGAAATATCCATGCTTCATACATTTCATATGATATTTAACTAAATATGCTATGGTGCATCGAGAATTGATAAGGCAATTGGATTTCGTCGTCTCAGTGACCGAATGATCAACAACCCCCTTTACATAACTTGGAGATCTTGAATTCTACCCTCATTGTGGTCTTAAGTATGCATTGCTGAAGAGTCCCAAACTAGGACGAAATAACTTTCTAGTATACTCGCTAAATTCCGATAGTTATCTAACTCATATCAATCCATGATATAATTTGAAATCAAATAAGCTTAACTCACTAAAGTTTTGCACGTCTGATCTCTCTTAATTATTTATATATATGATAAGCTTATCGTCCGTAAGTTATTTCTAACTTTTTCAATATTTATATCAATTTAAATGATTTTTTAAAAAATCTTTTTACTGAATACTTCTCATTTCATATAAAAATATTCATCTTTAAGCTTATTTGTCTAAATAAGACTAAATAATATTTGAAGAATATTCATAAACTTAGATTAGATTTAATTACACATCCACTTGAGAGGATCCACTTATCACCAGTGTTAATTGACGTGCATATAATCGGATTAATGTGTTTGTACAGATTTGGTTAATATGACACGCTGATGTATCGGATAAATGTTAAATAATAATAATAATCATAATTTTCAAGTGGTCCACAAATTGACTGATAACTGCATTGACTGCATTTCTTCTCTCTGGATAAAGAGAAATAAGAACACAGCTAGCTTATGATAGAATCTTGTTAGTGAAACTATCTACTCGTCACGAAATGACATCAATTACAAGAACACTATTGAGTGCCAGAAAGAACTGGATAGCCGATTCGTTCTAGCTTGGAATACTTCAACATCCATGTACATTCAAAACTCTAAGAAAGATTGGGGTTGCGCTAAATCATGAATTGATAGAAGTTAGAATTCATGAGGCATGCCTCCTGTTATTCAGTCCTCCAGAGAAGCTCATAACTGACCTAGTAGGGGTCCTAGTAAGGTGGTCGACTAAATCATCATCAGAATGATTCACTCAATCAGTGGTGAATGAAACCCAAATCTGATAGGCGATTGTACCCCATGATGAATGACTAATCTATGTATGGTCGGGAGAAAGTGTAGACACTACAATTAGGGAATTACTTCCATGATTCCTTTGGGAATTTTCGGTTCGCAAGTTCCCGAAGCTTCATGATTATTTGCCTTAGGGCATCCATAGGAACAATAACACTAGTTCCTCCTAGCAGAAGAGTGACAGTATTCACCCTCGAGAATGCCATATCTTTGTATTGGTGGAATCACTGTACAGTAGATACTAAGAAAATTTTCCTTATGTACAGCCACTGATCTCAGACCAGTCTTTGATATTCAATAATGACAGTTGAAAAGTATGTTTCTCAGAGGCAGTTTTGATTTAGAAAGTAATGAACTGAGTGTGAAACTTGGCGTTACAATGACTCATTCCTTTCCGACACTGTGTACACCAAAATGCATGTCTACCACTTACATCTGAACACTATTGTGGATGTGCATAGAAGCACGCACCACAAAAACATTTACGGCATTATACTTTCAACCGATTATCTAAACAACCCTTTATGATGATATTAGATGGTTGGAGGCAATCGACAGGAAGCCTCGCACCTAGGTTTCGTGCTAGTTGGCGCTCACCAATCAACAAGTCGTATCTGCAACCTTGAAGGAACTCATGTCCCGTCTGAGATTCGATCAATCGGTCAATCGCGAGCCCGAATAGCTCAGTGGTAACGTCTCTGACTGCAGCAATGGGTGACGCGGGTTCGAATCTCAGAAGGGACATCAGTTCCTTCAAGGTTGCAGATACGCCTTGCTGATGAGTGCCAACTAGCACGAAACCTAGGTCCAAAGCTTCCTGTGGCCGATTACCTTCAACCGTCTAATATCATCACAATTACACAATCTAACAGTAAACTTGTTATTACCACATCTCTGTGTTTTCAGTGAAGTGTAACTTGAATGGTACATTCCTATTGGAAATAATATTATTTCCTCATCATTTACCGAAAGTGGAGATGTGAAATTTTGGCTTAAGCATTCGATATATTTGCCAGTGGTTGCTGGATTCTAATCCCATTACACTGATTTCTGTCTGGGAAATTGAGTAACTCATGGTCTGGTACACAAAACATCTAACCTTGGTAACTGAGTTTGAAGAATTTCTTAAGTTTTACTCAAAACTCATAAAAACATATTGAAATTGTCATAGAATAAAAAACCTTGACGAGAAATCTTGGATTAAGATTACTATTATTTATTTATTGTTGTTCCCTTGGGTTCCAAGTGGAACACATGATCTGCTTCATGTCACACTAGGATGCCCAACTCAAGGGGTATGGCACGCGACATCATTCAATGGTCTGCTGAGTGCATGTTCAATCCATCTCCATTTTTCCAGAATATTTGTTGAGCAGTAGGTTCTTGGTTGATTCTTTCTTTGACAGAGTTCCTTGTTGCTAATCCTTCCTGACCGGCAATTTGGTCTTCAGTATGGAGTCACCAAATGCGACTGCTGATAAAATTCTGTAGCAGTCTGTTGTGAATGCTTTTCATGTTGCTTTCAAATTTCTGACCCACATAGAAGAACTGACTAAGCATTCGTGTTGAAAATCGGGATTTTGTTCTTTGTGATGGATGAAGAAGATTTCCAAATTGATTTCAGAGTGATGAAGATTTCCCTTGCCTTGCCAATCCTGGATGATTTTGACATCTTCATATGTACCATTTGCATGTAACTGAAATGATTCTGCCCAAATATAAGTGAAGGAAGTGACCTTTGTCAAATTTCTCTCATCAACAGTGACTAGTGCTTGTTGTTATGATTGTTGATTGGTTCTCTTCATCACCGCCATCTTCGTTATATCTACTTGAACTCCTGTCTTTGTTGCTTGCCTCTTCAGAAAACTTGTTGGTTTTCAGCTGTAAGTTTTCGAGTTTATGTGACATTGGATATAGATCTGTCTTCCCGATCCCTATGCACAATCTTCAGCATGACCAAGTTCATTATGGGTGATAGTAATAATAATAATAATTTGCTTTATTCCAGAAACAGTACTAGTGGTACAGTGTGGAATTTTCAGCACATATCTACAATATTTGCATCTAATTTTACAAACATTTAAAAGGAGTATTAAACAAACAAAAACAAAAAAGAAATAAATCTAAAGACACTAACGGCAAACACAAACAAACAGGATAAACACAAAATAATTATAAATGCGAAAAAGTACCAAGAAGTAGAAAGGAAAATAAACATCATATAATAATAACTCAGTACTGGGTAGTGGAAGCTATGATATGATTATGCATGGTGACAGTAAAGCTATAGTCATACAAGAAGTTATGAAATGATATTTAAGAATGTTTATAGCCAAGATGATCAGTTAATTTGGTTGAAACAACTCTAAACAATCATAAAATAACATTTCAGGGTTGTTGTTTTGTTTTTTATTGTCAGGTCTAATGCAGTGTTTGTAGTGGTAGTGTGAGTAATCTTGAATAATACAAAATTTTTTAAGGTGGTGACTATGGCGTTCCCAACCAATGATTGTCAGTTTAATATTGCCGAAAAAAATATAAAATAAGAAAAAACAACCACAATGACTAATAATTACATGATGGTTAATGACAGGACAATTTTGTACTACTCATAGTGCTAATATAGTCGCAACCAGTGGATACACAATAGAAGGAATAGAGTAAAGTACAAAAAAGGAAGCCAATGTTAATAATTTAGGTAGCTAAGTATGTTTGAAGAAGGAGTTCACTATAGAATGCAAAATAAGAGAGAAATAAAAGAGCCTTGTCTTACTCCTGTATTCACTATGAAGACAGGCTTTGTTGAGTATTCCGTTGTGGATCACTTGACATTTAACACTGTCATATAGCCATCTGTTGAATGAGGTTGATAAATACTTTGGGCACTTCATAGTATTGATGTAGTTTCCAAAATTACTTCGTGGTCAATACTGTCGACGGCCTTTCCAAAGTAAATGAATTTGAGGTTAGGCTTTTAATGGTCATTTTATGCTCTATTCGATGAGACTGCGTAGACTTGCTTTATTTTACTGAAGAAGGCAAGTCGAATACATAAAGAAACAATCACTAATATTAGTAATAAGCTGATTTTCATATTCTCAATGCAAATGGCTTTTGTTAGGCATAGGTTACAATGTTACTGAATTAAACAGGGAAATTTATAATGAGGCGCAGTTGTGTACATGTAGTGTACAGTCCATATTTTTATGAAATGCACACGCACACATAAATACATACGCACATACACACACACACACAAAGATAAATACATACAATGGTGAACTTTAATTATCTTCATTCTAGACAGACTAAAACGAAAATGTATCAATTGTGTGTGAATGGTGCACAGAAGAGTTTAGACGCTAATATACATTTACATGAAATAATTAAGAAAATCTATACTGTTTGTTACTGAATGTCACTGGAGTACAACATTCTGGCGATCATCATTATTCATAGTCAATCTAATTGACTTCACGTCATTGGACTTACATTCCAGTAGTATATGAGTTTAACTCATACATATTGATTTATTTATTTTCGTCTTATATATATTTGTAACGACTGTTTACTTATCACCTACGAAAAAACAAAAAGAATCAAAACCAATAATACATTCATATTGCTTTTATCAACTTGTTTATTCGCGATAATTAATTAATTACGTTACATTTACAGAATACTATAAGATGGTTGGAGGCAATCGACAGAAAGCTCTGCCTGCATACTGAGGTTTTGTGCTTCTTAATTGGCACTCATCAGTCAGCAAGACGTTTCTCCAGTACTGTAAAAAACAACTTATGTTCCTTTTTGGAGTTCAAACCTGTGTCACCCAGTGCTGTCTGCAGTTACATTTGAATAAGGCATAATAATAATAATAATAATAATCACTTTATTCCACAACAATAACAATTTACAGCATGGAATTTTCAGCGTTTCAACTTTACATATTGCATTGGCTTAGCTCTGTTTATAATTATATAAATGTATAAAATGTTAAAATATTGATAGTTAATAGGAAAAAATTAAAAACCCCAACAAAATCACACCATTGCTAGGACATAGTGATTAATAAATAAATAATATAACAAATCACACATGCATTAATATGCATCATTACATTTTATAGTTTAGTTAATGATTTAAAAGTTGTAAAAGTTCTTTTCTGATATTTATCTCTTCACACAATACTCGTGCCAAATATGGTACGGTCGAATTTTTATATTTTGTAGTACGAGCATAAATGTTTATGAAATTGCCTCTGGTCTTACCCGAAGATATACAAGGAAACAATTGTGAATAAAGAGGATGTTCACTATCAGACAAGATAACTTTAGCTAAGTGTTTACAAGAATTCATACGCCTATTGACAACAGTGTCGGTTAGTTGAGCCAAAGGGATAGCACTGACCCTACTTACAGCCTTCAATGTTCTTCGTAGTATTATTATATGGTCTTTCTTGAGTAGCCCAGGGAAGAATAATGGAGAACAATAAAGAATGATGGGCAAAACACATGAATTAATAAATTGTATGAGAAGACGTTGGGTTATACCTGAGTGCCTCAACTTCTTTATGTAATAAGTCAGACGGAAAACTTTCTTAGAAACTATAAGAATATGAGACGACCAGCAAAGGTTTGAAGAGAAACTAATGCCAAGATGAGAAACACCTGACTTACTCTCTATCATGGTACCATCAATATTACAACAATCATGAGATTGGTTCAATCCATGCATGTGTTTTTCACTTCTCAAGCTGAAATCAACAGTATTACATTTAGTTGGATTTAGTTTAAGACCATTTGAGCCAGACCAATCCTTAACTTCAGCTAAGAAGCCATTCATATGGGAACAATGCGATGTGGAAACTACAGGGACAGAAACGGTCAGATCATCAGCATACTTAATGAAGCTAACTTCGGGTGAGTTCGGAAGATCATGCAGAAAGTACTGCACCTTGAGGCACACCACTTTCAGTTAGCTGAGAGGTGAAGCGCTTTCCAGCCAAAACAGTACGCTGTTTCCTATCCTTAAAATAAGAAAACAGCCATTGAATGTATCAATATACACAGTACATGAACAACATTAAACCAGAAATAAACACTAGTTGACTTGATTACTACTCGTCTGCTTGTTTGTTTGTAGTAGCAGTAGTCGCACTAGTGGTGGTGATCTCAGATGACCGCAACTATTCATCATTCACTCTCATGTCGCTTCTTGCTTCCACACACACTCACTAACACACACACACACACAGAGAACATTCCGTTTCTTTTACAAAACTGGATACTCCTCAGCTAATTATCGAAGGCAGAAAGACAGAGGAAGGGAGAAGAGGGGGAGGAGAGAAGACCAATGTTGTCTGTCGATATCTGTATCGTCTCTGTTTCCTTCTGCATCTTCCATTTTTCTGCTTTTATAAATTCATTCATTCATCCGTTCACAGGGATGAACACGAAAACACAGGCGAATTTATCACAAAACACAATAGTTGATTTATGTTATCCTCAAATTGACTAGAAGCAAAAATGGAGGGTATCAGAAGTTTAAAAGAAAAAATACTGAGTAGGAGTACACCGAGCGAATCTCAGTGGATAGTGACGACTAGCTATGGAATCCAGGGTGCGTATTCCATCCTGTTTGCTCGAGAAAATACTTACCCGTGTAAGATTCATCGTTAAGAATACAAAATATATATATGAAGCACAGAGAAAGTCAAATTACTAGCCACCAATTCCGAATAACACCTTGTTCTTACAACTTCCTTGAGTTCCTCGGTGATCATAATGCCAGTGAAATAACAAAAGCGCAACGCTTAAGGAATCAGGTGGAAACAGCATTCAGTAGCGCTGAAGAACACACTGTCTATTAAAAACCACTCCTAACTTGCATTCGGGATAAGATAAAGATAAACTACACAAGTTGGCCTTCTCTATGTGTGTATCTATCAATTTGACAGCTCGCTCGTGTGACAAACTAGTTACATAAGGCGTAAAATTGGTCAGGTTCACTGCAAATTAACCAGTGCATGCATGATATGTGAAATGTGAAAACACGTGGGACGAGTAAAAGAGGGAGATGAACATGTATGTCTATGTACACATCTTATCTTCCCTCCAACAAAGGGCATTTCAGATGGCTGGCGGCAATCGACAGAAAACCCTGCCTGTAGACGTGGGTTTCTTGCTTTTTCGTTGGCACTCATCAGTCAATAAGGTGTATCTACAACGTTGAATGAACAAAATATGTCCCTGTTGAGATTGAAACCTGTGTCACCCAGTGCTGTCTGCAATTACAGTTATCACCACTGAGCTATTCAGGCTAGTGATCAACTTCATGTAGGGGTTTATCAGATACTTTGATAATAACCGATGTCCAGGAGGTCAATCTCAAGACCGAATAGCTCAGTGGTAACGTCTCTGACTGCATCACTGGATGACATTGGCTCCAACCTTAGAAGAGACATGAGTTGTTCCTTCAAGAGTGGAGAATCGCCTTGCTTACTAGTGACTGCCAACCAACAAGCACGAAACCTAGGTCCAGCTAGGGTTTCCTGCCGACTGCCTCCAACCAACCATCTAATACCATGATGGCGAGCCACGTAGTTTGTTAGTGACCACATTGCAATCCTGACTGATAGAATACAATCTGCACCAAAACAAAGGACTAGACACACTCACACACATTCCACTAGTTACTGACTAGTGTCCAAATAAAAACAACATTTTCTTAATATCATATTTATTCATTTCCACTTCCCTCTCTTTCCCTCTATTTGTATTTTTCCGTCTTTCAGGTATACAACATTGCCATTGTAGTAAACAGAAAAACAAGTCAAAATCATGTTAGTGAATAGTTCAGCAGCTACGACAACTTGTCGACGGCCTGTTTAAATCACTGAGCTACAAGAATTTTTATCTGTTAGAGTGTTCAAACTCTTCTGCACTTCTTATTGTTTCAATAGTCCAATTCTATCAAATGACCAATACGACAATGCTGCATGCCAAGTAATCCACAACGGGAAACTTACGGAATCCTTCGAAGTGAGGACAGGAGTAAGACAAGCTGGCTGCCTACTATCGCCGATGATTTTCCTGATTGCAGTAGACTGGATAATGCGACAGACAAACAGCGGGCAATGAGGCAACAGGCATAAAATGGACTCACCCAAAAAACTTGGAGGATCTGGACTTCGCCGATGATATATGTCTGATTTCTCATAAACTGGAAGACATACAAGCGAAAAGCAGCAATTTGGCAGAAGAAGCATCCAGAGAAGATAGGACTTCAGGTGAACATAGAGAAAACAGAGATAATGAAGATTCATGGACAAGAAAAACAACAACAGACAACGATCAGCATAAATGGGAGGAACCTGAAGGAAACAACCTCTTTTACCTACCTACCTGGGAAGCATCGTTTCAACTACAGGCGGACAGAACTGACGAGGATATCAAAGCAAGAATCGATCGGAAAAACAAGACAAGCTTTCACTACTCTCAAGTCTGTGTGCAGGTCAACAGCACTCAGCATGAAAAATAAGATCCGGATTTTCAACTCCAATGTGAAGTCAGTCAGTGCTACTATACGGATCAGAGACTTGCACTGTGCGTCATAAAGAGCATCTCAAACAAACTACACACCTTCATTAACTGTTGTCTTCGCTCAATACTCAAGATCAGATGGCCGGCCAGAAAAGATCAGCAACAGAGATCTCTGACAATGAGCGAACCAACACAGCAGGAACCGATTGTGAAACAAATAGGCAGGAAGAAATGGAGATGGATTGGCTGGCCATACTCTGAGGAAGCCATCAACTGACATCACACTACAGGCCATTGCTCGAGTGGAACCCGAATGGGAAGTGGCAAGTTGGTCATCAGTGCGAGGGTGACAACGTGGAGAAGGTCATGTGAAGAGTAGATGAAAGGATGTGGGCAGATGTGGAGTGAGGTGAAAACGTTGGCAGAGAACCGAACGCAATGGAGACGCATGGCTGAAGCCCTATGTTCCTCTAGGAATTAAAGGAAACAATAATAATAATACCAATACATGTAATCAAGCGTATATTTTTAATTAGTTTCTCACTATACTCTATGAAATTCTTGAAGGAATAGGAGTAAAAATATACAGAAATGGTTTTCTCTTTATCTGCGACATCTCCACGACAAATGATGTACTTCAGATTACTGCCTTACATGTAAATTCTATATGAAGAAGAAAGAAATACGCTGAAAATCTCTGTCATATATGTTCACATATTGTCTGAAATAAAGCTTTACTACTATTATTATTATTATATTATTGTTTATCATTTGATTCGTGAACGTCGTCGTAATTCTATTCTTTCTCACTCGTGGATATAGAACACAAAACTGATGTTAACAAGGCTCTCAAAATCATCTACCTTATTGTTACCAATCTCCATTTTACCTCACCAGTTCCTCTGTGACGCATTATTGCTTTCTTTGAGATGTTTTGTGGTGATTGAGAGTCTCTCAAGGGATTTTTCGTCAGTTATACAGTAGAACGCGCGCAGATCGGTCTCCTGCATTCAAACCCCAACGAGTCGGTTTAAGTCATTACAAGGTTTAGGAGTATGTCGTAGGAGAATCGAAAATAAATAGATAAGTTTCTCTGCTTTCAAGAATAAATCTGCTAGTTCTCTTGACATCTTTTCATATTGGTTATTACACTGCGTTAAGTGAAAACATCCGTCACAGAAAGCATGTGATTAACAGAATCTGAAAAGTCGAACTGATGACATCCAGTAATAAGAAGAATGAAAGAAATAGTTAGGAATTTGGTCTCCTTTTTCTACCTCTCCATAACCTGCCAGGATAACTGCAGGATAAACAAGAGTTCAAGCAAACATGTGACTGTATTGTTTTTTAATATTCGGCCATGATGATTCATTCGCTTAAAACAAAAGTACATTTTCATTTATTATATAACCTACTGTTGTATAAAAGAATTAACAGTTGTTGTGTGTTATACAGCAACTGTTGCAGTCATTGTAGTGTGGTGTTGTGACCTACTTTCCGCTTCGAGAAGAATGGATAGAAAAGGTGTAGGGTATTTTTCATATTGTCTGTTTGACAGTTGGCACGTGTCGACTTGTTTCTTACAAATACACATAAACTTCTGTTTACTGCTAATGCCAGTTTAACTACATTAAAAAAAATATGTACTTATTCTACATTAAAGTAACCTCATTAAAATTTCACCTTTCATACTTTTTATAAATTATACGAAAAAAGTACAATGTGGTTCGTTGTTTTGAAATCATGGAAAAGCTTGATTACCAAATGTGGCTTCAGTTAGAAAAGGTATCAGAAGCATAGGAACATTGGACAGATATTTGACCCTAGCATCAGACTCTTTTGCAGTACGAACACATAATCTCACCTACTGGGAAATGAACTCACTTAGGACCTTCAGATTATAAGATAACGTTGTTAACCTTTCGGTCACTTGAAAAAGACCCAACGGTTGGTCACTTCTAACTTCTGTCAATTTACGATATACCGCTCAGTCGCCGTCGAACATTGTGGGCTGTTTTGGTCAAGTTCCTCTCTAGCACTTTAGCCAACTTCACACCACAGTCACTTACTAGTGAAAAACTAAGTTACTTTTGACTGTTGGTTGCGGCGTATATCGCGAATTGGTAGAAGTTAGAAGTCATCGGCCACTGGATTATGTTCCCTTTTCTTTGAACGTTCGACTAACTGACTTTATAACCTGAAGGTCCTGGGTTCGATCCCTAGTGGGTAGGGTCTTAAGTGCGCATTATTTAGTAGTTACAATCTAGTTAGAAACAGTTATCCATTTTGCCTTGATGCTTTTCAGTGGTTCACTAATTGAAGTCATTTCGTAAACACATAGACTTGAAACCAGTTGAATACAGGCAAATTAACACTTGGAAAATAATGCCATTCAGCTGTCTGCTTTCGATGTGGTTATGTTCTCTGAGCCGTAAAGCTTAATTGTGAAGCTTTCCACGTCCTTCTAGACAATATCTTCATCGCTTACGTCAAAATGAAGTCACCAATTTGATATTTTGCATGAATGATATGACTATCTTTCCTGTTTGAATTAAGCTGAGTAGATCTCAATTTTCGTGATACTAGTGGCCCAATTAAACCATTGGGCTAGCTAAATTATCCATTCAAATAAATGCATTGTGCACAATAACTTTATCCAATATGTACAATTTTCAGTGTAGTTTATAGGAAAATATTTACGTTTCATCCAAGAGTTTCAAGTTAAACAGCCATTTCCAGTGTGTCATGTGACGCAATGATGTTAGATCTGAAAAATAAAACAATCCACTACGGTAGTTTTCTTTTGTCTCATAGAAATGCTCAACGATAGGAGATATAACTGAATGATTATAACAACAAGAACTAAAGAAAATAAGATGCATTGTCTAGGATGGAAATTCAAGTAGTGAAGTCACTTGACAGTGGTTTTAATCATGCAGTCATGTTTCAGAATCTCACTGTATACTCAGGTATACTTGCAAACAGGTTTCAAACTTTCCTAACGGACTTCCTAATGGAAATGGAGGAGGAACTTTGTGGAATATTGGAGTGTCCTTCGGATTAACAATATCACTTCAGTTGATATATATATACATATATATTTATCAATCAATCGACGGGAAAATCTAAAAGAATGAATTAAGCTGTCATTATGTTTTGAATAAAACTGCTTTCTGAAGACTGAAGAGAAACTTATAGCATATTATGGAGAATTCCAAAATGCTGACGTTTCACTTAAGTAGGCAATGAATATGTTGTCTAGAATGACGAGGAAAGCTTCGCAATTAAACCACCGTGCTCAAAGTACACAACTGAACTGATCAATTTGTAACCAGTTTAAAAGAAACCGTGTTCGACTGATGACTTCTGTTTATTGTCACTACTTGTTGTGTTCAGTGTTAATGTGATTTGAAGACGTGATGTTTAATCTGACCTTAACAATAAGCCACTTAGGTTACAACTGGTTGATTCAAACCAATTGGTTAACATCTAGCTATCAATCGATTTGACTGATTCTTAGTTATTTAGTAGCTTAATTTTCGGATATTTCTGATATGATGGTCAATGTTCAGTCTGCAAATATACGAATGGGTAATTTTGCCCATGAAAAATAACGTCCGGTGTTTTATTGATCATGTCTACATACTAAATGACAAATAGTCAAGTATTGGTTTGTAGGGATTTCTTTAATTGGTTGAAGGATTTCATCATCATAGCGCGACCACTTCGCAATGTCTTCTTCGATGAATAACTGTCCTCACCTTCAACCTGTTGCACATTACTGGTCACGGATTCCCAATAGAACCCCAGTAGCTTAAACGTCAACGAGCTGGCCTTGTAACCAGAAGGTACTGAGTTCAAACCCTGGTGGGTGCGTACTTCTGAAGATTCCCGAAACTAAGATGAAACAGCTGTCCAGTACTCTCTGGTTTTCCAATTGTTCTCTAACTGATGTCAGCTCATGACGAAATCCTCCATCTAATTGACAATTCCTTGGTGATATTTTAAATCATACATTATTGTGAGGAATCAACTTTTTGGCTCACATCACTGTGTGTCTATTCTGGTTTAACTAGTAAGGGCTGGGGAAACAGGTAATTTAAGTGTAAAGTGTTTCTTCATTCTATGGATTAATTTTCATGAGATATCGACTAACATAATAGCTGACTGACGAACTGTCGACAAGTCTCTGATTGCATCACTGGGTGATGTGGGTTAGAATCTCAGAAGGGACATGACTTCCTCCAAGGTTGTAGTACGCCTTGTGGATGAGCGCCAACTAACAAGCACGAAACCCACGTCTGCAGGCAGGGCTTTCTGTCTGTTGCCACCAACCATCTAAAGTGCTCTTTGTTGAAGGGAAGATAAGGTGTGTACATAGACATAGAAGTTCATCTTCCTCTTTTACTCGTCCTGTATGTTTTCACATTTCATATATCATGCATGCACTGGTTAATTTACAGTGAACACGACCAATTTTACGCCCTATGTAACCAGTTCGTCACAGGAGCGAGCTGTCAAATCGATAGATACACACATAGACAAGGCCAACTTGTGTAGTTTATCTTTATCTAATCCCGAATGTAAGTTAGGAGTGGTTTTGAATAGACAGTGTGTGTTTCAGCGCCACTGAATGCTGTTTCCACCTGATTCCTTAAGCGTTGTGCTTTTGTTATTTCACTGACATTATCATCACCGAGGAACTCAAGGAAGTTGTAAGAACAAGGTGTTATTCGGAGTTGGTGGCTAGTAATTTGACTTTCTCTGTGCTTCATATATACATTTTGTATTCTTAACGATGAATCTTTCATGGGCAAGTATTTTTCCAAGCAAACAGGATGGAATACGCATTCTGGATTCCACAGCTAGTCGTCACTATCCGCTAAAATCCCCTCGGTGTACTCCTACTCAGTATTTTTTTTTAAATTTATGGTTTCCTCCACTTTTGCTTCTAGTCAATTTGAGGATAACATAAATCAACTATTGTGTTTTGTGATAAATTCGCCTGTGTTTTCGTGTTCATCCCTGTGAACGGATGAATGAATGAATTTATAAAAGCAGAAAAATGGAAGATGCAGAAGGAAACAGAGACGATACAGATATCGACAGACAACATTGGTCTTCTCTCCTCCCCCTCTTCTCCCTTCCTCTGTCTTTCTGCCTTCGATAATTAGCTGAGGAGTATCCAGTTTTGTAAAAGAAACGGAATGTTCTCTGTGTGTGTGTGTGTGTTAGTGAGTGTGTGTGGAAGCAAGAAGCGACATGAGAGTGAATGATGAATAGTTGCGGTCATCTGAGATCACCACCACTAGTGCGACTACTGCTACTGCAAACAAACAAGCAGACGAGTAGTAATCAAGTCGACTAGTGTTTATTTCTGGGTTAATGTTGTTCATGTACTGTGTATATTGATACATTCTTTATTCTAATATAATTAATTCATCATTACTTTTGATGAATGAGTATAGCGCAATATTCTACCTATTTCATATGGCATAAATTCTAAATTGTAAGTACATTGTCGAGGTTTCCTTCCGTTGTTGGTGTTGTTTTTGTGGTTATTGAACTATTTTTAGCTATTCACTAACATGATTTTGACTTGTTTTCCTGTTTACTACAATGGCAATATTGTATACCTGAAAGACGGATAAACAGAAACAGAGGAAAGGAGAGAGAAGAGGAAATGAATAAATGTGCTATTAAGAAAATGTTGTTTTGTCAAACGGAGAGCGAAAAGATGTCTCTACATACACTTAAAGGGGGTTAATATTTCTCTTTTTCCTTGTCCTGTTTGTTTTGCACATTACACATATCATGCATAAACTGGTTTAATTAACAGTGAAATATTATAGCTAACGGATGAATAATACATAATTCTTAAACACAAAAACAGGTCAACAACAACAATAACAACAACAAGAAAAATGTTCTTTCTTCTCTTAAAGCTGTAAACATCAAACAAACATCTGGATGGACGGACAAATGGATGGATGCTTAGGTAGGCGGGTAGATAGGTGAAAGAAATTTCAGTTTATACCTTCATACTTTATACTTTATGCCTTCGCTTATTTATTCGTTTGAATTGCCCGATTGTAGTGTGTCATTAATTTTCATTTTTGCTTGCTTTGCATTTGTTTTCTGTCATCGGCTTTGTTTCATCCTAGTTATATATATGCGATATACATTAGTATTTGAAATATTGCTTTAGTGTTATAGGATTGTCAGAAATCGGAAAAGTAGCAGTACAGGAGGTTATTTGTGAATCCGAACTGGGGTATTGATCCATGTGGTGTTCAGGATATGCCTTGATGCCATGTATTGCATTAGATAAAAAACATGGTTCCAGAGATTACTGCTGATTGCATCTATATGTGTTTGTGTATATTGACAAAGAGCGTCACATATCCCGATAAGCTGTTTTTATAGATTATTGAGTTTTAAACTGACGCAGGCATTCAAACGTCGTCACAACTCGATTTATCTCAGTGTAGAAGCTCACTGTTATTTACAAGGATGGACAAAACGCTGATGGTTTTACTAATTTCACCCGAGACAAGAAATTCAATAAATAAAAGAAATTGCAGAATAGAACTTAGGAGAATCTGAAAGATATTCTAGGGTTGTGTTTTTTTTCAACACCTCCCATCCTACAATCTATTTCCCATTAGAAAAGGAGTCTAATTCAAAAATATAATTCCTGGATGTTTGATTCACTAGGTAGCATAATGAAATATTGTAGGAGATTCATCTACAGAAAGCCAACATGGAAAGGACAACTCAATGAACCTTTACATTAGGGTATCTTTATATGCAAAGCGAAACTTGATATGCTCAGCGAGTTACATCTCTAAGTTCAACATTATAAACTGCAGCTGAGAACTCTGACGTAAGTTCCTCATTAAAAACAGATACCTCGAACATGTCATCATAAAATCCAAGATGCCTACACACTTAAAATCACATAGACACTTTCTTTACCCGAAAAACTTCTATGCTTGAATCAGAAATTCAGTGGAGACTCATTGGGAGAAATACTTAGAAACTACTTCTCCCGTTCATTGAAGGAAATCTTCTCAGCTGAACTTGAAATTAATTTCTCCACAATACGGATAATAATGAAGCCTTCAACAACAGTAACGGCCTCATCAATCCTCATCTATCAGTTCACCTGCTCCTGTGGTTATATTTAGCATCTGCTGTCCAAACATATCATCAAGCAATTACTCTGATGGTCTTACAAAGAAGAACTCGCCCCCCCTACTGCCAAAGTTCTACTCTGCGACATCCAGCCACCAAGAGAAATCTCAAACCAACTCTATAGTCATGTACACAACAGTTACACGGAAATCTTACAATAGGAATACAAAGCACGCTTCTTCATACCTCAAAAGCTACTGTAATCTACATGTTAAATGTTAAAGTCTGCATACAGAAGAAGTGCGTCAGTCACTGAACCTGCACAATGCACCTAATTTATCTTAGCACTCAGTAGGTAACTTTTGTTATAGTCTCTATTTATATATATATATATATATATATATATATATATATATATATATAAAGAGAGCTGTCTACTAGCCAAATTGGTAGACAGTAATTTACGTCAATATTTACTTTCCCAAGATTTGTCGTGAGAAAATGTGAACAAAGATTGATTCAAAACCGACCACAGCAGACTTTGCGTAGGCGGATGCAATTAACATATTAAGGATTTGACATTCAAGAAACAGTCACAAAGAGATGAAAGATTAACTTTACGTGAGAAACAACCAATCGGAAGACTGTGTTTGTTTACTTAAATATCCATAGTAATGTACATGAAAATATATAAATATGCGTTGATTTCCTTAATAAATGATCTGTCGCCTGACCCTTGCCTTCCGTTGTTACATATATATATATATATATATATATATATATATATATACATATATATATATATATATATATATATATAAGTGAAATCTTTTCCGGATATCTGTTTGATTCGATCATATTTGAGTTGGATTAAAAAACCAATTACTATTGTTCCATTAAAATAATCTCAACTAGCTGACTAGTAACAGAAATGGTTTATGCATGTCGTTCTATCATATAAAACTGAAGGTATCATGAAAGCTTCAGCTACTGTAGATCTTCTTCAAGGATAGTTTTGTAAACGCTACCAAATAAAATGATATTACGTAGAACTCCGCCTAGCTGGACCAGTGCGTCGGTGGCATAGTGGTTAGGAGGCTCGCCAACCATGCACATGGTCCATGGTTCGATCCCCGGCCGACGCACTCCTTTACCTCGCTAAACCAGAAATAATGCTGGTGAAGACGAAAGGTTGGGCATGAGGCAAGCAACCTCATCCTGTAAAAATAAACACTGCTAAAGAAACTTCAAGCCTCTAGCTTGAAGCCCTATGTTCCACTGGGAACGTGAATGAATAAAAAAAGAACTACAAATCAAGGTAGCTATGACATTTTATAGACTTTAATTGATGAAGGTGATTCTCTGGTATCGTGTAATTTGAAATTCAAGTGTACATACCACTCGACTGCAATCACCACACATTGCAATAGCAGAAGTCTGTCAATCCTACACTAGGCGACAGAGTCTCACTGTTAGACAAACTTCTGTTAGAAATCAATGGTTAACCAGTAACAGTATTCTGATTCTATAAAGGAAACTGTTGTTTGACAATTGAAAGCAATCGGCAGGAATCCATGTATATCCAGTCTCGGTAGCATAAATTATGCATAGTCCTGAGCGTACACAAGCCTTCTTATTGAAATTCGAACCTGCATCATCAAGTGTTACAGTCAAGTACCTACCCAATGAACCACTAGGGATCACAATTTATCCGCAATAGGATTGCAGCAGATATGTTAACTGACCAAGACGAAGAATTGGACACAACATGTCACTAATGAGTTCACTAAAAGACGTGTGCATATGAAATAAACAAAAATAAAATCGTTCATGAATGCACATTTTCATTGAGTAATCAGTATATGTTGTAGGAAGGGGTGGAAGTGTGAAAAGAAAATTAAGGAATGAGGAAACTTTGAAAACCCGCAAGAAGTACTAGAAAACTGTCTGCTTCCCCTCACTCTAGTTCGGGACCTATCATCAGTATCCACCCGAGGGGTATGGAACCCAGCACCTTCCAGAAACAACAATTAAAGCTAGTAGATTATTATTCAGTTGCTAGGACCCAATTCAGTGGCCAGACGATTAATTCTAACTTCTACCAATTCGTGAATTTAGGCTGGCCACCAGTCTCCAGTGCCATTAGCAAGTATTTGTTCTCAGTCCCCATAGGATCGAGCCCACTAGTCCTGGGTTCGAAACACAGGGGATGGGTAGTGTCGATGAGTCCCAAACTAGGGGGAAAAGACGGCTGTATAGTACTCCTTGGGGATTTTCAGTGCTTCTCTAACTGATACCAATCCATGGTCAAACGGGAAACAAATCAAATCCTTCTAACCAGAAGGTCCTGGGTTCGAATCGCGGTAAGTACGTACTGCTGAAGAGTCCCAAACTAGGACGAAACAGCTGTCCAGAACTCCCAGGTTTTCCAATGGTCCTCTAACTAATGTCAGCTCATGTTGAAAACACTGTAACAAATCAAATCCTTCCCCATAAGCTGACTCTTGAAAATAAAGGAACTAACCAGAATACAGTAGTAGTTTATTTTAATATCTAATAATTATAAAAATAATTTGCTTTATTCCAAAACAGTACTTGTGATACAGAATGGAATTCTCAGCATTTTTACTACAGTATTGCATCCAGTTAGTACATTATCAATAAATAGAATTCTACATAGATTAAGGAAATCTCAGTTCATTATGACAACATATTGGCATGTCGGTAGCAAAGCCAAAGCTGAACAGTGTTTGAAGGTGTTAGAAAAGTAGGTGCTATCATATTTACTGGCGTAAGCGGAAGAAAGAAACAAAGCAACACATAACGGAAAAAAGAGAAAAAGAGAGAGAGAGAAAAGGAAAAGAAAGAAAGAAAATGTTGTACCTATAAATGATATGAGTTGGAAAGACGAGATCCAGTTGTACTACTGACTATTTAATGAATTATAGGTGTCACGCCTAATGCTTTCTTTATCGCACAGAACACGAGCTAAGTAGGGTATGGTTGAGTTTTTGTACTTGCTGGTGCGAGCATATAGTTTTCTATATAGGCTTCTGGTTTTGCCTGATGAGATGCAAGGGGAGAGTTGTGAGTGAAGAGGGTGGTGTGAGTTAGATAAAATGGACTTGGCCCATTTTTCACATGAGTCCATGTGCCTGTCGACCAGAATATTAACAAGCTGGTTAAGTGGCACGTTGCTCACCCTGCTGACAACCTTTAACATCCTGCGTAATATGTTATAGTCTTTCTTCAGTAGCCCGGGAAAAACTAAGGAGGAACAATAGAGAATAATAGGCAGAATTCGAGAGTTAACGAATTGTAGGAGTAAGGGTTGGGTTATACCAGAATGTTTTAACTTCTTAATGTAGAAGGTAAGACGGAATATTTTCTTAGAAATTGCTAAGATATGAGATGACCAGGAGAGATCAGCAGATAGAATGACACCTAGGTATTTAATTTCCGATTTGGTTTCTATTTCAGTGCCGTCTATGTTGCATACCTCGTGAGAGCCAACCAGTTTGTTTAGGTCGGATTTATGCCTCACGGTGAAATTGACTGTTTGGCATTTGGAGGGGTTTAGGGTAAGACCATTTTCCTTGGACCACTGGCTGATTTCTGACAGAAAGCCATTAAGTTTAGAGCAGTCACTCTGACATTTGACAGGCAAAGATACAGTCAGGTCGTCAGCATATTTGACAAAATTAATGTCATTTGAAGATGGTAAGTCATGTAGAAAGAAAAAGAAGAGAAGTGGGGAGAGTATAGTACCTAGGGGGACACCAGCTTCAGTGAGCGCAGCAGAGGAGGATTTACCTTTGTATACAGTGTACTGCATTCTGTTAGAGAAGTAGGAATGCAGCCAGCTAGTAACCCAGAACTCAGTTTTTTCATAGAGAGCTTATTTAGCAAGAGACATCTAGGTACAGAGTCGAAAGCAGAAGTGAAGTCGAGAAACGTGCAGCGGACGTATTTGGCACCTTTATCTAAGGATGAAACGATACTGTTGTGTAAGACGGCTGCAGCGTCTAAAGTGCTCCTACCCTGTCTATAGGCAAATTGTTTGGGGTCTTCAAAGCTTTTAAGGGAGGGTTCAAGTTTAATAAACGATCTTACAGTCTAAAGAAATAAAAATTACGGCCAGAGGTTATCCTGCTCATTTATCTATTAATTGATCCACACTAATCTAACAATAATCACTTTTCAAGTAATTAAAATCTGATCCTTATAGCCTAGAGGGATAAACAGCTGCAGCCACCAGCTGATTCTAACATGTTGAGCATCAGGTCAATAACAGATGTATTTATCAAAAGGAGATGATTTTATATTTGAGTAAACTATTGACCAAAAACAAACAATAATCAAAACATACAAATATATTATAATCATGTTGATAAAATATGAGTCTGATATGATGCTAGCAGGTTGCAGGTAATCGACAGAAAGTTGCCTTAAACCTAAGTTCCGTGCTCATTGGCTTACTCGATAGCGAATTTAATCTACAACCTTGAAGATATTTGATGCACCCAAAAGGAGATTTAAACTCGCTTCATCCAGTGCTGATAGAATTTAGTCATGAACATCATCAACGCTGAAGACTAGGCATATACTAATGATATATGTTAGTCTGAATTTAGTGACTTAAGGAACCAGTGGCGTAAAGGTTAGGGCGCTCACCGACCATGCACATTGTCCCAGTGGCTGAATGGTATACGAGCTTGCCTTGTAACCTGGGTTCGAATCCCAGTGGGTGCGTACTGCCGATGATTCCCAAACTAGGATGAAACAGCAGCTGTCCAGTACTCCCTGGTTTTAGATGCGTCGGTGGCACAGTGGTTAGGCCTCTCGCCGACCATGCACATGGTCCGGGGTTCGATCCCCTGCCGGCGCACACCCGATATCCATGGTCGGCCTGCAAAATTGGGCTACCGATATAACATGCTGAAAATTTCATACTGGTACCAAAAATACGGTGTGGAATCAAGCTATAATAAATAAATAAATATACTACTTATTATAGTTGAATTTTCAGTAAAAGTATTACAACAGAAAATAGCTTATATTTCAAACTTGCCCATGGATTGATACCAGTTAGAGAAGCATTGAAAACCATCACAGAGTAGTGCATAGATGCTTCATCTGTCTGGTTTGGGGACTCATCGACAGTATGCATCCCAGCTGATGACATTGGTGGCTGGTAATTACTCTGAAATCACGAATAGTTAGATGCTAGAAATCATGGGATAGTCACTGAATTGGGTCCCAATGGCTGGATGGTCTACAAGTTTCGCTTGTAACCTGAAGGTGACGGTTTCGAAACCGGTTGGTGGGGTTGTACTACTGATGAGTCCCAAACTAGACTGGTTAAACAGCTGTCCAGTACTCCCTGCCCGTTTTCAATGGTTTTCTGACTAATATCAGTGCTTGGGCAAACTTTGAAACAAACCCAGCCTTTACAAACTAACTAATAATAAATAGTTCATGCAATTTTTACGAAGTGATATTCAATTTGTCTTCCATCTCAACATCAGTAACGAGAAATGCATAAAAATTCTCTTTGAATGCGTCGAATTTCTGAATAAATAGAGAGAGTGCTAACAGATCTCTAGTATTTGGCCGATAGCAGTTGGTACGGGGAATCCAAAACACGCGTTTCATCCCACTTGGGAGTCGTCAGCTGGATACACCTGCGTCCTCAGTGAGAAACTGGAACCTATTGTTTTAAAAGGTCAAGATTTATCTAAAAGATTAAAAGAGTTACCTCTATTTTTAATAATAACAATGATAATGATAATAATAATAATAATAGCCTCATTCTGAATAGTGTTTATAAAATGTGATGAATTCTCAGTGGAAATTATTGCATAGGCGTTTCACTTTGTCCGAGATCTTCAAGTAAAATATTAACTAAAAGTAAGTAAATTGTGTTTGTGCTGATTCGTCATCACGATAGTTAAAGAAAGAGTCCCAAACTATGACAAAACAGATGTGCAGTGCCTTCTAGTTCTTCGGTATTTCCCTGAATGATGTTAACTCGTGACAGAGTCTGTAATGAAATCAAATTCCTGCAAGGATTTTTGTCAGTCGCCATTAACCGATTCACAAATAACAAGTGACTGAATGGTCTGTGAGCTTGACTTGTAACCAAAAGGTCCTAGTGGATAGGTACTGCTGATGAATCCCAAACTAGACTGGCGAAACAGCTGTCTAGTACTCCCTGGTGATTTTCACTGCTTCTCTAACTGATATCAATTCGTGGTCAAAAATGAAAAAAAAATCAAATCCCTCCCTACAACCTAACTTTTTAAAAATTGATTTGATGCTGGCTAGTGACCACTGGGTGTAGGACGAATTTAACTGGAGCGAGTTCTAGTGAGACGTTTTGATCGGTGGAGTCCATCCAGTTCGGAGTGGAGACAAATACTCACCAATGACACTGGTTGGTGTTCGCACCAAATATCACGAAGTGGTAAAAGTTGTAATTTATGAACTGGCCACTGAGCCTGACTTGTGTCTAAAATGTTCTGGGTTCGAATCCTGATGGAATCAAAGTGATTAGTCTACTTCTCATCTGATCAGTCGTATTGATTTAAGATGAGTGCCTGGTATGAACAATGGGAACAACGGTAATACACATTTCATCGAAAAGTAGCTATTTCTCGGATAACAGATGGTTGTTTCTACTATTTTTGTTAACTGTAATGCAGTTAGAGGGAAGTTGAGAGACACTTTACAATAAAAAAAATTTTTAAAAAACACGACCAAATGGGACGCCTGTATATAGTTTTGCCATTTACATTTACATACAAAATCCCATTATTTCCCCCCTTTCTTATTTAATGCAGTATAACCGGATAGTGGTCATGTAACTGACATATTGTTTTCAATAATTTTTCTCCCTCCTACGTATCATTAATGCACAATATTAAACGACACGTGGTTGGTTATACACAGAATTTCTACCCCCGTGTACAATGACTTCAAGTCATCTAGTCAATTTTCATTGGTTAATTCGATAGCCAGTGTTGACCAATCACAATGCGAATGAACTTTTTTTTATTTAATTAAAGAATCCTTAAATTTATTTGTAATCGGATTATATTCTTCAAGTTATCACTGAAAGAGTTAGGTGTACTCTGGAAGATACATATAAATATTTTTTTTGAATTAAACCTAACAGGAGAGGGAAATAAATTATTCCAAGGATGTTAAAAAAGTCTATCTCAGCAAAACCTCAGCGATGTTTATTTAGTTCTCTAGAGAATACTTTATGCATAGATTCTCAAAATGACAATAATAAATGTTGTCAAGAGAAATTAACACAAATGTGTCAGCATAGCGTAGAAGACTTTCGTCAACGTTACAATTTCGATTTGAATCTTATGAAATCTGTTGATGAGAATAACTCAAGCATCTATGAAAGTGATCAAGAAAATCAGCGTGAGAATAATGCACCAACATGCAAATGCACGTGTCATAATAATCATCAAAAGCTTTCACACAAACAAAGATGGAACTGGGAAGAGTTAGACTGTAGAAAAGTTTACATCCCTCCATTCTACTTGAACACTGCATATCATTCAGACACTTATTTACACTTACAATCAGAATCCGCTAATGGACAATCAGTCCCACCAAATACGCCACATAAATCTATGAGGATGAAATCAAGACGAACTTATCAAACCAACAGATGGGATTCTGTGGATTTATCCACGTCAGAAGATTCTTTAGTGTCCAGAGAAGTGGGTAGGAAGGTGTCACATGTATCAGTTCCAGGAGACTGTATTTCTCTGCCTTCATCACCATCATCATCAGCATTGTCATTATCACGACTCCATGGTGCCCGAATTCGAAATCCACTGGATAATACTAGTTTGTCCAGTTCAGTGGAAGATTTGAGTGCTACCCTTGTGAGAAGTCAAAGTGAAGGTAAATGTGTCCAAACAAATCGTCTTCAACATGTCGTGAATCCAAGAATCAGTCGATTTAATGATTCTTCTTGTGACAAAAAATCCATGAAAACAATGGGAATTTCCTTAAAGTCAAGTGGAAAGTGGACTAGTTGTTCCTCTGTTACAAGAATATCGAATTTGAAACAATTAAAATTAACGGGTAAGTGTAATCATTATCACTTTTTATTATCGCGATAGTTTTAGCGTTCTATTTTGATGAAAATATGCATTAAATCCAGTGTGTATGCTGATTCAAATATTTATTAATATTGCAAAAATATTCATTCAGACATCTATAAAACACAAAATAATCGAGCAAAGAATATTCTTTTCGATAAATTCCACTTCCAGGCTCTACAATTATATATATGTTTATATACACAGAATATTTTAAATTAGTAGTTAATAACAATATTAGCGTTTTTTTAAATAAAATCGATTTGTAAAGTATAATCAATGCTATTACAGTTCATTAAAGATGCTTAAATTACAATAATAATAATAAAGATATAACAGCGAATAGAATATCAACTAAAATTAGGGAAATTTCACAAAATTTCTGGATTATTCAAACCTGGATGGCCAAGGTAATGATAATGACTGAACTAACTTCTTTTGGGTGCATAAATTAGGCTTATTAATATGAATTCCCACAGCCTCAGCAATATTTAGAAGTCGAACTCTTAAAGCGAAATTGAGATTCATAGGTATGCGGTAAATGACCCTGAAAGCATGATTAACGTCAATCTTGTGTTCCACAAGATGCGCCAGAATAGCACTGCGAATAGATTTTGTTTGACCTTTGCTTAACCAGGCAGGGTGATGTTCGGAAATTCGACGAGAAACACGCCTAATTGTACGACCTATGTAACTGGCTCCACAGGAGCTAATATTGTTATTAACTACTAATTTAAAATATTCTGTGTATATAAACATATATATAATTGTAGAGCCTGGAAGTGGAATTTATCGAAAAGAATATTCTTTGCTCGATTATTTTGTGTTTTATAAATATTTATTAATAACGTTGTGATTATTAATTTCATTTCTTACTACTAAAGGAACACACGAATGTTTCCATTATTATTCATTTGCAAAGACACGACTAATAAAAATAGCGGACTTTAATTAGATGGTTGGAGGCGATCTGCAGGAAGTCCCACCTGACCTAGGTTTCATGTTTGTCAGCATCCATCAGCAGCACATATCTACATTCTTGAAGGAACTCATGTCCTTTTTTAGATTCAAACCCGTATCATCCAGTGTTGCAGTCAGAGATGTTACTGTAACAAGGGTCAGGCAACAGATCGTTTATTAAGGAAAATCAACACATATTTATAGATTTTAATGTACATTATTGTAGATTATTGTTAGTAGAAAATACAGTCTTTTGATTGGTTGTTTCTCACACAAAGTTAACCTCGCATCTCTTTGTGGCTGTGTCAGATCATCCATATGCTAACTGTATCCGCCTATGCGAAGCCTTTGTTCTCATCATTTTCTTACCACCAATATTGGGGAAATAAACATTGACGTCAATTATTGTCTACCAACTTTGGCTAGCAGCCAGCTCTCACCACATTACCACTGAGGCAGTTGACCTCCTGTAGGAGTGTTTTAGATACATTGAGTCGGCACTAACTAATGTTATGAGTCTAGTCCTTTGTTTGATGTAGACGTAGAACACTAGCTGGCCTTCAGTCAAAATGACGGACTTTAACTGAGATAGTAGGTTGTTCCTAGAATTGAACCAGTGGTCTGTGAATTATTAGTCCATTAATTCGAATCCTGTTGCTACCTCAGACTTTAAACTGACCCATTATATGAATAATGAATTCTTCAAAAAAGCCTCCTTTATTGTATTTGATGACCAGTTCATATTACGCAGATGATTTCAATAGACCTGAACTTCTGTGAAAAAAACAAAACAATTTTTTGAAAGTGACGTTAACTGAAATCATTTACAAACTCTTGGGCGATTTGTAGTTCAAATATTATCTACTAAAGTTTGTTCTATTTCGAATGTGACCATGGATTGATATGAGCTAGAAAAGCATTGAAAACCATCAAGGAGTACTCGACAACTTTTTGGTCAGCCTAATTTAGGAGTCATCGGAAGTACGCCTGCACCAGCGTTCAAAACCAGGAAGTAGCCTACAAAATAACTGTTGAAAATTCTTCTGATGCTCGCTAGTTAGTCACTGGTTACACGAGGAAGTTGTCTGAAGAGAGTTCTAGGAACAAGTCATGCTTATCGGGGTCTAGCCAGTCAATAGCACGGATAAATACTCACTGATGACAACGGCTTGTGGCTGTGGTCAGAATTCACAGTCTATTGGGGTCGTACGACTATAGTGTCTAGTGTACAATGAATCAAACTGCATGTAAAGTCGGTTGAATGTTTAATGAAGCATTTTACAGTTTAAATAAACAGAAAGACTGTTCAGCTCAGTGTTTCATAATTGCTTAATAATTGTTATCAGTAAAAAGTAAATCAGAGTTTGATTTCCGGTGTTATATATCAGATTTACCGGCTCTATTTCTAAATTCTTCAGAGCAGCTCATCAGTATCGGGTTTTCCATTAGTTAATGCATAGAAATACACTTTGAAATAGATCCAACACAGAGAGAATCAAGTGTCGATTTAGTCACGGAGTGACATCAGTTAGAGAATCATTAAAAACAACTGTTTCGTCGTTGTTTGACACTCATCACGATGGGCACCCATGAGTTCACCACAGATCGAAGGCCGGAACTATCAGGTTGCGAGTCTACAAAGGGGAGCACTATTGAAGAGTATTAAACTAGGACGAGATAGCTGATTTTTCAACGATTCTTTAACTGATGTGTGTTGTATTATCCAATGATTAATATGTGCTCAAGCATATTGGTGTGTTCATACTCTATGGTATCCATTCTCTGTGTCTCACTTCAACTTATTAGCTAAAATAATCATTTTGAATTTCCCTTTGATTAATTATACTCTGCCGGATGACGAGTCCTATAGCAGGACGAAACGCTTGACCTGAATACTACTGTCAGTTAAATAAATCAAATTAACTTGATTATTTTCAGTTGTTGTATTATCATCCTGATCTAGCGTCAGTTAGAGATGTCATCGGAAAGGAGGGCGAAGGGCACACCAACGAACCTGGGACCTTTAGGTTACAACACCAAGCTCAATGACTATTCAGTCAGTTGGGTCACAGTTCAATGACCTCTGAATTCTAACTCTGTCAACTCCTGCGTGATATTGCACTGCCCTCAATAACAAAACCTTTGAAGAGTACCGTTATTCACCTTAATTATTGATGGACTCCAGTGGTCACGAATTCCCTCTGCAACTTCAAGAAATCCATCCAGTCCCAAAATAATACAAAACAGCTGTCCAATGCTCCCTAGTGGTTTCCAGTAATCTCTGTAACTGACACTGACTCGTGATGAAAACTGAACAACCGCATTCTATATTCTGTTTTTCCTTCTTCTTTAGACATGTTCCCGGTGAATAAAACTGTTAAATCTACAACCTCATGTAACAACAGTCTACAGACCTCGAATTAGTCCGCTCCAGGATACTTTTCGCCTTTGTGATAGAAGAAGAATTATCTCCGTTTAACACACTGATATTTCAGTGTATTACAAAGTGTAAATAGGTGAGTTATATATAAATGTATACAAATATATATATATAGTCTTACTCCTGTATTATACAGAACAGAGATGATTAGAGTGAATAAGTGTTTTCAGTAAATTCTTTTGCAGGTTCTACACAGTTATAAATCAATTAAATGCTAGCCTGCGATAGCTAGTTATTGCGAATTAATTTCATTACGGTGAGTCGGTGGCGTAGTGGTTAGGACGCTCGCCGACCATGCACGTGGTCCGGGGTTCGATCCCCGGCCACAGACGCACTCCTTTACCTCGCTAAACCAGAAATAATGCTGGTGAAGAGAAAAGGTTGGGCTTGAGGCCGGCTAGCAACCCCATCCTGTAAAATAAACACTGCTACAGAAACTTCAATCCACTAGCTTGAAGCCCTATGTTCCACTGGGGAACGTGGAGGAAATAAAAAAAGATCTTATTACAGGTTTCGTCACGAGATGGCATCAATTTGAGGACCACCGAGAAACCTATTACTACTGGGCAGTGGTTTCTTTCCCCTAGTTTGGTAATCATCGACAGAACACACACCTACTGGTGGTTAAAAGCATTCAGCTAAGGGGCAATAACACCTAAGTTATAACACTAATAATATGGGCTCCAGTTTAATGAAGTAACAGTACTTCCAACGAGTTAATAGACACTTCCTACTGACCAATGCCAGTGAGCATTGAACCTAAGCTAAAACTTCTTGATCACTACTTCCAAACAATCGAAATCAGTTAAGACTGCAGGACAAACGGCTTCGGCGAAGACTCTGTATTCCACTCAGTTTTCTTCCAGCATACTCCAATGGGTACATGATTCCTCAAAGGTTTTTATTTCCTCTAAACATGCTTCCCATCTTTTAATTCTTGGACCCATGCCCAACTGACCGTTTACCTTTTCGATTCCACTAAAAGGTCTCTCCTGGGGTGTTATATCACTAAACTGTCCCTTTAGAGTATTTCCTATCCATTTCTATTTTTATTTGAATTCTTCTGCTGAGTAATAACTTCTTGGCTGGTTCGTTGGCTACCCGGATCGTTATTTGTTCTTAACCAAAACTGAAGGCATCTAATAACAAGTTTGCAGTCTGATGGGAGCAATCTTAGTGATATGTCAAGTCTCTGAAGCATATAACAACACTGATCTGACATTGGCGTTGGAAACTTATACCTTTTTCTACGAGGTAAGTACTGTCAACTTGCATATTCTCATCCGTGCCGTATGTAGTTGGAAATGATAACTTCACTAAGGTTCTTCTAAGTGGTGGATAGTTCCAAATATCCATTGTGTGCAACCGATTTAAGCAACTTTTAAATAACGTTCAAAACACAAAATATTTCTGATAATATTCTTATGAACAACTAGGTATCAAAAAGTGCTTTTCAGTCCTATTTAACCTCACACATCTATTAGGCTTTATGAAGTTGAGTAAAGCAAGAACAATTTTTTGTGCAGAATAAGATGGTACTAGCATTTTTTCTCTCTGTTGGTTTCTCATCAGCTGCGTACAGCCTAATGAAGTTGTCAAGTTGATGTACAGAACAATTTTAACACATTTGCAAGTGTTATATGATGTCAGTTGACAGAAGGCTCCAGAGTTAATAAAAAGTTCTCAGAAAATTATATTTCATATAGTCCTTATCCAGAAAGTCCAAAATAAACAAAAAATCAATGAATGCAAACGGTGGTAAAGGAATTATGTAGTAAGGACAGGAGATTATGCAATCAAATGAAAGAGGGAGTGAAGATATCCAGTTACCCGGGCAAGGAAAGACTGATAACCACTTCTTTCTGCACATATAAATTGGATTTAAGGTGTTTGGTAGAGATCGCTTCGGCAATTTATTACTCCTTTGAGTTCTGAGTGGAATACAGAGCTTCAAGATTGCGCCATGACGCTTCAGTAGTAGTGGTGGTTTTCCAAGCGGTAGGATCGCTAGCCTCACGCTAAACCTTCTCTCTTTAGTGGACCTATATCAGACTACGGGAGGAAAATATGTGTGACGGCTTGGAATCGATGGGAATTGAATCCCAAACCACATGTATGACTGTCAAGCAATCTATCTTTGAGCCACCGGCGTGCTTGCTTCGACAAACTTGAGGAGAATTGAACTATTTTGTCTATTGACTTCGCAATGCCCACCTGATGACCCCTATTAGTGAGATGGCTGACGATGACACCACCGTAAGTATTTGTACTCCTGATGGCATCGTCTTTTTGGTAGATGTCCAGAAAATCTGAGCTGTGCCCTTCTTTCTGCTCTTCAAAATATAACTGCTCCCGCAGATACACGTAAATTTGTATACACAGTTAGAGTTAACATGAGAAGGGCGTCTGGGTTGACTTCTGACTGTACCAAAGAATATATCATTCGACAAACGGGAATCAACTCAGCTGTAGGATAGGCGCTAGCTAGTGATATATTCAATGTTTTGTGAACTGTTCCTGCAATATTTTCACCTTTAAAATCAAGTTGATTAAAGACAGGTTTTTTTTCCACTGTAATTTGTGTGAAATTTAAGTCTTCATTTCTTCCGTACTTGCTAGTGAGTCTCTGAGGGTAGCCATCGTGTTCTAATATTTCTTCTCAAGTTCTTTCTCTAATTTTTCTGTAGAGCATATTCTTTAACTCTGTACATAATAATAATAATATCTTTAGCTGTAGGCAGCTGATGAGAATCCAACAAAATAAATGATGAAACCATCTTATTCTGTAAAAACTGTTGTTCTTGTTTTCTTCATATACTATTATTCAACTTGGTGTTTACTAAATTGTCATTTTCTTTGTTTTGTTCACAGAATATTCTGTACATACGAAAGAACACAAGAATCACCTGGATGATTTTTCTCCACTTGCTACCTGGAATTTACTAGTACTCATTTTCCTTCCCACTTCATTTTAAACGACGTGAGGTATTCCATTTCCACTGAACATTTGGCATTAATTGTTAATTTACTCAAAATAAAATACAAAAAACTCTGATCATCAATTCTTCTATCTCCAAACAACCAACATACGCTTATATAAGTAGTATATAAAAATGTATATAAATTTTCTGCTTTCTGTAAAGAAATATTTATCAGTAAAATACATTTGTTTATAAAAATTGAAGTGTTATTTCTCAAAAGCTGGTAGAATATAAGTGAATGAAGATAGGAAAGCATAAACTAGAATTAGTAAATCTGAACGCCATCGGTTTATACAATACGTCGATTTCAATAAGGGGACACCAATCAGAAGTAAATAGGGATACCTCTTGCATAGAGGGAGCGGGGGCAGGAAAACAACAGTGGGCAACAGTCCGTGTCATTTCTATGCATTGAAACATTCGAACAGTTCTTGTCTCTAAAACAGTAATATTAGTAAGTGAAGAAGAAGAAGCCTAGATGTTGACCACCCCTTGCTTCTTGCCTACTGAAATCTAAATATTACCGCAAAATATGAGATGTAATGAAATGTACAACTCCCTACCCTGTAGTTGTATTGTTAATCACCTGCGTGCAGAATAATAAGATAAGCAGTTGAGTGTATTCCATAATGATCAAGGAAATCTGCATTTCAGAATGTTTATGTAGGTTGGAAGGAAAGACATGTTTCAAGTCAGTTCTGAAGTCTAACATGTTGGAAAACGCTTGAATGATATATTGACTTCTAATAGCAAGTTCTAAGTTTCATTTTAAATCTCATCACGAATCGAAATCAGGTACAAAATCATGAAAACTGAACCAACCAGCATTGAACACTTATGCCGTGGACACCAATGACACCAGGGATCGATTGAGCCCATCGATGAACATCAGGTTACTATGATAATCCACTGACTATTCAGCCAGCGAGATGAAATTTGACCATTCGCCATTGGTAAGCGCTCCACCCTGATATTATGGAACCCTCTGACGACGACCTCTTACAGAAATTTGGGACATCTATTTTATAGCTACTAGTAAGTTAGCTACAGATACTCAGATTTTAATGTAGATTACGTCGTGAATTAAGACGACTATCCAGGGGTTCTTGGTTCCCCATGCCTGTCATTGTTTATTTGTCATTAAAACAGTTTTGATTTTCCCGCTGACTGACTGACTGACTGGACCTAAATGTTTGGCCTCTGCAAACATGTCGGTTCACTCCTAGTACGGAAACGTCAATAGTTTCTGCGGATTAACCTGAAGTAATTTGGTGGATGGTGAGAATCGGTGAAATCTAGATTGTGCATTTCGTCCTGTCGGGGACTCGTCACCTGCATTCCCAATGAGTGACAGTGTTCTCACGGGTCTCAGTTTAAAAGTCCTTAATAGCAGCCGACATGTCAACACAGGCTGGACATTGCTGTCCAATTAATCAACAAATGATAAATAATTCCCATTACACAATAGGTGGTTCTCGTGGCCCAAGCGGTTTAGTGGATAACGCTTCAGAGTTTGGATACTGGCTGAGTTTACACGTCAATTTAGACACCAGCGCTCGCTGGAACTGTAGATACCTTCAGATGATGAGTCCCAAACATGACAAATTGTGCATCTTGAAACATAGGCATCCTTTTTTGAGTTTCAAAAGGAAATTTATCATCTCCTGAGGTACAAGTACATCCAGATTGCAAGCTTCGGATAAGGCGGAACAAACATTTTGGATTACACTACAGTGCTAGCCGATGTTAACCAAATAACATTAAGTTCACCATAAAGAATCGTTGAACTGTTCATTCCAGGAGTCACTACATCAACACACACACAAAGGTGTCTATTAGATTCCATTATTTATAATCATCTTTAGTAGAATGCAAGTTTGATTTTCAAGAGTTAATTTATAGGGACAGTTCTTGGTTCGAGCCCCAGGGAGTATATTTCGCCGAAGAATCCCAAACCAGGGGGATGAAACAGCTGTCTAGTAGTTCCTGATGGCTTTCAATGCTTCTATAACTTGATATTTATCCTTGATCAAAATTGAAATAAAATTTTCCTTAAAAATGAATTATGTCTCATAGGTTTTCTTTGATTTGACACTAGTAAGTAGTGTGATGCGTCTAGTCCTCTCTTTGGTGCAGACTGAATTCTATCAGTCAGTCAGGTTTGCAATGTGGCCACCATTCTAGGTAGCTCGCCATCACGGTGTATATTGTTTTGTGATGATATTAGATGGTTGGAGGCAATCGGAAGGAAGCCTTGGACCTAGGTTTCGTGCTAGTTGGCACTCGTCAGCAAGGCGTATCTGTAACCTTGAAGGAACTCATGTCACACTAGTTAATAGTATCAAATCAAAATATCCACCACATTCCTACAGGAGGTCAATCGCGAGCCCGAATAGCTCAGTAGTAACGTCTCTGACTGCAGTCAGCACTGGGTGACGCGGGTTCGAATCTCAGAAGGGACATGAGTTCCTTCAAGGTTGCAGATACGCCTTGCTGATGAGTGCCAACTAGCACGAAACCTAGGTCCAAGGCTTCCTGTGGCCGATTGCCTCCAACCATCTAATATCATCTCATAGGTTTTCTTCTATCCTTTCAAATTATTTCATCAGATTGATGAATAGCATTTATCATAAAATGCTAAATAAAGACTTCTAACACTGATTTTTATATTGGAATCATTAAAATATTTTATATTAAGAAAAAGAAATAATAATTCTTATAGAAAAAAATAGATTAATATCAACAATAAATTATGATTTGTACGTTATAGAAAAAGAGGTATCTCTTCTTGCCTCCCACGCACCCACCCACTCGCTTCCTTCACACACCCCACGCACCCACCCACTCGCTTCCTTCACACACCCCACGCACCACACACAACCTTTGCATACAAGGTTAATTCTCTTTAGCATTAAATTAATGTCCATTCATCACAGAAGAAAAGGGAATAAGGTGGGATACTTTTTTTTGATGACACAGTAATGGTGATTATACACATTTCCCTATAATGCTAAATTTTTTGATACAAATGAAAGATAACAGTAGAGGAAATAAATTATCATCTACCTAACGAAAAAAATATTTATTACAATTCGCCTAACTGATCTGATCCACACGTACACAACATACCTGAAAAGCATAAGGAGATATGCATGCAATATGTGTACTTGTTGGGAAAGAGGGTTAATGTGAAGTTGGTGAGTGGGTGGGTGGTTGGTTTTGTTGGGCAGAAGGGATGCAAGATTATTGACCAAGTAGAAGATATCCAAAAAGAAAAAGAAGGGGAAGAAGGATTTTCATGAAGAACAGGCAGGCAATTGGTAAAACTAAATGGATGTTTTAATTATTAGATGCATAAAGGAGAAATTTTTTCCGATATAGAACAAGTAAATTACATCTAGGATGAATAATGAAAACAAATAAATTGTAATTACCTACTCTTTTTATGTGTTGTACGTACATGAATGCGTATTGTCAAATAATAATGATAATAATAATAATATTGATACAAAGATGATGGTCATTTTATAGACAAGAAAATAAAACTTGTGCGTATAAAAAGTGTGATTAAATTTATGTGCTTTCTTCAATAGTTGGTTTGTAAGGATTAGATTTGTTTTGACGAATTTGATCACGGATTGATATCAGTTAGAGAACCATTGAAAACCAGCCACAGAGAGTACTGAACAGTTGTTTCACCCGCCTACTTTGGCAATCATTGGCAGTACGCACCCACCACCAAGGTTCGAACACAGGACCTTCCAGTTACAAAGCAAGCTCCTATACCATTCAGCCATTGGGACCCATGAATTCTAACTTCTACCAATTCGTGATTTAGCGCGACAGGCACCAACCAATGTCATCGGTGAGACATACATCCTCATACACTTTACTGAATGGACCTCACTGATCATGACTTCTCACTAGAACTGCAGGAAACTTAGTCCTGTAGCAAGCCACTAGCGAGCATCAGATTAATTTTCAGGAGTTGGTTTTCGAGGTCCATTGAGGTCCATCCAGTCAAGTGTGAGGATAGATATCCCACCAATGACATTGGTTGGTGCCTGTAGTGTTAAATCACGAATTGGTAGAAGTTAGAATTCATGGACTGGGCATTGAGGAGTTGGGTCTCAGTGGCTGAATGGTTTATGTGCTTTTATATGAACAGACTAATAATACCAACTGGTGTCCCGTTTACATACTTCCACCTGGATTGAATAACATACACTGTGCTTTTTTTCTCTCATTAAGTTTGACCATGGATTAATATCGGTTAGAGAAACATCGAAAACTATCAGAGAGTATTGGACATGTGTTTCGTCAGGCTAATTTCCGACTTATCGGAACGAAACATCCACTGAGGTTCGAATGCAGAAACTTCCGGTTACAAGACATAGAGCTCATAGACAATTCAGTCATTGGGACTCGAATTAGTGGCCCACGAATTCTAACTTCTATCAATTCATGAATGGCTGATGAACTTGACTTGTAACCAGAAAGTCCTGGGTTCGAATGCCAGTGGGTCAGCACTGCTAATGAGACTCAAACTAGGAGGAAATAGCTGTTCAGTGCTCCCTGCTAGTTTTCATTGGTTCTACAACTGATATCAGTCTGTTATCAAACTTGAAACTAATCAAATCCCTAAAAAAATAACTCTTGAGGACTTTTCTTCACACAGAGGAATCTATTTGTGAATAATTCGTACAAAGTTCGATCCACACTAACGATCTTTGAGTAGCCTTCCAACTGTTCATTCAGTGTTATCAAGACTTCAATTGGCAACTGTCTACACAACATGATATACTATACTGTACTATAATGTCTGGTATATTATAAAGGTATGTAGTAATGAAGTGTATTTTTTTATCCTTCACGTTCCCCAGTGGAACATAGGGCTTCAAGCTAGTGGCTTGAAGTTTCTGTAGCAGTGTTTATTTTACAGGATGGGGTTGCTAGCCTCATGGCCAACCTTTCCTCTTCACCAGCATTATTTCTGGTTTAGCGAGGTAAAGGAGTGCGTCGGTCGGGGATCGAACCCCGGACCATGTGCATGGTTGACGAGCGTCCTAACCGCTATGCCACCAACGCACAATGAAGTGTATTTGCTCCGATATAAATGTTCATTTATCCAGATTACAGTTATCTAAGTATCTGAACAAGTTCAGATCTAAGATATGCAGAACTGCAACTGAAGGTTGGTTTACTGGCTTTCAAATGTTGCATTTTAACTAATAAGTCCTGGGTTCAAACGGCTTTCTGCACCTACTCTCGTGTGCGAGGAGCCAATACCCTTACTATGATATGACTATGATTAGCATTTATAGGAAACCAACACACTCTCATAAATAAATACTTAGACTTCAATTCATCCCATCCAGAATCGGTAAACATAGGTTCAGCTGAATGTAAGAATAATCGGGATAAGAGCCTAACTAGTAAGCCAGAAAATCTCCATAATGAAATCAAACAAATAAAGGAAGTATTACTAGTCAATAACTACCCACCTGAATTTATTCAGAAATATATGAAGAACCAGAGAAAAACTAAGACCAGCAACCAGCAAAAGTGACGAAAATAATATAGAATTCAAAGCCTCTGTAGTACTGTCCCTGTATATAGAAGGAACGTCAGACGCTTTACGTAGGATTCTCAATGAGGCTGGAATTAGACGGGGTGGCATTTAAACCAACAAACTAACCAACCAACCAACTGACTCAGAGATGAACTTTGTTGACTTAAGGACCCAATAGATGCAATTAAGAAAAGCGGTATAATTTACCAAATATCATGCAATCACTGTGACTCAGGTCAATTGAAGCAGACGTCAAACTATTCGATCGGGGTCAACTAGATTATTGAAACATAACAATATAGTTAGACTTAGAATGTGATTGATCGTGCTAAGTTAAATAACCTAGAAAACAGCTCAGCCATTTCATTGCACTGCATTCACTTGTATGTAATTACAAAATAGTCTGTGTTGGACAGAGTGAGAGTATTACAAAGTGATATAGTTAGGTGGAGAGACAGACAGAGAGGTTAGTCACTGAAGCTTTGTTTATCGATTCAACATCGCACACGTGCAGTCGGAATGATGCAATGCCGCCTATACCGGAGATATAGAAAGTGGCAGCAGGGGAGTTGAAGAAGCAGAAAAAGAGAGGAACTGTAAATGAAACGAGTTGTGCAACATTGTGACTAAAATTGATATGATTATGAGCAGCAATTACTTATACTAGAAACCTTGTCATCCAGTTGTTAATACTGAGTCATCGCTGTATGAAATTATATTCTACCACGGTGCCCAAGTTCTACACTTACACTATGACTAGATGACTGCAAATATAATTTACTACTAAGTATTTCTATCAGTTTCACTTGGAATTCTTCATACTGCTTCTGTATCTACTGTAATAGTAAATGAACTTTGTCTGGACGCCATCCAGTATTGTGTGTCTAATTCTTTGTTTGCTGCAGACTGAATTCTGTCAGTCAAGTTTGCAATGTAGCCACCATACTAGATGACCCATCATCACGGTGTACTCAGATGTGGTGTTCCTAGATGATGGGAGGTAATCGGCAGGTGGTCGATAGAGCGCCTAAACAGCTCACTAGTAATGTCTATGATTGCAGCACTGGGTGTACCACAGGTCTAAATGTCAAAAACGACTGGTGAGTTTCAAAAAGCACGAAGCCTTGGTTCAGCCACGACTTCCTGTCGATTGCCTCGAATCATCTATAGCAACAGTTACTGGACTTGCTCAAAGCTGAAAGACGTGAATAAAACACCCTATTGAAAATTAATATGACTAGATAAAAAAACTGGATTACACTAGAATTTAGGTCCTTCCGCCGCCAAAACATATAATGCCTATGCTACATTGAATAACTCTCAATTTTGCACCGCGTTCAGTGAAAACCTAAAGTCGTGAACCCTACTATTTATGAGTTCTTGTAGAAACTTAAAGATATCAACTTTGTAGCTAACAATGAGTCGAAGACTGATATTTAATACAAAAACTAAGTGAAATTGGCGCCAAGTAAACTTTGTTTTCTAATATTTCCTTAACTAATGTCTGTATGTGATGTAATCTGCAGTGGAACATGCATTACTTTCAGGAGATTTTCTGCTCTAAGAATTTCAGAACGACTGCATCCTTTGGATTAATGATTCTAAGACAGATAGGTCACTCCACTTTTGTTTTCATTCCAGCTATTCTTGATGTAAATATGTCAATATTTTTTTGTGATCAAAACATCGAAATTATTGATTAGCACATAATTCAGTTATATATCCAAATGGCTCATAATGTTAGACATTCACAGAGAAAATTCAGTCACCGACTTCAGTTCTGATCGGTTTAGCTGAGTTGACATGGTCTCTTCTATGCCTCAGTACGAAGTTATGATTGACTGGTTTAGTGCAGTTGATTGTGATGAAATTTTCTCTGCTATGATACCTGATGAAAGTTGCTTTTTTAATTTTTGATTATAGCTTGATTCCACATAGTACTTTTTGATAGAAGTGTGGAATTTTCACCATATGATATCGGTAGTCCAAATTTTGCAGGCCGACCATTGAATACAGATGTGCGTTGGCAGAAGATCGAACCCCGGACCTTGTGCATGGTCGGCGAGAGTCTTAACCACTGTGCCACCGACCTATGTATTAAACGGTGGCATGGTTTTTGCATTATCTGACAGTATAACATGCACCACTGCCATCTATGAATATGAATAAAGCAAGAACAACAGTGGTTTGTGCAGAATAACATGGTACCATCCTTATTTATCTCGTCGGCTTCTCATCAGCTGTCTACAGCCTAAAGTACAGAACAATTTAAACATTCTTTGCATATGTTACATTGTAACAACAGAACACAAGGGCCAGGCAACAGATCGTTTATTAAGGAAAATCAACACATATTTATAGATTTTAATGTAGATTAATGTTAGTAGATTATTGTTAGTAGAAAATACAGTCTTTTGACTGGTTGTTTCTCACAGAAATTTAACCTTGCATCTCTTTGTGGCTGTGTCAGATCATCCATATGCTAACTGTATCCGCCTTCGCAAAGCCTTTGTTCTCATCATTTTCTCACCACCAATATTGGGGACATAAATATTGACGTCAATTACTGTCTACCAACTTTGGCTAGCAGCCAGCTCTCACCAGAACATAACATCAGTTAATGACAGGAGACTGTAAACTTAAATGAATAATTTATATATGTCCAAACCAAGTTCACTTTTAACAGTTTGAAAAAATTTGGGCATTGGGTATATGGTATTCATTATAATAAAGGTCTTTTCTGTATTTCCGAATGAATGAAAAACAAAACGATATTGCTGTTTTTACTGACGTTTCGCTATTTAATGCTAATAGCTTTATCAAAGTATCATTAAACCGGAATTTACAAAACCTCAGCATATATTTATATATGAATAATGCTCATCAGAAATTACACTTCGGTAGTTTAACTCGAGAAAGTTAAAGTTTAAACAAAAATCAGTGTTTGCATACAGTGGTAAAAGGGTTACGTAATAAAAACAGGAGGTGAATAATGTGTTGATCTTGTGTGAGGTAAAACTGTTCCTGAGAAAAGTAGATATGAAAACTAAGTTTCAGAGTTTCAGAGTTGCAATTGATATGATTATGTGCAGTGAATTGGGCTGAAAATGTCAGTCAGTAAGTAATTATGTTTCATTGTGAGACAGTCGACGAAGGTAACGAAGGTACAAACAACCTTGTAGTATCCTTCAGGTAGGGAAGGGAAGACAAGACACCAAGTGAACATAAAAAAGACGGAAGGGATGAAAATATCAAACCAACAGCAACAATCACTACCAACGGAATAAATTTGAAAAAGATCGTTGCTTTCACTCATCTAGGCATCATGACTCTTCAACTACAGGCAGAATGGATGAAGATGTGAAACACAGAATAGGAAAGGTAAGACATACATTCATCACTCCGAAATCAATTTGGAAATCTTCTGCAGTCAACTAGCCCAAAGAATAAGATTCGGATTTTCAACACAAATGTTATATCAACCATTTCTTCTACATAGGTTAGGAACGTGGCCAAAGTGTCAAGGCAATCATTTCTAACAGGCTACTTCAAACCTTTGTCAACAGCTGCACTCGCTGGTTCCGTAGTGAACATCATACGGCTGGCCAGAAAGAATTGGCAACAAGAAACTGTGGCACTGAACTATTCAAGAACCTATTGCCAAACAAATTTGATGAAAAAAATATATAGAGATGGATTTGATATACGCTTGGGAGACCTTCGAATGACAATGCATGCCAAGCCATTGGTAGAATGGAATCCGAAAGGGGAAATGATGAGTTTAGTGCATGTCTGAGAATGATATGAAGGAGATAGTGTTGTGGTGAGAGCTGGCTGCTAGCCAAAGTTGGTAGACAGTAATTGACGTCAATATTTATGTCCCCAATATTGGTGGTGAGAAAATGATGAGAACAAAGGCTTTGCGAAGGCGGATACAGTTAGCATATGGATGATCTGACACAGCCACAAAGAGATGCAAGGTTAACTTTCTGTGAGAAACAACCAATCAAACTAATAATAATCTGCAGTTATGTACATTAAAATCTATAAATATGTGTTGATTTTGCTTAATAAACGATCTGTTGCCTGGCCCTTGTCTTCTGTTGTTACAGTGTGAGGAGGAGATGGCAGATAACAGGCAGTCGAGGGACCACGGAGAACCACAGGAGGAGACATTGTGCTGTTGATCCCCTATGTTTCACTAGGAACTCAAGGGAACAATAATGATAAACTAAAACTATGCATCTGACAATCTCACTATGCGTTCTGTTTCCCTTCTTTTGATTCGAAGGGAAGAAAGGAAGTCATTAATCACCGGCATACATAGCGACATTAATAATCATGATAAAAACTGTATTACACAGGTATATGTGTACTGTCAATTTCTCATAATTATCTACCTTTCAGACAATATATATGAATAAAATGTTTAACTGCATTTAGTCAAATTTAATTCAATTATAACAATACCTGAAGATCCACTGCAGATTGTAACTCAATGGAAATGTATTCCCTAAACAATAAACATACAGAGAAACTATAGTCAACATTATTCCCTATTTACTCTTTGACTGTGCTGGCTAAATATCACAACTGTTCACTGCACACACACAGAGAAGGAGATAAGCCACACGATAGGAACTTTCTAGTTCACTGATAGGTTTTAATCCCGGAAAGTGTGTGAAGTTTGGGTATGGGTCTAGTGATCATCACCCCCAGTGAAAACAGCACAACCCCATCGTTACTGAAACTCTCTCTCTCTATGCTGTCAAAAATACACTCGTAGAGCAAAACAGTAGTGGACCCTATAAGTGTACATATATATACATCAGGAAACACAGAAAACAGAATACAAAATAAAGCGTACTTTAACTCGAATGGTATTATCTCCACTTAAACATAATTCATCTTCCCCATAAAGGTTCAACAGTTAAGACACACCTTTAATTGGATGAGAAAACAACTGTTCTACGGATGACTTCTTTCCTTCCTTCCCTCCTTCCTCAGTAATAAATATATCCATATTCATAATTTCTTAGAATTTTTGTTTTAGAATTTATCTGAGAAGGAATCAAAAGGGTGGAACTTCTTTGCTTGAAGTGGAATCACCCACTAATAAATCATAATTAACTATTTATTGACTTATTTTTATTGCCTCTATTCGACTTCTATTGTCTACTAATAATAACTCTAAGCATACTTTGTGTTCCTCCTTTGGTGCTATATAGACTGAAGAAACATTTGATCACCTAGCCTACTGGGTTGTTGTTTTTCTTCGTTATATATTATAATGTTTCACATGTATATAGTTCAACATAGTGGCAGCGGGTGGGTAGGGAGTGTTAACAGGGGTGGAGAAAGACGAATAACACATTGTCCTCTTCTATTCACCTATGTCCATTTATTCATCACTTATCACGATCAAAACAAAAATGAAAACAGACTGACTGTAAAAAGTGTCATTTTCAGACTAATATGAGATTCGATCTAACTTAATGCCTAATAATTCAGTTGATTTGTAAAGCGAATCATAAAATAATAAGAATAGAATAGAAGTATTGAAGACTATTATAATGTCTGCTTGTGTTTTCAAGTTTTTATTACTAGTTTTCAGAGGTCGTATCAGTGTTAGTTAGTTAGTTAGTAAGAATAGAAGCAAAGGACAGTCACTTTATTCTTATGGATACATTCCCTGTAGCATTATTATTATTATTATTGTTTCCTTTAATTCCTAGAGGAATATAGGCCTTCAGCCACGCGTCTCCATAGCGTTCGGTTCTCTGCTACAGTCTTCACCTGGCTCCAAGTCTGCCCACACGTTTTCATCTCCTCTTCACATCACCTCCTCCAAATCACCCACCCTCACACTGACGACCAACTCGCCGCCACTTCCCTTTCGGCCGGGTTCCACTCGAGCAATGGCTTGTCTAGTGATGTCAGTCACTTGATGGCTTGTTTCCTCAGAGTATGGCCAGCCAATCCATCTCCATTTCTTCCTGCCTATTTGTTTCACAATCGGTTCCTGGTTGGTTCGCTCATTGCCAGAGATCCCTCTCTGTTGCTGATCTTTTCTGGCCGGCCATCTGATCTTGATTGGTATTGATCGAAGACAGCTAGCTGTTAATGAAGGTCTGTAGTTTGTTTGAGATGCTCTTTATGACGCGCAGTGCAAGTCTCCGATCCGTATAGTAGCACTGACTGACTTCACATTGGAGTTGAAAATCCGGATCTTATTTTTGATGTTCAGTGTTGTTGACCTCCACACAGACTTGAGAGTAGTGAAAGCTTCTCTTGCTTTTCCGATTCTTGCTTTGATATCCTCGTCAGCATACGTTATGATAATTGGAGTGCCAAATGTGAAATTTGTGAGGGGAGGGGAATGCATTTCCACAATTGTACTCGTGTTTAAAAAAAAGTAGGAAAGCAAGTAGACCATTTTGTGTTGATTATCACTGGTATGATGCATACTTGATTACGAAGTGATATTAGTTACAGTACCATTGCAGATCCAATAATTTGGGAATCCTTATTAGTACGCACCCATGGGCATTCGAACCCAGCAGGACCTTCTGGTTAGAAGGCGAGCTCGTAGACCACCATTCAAGCGCTAGGACCCGATCTAATGACCTATGAATTCCAACTTCTTTCAGTTCACGATGCATTATTGAGAAGTTGGAGGTTGTGCTATATGTATATCGCGAATGAACTGACCTGCTGGCCATTGAATTGGGTCCCAATAGCTGAATGTGATATGAGCTCGCCTTGTAAATGGAAGGTCCTGGGTTCAAACATCGATAGGTGTGTGCTGATGAGGAGTCCCGAACTAGGGAGACGAAACGACTGTCCAGTACTTCCTGTTGGTTTTGAAGTGGCTCTCTAACTGATGTCAAACCAGTAAAATCCCTGCAAAGGAATACTCGATATTATGATACACACAGCTAAGTTTTAGGTTCACGTTAAGGTTAACAACTATTCAGCAAGCCAGTAGACTGAACAAAGTGTATTATAAGGGTTTCATCAAGAATCAACATCAGTTAGAGAAGTCATTGAAAACCAGGTCTGTTTCGTCCAAATTGAGACTCTTCATCGTCTCGTACCCACAAGCTCACCGAGTTTCGAGCCAGAGACCTTTCGGTTACCAGACCAAGCTCACTGATCACTCACGTATCTGATTTGGGTCGGAATCCAGTGACCCGAGAATTCTTACTTCGTCATTCCGTCATATATCGATACCCACAGCTAATGCATGGTGGACCCCTCTGAAGAGCCACAATCTAGGACTAAACAGCCGTTTGATGCTACCTCATTTTCAATGATCTCAAAGTGATATTTCATAATGAAATCTACACTAAAGTTAATGCGGGAGCGCTTGTGCGTCGGTGGCACAGTGGTTAGGACTCTCGTCGACCATGCACATGGTCCGGGGTTCGATCCCCTGCCGGCGCACACCCGATATCTATGGTCGGCCTGAATCTGGGCTACCGATATTCATGCTGAAAATTCCACACTTGTACTGAAAATACGGTGTGGAATCAAGCTGTAAATAAAAAAAAATAAAAATTTTTAACACTTATCTCCAGTTGATTGATGGCTAGTGAGTAGATAATCTGAAGCTGCAGTGAAAAGATGTTGTGACCACTGGGGTTCACAGTACCAAAATGCATTAGATGCTAATCGAAGACATTAGCTAAGCGTAACTCCATATCATGAACTGACAGTGCTGGAATTCACAGATCACTAAATTCCATCCAAAATGGTTGAATGGTTAGCAAGTTCAGTCGCGTAACCTGGAGGTCTTGGATTCTTTCCCTGATGCGTTCATTAGTGTGTACCGTTGAATATTCCCAGTCTTCGATGGGAAAACTCTATTAGACAGTGGATAAAGCTGAAGAAATCTGTGAAATGTTTGCTTTAAGAATATTTATACAAAATTTTTTGGAGACGTCCTGTGTAACAGAAACACCAAAAATACTTTGTTGTTTAATCCTTTAATTTTTTTTAGCAAAGTGAAGTCTAGACTCCTTGGCCTAAGAGCTCTACTACTAACCGACTACATCTCCGGTTTGAGCTTCATTCAATTCGCTGTGTTTCCTGCAGCCAGGTTGTAGTAGTAGTAGTAGTAGTAGTAGTAGTAGTAGTAGTAGTAGTAGTAGTAGTAGTAGTAGTAGTAGTAGTAGTAGTAGTAGTAGTAGTAGTAGTAGTAGTAGTAGTAGTAGTAGTAGTAGTAGTAGTAGTAGTAGTAGTAGTAGTAGTAGTAGTAGTAGTAGTAGTAGTAGTAGTAGTAGTAGTAGTAGTAGTAGTAGTAGTAGTAGTAGTAGTAGTAGTAGTAGTAGTAGTAGTAGTAGTAGTAGTAGTAGTAGTAGTAGTAGTAGTAGTAGTAGTAGTAGTAGTAGTAGTAGTAGTAGTAGTAGTAGTAGTAGTAGTAGTAGTAGTAGTAGTAGTAGTAGTAGTAGTAGTAGTAGTAGTAGTAGTAGTAGTAGTAGTAGTAGTAGTAGTAGTAGTAGTAGTAGTAGTAGTAGTAGTAGTAGTAGTAGTAGTAGTAGTAGTAGTAGTAGTAGTAGTAGTAGTAGTAGTAGTAGTAGTAGTAGTAGTAGTAGTAGTAGTAGTAGTAGTAGTAGTAGTAGTAGTAGTAGTAGTAGTAGTAGTAGTAGTAGTAGTAGTAGTAGTAGTAGTAGTAGTAGTAGTAGTAGTAGTAGTAGTAGTAGTAGTAGTAGTAGTAGTGTAACAACAGAAGGCAAGACATGGGAGCCAAGGTATATTTTTCACTAATCAAACCGCTGTTTGTATTTGTACAGTTTATATTCTTTAACCAATCACCGAGTGTGTGATTTTGGTTTACACCAAACGACATCAAATAGAACTGTTCAAATATACATAGTACTCTGTTGCTAATGCTGCAATGAACCGTGGGAATATGTAGGAATAATATTCCTTTGAAACACATTATCTGTATCACACCACCACAGTAGTAGCAGCAGTATCACCAGACGTCACACAATGAGTGCAGCTAATTACCATACCCATGGGGATGCAATAATTTGTTGAACAACACTTCAGAGTTGATGGTGAGAACTCCATGTTTTGAAGGGTGACCATATTTAGTATTTAGGCCATTTCAGAAGATTCACTCAAGAAGTGATTTATTATTATTATTATTGTACACCTTGAAGTTGTCCGAATTCTCTATCAGTGAAAGAATTGTAACTCCTGACAACGAGTGTTTTGGTTGGTTGTTAATTTACATTGATCATTTTTATTGACTTGGAATTTGAACTTTCTTGTCATGCGATTTCCTTGCGGAATTCAGGTACATCCAGCTGACGAGTCCCAAATAGAATGAAATGCGCGTTGTCCTGGATTCCACTGCTAGTCACCATCCACCAATTAACTTCTAATTGCATGGCCAGACATCATCAAAGCATCTGCACAAGAAGTCCACATGTCAACCTGAGACCGAGCACTTAGGTCCAATCAATCGATGGGAAAAACTAAAATTCAATTAAATACATTATTATAGGTCAAATTTACCAACTAGTTAGTATAAAGGAAATCAATCGCATGACAAGAAAGTTCAAATTCCAGGTCAATAAAAATGATCAATGTCAATTAACAACCAACCACAACACTCGTTGTCAGGAGATACAATTCTTTCACTGGTGGAGAATTCGGACAACTTCACTTCATACTAAGGTTTGCACTGAACATGTTGTCTAGAAGGTGGATAATGAAAGCTGTTCAGTAAAATCAGTCAGCTCACAAAACACAACCAAAACAAAAATTTAGTTTTAAAGTGCTTTGGTTACATCATCAAATACTTTGAGATGGAAGTTGAACTACAAGACCCAAGATCAATGAAGGACTCAGTACTCCAAATAAAATTGCCTGGAAGATTCTACTGCCACTGCGGTCAAATCAAAAAGAAGAAACAAAACTAGTAAAATCCATGCCTAAAATTCCGTCCGAAGCATGAAACAGCAAAAATTTGTTCTAATTCAGTTTCTGGTATATACCTGTCACATACACTCATGCTGAATTATAGTGTTTGTTTTGCTTCCAGTCAATGCAGTTTTGACGGGAAATTTGCAAGTAGTCATTTGCGGAACAGTAAGAGATCAGGGTGTAGAGCTTGTTAGCAAAATAGCAAATTCTTCTGTTCTGTATTTTCGAAGAATTTAAAAATGACCACACCAGCTTGGTATTGTTTATTTGTCAGAGTTCACATTATTATTGTTATTATTACTGCTCCCGCGGGTTCCAAATGGAACATAGTGCTTCAACAACACATGTCCAATCTGTTCTATTTTCTGGCATCCTATTCTTCTGGGCCCACGATTCCTCATAATCTCTCATCTCCTCTTCAAATGATCTCCCCATATCAGCCTAGAACGACTCACCCATCGTTTTTCATTCGGGTTCCATTAGAGCGACGGCCTGCATTGACTGCGATGTCATTCAGCGGCCTCCTCAACATATGCCAAATCCATCTGCATTTTCTCCAACATATTTGTTGAGTGATCGGCTCTTGGTTGGTTTGATGCCAAATATTTCTGGCTGGACATATGATCTTCAATATGGAACCAGAGAATGGGGCAGCTGTTGATAACGGTCTGAAGTAGCCCGTTCGAATTGGTTTTCGTAAAGCCTTGGCCAAGTTTCTGGTCCATATAGAAGAACTGACTTCATATTTTTGTTGAAAATCCGAATCTTATTCTTTATGCTTAGGGGTTCCGCTCGTGTTTGAAACGATGCCTCCTGTATAATTGAAGGAAGCAACATCCTTCAAATTTCTCCTGTTGATGGTGATTGGTACTGGTTGTTGTTGTCGTTGTTGTTGTTGAGGTTCGTCTGTTATCTTCATAACATCCGTCTTCTCTATGTTCCCCTGTACTCCCGTTTTTTGCTGCTTCTTCTGTCGGTTTGTTGGTTGGAGTTCATAACGATTAACGAAATCAGCGACGTTGAGAATGATTCATCCTGCTTAGTAAATTAGTTTATCTATAACTTTGAAATGAAAAGAAAAGTATTGCAGACGATCAATGCTTGGAAGAAATAGTATATCGGTGGTTGCACTGTTCTGCGTTTATATATTCTTCTAATTCCCCTGCGGTGGTGGCACAGCGGCTAGGACTCTCACCGACCATGCACACGGTCCGGAGTTCGATCCCCGACCGACGCACTCCTTTACCTCGCTAAGCCAGTATTAAAGTTGGTAAAGAAGGAAGGTTGGGCATGAGGCTATCAACCCCATCCTGTAAAATAAACACTGCCATAGAAACTTCAAGCCACTAGCTTGAAGCCCTATGTTCCACTGGGAACGTGAAGGAATAAAATAAAATACAGCTCTTGGATCCTTAGTCCCGTAGTTCGAATCCCTAGAAAACCTATACCATAATTTAACCTGTAGATACCATGTATTGAATAAATAAACAATATAGTATAGATATTTTAGTTGAATTTCGAGAACCATCATAAGTTGATTCCGACACTTTTCACTTCTCATATTTTAGTCTAAAATTGAATACCTTGTTGATATTAGTTTTTAGAGGCTGTTCACTACTTGAACCTGAATAGCCATCAATCAAGCAATCGAGGAAAAAAGGGAAAATCAGTCTAAATAATCATTAGAGTCAATGAACACTAATTAGAAGATGGAATATACTACTAACTTGTATAAGTAGCTGGAAGATCAATCCTCTTAAACAATAATCCTTAAATACTAATGGTTACTAGCAGGATTGAAGTGATCGAAATACTGAACGGCAGTTTCACCTTGTTCTGCTCTGATATCATCTGACTTCGTGCCTACAGTGACTCAGCTTACAGAGTCGAATAAGTTCACACCACTCGAATTTCGGTTAACTAAGCAGAATTAATTTGTGAATAGGCATCAAATGGCTCAAAAATGAATAACTGGGATAATTTATTGATGCATTAATTTGTTTTCACAGTGAGATTTTTATCTTAATTCCCTTGATAAAATGTCGTTTTCGTAATTGTTCGTTACACACTGACTGTTTATTCATATTGGGGTGTTCTTATAGTTATGACCGAATAACACCCACCTGGGAATTGAACTTTCACACACACACACACAATTCAATTAATTAATTTTGGATATTTTTACCAGTGGTAATTAACAATAAGTTTCTTCTGTCTATCTCTGAAAATCAACCCAGAAAACATCAAAACTTTCTTTTACAAATTAAGGCCATGATATAGCCTCAGGTGTCAATAAATAAACAGAAGGACAAACACCATACAATCCCATAGGGGAAAATTTCATACTGCCTTGTGTCATGAATTTATTTCTTTAAGCTTGTAGAAACATCTGTAACCGGAGAATGTAAGAGGCTCGTTAAAAGAACCTTATTTTATTAAGGAAAAACACATCACGAAACTGTTTGACAAGGTCAGTGGAGAGTAAGTCGTTCTGATTGGTTGCTGGCCGGCTCAAGGTTAAATATGGAGCCCAATGAGGCTGTTTCATGCCCAGATTTGAAGAATAGACATTTCTTTCTCTGCAACCATTGCAACAACTATACATCTCATCCAACAGTTGTACGACAATGCTGCATTCCAAGTAATCTACAGCGGGAAACTCACGGAATCCTTCGAAGTGAAGACGGGAGTATGACAGGGCTGCCTACTATCTCCAGTGATTAATTTCCTGAATGCGGTAGACTGGATAATCTGACAGATAGTTAGCGGGCAAAGAGGAAACAAGCATAAAATGGACACACAAAGTAAATTGGAGGATCTCGACTTTGCCAATGATTATATATTTCTGATTTCCCACAAACTGGAAGATATGCAAGTGAAAAGCAACAAGTTGGCGATAGAAGAAGCATCAAAGATAGGACTTCAGGTGAACATGGACAAAACAGAGGTGATGAAGATTCCTGGGCAACAGCAACAGCAGCAACAACAACAGACAACAATCAGCCGGCATAAATGGGAGGAGACTGAAAGAAGCAACCTCCTCTAACTACCTACCTACCTAATTGGATTAATCATCAAATAATGAACCATCTTTCAGCGTATGAAGCATATACCACTGTAGCCGAAAGCTTTGTAGTAACAAAAGGATTTGGGATTTTGTTTACTTTGTCATATTTTAAGTTTTCACATATAAATACCTTCAACTGTCTGTTCACTATCTCAGTGTTTCATCTCATTCGAAATGTACCAACACGACTGATAGTGGTCATTTCAAAAATCCTCAAAACCGTATTTATTTACTTATTTATTTATTTTGATCTGGTAGCTTGGAAGATACATTAACTCTTGATAAAAATCAAATTACTGTCAACCCAGCCACACACACACACCCGCCGGCCGGCCGGCCTCAGTTTCGAAACACTGGTAGATATTACTGACAACTGTGAATATTTATTACGCAATGCATGCTTAACAGTGTTGATAATTTCAGGACAAATCTTATCAAGAATGATTGATGATATTTCAATGGTTCTTTACTGATTAATTATGATATATATTATAATGAGTGAAACAGTCTACTGCTTACTTATGAATGAATGGTTATATTAACTGATAATTAACAGAATAAGTATATATATATATGTGAATTGTCAGAGTTAATGCACCAAACAAGATCAAATCTACTTGACTAATGGGAGATGTATGTTTCAGGTTTAAAACTTTGAAACTGTTTGCATTTTTGATGGTAATGAAATACACACAACAGAATATTTTTATTGTTTAAATGAAGCCATACCTAAAGATTTCACAGTTTTGATAAGTAAACATATAGATAGATCTAAGGGGAGGGATTTTAATTATGCTTAGGATTTTAAGAAAGAAATATTATCCTGTCGTGTTCCCTGAATACATTGACTGAGAATGAATGATAAATGTGATAGAAAGAGAGAGAGATAAAAATGTTATGCTTGTATTTTACTGATCCTCTCTAGAGTGTCCAGCTTAAACTGGCTGTCTCTGAATAATGCTTGTCTTGGGGTTACCACTATTAGGATCCATGATGTGAGACTTATTTTCGCTGGATCTTGCCAGTTGTAGGTCTTCATAAAAATAAGGAACAACAGTATTCAAGAAAAGAATTTCTAACAAGCATTTGTCAACAGTTAGCCCATCCTCTGGCTCCATATTGAAGATCATATGGCCAACCAGAAATAATTAGCAACAAGAAACTCTGGGAACGAAACGACATACGAAAATCTACTGATCAATAAATATTCTGAAGAAAATGGAGTTGGATCAGACACACTCTGAGGAGACCATCGGGTGACATTGCATGCCAAGTCATTTCTGGGGTGAAACCCAAATGAGAAACAGCGAGTTAGGTGTAGGTGCCAGGATGACATGGAGGAGATGAAAGTTTATAGGCAGTAGTAGGACAAGATGGAGTGGACACTAGAGAACCGGATAAAATGGAGACGTACTGTTGAAGCCCTATGTCCCACTCGAAACCCAAGGGGATAATGATCAAAATAGTACTAGTAGTACTCGTATTTATAATGAAAGACTAATAAATAATTGTAAAGTTACTATGTTCCCAACCAAATCAGTCGCACTTTGATCATATGTTTTTGTGTTCAATCCCCGGTGTTAGGCACTATGACAGGATGAGTAATATTGAGGTTAAGCATTGAGTTTTAGGTGAGGACGGTTAGTCATTTGATGAAGTTGTGACGGAATATTGACTGAGATGTTTAAAACGTTTATTATCCTTGCCTAAATATCACCTACCTCGACGGGCAATGTTAAGTGACACTGGATCAGGTTGGAAAAGAGCAAGTGGTGGTCAAACGCAGTCATGATGCCTGTCCATGAAATCTTGGTTCCCATTCCGGTCCCATTCCAGCAATGGACTGGGGAGAGATGTCACCCGATGGTCTCCTTATAATGTTTCTGGTCCATTTCCATTCTCCTCAGAATATCTGTTGTTGTTTCCTTCCCAGAGTTTCTTGATGCTAAATATTTCTGGTTGGCCATATGATCTTCGATATAGAACCACAGAATGGGATAACTGTTGATAAAAGTTTGCAGTGGCCGGTTAGAAATGCTTTCGGTTCCGCCCTGGCCGTGTTTGTGACCCATATAGAACACCTAAATGACATAATATTGGTGCAGAGAGAGCAGAAGATTTCCATACTGATTTTAGAGGGATGAATGGTTGTCTTTTTTCTCTGATTCTGGCTGGTTATGACATTCTAATAATAATAATAATAATAATAATAATAATAAATAATAGCTTTATTCCAAACAGCATTTGTGGTACAGGTGCGGAATTTTCAGCGTGCGTTACAATATTGCATCTAATGACCTCATAAATTTTTATAAGATTTTAAAAATAAAAAGCAACAACAACAAAAAAAAAATAAATAAAGAAGAACAGCATTGCATTCACATATTTAAACAATGCACCACAGGATATGAAATATAAAATTAGTGTGTTATAGAATATGTGAGCAACAATATAATAGTAACAAAGAAAGGAGAACAAAAGCTAATGGGAACTATTTGTTAGAGTGCCTCAGTAAGTTGATCGTGTCGTGCCTAACAGTTTTCTCATCACATAACAGCTGTGCCAGATAAGGTATTGTGGAGTTTTTGTACTTGGCAGTCCTGGCATATAGCTTCCTATAGTTGCTTCTAGTTCTACCAGATGAAATGCAAGGAGAGAGCTGCGTATAGAGAGGGTGTTCGGGGTCTGACAATATAGAATTCGCTAGTTTCTTACATGACATTATATGTCTATCCACAATAGTGTTAACCAGTTGGTTTAACGAAATCCCACTTCCCCTACTAACAGCTTTTAGTGCCCTACGCAGCAAAGCAAAATCTTTCTTACGTAGTCCAGGAAAGATTAATGGGGAGCAGTAAAGAGGGATGGTTAGAATACAAGAATTGACAAACTGAGAAAGCAAAGACTGCTTTATACCAGACTGCCTTAACTTCCTAACGTAGAACGTTAAGCGAAACATCTTTCTAGTAACTAGCAAGATATGAGAGGACGAGGAAAGATCGGAGGAAATACTCAGTCCAAGGTACTTGACATTAGATGTAGTTTCAATCTCTATGCCGTCAATGATAGTAGGACCATGTGAGCTAGCTAGTTATTGTAGGTCACGTTTTCGTCTGAAAGTGAAATTTGCTACCTGACATTTTCATCCGTTTCAACTGTTTTACTAGAGTTCTTTGTCTGCATAATATTCAGGACTTATGAGAAATTCAATGGTTTTTAAGCCTTTGTTTAGAATCACCAGACAATTCAAATCTTCTATCCAACTAGGTACTGAAGTTATGGCTCTTGGCTTAAAAGATGTATGTTGCTTTGAAATTTAGCAGTCAGTTATTCCTTACTTGCACCATTACTACGCAACGTTACGGATGCATATCTATGTATGCACGTCCAGCACAGCAAATTTCATCCACAGTGACAGTAGATGTGAGAAGTGATAAAATGTAGAACACTTAGATTTCCGGATCCCCTAACTGACTTCGCATGACTAAACAGTTTCAAAATAGATTCACATAGGCTTCCATACCTACTTATATCATATTACTCTTTATTCTGTTATCAGTGCATAACAAAAACTACTTAAGAAATCCAATGAATTTATCAACTTAACTTAAAACCACCACGCACTAGCGTCTAATTTCAAGATGTACGCCGATATCTGTTGCGTTATACCACACATTCTGTGATGTCATGATATGTCTACTTCTGATTCTGTTGTAGAAAATAGTTAAGCAAACTCAGACTTTAAAATTAGTAATGGTTTATTGCATTATCCTAGAATTCAATCTTCAAAGCTTTCCGTGACACAAATTGAGTAGTCCTAGACGATTAATTGGTTGCATTCTTATTTCTCTGACAGAATGTAGTATACTGTATATAAAGGCAAATCTTCCTCTGGCGTCCCTCAACGTGCTGTTATTTCTTTCATCTACTTTTCTCTTCCTTCTTACATGACTTGTCTATATCCTAAGAAATCAACTCTGTTAAATACACTGATGATCTGACTGTCTTGCTGCGAGTTTCATCCTGATCTGACTATTTCAAACTTACTGGACAATTTTTCACTGAACATAAGCTAATGGCCTAGGCTAAGCGGTTTTACCTTAAATCCCTTCAAATGTCACACAGTTAACTTCACCTTCAGGCATACACGTGATCTACAAAAAATTATCCGTTCCTATGATGCCAGTAGTACACACATCACTGAAACTAAAACTAAGTCAAGCATTAAACTCCTTGAAATAGGTCTTTCCTTTGATCTTCCTTGGTTATCTCACATCTAACCTTCTTCATTAGGAATTTGAGACAATTAATAATCTCTCAACTTCTACTGTTAGAGTTTCGTTAACTCCTGTATCTTACCTATTGTTCTTCATTGCTCCTGTTTATTTCTTCGTAGACTACTCAAAAAGGCATATTTCATACTGTGAAGAGTATTAAAGGTTATTAGTGGGGAAAGTAGTGTGCCACTAAGTCAACCAACTCGTTACTATTGTAGTCAACGCACACCTTAATTCATGTGAGAAATGGTCTAAATCCATATTGTCTGACTCTTAGCACCCTCTTTATTCACAAAACTCCCCGTATTTCATTTCATCACGCAGGACTAGACATAATTAGAAGAGATTATATGTTTGCATCAACAACAAAATTCGGATTTTCAATACAAACGTCAAGTCAGTCAGTTCTTCTATACGGATGGATCAGAAACTTGGCCAGTGTGTCACAAAGAATATTTCCAACAGCCTGTTGCAGATCTTTATCAACAGCTGTCTTCGTTCTATACTGAAGATCAGATGGCCGGAAAGAATCACCAACAAGAAACTATGGAAACAAACAAAACAAGAACCAATCGCTCAACAAATATACAGGAGAAAGAAGTGAAGATGGATTGGACACTCGCTGAGGAGGCCGCTGGGTGACATCGCGCGTCAGGCCAGTGCTCGAGTGGAACCCGAAAGGGAAGCGGCGAGTGGGACGTCCAACGGTGACATGGAGGATATCGTGTGAAGAGGAGTTGAAACAGTATGGACTAACATGGATGCAGATGAAAAGTACAGGAGAAGACAGAAGCAAGTGGAGACGTGTAGTTGAAGCCCTATGTTCCACTAGGAACCCAAGGGAACAATAATAAATAATAATAATGTTTGCACAAATAAATATAAAAACTCAGTGATACCCTACTTGGCCCGCTTGCGTTCTATGTCATAGAGTAAGTGTTAAGCGTGAAACTTACAACTTGCTGTATAATTAGCAAAATGAATAGTCCCTCGATCTCCTCCTATCTGTAATTTATAATGACACTATCTCAATTATTTTATCATTTCAATGATGAATATTATTATTAACATTTTACGTTTTTTGTACATTTTTGACTTTATTGTTACTGTTAGTGTCAAAAAGTTGTTATTATCGATTTCGGTTACCTGTTATTATTATTATTGTTCCCTTGAGTTCTGAGTGGAACATAGGGCTTCTACAACACACCTCCACTTTGTTCTATTTGTTATTATCCTCTTCAGCTGGGTCCACGATTCCCCATAATCTCTCATCTCCTCCTCACCACACGATCTGTTCTGTGTCACTCTCGAAGTGACGTCCATCTCGTCGAGCAATGGCCTGCATTGAGCGGGACGTCATTCGACGACCTCCTCAAGGTATGCTCGACCCACCCATCTCCATTTTCTCCTACATATTTGTTGAGCAATCGGCTCTTGGTTGGTTTGTTCCCACAGTTTCTTGTTACTTATTTTTTCTAGACATTTGATCTTCAGTATGAAGCGAAAGCAAATGTTGATAAAACTCTGCAACCTGTTGGAAATCCTTTTCGTGATCCACACGCAGTGCAAGTTTCTGACACGTATAGAAGGACCAACTTCACATTGGTGTTGAAAATCCAAATCTTGTTCTTTATGCTGAGGCGGAGTGCAGAAGATTTCCAAATTGGTTTCAGGTTGATGAAAGCGTATCTTGCCTTTCCGACTCTGACTTCGTCCGTTCCGCCTGTAGTTGAAACACTGCTTCCTAGATAAGTTCAAGAGGTAACCTCTTTCAAATTTCTCCCGTTAATGGTGATTGGCGCTAGTTGTTGTTGCTGTTGTTGGTAACCTCGCCTAGTTAACTAGCTTTCCGGTTTTCTAGCCGGTCCCAAGCTCGGGTAAAAAGGGAGGGTTGGGCGTAGGGCTAGCCACCCTACACTACTAAACATATCAAACTGCTAGAGAAACTCCAGCATACAAAAAATTCAAAGAAAGATCTTATTCTTCTCTGGAATCAGGGAGGCAAAATGACACAGCGGGCTGGTGAAAGCTTTGGTTACCTGTAACTAGTAATAATGTACATATTTTCTGTTTTTTTCTGCTTGTGAGTAAATTACATGCATTATTGCACCAAAATGGTGACAATTCTACACTGTATCATAATTGCTGTTTCAGAATAAAGCAAATGATTATTACTATTATTACACATAGTGCCAATGAGTCCTATACTAGTTGGACGAAAAAATAGGGTCAGTCCTCCCTGCCGGTTTTCAATCTTTTTCGAGCTGATATCAACCCACAATCAAACTTGGGATAGATCAAATCCCTGCAAGCCAACCCTTGAAAAGTATTATTATTATTTTCAATAGTTGGTTTGTAAGGATTAGTTTTCTTTTTACGAGTTGATCACGGATTGATAATAGTTAGAGAACCACTGAAAACCAGGGAGTACTACCAAACAGCTCCTTGGTTATCCATGATCAACTCGTAAAAACAAAACTAATCCTTACAAACGAACTATTGAAAATCAATCTGAAGCTCCCTAGTAACTATCTATAGGAATGAGTTTCCTGCAGTTTCAGTGGGAAGTCGTGACCAGTGAAGTCCAACCGGTCAAGTGTGAGAATATAGTCCCCACCGATGACATTGGTTGGTGTCTGTCGTGCTAAATCACGAATTCGTAGAAGTTAGAATTCATGGGCTGGCCATTGAGGAGTTGGGTCCCAGTGGCTGGATGGTATACGAGCCAGTTTGCCTTGTAATCGGAAGGTCCTGGATTCGAACCTTGGCTGTGGTTGCGTACTGCCGATGATTCCCAAACTAGGCAGATGAAACAGCTCTCCAGTACTCTCTGTGGCTGGTTTTCGATGGTTTTCTAACTGATATCAATCCGTGACCAACTCGTTACAGTTATTATTATTATTAATAATAATAAAATAACCAATGTTGCAAATGAATCATGCGAGAAGACATCAGATAATGATGACATACACTTCATCTTCGTATCTACTTATTTCTTCCTACATAATGCTTATAATGATATTCATTTTTTTGTATACGATGACGTAATCAGAATATGATTGTAAGTATTAATACGCTAGTTATCTAATTCAGTATTCCCCTTTACTTAATTATACTATACATACATTGTTGAATATTTATCAGTGTGCATGTATGCATGCAATATGTACGCTATCTGAATACTGCATAAATAAACAAATAGATTGTGTAAATGCAGCAAAAGAAAAGCAATGACTTAACAGGTAATATGCTTAGTAAAAGAGATTTGCATTCATTTGCAAAATAAATATCTTGTGAATAATACATTTTCACCTTATGATTATTACAACTATTCTTATTCTTCTTATTATTATTATTACTACCATTATTATTTGCCTATCAGTACTGGTCTCACCCTGTGTTGAGTGTTAGTCAACCTGAATGAATATTAATTCAGCATTGATTATTCAGTCGTGCAAACATTTTCTATTGCAACATTTCTTCCAATATCTGCATGTACAAAGACATTATTAAGCATAAAGCTATAGTAGTAGTAGTAAAAATGATAATAATAATTACGATTATTATTATTATTATCGTAGTATATCACCCCATCTGATATATCACTGTGCTTATCTTCAGTAATATTATGATTAGGCATGCAAATTTTAGTGCTTATTTGGAAGGTGCATGGTGGGTGGGTGGGGGGAAAGATATTTGGTCGATGGTGGCCAACAGTGGAATCCAGATAGTGAGTTTCGTCCTTACTTGGGACACGTCATCGGGTGTGTCCATATATCCTATAGAAAGTTAAACCTGCTAGATTCTAGTTCCAGTTAGTCATTGTTTTGAAACACTGAAGGGTTATGTTATCATTACTCAAAGACGCCAAATGGCAACCTTTAGACCTTATTGAAGCCTCTATACTAGAAGTCTACATGCTAGTAGAGAGCATGAGAATTTCAAGCCAGTGAAATCAATCAATCAATCAATCTTGGAACGAACAAATCAAGAAGGTATTGTTCGACATTTATGTCAAAGAAAGTGAACACTAGACATAAACTTGAGTGAAATCCAAGTTGGAAACGACGAGTTGGGATGACACTAAGTCAGTTATGATTAAAAGTGACTCGTTATGCTGTGGGCTCAAGAAACCAATCGCTGCGTCTTATTGAATAACTGACCAAGATTTCCTTGAGAGACATACAATCACAGACAGCACTTCAAAGATAGAAAAAAGACGATTTTTCGCGGTTAGGTCTATGATTCTGTTCAACACACCAAAAACTCATAATTACCTCAACATTACCATTGGGCAGTTATTCCACCTAGTCTAAGTACAAAACGAATATTTAGAATCAAGTAGAATATTAATAGTGCGTCGGTGGCATAATGGTTAGGACGCTCGCCGACCATGCACGTGGGCCGGGGTTCGATCCCCGGCCGGCGCACTCCTTTACCTCGCTAAGGCAGAAATAAAGCTCGTGAAGAGGAAAGGTTGGGCATGAGGCTAGCAACGCCATCCTGTTAAAATAAACACTGCTACAGAAACTTCAAGCCATTAGCTTGAAGCCCTATGTTCCACTGGGAACGTAAAGGAATAAAAAAAATAAAAAGAATATTAACAACACAGTGAGATTAAAAGCTCTGTCAGCAAGAATCACACACACCAACGTTTCCCACATAAAGTCCAAGATCAAAGTGACCCTCATTCACTCAATTAAAAACACATCCTACAACATTACCAATGTATACGCAACCACAAAGACAAGCACTAAAATCAGAGAGATTATTTAGAGACACAAACAAATAATTAGAATCAAGTCAGAACAGAGATATACAGCCAAGAAAAACGCCGGATAATGGATACAAAGTTAGTTGAAACGCTGAAATAAGTATTGATCGTTGAGGATTGCTTTTCCAAACAGTTTTTCTGTTATCGAGACAATAACTTTTCATCTTGCAGTCTGTTTAAATCACTGGACTGTTTCATTCCTTCCAATCATCAAAATGCTTACTTATTTGCTGCAATTCATATTGTTTTAACCGTCCAATTATAGTTTTATACATCGTAAGCTACTCTTAGGGACATTTTCAATATTTCTAATTGAAAAGTAAATATTTCTTCACTCAGTCCCTTTGCTTTCTAAAAACATTTCAAAGTTTTGCTAAGACATTTTCGAAGGAAATGCAGGACAACCTTCATGGAGTAGTGCAGAATACTTTGGTGAGAAGTCGTAACCAGTGAAGTTCAACCTGTCAAGTGTGAGAATATAGTTCCCACCAACGATATCGTTTGGTGCCTGTCGTGCTAAATCACGAATTCGTAGGAGTTAGAATATTTGGACTGTCCATTGAAGAGTTGGTTCCCAGTGGCTGAATGGTATACGAGCCAGCTCGCCTTGTAACCGGAAGGTCCTGGTTTCGAACCTTATCGATGGGTGCGCACTGCCGATGATTCCCAAACTAGGTGGATGAAACACCTTTCCAGTACTCCGGTGTTGGTTTTCAATGGTTCTATAGCTGTTATAAATTCGTGGTCAAATTCGTCAAAACAAATCTAATCCTTACAAACGAACTCTTGAAAATTTCATAAATAATAATAATTATTATTATTATATTTTAATTAACTCTCTTGTTCCATTATTCACTGAAGAAATTCATATATGTGTGTGTGTATAGCGATGCATGCATAAGAGGCAGTAAGTAGGTGTAAAGGCTTTTTCCTTGCACTCTAATTTATTCATGCATATTTTTGTAATATGTGGACCAGGTATATCTTTGTTGAATACTTCTATCTTGACTTTTAAATATGGATGAGAAAAAATGACAATTTTTATATTTCAACAACTCTACCAAATCTATTGATGCATGCAAATTAACACGATGTATAGTTAAGTTTATTTATTCAAGTTAACTTGAGTGAGTTAAACAAACTTTATGTGATATGATATCAATGTGTTCATTTATTTTGGATGGACATTGTTTGTGTATTTGTGCGTGTGTGTGAGCGTGTGTATGGGGTACACAGAAATTGAATATCTATTCTCTGTTGTTTTCGTTTCTTTAAGTAGAACTCATCCATCTCATATCATTAAAGAATATAATATATAAATACACCTTTGTGCATGATTAAATCGAGTCTTCCAGTGTGACTACCACTCAGTAGATAGGTTAACATATACGCGTGTATTTGTGGTGTGTGTATGTGTGTGCGTGTGTGTTGTAACAGAGACAACGCATAAAGAAACTCTAACCTCACACCAAAGTTGTGTAACACATGAAATAACAATGATTATCTTTGTCAAGCTACAGAAACTTCTGTTGGAAACTGACTAATGAATTAATTAATTAACAACAAAGGTATACAAGTTATATACATAAACATGTAGATATGTAGCACAGATTTCACTTTTAGAATGATTGATAAAGTGTGTTTCTCAAGTATTGGTTTTGTAAGGATTTTGTTTGATTGGTGGTTGGAGGTTTTCATCATGAGATGACATCAGTTAGATAACCACTGGAAAATCTGCGGGGAGTACTGGACAACTGTTTCGTCCTAGTTTTGGACTCTTCATCTGTCCAGTACTCCCCGCAGGTTTTCCAATGGTTATCTAACTGATGTCAGCTCATCATGATGAAATCCTCCAACTGATCAACCGAAATCCTTACAAAACCACTACTTTAAAATTAATCTGACGCTCACTGGCGACTGGCTGTATTCAGGCAGTTAACCTGGGGTTCTAGTCGGAAGCCGTAACCAGTAGGGTACAGCAGGTTGAAAGTGAGGTAGTAAATCATCGAAGAAGACATTGAGAAGTGGTTGCACTATGTCATGAATTGGCAGGGTTTTTAGAATTCATGGGATGGCCATTGGATCGGGTGGGTCCCAGTGGCTTAATGGTCTACGAGCTCGCTAGCCTTGTAACCAGAAAGTCCTGGGTTCGGACCCTGGCGGTGCATGCATACTGATGAAGAGTCCCGAACTAGGGCGACGAAACAGCTGGCTGCCCAGTACTCCGGCGCTGGTTTTCCAATGGTTGTCTAACCGATGTCAGCTGATGATGAAATTCTCTAACCAATTTGCGTTTTGTCTCATTGGGGACTTGTCAGCTAGACAACAACAAATAACCTGTATCTATTGCTCAAGAAATAGCTCCCACCGTTTAGAATCCTAGATGATTATGCTTCAGCGTTTTAAAACAATGAATGATTGGTTTGTCTTAGTGGGAACTCTACTACTTTATAGGGAATAATTGTTGTTTGGGAAATCCCTCCTCAACCACATAATTACAATATTTATACTTATCCCGATGTTTCAACTACCTCTGTGATTATTTTCGTCTTTTCTGCTAGACTGTATATTATTGTTGTTATGATATTTGCATATCATGTGTTGACTTGATACTTATTATTATTTGTTTGCGTGGAGGATTTTATCATGAGCTGACATCAGTTAGAGAACCATTGGAAAACCTGGGAGTACTGGACAGCTGTTTCGTCCTAGTTTGGGACTCTTCATCAGTACGTACCCACCGGGATTCGAAACCATGACCTTCTGGTTACAAGGTGAGCTCGTAAACCATTGACCATTGGATGGGGTCCCAGTGGCTCAATGGTCTACGAGCTCACCTTGTAACCAGAAGGTCAAGTCTGTGTGGAGGTCAACAGCACTCAGCATCAAAAATAAGATCCGGATTTTCAACTCCAATGTGAAGTCAGTCAGTGCTACTATACCGATCAGAGACTTGCACTGCGCGTCATAAAGAGCATCTCAAACAAACTACAGACCTTCATTAACAGCCAGTTGTCTTCGCTCACTACTCAAGATCAGATGGCCGGCCAGAAATGATCAGCAACAGGGATCTCTGGCAATGAGAGAACCAACACATCAGGAGCCGATTGTGAAACAAATAGGCAGGAAGAAATGGAGATAGATTGGCTGGCCATACTCTGAGGAAACCATCAAGTGAGTGACATCACTAGACAAGCCATGACTCGAGTGGAACCCAAAAGGGAAGCGGCGAGTTGGTCAGTGCAAGGGTGACTTTGAGGAGGTCATGTGAAGAGGAGATGAAAACGTGTGGACAGTCATGGAGCCAGATGAAGACTGTAGCAGAGAACCGAACGCAATGGAGACGCACTGCTGAAGCCCTATGTTCCTCTGGGATTTAAATGAAACAATAATAATAATACTCACGACGGAAATTACAGCTGTTTTATCTCCCGTAGGACTAAAAATTAGCGTCACAGATTCCACTGCTAGCCACTGTCGGTCAAAGGAATTCTTGTTTGCCATTGGACATCTTCAAAGCGTCATTGCCAGGAGCTGACAGCGTCAATAAAACACCGAGCATTTCCACCCATTTTGTTCCGTTCATGGAGATTACAGAATGACTTCAGGAAATAACGGCTGTACCCGTAACTCCATAATGGTTAAGATTTTATTTTGATAAATCACACAGTGTTACACAGTAATATTAATTGATGACGTTTCGAGCACAAATTATTGCACATAATCATATCAAGTTACTCACACAACTTCTTTCCTTCACTTATATACAAGTGTGGAATTGACTAGATATTTGAATAAAAATCAATACGAGATAATGTATATTCAGAAATAATAGTACGAGTGTTATTGATCAAATACACAATTAGATGGGAAATAAGACGAATGTTCTAATAGTTATAATAATAATAAGAAGAAGAAGAAGAAGGAAAGAAGTTGTGTGAGTATTGCCTTGATATGATTATGAGTGGCAATAGTTTGTGCTCGAAACGTCATCAGTTAATATAACTGTATAACACTGTGTGATTTTATCAAAATAAAATCTTAACCATTATGGCTGTACCCGTACTTCACATTTAGAGTTATATGCAAAACTACCCATTGACTTGTAGTAGGAAAGATGTCTTTCTAAGTACGTACATATATGCTTCTGTGGGCTATTCACCGACATTCCATATTAGTTTGTTTATTAGGTATATCACACAGTGAAACAGTATTATTTACTGGATGACACAGGTTCGAACAAAATTTATTGTTCATAATCATATCAATTGTGATCACACGACTTTGACACTTGAGTTTTATGGGTTTTTTTTGTTCTCTCCTATTTGTCGTAGGGGGAGTAGAATTTTCCAGATATCGGGGACAGGTGATGAATCATTCCTATTACATGTATTTGTAGTTGATTCGATAAACAAGGCTTCTGTTATCAATCTCTCCCTATACCCTGTGACATTAGATTTTAAAACTGTCATTCTATCCCATCCTATTGTATGGTTATGTGTGACTGCATGTAGTGCTATAGCTGAACTATTCTCTAGATTTCTTATCTTATTCGGGTCAACCAATCTAGATTTTGCAAAGTTTTTATGTTCAGCTAGTCTGACTGCCCCTGTTCTACTAGTTTGACCTATGTATTTGACCTGACAATCATTGCAGGGTATTAGATAAACTAAATTGTTTTGTTTTAAAGGCTCTATAGGATCCTTTAGCCGACAAAGCTTGTTTCTAATTGAGTTTGTGGGTTTGAATGCCGTTTTTATTCCTGCCTTGTTGAGAATTCTGCGTAAGGCTTCCGAGGTTCCTTCCTTGTATGGAATTACTACTGATGATTTAGATTCTTTATTGTTGGTGTCGTCATTATTATTATTATTATCACTATTATCATTATCATTATTATTGTTATTATCACTATCGCTATTATCATTATTTACTTTATTTTTACATTTCCTTACATATTTCCTGACTAATTTATCCGGGTAATTATTAAGTTTCAATTTTGTTCGAAACGTCATCCAGTAAATAATACTGTTTCACTGTGTGATATACCTAATAAACAAACTAATATGGAATTATTTACTACCACAGTGCCCAAGTTTTACACATATATTAATATTCACCGACATGTTAACTAGAAGTAGGCGAAGTGATGTGAAATTGAATTTCATTTTCTGTGAGGTTACTTTGATAATCATATTTCTCAGTTAGAATGGAAATCAAGTTCAAAGAGTTCCCTCTCATAATTAAGTGAATAAAATAGTACTCAGGTATAAATAAGTAAATATGAGAATAATGAGTTGTTTGTAGGCTGCAGGTCAGTTCACTATTTTACACATGTACCTCACTGTGAGACACACTTATTATTATTATGTGGAGGCTGGAGATACTACTCAATTGCTCCAGCTGAACTGGATCACTTCGATCTGACTAGTAAGCACCGTTAGCCGACGTGAGTGGTTTTATACTACTCACGTCAATTAGCAGTAGTGTATGTCATCATTCAACCTTGAATACCAGTTGGGAAATCTCGCAAATCACATATTGTGAACCAGCAGAGATTACTGGATAGCTGTTTTGTCAGCTTAGTTTGGGATTCACCGATAGTACCTACCCTTAAGGTTCGGACTTGGGACCCTCGAGTGACAAGTCAAGCTCGTAGACCATTCAGCCACTAGGACCCTACTCATTGCCGAGCCCATAAATTCTAGCTTCTACCAGTTCATGACTTTAGCATGACTATACTAACCGCCAATGTCATTGGCGAGGATTTATTCTCACTCCCAACTGTTTACAACTTCTCAGAAGAACCCCGCACTCCATTCAAATGCGTCTTATAGCCAGTTGTTACCAGCAGACATCAGATGGAGGTGTGGGGAGGGGTTAAATACTGCCAAAGTATCTCAAACCAGGAGGAAACAGCGCTGTCCAGCAAGTACTCTGTGCTTTGGGTTTCCACTTGTTTTTCTAACTGAAGTCAGTTCATGTCGAATCGTCTTAAACAGAGTTTGCCATTTTGCAAAAGATTCTAATCGAGGATATTGATTTCCCGTGCATTCTCTATGAGTCATAGATCAATTCTTTCTTTCTTTCTTTTAAAACTTGCCTTCTAACTTTTAATAAATTAAACTAATATTATTACTGTCATTACTATTATTATTAGTAGTAGATTAAGGTCAGCAAGCATGTGATGATTGCCTGTTTACTCGGAATGAGTTATGGCGAATAGTTTTGTCGATGTTGTTGGTTGGTTGTTGTTTTGAGATGACAGTATTCTTTAACACCTGCTTTGGTAAGGAAACAAGTTGACAATGTGAAAAGAGATTTCTTATATTTATTTATTTATTTGCTTATCTTAATTTTCAGGATGTTTCCAGTGAATCTAGGCGTTTGTGTACACGTGAATGGACATGAGAAATTACCAGATTAATTGACGAGATATATATATATTACCTTTCAATCGTTTATAAGATTTGATTTTTACTAAAGTTTGTTACTCATCCTTTTAAACAATTTCATAGATGGAAAAAAATCTGCACATGCTGTAACTGGTAACACGTGAATGCCATAAATACACACACATAGAAGAATAGACAATTTGATGAGTCAGTGAGGTAAGAAGGAGTAAGTATCAGTTCACTGGAGCATAGAGAAAAGTTTTGATTAATGTAATGAGTTAATCAAAATGAATCCGATGCTTCTTTTCATTCTGTCATCAATAACGCGTGTGTGTGTGTGTGTTTGTATGACCTTAGAAATAAATAGTTTTCAGGTCATAAAATGTGTTATTCAAACTCGATTTGGATAAACAAACAAAGTTTTTAGCTAATTAGCTTAATGAATCGATGTACTTTACTGGTCGGTTTTTTTTTTAGTGAACAGGGAAATACTATCAAAAGATGATGCCTAATTGAAATATGACCTTTGATGTTCACGAGTAAACGGGAGACTCTGTAGGGATTTGATTCGTTTTAAGTTTGGTCACAGAATGACATCAAGTTCCAGTTCGGCACTCTTCAGCATAACGCAACCATGAACCCGCCAACAGAGGAACTCACCCAGGACCTTCTGGTTATAAGACAAACTCGTAGATCATTCAGGCACTGGAACCCTATCCAAAGCCTCATGAATGCTGATTTCTAAAGTCTACCTCTACCTTAATCTGATGCTCGTTCATGATTGGCTGTAGGACGAAATTGTCCGGAGTTCTACGGGGAAAGTCTTGACCAGTGGGGTCCACCTAGCTGGTTATGAGAAGAAAACCTCGTCGATGACACTGGTCCGTGGTCATGCTAGAATCAGGAATAGATAGAAGTTGGGACTCATGGGTCACTTAATCGGATCCCAGTAACTAAATCGTCTACCAGCTTGTGTTGTGACCTAAAGGTCTTGGATTCGACTCCTGGTGGGTACGTAGTGATAAACAGTCCCAAACTACAGGGACAAAACAGCCACCCAGAACTCACTAGTTTCCCAATTGATGTCAGGTCATAATCAAACTTATGGAAATTTTATAGTGCTATTTGGGTGAGGTGTGATGGTATTTAGTCGAATAACTGAAGACTACAAAGAAATATTGCTTACCTTTTACGCTATTCGTGTATACTTGATCTGTTTTATTTCACATATCATACTGGAAGCAGTACCTAGGTCACTATCTTAGTGGTTTAGAGAAGGAAAATACAAAAATATACCAGCGCAGTTTCTTCATTCCTGCTAATAGCAAATATCTACAAGGTAGAGTATCCTAATAGTATAATTCTAACTTTCACAAGCGTGAGAATGCATCAGTCTGGTAATAACTTTGTGGTGGATTAGACTCAGCTACTCTGATTGTTGGAAACTTACCGGAAGAACCCAAACTAACTTCAAATTCGAGTAGGCACTGAAAATGTTGTTTACAAGGAAAGTATGAGCTTCAATCACTCATCTCTGAGCAACTTATCTTCTCCATTCGCTTAGAACTTAATCGCGTTCCTACGATCTCTTGCGATCAGTTCATTCAATTCATCTGTGAGGAATTCTTGTCTAGACAATTAGTGTAACGAAGAGATTGTTTGCAGAATACCCCCCCAACGATTGAATCACAATATTCTTCCTCATTTCCATGTATCACCCAACCTTGTAATTCATTATCCGTTTCCCTCCAACACTTGTCATCACTGTTCTTCTGACATTAACATATCACACATGGATTCAAGCCTTACCATTTGTCTTTCTCCGAAGTGGTGGGACACATCGGTAATATGTTGTTCCACGATGTGATTTTGTTTGAGTGAAGTCAGGGTCATTCTCATTGTGGACTTGTTGTGGGGAACGTTGGTGTGTGATTCTTGTGGACAGAGATTTTGATGCCAGATTGTTGTGAATATTCTACTTGATTCTCAGGTGTTTCTTACAGATGAATTTCTGTGAACCGAATTCTTCTATGCAGTACTTGTTTTGTACTTGGAAGTTCTCTTGGCTGCAAATTTGGCTAACGGTATTACTGAGGTAATTTTGAGTGTTTGATGTTATTATTGTTGAATGGAATCACGAATTGTCGTCTTTTTGCTGTCTTTAGAGCGTTTCGTGACTGTTTGTCTCTCAAGGAAGTTATGGTCTGCTATACAACAGGATGCAGATGTCTATCTCTTGAGTTCAGATAACAACAAATGGGTTTGCGTCGTAACATTATTTGCCTGATACATTTCTAACTATCTAAGAATACATGTACCTGCCATACGAATTTATGTTAAATATTTTTTTCGTTCGTTTAAGTTCCCAGTGGAACATAAGGCTACAAGGTAGAAGCTTGAATTTTCGGTAGTTGTGGTGTTCATTTTCACCGGATGGAGTTGCTAGCCTCATGCCCAACCTTCCCCCTTTACCAGTCTTGTTATAACTGACTTTGCGAGGTAAAGGAGTGTGTCGGTGGCCGGGTCTCGAACCCTGGACCAGACGCGTGGTTGTTGAGCACTCTACCGCTGTGCCGACGACGCACATATTAAAATTAACAGTATTAAAAATTGACAGGGGACAAAATGTTAATTTATAGGTCAAATCACATCACACAGACGAAATAGAATAATTGGAATATGAAGGCAGGCGTTAAAAAGTAACAAGTAATTTGTGAACACGTAGATCAGGTTTAAGCCTTTTTAAACAGCTCCAGCTGCAACGAACTAAGTATGAGTGATTCAGAAATATTTTATGTATAGATTTAAAGACAGCATTGAAGTTAACCTTTATGACCCAGCGGTATGATGTGCTAATTGCTTCGTTGAAATTCTATTCTTTAACACCTTTGTAGGTCAGATACTTTCAGTTCTCTGTAATGTTTTAAAATGCCATGTATATGAACACGTAGATACGACCTCAAGAATTTCTGAATTTCTCTAGTTTTCTTTTATATCAATTAAAGCTTTCCATCATTTCAGACGTGCGTCTGTGGCACAGCGGTAGAATGCTCACCAACCACGTGTCTGGTCCAGGGTTCAAGCCCCGGCCACCGACATACTCCTTTACCTCGCAAAGTTAGTTATAACAAGACTGGTAAAGGGGGAAGGTTGGGCATGAGGCTAGTAACTCCATACAGTGAAAATGAACACCACAGCTACCGAAACTTCAAGCCTCCAGTTTGAAGCCCTATGTCCCAATGGGAACGTAAAGTAATAAAAAACGAAATCATTTCATACGAATTTTAAGGTTGAAAACTGATCAGAAAATTCGACTGTACCAACAACCGCCTGTAAAACTAGAAATGATGGAAGTATGACATAAGACTAGAGAAGATGAACAAACCCATAGCTACTGAAACTTCAATGAACATAAAAAATAGCCGACTCTCCATTGGTATCGAGGGGGATAGATGACACCTGCTGGTGAAAGCCTTCGAGAAGTCAGTCGGCCAATGCATCTTCTTTTGATCAAAGCTAAATTAATAATAAAGACATAGTGTAACAACAGAAGACAAGGGCCAGGCAACAGATCGCTTATTAAGGAAATCAAAGCATATTTATATATTTTCATGTACATTACTATGGATATTTAAGTAAACAAACACAGTCTTTTGATTGGTTGTTTCTCACTTAAAGTTAATCTTTCGTCTCTTTGTAACTGTTTCTTGAATGTCAGATCATCTATATGTTAACTGTATCCGCCTACGCAAAGTCTGCTGTGGTCGGCTTTTGAATCAGTCTTTGTTCATATTTTCTCACGACTAATCTTGAGAACGTAAACATTGACGTCAATTACTGTCTACCAACTTGGCTAGTAGACAGCTCTGACCACAATAGAATGTTGTGAACTGATAAAATATCCTTCAGTATCTTATTACAAACTTACTTTCATTGTGAGGAATAATTTCTTATGCTGTATGAGAAAATATCATGCCTAGGTCTATTTTTATTCTGTTTTTTTCTATGAAGGCCTTTTACATATATACATCTCTTGCCAGTGCTATTAGAGAAACGTCTACGAATCTGATAGTATCTTACATGTCCTGCTATAAAGTTAAGATTAAGCTGGCATGAATTGAATTTCGTTAATAAGGTTTCCGCCTATGGTCAGCCTTCATAGACCATAGTGGCTTTATAGTTTCATAACAGTGAGTACTAATTATAATTAAAGATTGCATGGAGGATTTCATCATGAGCTGACATCAGTTAGAGAACCACTGGAAAACCTGGGAGTACTGGACAGCTGTTTCGTCCTAGTTTGGAACTCTTCAGCAGCCCTACCAAACCAATACTTGATAATTAAAGATTCCTAGAGTTTTCTCTGAAAAAGTTGTACACCAGATTGTATTGTCTAAGGCAACTACTGTTACTACAGTGCAGTTCACATGCAAGCGTACATGGGACAATAAACACATGTCATAGTAAATCATCCAATCTACAATATCCTAAATCTTTAACCTAGTTGTCATATTTTTACGCTTTCCTTATTAATTAATGAATGCTACACATTGGAAACTGATTTTGAGTATAACTGACGTACATGTTAGATTTATGTGTTTTTTCTCCCTCACTATGGCAACAAGTATTCAACAGATGTTTATTTCAGTTTCAGGTCAAATGTCACGTTAAAACGATTTTAAAAAAATTTCATTTAAAAAAAACACCATTCTCTTCACTACAAAAGAGATCGGTGCATGATAATTAGAAAATAAACTTTGACTTCCTACTGTATTTAGCGCTGAAGAAGTTGTCTAGATGGATAAGGAAAGATTCGCAATCATTACGGTTAAACTTAGATGACACAACAATGCAAAGTATGTTCAGTATTACTTATCTATTGATAATTGAATAATAAAGCGATATGGTGGTCGTTATCCAGTCTAGAAATAAACCAATCAACATTTAGTCCATATAAAATAATGCCCAATATTGTTATCGATCACGACTATGTATATATATATATATATATATATATGCATATATATATATATATCAGTTCTGTCTCCTGTCATCTTTTGTATGATACTAATTATGACAACTTCCTATGTTGTTATAAGAATAAAACTTGTGCACTGTGGTAGAGTGTAATTCCATTATGGGTAAATTTTGTTTTGATAAAGTCTCACAGTGTTATACAGTAATGTTTACTGATAACCACTTTTCGAGCACAATTTATTGCTCATAATCATATCAAGGTAATCACACGACTTCCTAAATTCATTTATATAGTTCCATTGTTTTTCAATTGATGTGATTAGTAGTAATATTTTCCATATTTCGGGTATGAGTGACGAATTATTTCTGTTGCATGAGTTGGGTGTAGATTCGATGAACAAGGATCCAGTAATCAACCTCTCTCTCCACCTAGCTAGATTACTTTTTAGAATTTTAACCCTCTCCCACCCTATTGTGTGGTTGTGTGTTAATGCACGCAGTGCAATTGCTGAGCTTTTTTCCAAATTACTTATCTTCGTGGGGTCAACCATTCTTACCTTAGCTGAATTCTTATGTTCCTGACCTACTAGTTTGACCTCTGTAGTTGACCTCACAGTCATTGTAGGGTATTTTGTAAATTATATTATTTTGTCTAATTGGGTCCACCGGGTCCTTTAACCTACAGAGTTTATCCCTGAGTGAGTTTGTAGGTTTAAATGCCTGCTTTATTTAGAATCCTACGTAGGATCTCAGATGTCCCCTCCTTATATGGTATAACAGTAGATGACTTATATTCTCTCTTATTTATGTTATTATTACTAGTTTCACAATTCTTTTTATTTTGCTTTTGGCCTTTTTCAATTTTCCGAATGAATTTTAAAGGATAGTTATTTAACACCAACGCCTCTTCTATCTGTTTTATTTCATCATTTAGGTCTTTTCTTGTGCTACTTAGTGCCATTGCTCGGTTTGTTAAACACTTAACTAAGCCTGCCTTAACAGTTAAAGGATGAGATGAATTAAAGTCTAAATATCCACTACTAGAATGCATCACTCATACCCGAAATATGGAAAATACTACTACCAATCAACTCAAGTGAAAATCAAGTGAAAAACAACGGAACTATATAAATGAATTTAGGATGTCGTGTGATTACCTTCATATGTCGTCTTCCTTTCAGAACAGAATAAATGCTGATCATTGTTCATCTGGAATACCACCTAACCTTCATTTCATTTTTGTTAAGACTCATCATCGTGGCAACCTGAAACGGTGGTTTCAGTAATGGAAAATTCTCTTTGCGATGATTTCGTTTTGATTAGTTATCCACTTATATTCATATATGGATTACAACAAATAATAATACGTCCGTTAGTTGTGTGTGTGTGTGTGTTTGTGACAGCGAGTGGAAACACTAAAGCGCGGTGAAATTGCTTCAGACTATTATGAATCACAAAATCATTCTCTCAGTAATACAGGAAAATGTATCACATCAAAAAATTCTATTGACTGGTGGTTGCGCGAATTGGCAGAAGTTGAAACTCAAACTGAGTGTTGGGTTGTCAAGTGGCTGCATTCTTATTTCTCAGGAAGAAAGTAGTACACTGTATGTCAGGGGAAGTCGTCTACTTCATTGCTTACTGAAGCTGGTGTCCCTCAAGGCACTGTCCTTTCTCCTTTTCTGTTTTCTTTCTTCTTGCACGACTTGCATCACTCTGATGAAATGAACCTCGTTAAGTATGCCGACGATCTAACTATCTCACTGCCTGTTAACTCTCAGCTTGACTCCACTAAGATGAACAACTTTCTTTTCGGAGTCAGAAAATGGTCTTCATCTAATGGTTTTAAACTAAATCCTTCCAAATGCCAGACTGTTAATTTCAATTTCCGATGTAATAGAAAGTTAAGTGAAGCTGTTAATCCCTATGTCAATTGCAAAATTGATGATAGTGACATAGAAATCAAGTCTCCTGCTGAGTATCTTGGATTAGTTCTTTCTTCTAACCTATCCTGGTCTTCTCGTGTCTTAGCGACTACCAAAAGAATATTTCGTCTGACTTTTTACATGCATCTTACCTATTCTTCTTTACCGTTCACACTGATTCCTTCCTAGACTGCTTAGAAAAGACTGTCATACTTCATAGAACTCTGAAGACTGTCGATCAGTAGGGCGAGTGGTGGCATCCCATTCGGCCATATCGTTCACATCGTCATTCACGATAGTCACTTTATCTCATGCAACAAATTTACTAAAGGGATTGTGTCAGACTGTGAGAATCCACTTTACCCGCAGTTCCAACCTTGTGTTTCCTCAGGTTAAACAAGAAGTCTTTTCAAAAGACTTTATGCACGTATGTGTAAGGATAAAAATTCCACTACACCATATTTTGCCATGTATTTTATGTGATGGAAATAGTGTCAGACATGAACTAACTAACATTCTTTGCACTAGTAAATCAACCATTTTCTCCATCCTTATTCCACCAAGCTTTATTGCTTCTGTTCTTCTTACATTTATAATCCTCGCAATTTCTTTTTGTTTTTATTTGTTTATTTTCTCATGAGTGTTAACATCATTTAAGCTGTGTGATAACTGTTATTTTCTGTCTTACTCCTCACCATACTATATCAACAGAACATTTGTTTTAATACGATGTAACATGCCAAAATTTCCGAACTGAATCGACAATACTATTTGAAACAAACCTACAGTTATTATTATTATTATTATTATTATATTCCTTATTCTCATTTCTTACTTCGAATATTTTTGACTTTATACCGTAAGTGTGAACAAATTCCTCTGGTTAATTTTGCTTAAATTTTTAATTTTATTTATATTTTGAGTACGACAAGTTGGAAGCCATCACATGAATCAATAATTCATACTGATCACGTCTTTTGCGTCGGTAGTATAGCGGTTAGGACGCTCGCCGACCATGAACATGGTTCGGGGCTCGATCCCCGGCTGACGCACTCCTCTACCTCGCTAAGCTAGAAATAATGCTGGTGAAGAGGAAAGGTTGGGCATGAGGCTAGCAACCCCATTCTGTACAATAAACACTGCTACAGAAACTTCAAGCCACTAGCTTGAAGCCCTATGTTCCACTGGGGAACGTGAAGGAAAAAATTAATCAAAATCAGTCACATCCAGGTGATTTAAACACTCAGTGCTCGCTTCATTTGTTTGGGGCCGATGTCGTCAGTGGTGTACTACATTTGATTCCAATGACAGCAAGTTATGAACGCCAGTCCAAACCACCCTATATTCTGGTCACCTACTCAGACGAATTAATACTACATAGAGGAGTCAAACTTTTAACTTGAAAGTCATACAGTTCAAGTTGAAGATTCATCACAATTTCTTTCGGAAACTCAGCTCTCTTGGGGTTGCATCATCAGACCGGATACACGTTAGAAAAGCACTGCTACAAAAGAGTGAAACAGCCATTCAGTGTTCAGATCCCTTCGATCTTGGCTGGGAAGTGTTACTGTTTCATGTGAGTAGTCTCCAATCATTCATTTCAATCAGTAATTTATACCGTCATACTAGTTATGCTTACCTTCTTGAATACTATTTACGACACTGATAAGGTTGTAACAACAGAAGACAAGGATTAGGCAACAGATCGTTTATTAAGGAAAATCAACACATATTTATAGATTTTAATGTACATTATTGTAGATTATTGTTAGTAGAGAATACAGTCTTTTGATTGGTTGTTTCTCACAGAAAGTTATCCTTGCATCTGTTTGTGGCTGTGTCAGATCATCCATATGCTAACTACATCTGCCTACGCAAAGCCTTTGTTCTCATCATTTTCTCACCACGAATATTGGGGACATAAACATTGACGTCAATTACTGTCAACCAACTTTGGCTAGCAGCCAGCTCTCACCACAAGGTCACACATCGTTATCTTGATATTTCAGGTTTCAGAAGGAAACCGTATCACGCTATTGTACACTGTTCTTCTAGAAGAAATATTCAAGTTACCTGGAATCTTTTCTAATCATTTGATACCGGACATCTCGTAGAGATCTCTAAGTCCTTCGAAATATTAAATAGACAAAGGACAGCAAATTTACTACGATTTGCCGAAGCGATCGCAATCAAACGATTTAAACCAGACTTATGCATACAGAAAGAGAGTGTGATTAACCTCTCACTCCCTTGGTAACTGAATTTTGATTTTGATTAGTCATCTAATTCAGTGATCTCAACTCACTGAGCAAATCTCAATCTTATAAACTGTAAATGCTTTTGTTTTTTGGAGTTGCCATGTGAACCTACAAGCTAACACTGTTTCTGTTAATCATTTTTTTCTGTCTTATCCCTCCCCCCTCTTTTCAACTCTGAAAGTGTATAAATTGATGATGATAACTTAAACTAAAAATTGTAATGCTTTCATTCTTTTTTGGATGCGTCAATTTTATCTCTTCTCTACTACTACTCAAACATTAAAGTATGTTATTATCATTAATATAACCATTGTAATTTCAGGTAGTCTGCAGCTGATGAGAACCTGTGAAATAGAATGATATCATTTTACACTGCGAAAATTTCGTCTTCCTTTCTTGATCGAAATTTATCAAGGGAACCAGTTGTATGAAAAACTATATTTTCTTATAAAGTAGTATGTATATATTTGGATACATTTTAACAAAACTATGTACAGGTTTGTGTGTGTGAATAATATAGATGGTTGAATTTAAGATCTTCTGATACATCCTACTGACAAACTGTATAAATTAAGTAGTATAAATTATTAAACATTTTCAAAAAGTCTGGGAAATATATATATGTATATATATACACAAATTTTTTAAATTTTTTACAAAATAATCTTGAAGTTTCTCAATACTCCCTTGTATGCATATTTCATTCATAGATATGCGCATTTATAAGATTGTGAAACCATAGAACATTGTCAAATTATAATATTATGATGTAAGCCGTCGGATAGATTCTTCAAAAATTAAAATATAAATATCATCATAATATTGTTAATACTTGTAGAGAAGTCAGTTAAAGTGGTCAATAATCTGATCATCTCTTCCTAATGAACAGTTAAGTGGCATTTTCTAACAACAATGACTTGTCGGCAAAAGGAGCTTTGCTCATCTTGATACCAGGCTGACATGACACAGTCGAAAAGATAACTTGGGTCAGTATCCATTTGTAATAATATCGCCTAAAAAGTAGAAAAAAGAAGAAAGAGCTATTTATTTGCCCAAATAAAATTATTTTTATTATTGTTCCATTGGGTTCCTAGTGGAACATAGGGCTTCAACTACACGTCTCCACTTGCTTCTGTCTTCTGCTGTACTTTTCACTTGCACCCATGTTAGTCCATACTGTTTCAACTCTTCTTCACACGATCTCCTCCATGTCACCCTTGAATGTCCCACTACTCACCACTTCCCTTTCGGGTTCCACTCGAGCGTTGGCCTGACGGGTGATGTCACCCAGCGGCCTCCTCAGCGAGTGTCCAATCCATCTCCACTTTCTCCTGCATATTTGTTGAGTGATTGGTTCTTGTTTTGTTTGTTCTCATAGTTTCTTGTTGGTTCTTGTTCTTTCCGGCCATCTGATCTTCAGTATAGAGCCAGCGAAGACAGCTGTTGATAAAGGTCTGCAACAGGCTGTTGGAAATATTCTTGGTGACCCGTCAAGTTTCTGATCCGTGTAGAAGTACTGACTGACTTGACGTTTGTTTTGAAAATCCGAATCATTTTGTTGTTGATGCAGGCCGAGTTGAGTGACGAAGATTTCCAGATCGGTTTCAGGTTGATGAATGTGTTTCTCGCCTTCCTGATTCTCGATTTGACACCCTCGTCCGTTCCTGTCTCCTGTAGTTGAGACAATGCTCCCTACCTGGATAAGTGAATGAAGTAACCTCTTTCAAATCCCTCCCGTTGATGGTGATTGGCGGTGGATGTTGCAGGTGCTGTTGTTGTTGTTGGGTGGTTATTTTCATAACCTGTGTCTTGTCTATGTTCACCTGGAGTCCTGTCTTTGCTGCTTCATCGACCAGTTTGTCGGTTTTCGCCAATTACCCCAATCTTATTCCCTGATGACCGATTAAGTTCGACAGAAATTTTCACGCCCTATTAACATGTCGTCGTCTTCTAGTACAGGTGTTTCAGTGATGTCTTGAATTGGAGATGATGTTGCTTTGTTGACTGTGAATAGCAGTGGGATTCGCAACACATACAGACACACACACTTCATTGTATTCGGGAGTTGTCAGCTGGATGTACATATATCCTCACTGAGTAATAGGACCATTCCTAGAGAAACTCAAAACTAACAGGCAGCTATTAAATGTCTGATTATTTTCGTATTTCCCGTTGATTGATTATATTGTTTCAATGTTTTGTCACTCACGGATTGATATCAGTTAGAGAAGTACTGAGATCCACCAAGAGTACTGGGTTGGTGTTTCATCCCCCTAGTTTATGAATTGTCGGTAGTATGCACCCATCAACGTTCGAAATTAGAACCTTCCGGTTATAAGGAAAGTTCGTGGGATATTCGGCCAATGAGACACGGGTCAGTGGCTCACCCGGTAGGTAGTGAGAACAAATACCCACTGATGACTTCGACTCGTCTTAGTCGCATTAAAATCACGAATAGGTAGAAATTATAATCCATGGGATGACCATTCAATAGAGTTTTAGTGGATGAATAGTCTACGAGCTTGACTGGGGAAAGGTTACTTGAACTGTTGCACCTGTATGCCGAATTCTGCACTGAAACTCAGTCAGTCAGTCATATCGATCCACTACCTGCCAAAAAGTGCTACGTAAGCACCAGTCAATGAAATCTACAACAGTTAGTCTAAGCCACGTAGGAAGGTGTAGACTTCCTGACTGGTTGGGGTCCTCGGGACGGTAAAAACCAATGAAGGCTGGAAACAATTGTTGACATGGCTCAAAATCGTTCTCAATGACTGGTGCAGATGCATCCACTCCTTGTGACTTATGATTTCCAATTAAACTGTTTTGTTCTTCGTTATTACTATTCCTTTGTCTCACACCTCTGTTTACTGTCTATATTATGCATTTCTCCTACTTTCTTCTCTTGCTTTGTGTGCTACATGGAGTGTGGCGACTTGAACTGCCGCACATATCGGTGCAAAGTTCTATGTCAAAAACAGACAGACGTAAGCTCGTTAGCTTACACTTAAAGATTGTCACTAACTGTGGGGCCTTATTACAAAGTGTCAGTTAGTAGTTGGTAAAAGTCAGTCAGACAACATAAACCAACGACTGGATTCTATTTTTGATTCCTTTAAGGTTCAGTTGGAGTAATTCAAATGCATTCACATATCACAATTCTTTATTTGTCCTATAGAGTTTGTTAGCTTTCGGCTTTTATATTTCCCTATATATACCATCCTTTATTTAACATGTGATGGTTTGAAAAACAATGGCAGGTTCTGTTTTAGGAATGTCTATTTAGATTATACGACCTGTGAAGATTTTGTATTAATTTTACTCGTTAGCTTTTCACCCCCCCCCCATAATCTGAATATCAATCGCCACTCCCTCACATCTACTGGGTAGATTTCCCCTGAAGCTGGAGAACGAGATCGTGACCATTAGAGTGCAACATGTCAAAGCAAAGTTAATGCCTATTAAAGACATGAATAAAGCAAAAGTTATATCACAAGTTCCCAAGGTTAGAATTAGGGGTCCATTGAATTTCAACCCAGCTTGATTTGGGAACCTAAGAGTCCCAGGTTCGATCTCTGATGGATGAGATCGTAGACAGACACTAATGAAGAGTCCTAGAATGGGACGAAGCAACCGTCCAGTGTTGCCTGCTTGTGTTTGAATGATCTCTCTAACTGACATTTGTTTGTGATGAACGTATAACAACTGCAATATCTATTTGTAACTATTTTGTAAAGTGAACCTACTTAGTGAAACACACAATGATCTATGTTTCTATACTATAAAGAGAATAACATAGAGAAAACAAAAATCGCATTTCACGTAACCCACCGTAACTTACCCAGTGCAGAGGAGAATTTATCCAAAAAGGCTATCTATATCACAAGTAGCTTATTGAATGCCGACATACACTTATGGATTATTACACGGTATACGGGATTTCACTGTCTTATATACAGGAAATATATCTGTATGTATAGTAAAAGAGCAAATAATAAAAAAGACGATCAATATTACTATAAAATAAAAAAAAAAATACGTTGGTTGCCGGTTTGATCACTAGTTGATACTGGTTAAAGAATCACTGGAAAACCAGCCAGTGAATACTGGACAGCTGTTTCGTCAGCCTAGTTTAGGGCTCATCTTCAATCCCTATCGACCAGTGTTCTAGCTCAGGACATTCCAGTTTGAAATCAACCTCGTAGACTATTCAGCCACTGGGACCCAAGACTGATAAGTTACCAGAAGGTCTTGGATTTGAACCCCAGAAGTGAGTGAGTACTGCTGAAGAGTCCATTACTAGTTCGAACCCCCAAAGCGACACCATTACTCAATGAGATATAATATTGGCTGATTAATTTCAAACAGGATGAGATGCGCATCCTAGATTCCTTTTTCGTGGACACCATAAATCGAAAGAAGTGTAACAATAGAAGACAAGGGTCAGGCAACAGATCGTTTATTAAAGAAAATCAACACATATTTACAGATTTTAATGTACATTATTGTAGATTATTGTTAGTAGAAAATACAGTCTTTTAATCGGTTGTTTCTCACAGAAAGTTAACCTTGCATCTCTTTGTGGCTGTGTCAGATCATCTATATGCTAACTGTATCCGCCTACGCAAAGCCTTTGTTCTCATCATTTTCTCACGACCAATATTGGGGACATAAACATTGACGTCAATTACTGTCTACCAACTATGGCTAGCAGCCAGCTCTCACCACAGAAGTACTCAATATAAACCTACTGGATAACAAACACTCTACATCACTCATCCGTAACACTCGGAAGAACTCAAAAAGTGAACTTAATTCATTATCTAATAACCATGAATCTATGCATTCACTGAAAGTGGAAATGTTAAATACTTTTAATTTTGATAACAAGAGACCATTCATTTTAATTATTTCTGATATATTTACTGTAATTATTCCTAATAAGCTTGACGAATTTTTTTCGTAGAATTACTGTACTTCAGAGTCGGTAAACTGACAATGTTATCCAAACGAACATAAAAAAAAGAGTCGAACTGAAGACTGACCTGTAATTTTTAATTGCTTCAAATAGCATGTTCTTGAAATGGAAGGAATACTGAAACATTTCTCATCTGGTTTCAAGGAAGTTACCGCTTTCATAGACAATACTTTGTAATTGTGAATAGAAGTATCAATGGAGTAGCTAGAAGTAACACTAAATCGACTGATTTTTGTATTCGTGACATGTTGACGGTGATTTGTTTGGACACATTTACCTTCACTTTGACTTCTCACAAGGGTAGCACTCAAATCTTCCACTGAAATGGACAAACTAGGATTGTCCAGTTGGCTTCGAATTCGGCGGCCGTGAAGTTGTGATAATGACAATGCTGATGATGATGGTGATGAAGGCAGAGAAATACAGTCTCCTGGAACTGTTGCATGTGACACCTTCTTATCCACTTCTCTGAACACTAAAGAATCTTCTGACGTGGATAAATCCACAGAATCCCATCTGTTGGTTTGATAAACTCGTCTTGATCTCATCCTCGTAGATTTATGTGGTGTATTCGGTGGGACTGATTGTCCATTAGCGCATTCTGATTGTAAGTGTAAATAAGTGTCTGAATGATATACAGTGTTCAAGTAGAATGGAGGGATGTAAACTTTTCTGCAGTCTAACTGTTCCCAGTTCCATGTTTGTTTGTATGGAAGCTTTTGATGATTATCATGACATGTGCATTTGCATGTTGGTGCATTATTCTCACGCTGATTTTCTTGATCACTTTCATAAATGCCTGCATCATTCTCATCAACTGATTTCATAAGATTCAAATCGAAATTGTAACGTTGACGAAAGTCTTCTACGCTTTGTTGACATATTTGTTTTAACTTTTGTTGAGCCCTTTTATTGTTATTGACAGAATTATACAGAGGGTCAACGTTATCATTTTGATAATCATTGCTTAAATTATTTTCCAATGAGCTAAATAAACACCGTACAGGAGGTATCAATAAATTTGCTTGCTTTTCCATTTTGGGATTTAACTGTCTGAGAGAATGATGATAAGTTTGTCCTCATGTCTTTTTCACACTATAGAAAGAAATCAATACCTGAAGTCAAAAATTCTGTTGACGATTTATGATTGGCTAATAATATTTTGTAGGCATGAAATATCCAAAGTCCCATGACCAATCAAAATTACAATAAGCGGCCAATGGGATAGAATTTACGAAAAAAAAATCTAGCGCATATCCATCCAATGAAAAAACTGATTTCGTGGATTTCTGTAAAGTATCAAAGAGCAGGGAAAATATCAGACAAATATCCGTTTTTAAGTTTTCCTATATTCTATTGATAAGAGAAGGGATGGAAGAGAGAGGGAAGAAGATGTGACAGTTTATTTAGTTCCAGATTAGATTAAGAACTAAGAGTTGAATTAGGAATCAATATGATCTTTCCCATGTCAAAACTTGAAGAATTTTTAAATAATAATAATAATATTTCATATGAATTGTGATCGAGATTTGGTCGAATAGTTCTAAAATAATTGTAGGGCAAGTGAGAAACAGACATATGTGAAAACTATACTTGTAAAATCTCAGCGAAACTAATATCAGTGATATCAATGTTTTGTTCGACAAACTGATCCGAACTTCTCTAAGGAAATTTGTTTAAATTTGTCACAGAGGTTGCGTATTTCAATAATCTATATTAATAATAATATAGATTATAGGCATTTGTGGGAATTGGGATCATTTTCAATATAGTTTTCACCACTCAAGACCACTCAAGGATCAAAGGCACTGTTTGAGCGTATCACGAATAGACAAAGTCGAAATTCACAGGTCACCAAATTCCGGCTCACGTGGCTAAACAAAATACAAGCTTAGCACATAATGGTCACCAAGTGATGCTGCACATAAAATGTTATATTTTATGAAACAGTTGAGGTACTGCCCAGACTTCCAAACTGAAGCAAGTGGTTGCTGCAAGAGGCTACCACCTACAGGGTCTTTCCGTTGTTGAATTCCGATCCAGAAGGTAGTCAAGCAAATCTTTCACTTCTATGAGGAATTGCCATGATGCCACGTTCAAGTGGTGAATAGGAAGAATGTGGCATAGGACATGGAGAGAGCATTTTGAGAGGAAGATCAAAATCTACTCACACTCAGTCGAACCAGGTCGTTCATAGGGGCAGATGGATTGACGGAATACTATTTAATAGCCAAAAATCCGAGTCGCTAGCTTCTCGGATTATTAGCACTGAGTTCTGCTAGCTGAGGTGTGAAACCGAGGTCAGCATCTCACTACAGTCATTTAGTTACCAGAAGATTAGTCGGTCGTCACCCGTGAAGATTGAAACAGAATGATGACCTGGTTAACAGTTAGGTTATGTAGCACACTTTACCAGAGCCTTAGATCAGTAATGAAAGGTCTGTTGATTTTAATCTTGTCGCCCATATGCATATTCACTTCGGCCTTAATCATCATAACCCAATGCTCTTAAATTTCCAAAATTCTAGAATTTCTACTTGGAATACTGCGAAGCAAGTAATGACCAACAAAAAGTATTTTGGTCTGTGTATCGGAGAGATTGTTTGGAGAATACCTCCCCAACGATTGAATCACAATATTCTTCCTCATTTCCATGTTTCACTCAACTTTGGAATTCATTATCCGTTTCTCTCCAACACTTGTCATCACTGTTCTTCTGACATTTACATATCATACATTGATTCAAGCCTTATCATTTGTCTTTCTCCTTGTTTAATCTATAATTTGAATGCTTCTCTTTCTGGTGGTGGTGGTGTGACACATTGATAATGTCCAGTACTCCTAGGATTTCCAATGGTTCTCTAACTAATGTCAGCTCATGATGAAAATCCTGTAACCAATCAAATCCCTACAAACCAACACTTGAATATCAATGAGATGCTCACTAGCGACTTGCCCTATTCAGGTAGCTAGTTACCTGGGGTTCTAGTGAGAAGCCGTGACCAGTAGGGTGAAGCAGGTCAGGTGTGAGGACAAATACTCGCCACGGAAGACATTGGCTAGGGGTCGCGCTATGTCGTGAATTGGCAGAAGTTAGAATTCATGGGCTGGCTACTGGATCGGGTCCCAGTAGCTTAATGGTATACGAGCTCGCCTTGTATCCAGAAGGTCCTGGGTTCGAATCCCGGTGGGTGCGTACTGATGAAGAGTCTCAAACTAGGACGAAACAGCTGTCCAGTACTCCCAGGTTTTCCAATGGTTCTCTAACTAATGTCAGCTCATGATAAAAATCCTGTAACATTGATAATGTGTCGTTTTACGATGTGATTTTGTTTGAGTGAAGTCAGGATCATTCTCATTGTGGACTGTTTGATGGAAACGTTGGTGTGTGATTCTTGTGGACAGAGATTTTGATCCCAGATTGTTGTGAATATTCTACTTGATTATCAAGTGCTTCTTACAGATGAATTTCTGTGAACCGAATTCTTCAATGCAGTACTTGTTTTGTACTTGGAAGTTCTCTTGGCTGCAAAGTTGGCTAACGGTATTGTTGAGGTAATTTTGAGTTTTTAAATGGAATCACATAGACTGGAATCACGAATTGTCGTCTTTTTGCTGTCTTTACAGCGTTTTGTGACAGCTATACATCCATACAGTAGAACACAGAGACTGGTTCTCTGCGTTCAGACCACAACGTATAGGATTTTGTCACCACAGTTCTCAACACATCATCATAATAGCATGCTTGACAGTCTTCCAGTGAACCTGTTGTAAACATTGTGAATACAGCGACATTGGATGTAACTCCAGGAAGGCAGTGATTCCCATTTTTGCATTTTCATATCATACCTCTTGTTCGAATTTAGTGAATAGTGATGGTAATTAAGTTCAACCTTAGAGTGGTCACAGATGAGTTCAGACAAAAAAAGGTGGAAAAGGAATTTCATCGGTTTCAGGCTAAACAGGAAGCTGAATAGTGCGTTTATACACCTTGAAAATGATATCATTGAAAACAGTAACTCTTCGCTGAACATCTTTTCTATTATATGTGACTCAAAGGAGAATTTTTAAGTTAAATTCATAATATCTAGTTAGAAGCCAATTGTAATATTTATTTTTATTTTTTTTATTTTGATTTACAGCTTGATGCCACACCGTATTTTCAGTAGAAGTATGGAATTTTCAGCATGGATATCGGTAGCCCAAATTTCGCAGGCCGACCATAGATATCGGGTGTGCGTCGGCAGGGGATCGAAACCCGGACCATGTACATGGTCGGCGAGAGTCCTAACCACTGTGCCACCGACGCACAGAAGTAGATTTTAAAACCCAAGGACATAACTTTAGAACAGTTATCTCACGTTACCACTCACAATCAGACCTTCCCTCAAGTCTAGTAGGAACTTGTAAACATTTTAAAAACACACAAGAGTAGATAATACCATTAGAAGTTATATCTTAATCAATTAAAACAAACCTAACGAGATAAAATATATACAAAGGAGAGATGGTAGTTTTTGGTAGCCCAAGTTACAAGCAGGCTGCCATCAGAGTCACTGGAAGGTGAGAATCGTTAAACCCAATGGTATTCTTATGCGTTTAGTTTTCGTATCTCTGTATGTACTTAGCATCAATACGTCAGTTATAGGATAGAAATCTAGCTTTTTATGACGTCCTACTTTTCCCCATTTGAGTACAAGTGAAAATGTAACCCTTTATTTTTATTGTTCATTAACTGTTGTGCAAGACAATTCCCATTTCACTTAGATTTCACACAAATCAACATTGATCTTTTGTGGATCATAAATTCCAACAAGTCTATTGATTAATACTGGTAGAGATGAAACTGAAATCCCAACTTTTTATTCATATATGTCACGTACTTTAATCAAGATCAGTATTTAAGTGTAATCCCCATCCATTATTATTATTATTGTTCCCTTGGGTTCCTAGTGGAACATAGGGCTTCAACTGCACGTCTCCACTTACTTCTGTCTTCTGCTGTACTTTTCACCTGCATACATGTTAGTCCATACTGTTTCAGCTCCTCTTCACACGATCTCCTCCATGTCACCCTTGCACTGACGTCCCACTCACCGCTTCCCTTTCGGGTTCCACTCGAGCACTGGCCTGACGCGCGATGTCACCCAGCGGCCTCCTCAGCGAGTGTCCAATCCATCTCCACTTTCTCCTGCATATTTGTTGGGCGATTAGTTCTTGTTTTGTTTGTTCCCATAGTTTCTTGTTGGTTCTTGTTCTTTCCGGCCATCTGATCTTCAGTATAGAGCTAGCGAAGACAGCTGTTGATAAAGGTCTGCAACAGGCTGTTGGAAATATTCTTTGTGACGCAACCGCCAAGTTTCTGATCCGTATAGAAGAACTGACTGACTTGACGTTTGTATTGAAAATCCGAATCATTTTGTTGTTGATGCTGAGTTGAGTGACGAAGATTTCCAGATTGGTTTCAGGTTGATGAATGTGTTTCTCACCTTCCCGATTCTCCATTTGACATCCTCGTCCGTTCCTGTCTCCTGTAGTTGAGACAATGCTCCCTACCTGGATAAGTGAATGAAGTAACCTCTTTCAAATCCCTCCCGTTGATGGTGATTGGCGCTGGATGTTGCTGCTACTGTCGTTATTGTTGTTGGTTGGTTATTTTCATAACCTCCGTCTTGTCTATGTTCACCTGGAGTCCTGTCCCCATCCATACATCAGTGAAAATAAAACAAGCAGTTCAAAGGATAGTCACTTTTTGTCCAATTCATTTTCCGCATTAGCTGTACATTTGCATTTATACACCATTATCACTATGAAAGAGGGTAGTAACATAAGTGATGAGTTGTCAAAAACATAGTTGCAATTACTAGTCAATATATAAAAGGCGTTGAATAAGTAAGTGAGTGTATTACAGTTAGTTACGTAATAAGATGAATAATATAGTGAATGAGTTGTCATCAGGATTATTACATAGAAACAAAGGGAAATATGGAATTATGTAAGAGTTATAAAGAGTTACAAAATCAGGTAAACAAAACTGTTACTATGATGGTAGAAGTAGTTGAATAATCTTCTTTGGTATGTATAGCTCCAGTTTTTCTAACTCAACGGCTGAAGCTTCAGCAATGCAAAGAAGACAAAATAGTATTCCCTTTGGCAAGTTTTTCTCCACTTTGTAGATTACTTTGAAGAAGACGTCTGTTGAAATAGAATGAACAGTGTTGGAAAATTGTTCGATTATAGAATTCCTTAAAGAGCCATTTCTAACCTTTTTCCAGCCAACCAGGATAGTGTTTTCAAACGCCTATAAACAGAATACGCATTGGAAGACTAATATACCTGGTTCCACAGCAAAGGGTGAACTGATATTTTCATATAGATGCTAGATCTTGTCCTTAGGGCTTCTATTGTATTGTATTGTACATGTATGAAATTTTCAGCGTGTGATATCGGTAGCCCAAATTTAACAGGCCGACCATAGACATCAGGTGCGCGTCGGTGGGGGATTGAACCTCGGACCATGTGCATGATCAGCGAGAGTCCTAACCGCTGTGCCACCGAGGTCAATGAGCGACTGGAGAACATTATTCTTAGCGTTTTTGCGAAAAATGTTCTTCTCAAAAATGCTGAAATTCTTCTCTTAAGGATATCGCAGACTAAATCTCTCTTGAAATTCCCATCAACAAAGCCTACCTGCAACTAAGAAAGAACTGCTCTCCCCTGAGAAATTCGAAACCACTGACTTACTGACTGCTACAGTCACAGATATTACCTGTGACCTATTCAATCTCAGTTCATTTTGCAGCCTTTCTATACTTATTATCACATAAAAAGAATTTATCTAGCTAAATTAGTAATATAAAATTCAGATTTATTCAGGTGATTATGGTCTATTTGCTTTTTCGTTGCTGTTGTTGTTGTTGTTGTTGTTGGTTTTTGACCGTCTAAATAAACTAATCCCTGTCTCATTTGAATAATCTTATCGTCTTTTATCACACTTTAGGGAATTTTTTTTGTCGTTTGCTTTAAACCTAGATATCAGGTGGATTGTGATAATTTCCTGCCTCAGGCTATTTATATATATATATATATACTACAGGAGGGGCTGTTATATAGTATGTGAATTGGACAGAATATATATCATCCTCAACATCATCGTCATGAGCTTCATTCAATTTCCCGCCCAGTTATTTTCTTTCTTTTTATCTCATCATTATGCATCAAGTGGATTTCCGATTGAACCTCTCCACCCAAATTAAATGTGCTTGGTGGAGAAAGGGGGAGAGGAGGAGAAGGAAGTGGTCTTCCTCATTAGATATTCACTCATAATCCATAAAGAACCGTTTTATTTTTCCCTATTTAATAATCCTACTTTAAGGAAAAGCGTTTTTGATGGTTAAAGTGAATAATCAGTCAAACTGATGTAAAATAAAAAAACTGAGCTTAAAGAATTCCTCTTTATTAGACATATTTTGCATAAATTTAATGAATAAAGGGGGATAGGGTCAGGGGCAGGGGCAGGAAGGAAATGTGAATGAAATGTGTTTCGATTCACTAAAGTTGATCTGTGAAGTGAAATATATATAATATATAATCATTCTGAAGCTGCATTAATTTTCTATGATAAATTAAATGGTTGGTAATGAATTCACACTTGCTGAAAGCGCTTGATGCACATATATTTGATCTATAGACCAAAGTGATTCGTGTAATATTCAACAGTTGTGCATAATTAAGGTGATCACCTCATTCATTCTTAAGAGTTAGTTTTGGGCGGATATGACTTGCTTCAAAAAATATGATCACGAACTGGCATCAATTACAGAATAACATTGAAAAACCAGCACGAAGTACTTACTAGACAGCTGTTTCGTTAGCTTAGTTTGAAACCCCTCAGTACTAAAATCACGAACTAATAGAATAGTTAGAATTCATGAGATAGATGGTCAGTGAATTCGGTTCTACAAGTGGTCTACAAGCTTGCCTTGTAACTTGAAGGTCCTAAGCTCAGGTCCTGACGGATATGTAGTAACGATGAGTCCTAAACTAGACTGATGAAACAGATTTCCAGTACTCCCTGGTCTCATTCTCTTAAGGTTATGAAATAGAAAAGCATTACCAATGTTATTATCTGATGCAGTAATTACAGATTTTTTTATTCCTTCACGTTCTCAGTGGAACATAGGGCTCCAAGCTAGAGGCCTGAAGTTTCTGTAGCAGTGGTTATTGTTGCAGGATGGGGTTGCTAGCCTCATGCTCAACCTTTCCTCTTCACCAGCTTTTAGTTCTGGCTTAGTGAGGTAAAGGAGTGCGTCAGCCGGGGGTCGAACCTCGAACCATGTGCATGGTCGGCAAGCGTCCTAACCGCTGTGCCACCGACGCACATGTAATTACAGATGCATTGACAAAATATACGTGAGGTGGAGGTTGGAGAGAAGAATTGTTTCTTCATGACTGTAAGTATCAGAATCACGATCACACAGTCAGTACTGATTAAATATAATTCCATATTTAGTCGGTTTTTAATCCCTCGACTGATAATTACCGAGACTTTGCTCACTAGTGACGTAGCCTCGGTAGGAACATCATTACTCAATGCGGAATGCAGGTACATCCAGATGATGAGTCCCAAATAAGACGAAATGCGCATCACATAGATTCCACTGCTAGTCACAGTCCATCAATTAACTTCTAATTACATGCCCAGACATCGTCGAAGCATCTGCACAAGAAGCCAAGACATGTCAACCTGAGACCAAGCACTTCAGTCCAATCAATTGACGGGAAAATCTAAAAGATTGCCGGAAGTTATAGTGGAATGTCAAACAGTAGTAAGGTTCACTAAGCTGTGTGTTGTAAGGAGAAATACTCACTGATGACACTGGCTGACAGTGGCTCTATAAAATGGCGAAATGGTAGAAGTTAGTTAGAATTGACTGACCATTGGAAACCATCCCAGTTACCTAAATGGTCGATTAGCTCGGCTTGAAATCTGATGGTTTTAGGTTCTATCCCTGGTTAGATTAGAAATGATTACTGATAAAGCGTCCTAAACTAGGACCAAACAGTTGTCCAGTACTCCCTAGTGATTCTCAGTGGTTCTTTAAATGATCTCAGTTCTTGATCAATCTTGAAATTATGACATAATTCTGCAGTGAAAACAAAAAAATTCTGATTTCTGAATAACACCGATGCACAGAGCAACAAGCACTTGTCAACACTTTGAAACGTTAAAAAGTCATTAGTTGTTGATAGATTCCTCTAAGTTTATTTATTTATTTATTTTTTGATTACAGCTTGATTCCACACCGTATTTTTTGGTGCAGGTATGGAATTTTCAGCATGTGATATCGGTAGCCCAATTTTGCAGGCCGACCATAGGTATCAGGTGTGCGTCGGCAGGGGATCAAAACCCGGACCATGTGCATGATCAGCGAGAGTCTTAATAACTAGTTTTATGCAGAATAAGATAAAGCCATTATCCTTTATTCCGTTGACATCTAATCAGCGCTGTCTACAGTCCATAAAGTTAATTATGCATATATGGACAGAGAAATTTTCTCTAACATACTTCTAAGGATTATACTTATTCTACAAAGAGGTCAAAGTTTAAACAATCATACAAACTCACCAAACTATTTATTATACAACAGATTAGTAACTAATTATCAACTTCTAACCTTTTGTCTTGTTTGATTATGCAACTCCACTGTCAATGTATCCGACCATTGATCTTTCGTATGCTTGTATTTTGTTTACACACTTTGACCTCTTAGCATAAATTATATACATGTAACTTCTGAGTGGTGTTTATAAATTTTGTGTCTCTGTTAACCCTTGCAAATATGTTAAAAAGAATTTCTCTTTTCAAATGAATAATTAACTTTGAGGCTGTACATAGCTGAAGAGAAACCAACGAAATCAATAATGGCGCCACCATTATTCTGCATAAACATTTTTTCCTTTATTTAAGTTCATAAAATGTGCGTCGGTGGCATAGCTGTTAGGACGGTCGCCGACCATGCACATGGTCAGGGGCTCGATCCCCGGCCAACGCACTCCTTTACCTCGCTAGGCTAGCTAAAATGCTGGTAAAGAGGGAAGGTTGGGCATGAGGTTAGCAACCCCATCCTGTAAAATAAACACTGCTACCGAAACTTCAAGCCACTAGCTTGAAGCCCTATGTTCCACTGGGAACGCGAAGGAATAAAAAAGGTTTATAAAAGGGAATAAGTGTAAGTAAATTGAGTGGTGTACCATAATTGACAGGAGTGAGTAGAGCTCAAATGAGATTGAAGGAGGATCCAGTGTCATGACGAAGAGAAATGTGAAAATAGTAATAATAATAATAATTTACTTTATTCCAAAAACAGTACTTATAATACAGAATGGAATTCTCTGCATTTGTCACAAAATTGCATCTAATCTACTCAAAATATAAATAAATTTAAAAATTAAAACACAATTAACCAGAGGAATTTGTCCACATTTATGGTATAAAGTCAAAAATATTCGAAGTACAAAGTGAGAATAAGAAATATAATAATAATAATAATAGTAACAGTAGGTTTGTCTCAAACATTATTGTCGATTTAGTTTGGAAATTTTAGTATGTTATAGATTATTGAATCTAATGTTCTGTTCATATCGTATGGTGAGGAGTAAGACAGAAAATAACAGTTGTCATACAGCTTAAATGATGTTAACACTCATGAGAAAATAAACAAATAAAAACAAAAAGAAACACTGAGAGGATTATAAATGTAAGAAGAACAAAAGTAATAAAACTTGGTGGAATAAGGATGGAGAAAATGGTTGATTTATTAGTGCAAAGAATGTTAGTTAGTTCATGCCTGACACTATTTCCATCACATAAAATAAGTGCCGAAATATGGTGAAGTGGAATTTTTATACTTGGACATACGTGCATAAAGTCTTTTGAAAAGATATCTTGTTTTACCTGAGGAGACACAAGGTTGGAGCTAGGGGTAAAGTGGATTCTCACAGTCTGACAAAATTCCTTTAGCAAATTTGTTGCATGAGATCAGATGCCTATCGTCAATGACGATGTGAACGATATGGCCCAATGGGATGCCAGGACTCGCCCTACTGATCGACATTCTTCAGAGTTCTTTTTTAAGTTATTTTTCAAGCAGTCTAGGAAGGAATAAGGGTGAAGGGTAAAGAAGATTAGGTAAGATGCACGAGTTGAAAAACTGTAAGAAGAGGAGAAGGAGTTGAGTTATGTATGAGTGCCTTAACTTCTTGATGTGAAAAGTCAGAAGAGACATTCTTTTGGTAATCGCTAAGGCATGGGAAGACTAGGATAGGTCAGAAGAAAGAACTAATCCATGATACTCAGCATGAGACTTGATTTCTATACCAATGTCATCAATTTTCCAATGGACATTGGGATTAACAGCTTCATTTAACTTTCTATTACATCGGAAATTGAAATTAACAGTCTGATATTTGGAAGGATTTAGTTTAAGACCATTAGATCAAGACCATTTTCTGACTCCTAATAGAAAGTTGTTCATCTTTGGTGCAGTCTATCTGGGAGTTAACAGGCAGTGAGATAGTTAGATCGTCGGCATACTTAACAAAGTTCATTTCATCAGAGTGAGGCAAGTCATGCAAGAAGAAAGGACAGTGCCTTGAGGGACATCAGTCTCAGTACGGAACGAAGTGGACGACTTTCCCTGACATACAGTGTACTGCTTTCTTCCTGAGAAATAAGAATGCAGCCATTTGACAACCCAATAGTCAATTTGAGTTTCAGCAAGCTTCTTTAACAAAATGTCCCTAGGTACTGAGTTGAAACCAGATGTGTAATCTAGGAAGGTGCAGCGAACAAATTTAGCCCCCTTGTCTAAGCTGGAGACAATTTTATGATACACGACTGCAGCTGCATCTAAAGTACTTCCACTGTGTATATAGGCGAATTGTTTAGGATCGTTAAAGGCTTTAAGTGAAGGTTGAAGATTAATTAAGAGTAACTTTTCCATAGCTTTTAGAAAAGGAGAAGTAATAGCAATGGGTCTAAATTTAAAACATGTTGCAGTAGACGACTTAGGTATAGGTACAATTTGAATGTCCTTCCAAGCGGCTGGTACGACATTTTTGGAAAAAGATTCATTAAATATGTCCATGAGAGGATAACACAAGATATCTGCACAGTTTTTAAGAATAAGGCTAGGCAAACCATCTGGATCTAGGCTACAAGAAGGGTTCAGCGACTGGAGACATTTTAGAACGTCATTTGTATTGAAACCAGGGAAGCAGGTCTCATCAACACTTGTGACGCTAGAAAGTTTGGCATTTGTGGAAGAATGCATGAAAGACTTGTTTAGTGTACACACATCAAAGGAATAAGGAATGCTATTCATCTGCTTACCATCAGTAATTTCTTTGAAAAGTTTTCATACATTAGGAGCATTTTTACAGGATATAAACTTCTGGTTATAAATTGAGTTCAACCTGTGCATTTCAGATTTGATTAGGATGTTAATTCTTTTCAAACCAATGTTATCCTTCATTTTATATAAATTTTCCTTTTCCCTGCGAAGCTTTTTAAGTTGAGGGAAGAAGAAACGGTCAAATCTGATGAAGAGTGTTTCTCTGGGACAACAGGTGTCAAGGCAAAATTATAGGTTTATTTTCCATGCTGAATGCGGCAGATTTACAGCTGGAACGGATGAGGATGTCACAACTAGAATCGAAAAGCAGAGGCGAACCTATATCACTCTGGAATCAGTTTAGAAATTTCTTGTACTTTAAAACACAAAGATTAAAATTCTGGTGTTCAACAAAGGTGTTAAGTCAGTTAGTTCTTCTGTGTAGGTCAGAAACTTGGTGCGTCATGGGAAACATTTCCAACAGGTCACTGGAGGTATTTACCAACAGCTGACTTTTTTAGCTGTATACTGAAGGCCAAATAGGCGGTCAGAAGGAATTAATGACAAGAAGCCCTGGGTACGAAACAACCTATAACCTGTTGTTCAACAAATATTGCGAAGAAAATGGAGATATATCAACTACAGGCTTTCATGAGTATGAGGGTATAAACGCCAGAATCTTCACTTCTTTTGGTTAGTCGTCCCGCAGTCGTACCACTAACCGATCATACCGACAAGTCGAATTCCTTCTTCATGAGTTAATTTGTATAGATTTGATTTGTTTCGGGTTTGGCCACAGACTGACATCAATTAGAGAAGCATTCAGCCACTGTAACCCAACTCAGTGGTCACTGAATGAATTTTTACTTCTGTCAATTCACGATTTTAGCGCGGTTACTAGCCAGTGTTATTGGAGAGTAATTGTCCTCATTCCTGACCAGGAGGAGCCCATCGGCCCTGGGTTCGAACCCTGGCAATGGGTGGGTACAGCTAATGAGTCCAGAACTAGTACCAAACAGCTTCACTGTATGGTTACTTCATCGTACCTTAGCTGCTGATGGTTAACATAAGCAATCCAGTGTAAGTTTTCCTTTCTGTCTGGAACTCGTCAGCCTGATATCTCGAATGGGACATTACCAGTCACTTGGAATGCAGGCAAATCCAGCTAACTATTTGTAAATTAGATAATATATGACTCCTGGATTCCACTGGTAGTCACAACTGTCCGACTAACATTCAGAAGTCGTTGAATACTCAGTATCTTTAGTCAAATTACCAATGAGAGTGAACGTTTCAGCGCAATATGAGTGATCAGTAGAAAATTCAAAATCTTTTAAACAAATACTTTCTTGTCATCTCAATATTTCAGAAGTGATACATTCTATTTACAAGATTTGATAAATATATATCATATTATTACTGTTCCATTGGGTTCCGAATGGAACATAGAGCTTCAGCAGCACATCTTCAATTTCTCCTATTCTCCGCAGTTTTACCCAGCTGGCTCCACAATTGCCTATAGTCTCTCATCGCCTCTTCACACTATTTTCTTAATTTCATTCTCAGACTGACGCTCACCCCATCATTTTCCATTGGGGTTCCACTCAAGCAATGCCCTGGCATGTGACGTCATTCAACAGTCTCCTCAGCGTATCTCTGATCCATCTCCATTGTCTTTAGGATACTTATTGGGCAGTACTTTATCGCCTGATTTGTTCCCAGAGTTTCCTATTGTTAATTCTTTCTAGCCAACCATGTGATCTTCAGTATGGAGCCAGTGGAGATAGCTGTTGATAACAGTCTGCAGTAGTTTGTGCGAAATGCTTTTGGTGACGTTCGAGGGATCGAACGAATGCCCTCCAAGCTAGGAGATGAATTCCATTGAACATTTAGAACCTCGGGCAGTTGAAATTCAATCAACCCTGAATTACAACTTTCTCATCTCATGACAATGACCCTACCCTCAACCAGTGGCTTCTATGAGCACCCACTTCAACTTGACATGTTACACTCCAATGGAAAAATTGGACCTTCACTCATCATTACTGTGAAATACAACAACTGGATTACATAAAGCTTCTATATTAAAAAAATTAGGACGCTCTCAGTCTAATCCAGAAAATCACTAACAAAGTTTGCTGTGTATTATGGCTCTGCAAAAGTTAGATTTCATGGCTTATTGGATTCTGTTTCACTAGCTCATATCATAGCATGAAGCACCTGAGTTCGATCCATAGTGAGAATGTGGATACATAATAGTGGCGCATAAGCCTTTAACATCACATCTTTATTCCACCCTGTTCTCTTCACTCGTTTTCATTTTGGCTCAGCATCTGCCCACAAGACTTCATTTTCTCTCTTCACATGGCCTCCATATCACCCCCGCACGCCTAACTCATCGTTTTATATTCGCGTTCCACTAGAGTGCCTGCCTTTAGCTTACTGTCAACCAGTGGTTTCTCCAGAGTATTTCATATCCATTTCTATATTCCTCTGCACATTCTTTGGACAATCAATAGGCTCTGTAATGGTTCGTCCACCGCCAGAATTCTTTGTTGCTAGTCCTTTGTGGCCGATCATCTGAACCGACCAGTATAGAGCTAGGGGAAGCAGCTGTTGAAAAGTATCAGTAGTGGCAAGCTGGAAATATTTTTGGTGATGTGTTCAATCTCTAAACCACATAGAAGCACTGACTGACTTAACATCAGTGTTCAATATTTGAATCTCGCTCCTGATTCTGAGTAGGACAGACTTCCACACTAAAAATACAAGTCCGAAAGTCAACAAAACTCCCCACAGTGAAAGTCCTTCTGTAGGATAAGAAGAAAATGACTTTCAGACTAAATGATGAATCAAGCAAATTGGCTACAGTGTGAATGTTATTATGTAGAAGCACAATATGTGGGAATAAGTCCATAGGAATATAAACCGTATGTATTTAATTGTGGATTTCCTTACGAAACGACATCAGTTAGAGAAGCACTCTAAACAGTTAAGTAGTGGATGGTCGTTCCGTCCTAATTTGAGACAAGTCAGTAAGGGTAAAACCAAAAGTCTTCAAGTTACGGGGAGAGCACATATATCATCCAACCAATAGGTTGAAATCCAACGATCAGTGGATCGTCTTGATTGGTGAGGTCTAAAATGTAGCGTGTGAGGACAGATACGCATCAAGGGCGTTGAGTTGCAGCCTTATACAGTGAAACATTCCCAGATGATTTTATTCCGGTCACACGAGAGAATTGTCGGTAGGCTCCCCGTTAAACCTGAAGGTCCTGGATTCCATTGTCGATGGGGTCATAGTATCTAGTTAGGACCTTAACCAGCCATAAAAATATTAAGTATGAGTCTTTTAAGCCGCTTCTGTCCTGGAAGAAGACCGTAAGTTAACTGACACTAGTTACTAGTGTCAAATCAAAATATCCACTACAGTCCTACAGGAGGTCAATCGCGAGCCCGAATAGCTCAGTGGTAACGTCTCTGACTGCAGCACTGAGTGACGCGGGTTCGAATCTCAGAAGGGACATGAGTTCCTTCAAGGCTGCAGATACGCCTTGCTGACGAGTGCCAACTAGCACGAAACCTAGGTCCAAGGCTTCCTGTGGTCGATTGCCTCCAACCGTCTAATATCATCACAAACAATGTACACCGTGATGGCGAGCTACCTAGAATAGTGGCCACATTACAACCTGACTGATAGAATTCAGTCTGCACCAAAGAGAGGACTAGACGCATCACACTAGGTACTAGTGTCAAATCAGAATTCATATGTCTTCGGGTCGAATTGCCCTTATATATACATATATATATACATGTTCCCTTGGGTTCCGAATGAAACATAGGGCTTCGGCAGTACATCTCCAGTTTATCCTGTTCTATGCACCACTCTTTAGCCATCCCCGCAATTTCCCATAGTCTTTCGCCTCCTACCTATTACCAAGGAAAGCACCACTAGTCATCTTCCACTCCAGTTTCACTTAAGAGCCCGGTGTGAGACATCGCTAAACAGTCCCCATAGCATGTATCTGATTCGTATCAAGTTCCTCCAAAATACTTTTTGAGCAATAAGACCTCGCTTATTGGTTTGTTCCCAGAGTTCCTTGTTGCTGATTCTTTCTGCCCATCTGATATTGAGTGTGGCACCAACGAAAGCAGTTGTTGATAAAAGTCTTCAGCAACCTGCTAGAAATACTTTTGGTGAGCGAGCGAGCAAGCGAGCACCAAGTTTCTTATCCATACAGAAGAAGTGATTGACTTAACATTGGTGTCAAAAATACAGATTTGTATTTCACATGATTAGTACAGTAGATTTCCAGATCTATTTCAGATTGATGAATGTTAGCTTTGTTTTTCAGATTTTGAAACACCTTTGACATCCTCATCCGTACTATCGCCTGTAGTACGAACGATGTTGCATATACGTGAAGATAGCAATCTATTTTAAATTTATCCCTTTGATACTCTCTGGTGCCCGATGTTGCTGATTAGCCATCTATATCACCTCTATCTTCTTAGTGTTCATTTGAAGTCCTGTCTTCGCTGCCTCATTTGGTTCTTGGTCTGTAAATTTTCGAGCTGGTGTAATATCAGACGTAAATCATCCGCGAATTTATAATTTTTAGGGTTCTATTATCCATATAAAGTTTTACTGTCTTCTCGCTCCTTTGGCTGTGCAGTCATTCATGATCCATTTCCCCATAAGTACAAATATCACCGTGGTTGACAGTAGGCGGCAGATATTTTATTACTCTTGTCTTTACTTCAGTGGGAGGCTTCGCTGAGTTTAGATAGATAGATAGATAGATAGATAGATAGATAGATAGATAGATAGATAGATAGATAGATAGATAGATAGATAGATAGATAGATAGATAGATAGATAGATAGATAGATAGATAGATAGATAGATAGATAGATAGATAGATAGATAGATAGATAGATAGATAGATAGATAGATAGATAGATAGATAGATAGATAGATAGATAGATAGATAGATAGATAGATAGATAGATAGATAGATAGATAGATAGATAGATAGATAGATAGATAGATAGATAGATAGATAGATAGATAGATAGATAGATAGATAGATAGATAGATAGATAGATAGATAGATAGATAGATAGATAGATAGATAGATAGATAGATAGATAGATAGATAGATAGATAGATAGATAGATAGATAGATAGATAGATAGATAGATAGATAGATAGATAGATAGATAGATAGATAGATAGATAGATAGATAGATAGATAGATAGATAGATAGATAGATAGATAGATAGATAGATAGATAGATAGATAGATAGATAGATAGATAGATAGATAGATAGATAGATAGATAGATAGATAGATAGATAGATAGATAGATAGATAGATAGATAGATAGATAGATAGATAGATAGATAGATAGATAGATAGATAGATAGATAGATAGATAGATAGATAGATAGATAGATAGATAGATAGATAGATAGATAGATAGATAGATAGATAGATAGATAGATAGATAGATAGATAGATAGATAGATAGATAGATAGATAGATAGATAGATAGATAGATAGATAGATAGATAGATAGATAGATAGATAGATAGATAGATAGATAGATAGATAGATAGATAGATAGATAGATAGATAGATAGATAGATAGATAGATAGATAGATAGATAGATAGATAGATAGATAGATAGATAGATAGATAGATAGATAGATAGATAGATAGATAGATAGATAGATAGATAGATAGAGTACCACTTTTACATAAAGTAGAAGCAATCAGAATTCATCTGAACAAGCTAAATCTGTGAGCTTAAAAGAAATTAACTACTACTCCGGAAATCAGATGAACTGAACTCCTTATAAGTGTAAAGATTTACAGATCTTAGCTCAACGAACATCCTAATTTTTAGTATAACTGTTAAATCTGAGCTTCTTAAAGATTCAAAGAGTTAGCTGGCGCTTTAGTAAAAGAGTTTCCAACAGGCTACTGCAGACTTTCACCAACAGATGCTTTCGTTCGATACTGAAGACCAGATTATTATTATTATATTATTGTATCCTTTAATTCCTACAGGAACATACGGCTTCAGCCGTGCGTCTCCATTGCGTTCGGTTCTCTGCTAAAGTCTTCACCTGGCTCCAGATTTGCCCACACGCCTTCATTTCCTCTTCGCGTGACCTCCTGCAAGTCACCCTTGCACTGATGACCAACTCGCCGCTTCCCTTTCGGGTTCCACTAGAGCAATGGCTTGTCTAGTGATGTCACTTGATGGTGTCCTCAGAGTATGGCCAGCCAATCTATCTCCATTTCTTCCTGACTATTTGTTTCACAATCAGTTCCTGGTTGGTTCGCTCCCAGAGATCCTTGTTGCTGATCTTTTCTGGCCGCCCATCTGATCTTGAGTATTGAACGAAGACAACTGTTAATGAAGGTCTGTAGTTTGTTTGAGATGCTCTTTATGACGCGAAGTGCAAGTCTCTGATCCGTATATTAGCACTGACTTCACTCACATTGCAGTTGAAAATCCGGATCTTATTTTTGATGCTGAGTGCTGACTGTTGACCTCCACACAGACTTGAGAGTAGTGAAAGCTTGTCTTGCTTTTCCGATCCTCGCTGCTTTGATATCCTCGTCAGTCCCGTTCGCCTGTAGTTGAAACGATGCTTCCCAGGTAAGTAGAGCAGGTTGTTTCTTTCAGGTTCCTTCCATTTATGCTGATTGTTGTCCGTTGTTGTTGCTGCTGTTGATGGTGTTGCCCAGGAATCTTCATCAACTCTGTCTTCTCTATGTTCACCTGAATAAAGTCCAATCTTCTCTGGATGCTTCTTCTGCCAACTTGTTGCTTTTCGCTTGCATGTCTTCCAGTTTGTGGGAAATCAGACATATATCATCGGCGAAGTTCAGATCCTGCAAGTATTTTGTGTGAGCCCATTTTATGCTTGTTTCCTCATTGTCCGCTGTTTGTCGCATTATCCAGTCTACTGCAATCAGGAAAATCATTGGCGATAGTAGGCAGCCAGCTTATCTTACTCCTGTCCTCACTTCGAAGGGTTCCGTAAGTTTCCCGTTATGGATTACTTGGCATGCAGCATTGTCGTACAGCTGTTGGATGAGATGTATAATTGTCGGTGGCACCCCGTAGTAGTGAAGTAGTTTCCAAATCACCTCTCGATCGACGCTGTCGAAGGCCTTTTCAAAGTCGATGAAGTTGAGATAGAGAGGTGACTGCCACTCCAAGCTTTGTTCAATGATGATCCGTAATGTGGCGATCTGATCAATGCATGACTTGTTTCTCCTGAATCCAGCCTGTTCCGGTGGAACTTTTTCATCCAGGGCTTGTTTGATTCTCTCCAGGATGATGCGACTTAGTATTTCGCTTGGGATGGACGGGAGCATAATTCCGCGCCAGTTCTTGCATTGACTTAGGTCTCCTTTCTTTGGTAGTTTGAATAAATATCCTTTCTTCCAATCCTCGGGTACTTTACCTTCTTTCCACACCTGAAGATCAGATAGCTGGCCATAAAGGATAAGCAGCAAAGAACTTCAGTGATGAACCAACAAATATCCAGAGGCAGATTGAAATGGATTTGAAATACGCTGATGAGACGACTGAGTGATATCACGCTCAACAGCCCTAAGGTGAGTTTAAGTAGATTGGGAAGTGACGAGGTTGGGAGTCTTAGGCTGATATTGATAATATCGTGTTAGGAGGGAGATGAAAACCTGTGAGGGAAGTGACAGCGAATAAACGGATGGGGTAGATAATGTAATGCTGAGGCCCTGTGTTCCATTCTGGAGACAAAAAATGATTAAAATAATAATGATGACGTCTCAAACTATTTCCTTTTTTTGGACAAAACGCTGAGTATATTGTATGCAGCATTGATAAAAACAGTCTCTATAGTTAGACTTATAGTTCTTTCTAGATTGACTGTCTATGTATCACTGCAGCTATACAACAGAGCATTTGTTTATGCATCCTATAAATTATATGAACCAATATGGATACAGCTGATATGAAATGATTGGCAAAAATGCACAAAATTGTGTAGCTAATAATAATAATAATACGACAGTACATACTACTAGTTGATGTGAGTAGTTTGATACCATTCATTTCAAATAGTATTGGAAGATGGATCCGTATATCTTATTATTTATTATTATTCCCTTGAGTTCCGAGTGGAACATATGGCTTCAACAACACATCTCCACTTTGCTCTGTTTTCTGCCGTCCTCTTCAGCTGGGTCCATGATTGACCAAACTCTTTCATCCCTTCCTCACACGATCTCCTCCATGTCACCCTCGCACTGACGACCAACTCGTCGCTTCCCAACGGGATTCCACTCGAGGAATGGCCTGCATTGTGTGCAGTGTCATTCGGCGGCCTCCTCAATGTATGCCCAGCCCATCATCATTTTCTCCTACATATTTGTTGAGCGATCGGCTATCGCCTGTTGGTTTGTTCCCATAGCTTCTTGTTACTTATTCTTTCTTGTCATTCGATCTTCAACATAAAGCCATCTCGAATATCTTAACCAAACATGAATATACTTTTTCTGAGACAGCTTACAGATGAGCATTCAAGAAGTTTGATTCGTAATTATTTAGCAAGATTCCCACGTATTCTGTTGATGACTGTGAAATTGGTTTGTGAGTTGGCTTGGTGTCCATTGAGCGGCACGGGCGATTTCTCAGTGTTTCTACCTATAAGTCTCCAGTAAATTTGAGATTCAGGTAGGCAACAAGCTAACCTAAAAACCGACTTCAGAGTCATCAACTACAGAACACACGGGGATCTTGCTAAAATAGTACGAATTGAACTTCTTCATACCACAAAAAACAATGGCAGTTTAAATATAAAATTCTGTTAAATCTTAGTTGTATAACATTCATAGGAGTGAACTGGTTATGAAATTAGTTGAATCATTAGAAACGTTGAAACAACAGGGCTGTGTCTTACAACTTCTGTATACACCACTAAAGAAACCCACTGGTTTATTCGCACTGAGATTATATGGTTTTTTATAGTTGGTTTGTAAGGATTACTTTTGTTTTTACAAGTTGATCACGGATTGATATCAGTTAGAGAACCAACGAAAAGCAGTACTGGAGTACTGGACAGCTGTTTCATCCTAGTTTGGGAGTTATCGGCAGTGAGGTCCATCCAGTCAAGTGTCAGGATGGATGTCCCACCGACGACATTGGTTGGTGGTCGCGCTAAATCACGAATTCGTAGGAGTTAGAATTCACGGGCTGGCCATTGAATCGGGTCCCAGTGGCTGAGTGGTATACGAGCTTGCCTTGTAATCAGAAGGTCCTGGGTTCGAGCCCCCTGTGGTGGGTGCGTACTTCCGATGATTCCCAAACTAGGATGGGAACAGCTGTCCGGTACTCCCTGCTGGTTTTCAATGGTTCTCTAACTGATATCAATCCGTGATCAACTCGTTAAAATTATATGGTTTGCCAAAGGTGCATCAAAGTGGTTTGCAACTTCAATTACTACTGGATATGTTAAACTACCTGTACTGTCCTACATAGCCAAATGGTTGGTCAAACTGTTAAAGCCTCTGCATACTGAATTAATGAAACACAATGTAAAAGACACCTTTGGATTTGCTGAAATGATGGAATCGTTTGATGTATCGTCCTTATTCACTTATTTACCAGTAATGGAAATAATAGACCTTATATTCAAAGAACTTATTAGACGAAACATCGATTTTGTCATTCCTGTGTTTTCTGTGAAGGAGTTTCTTTTGAGATACACCATGAATGTTAGTTTTTTTTCATTTGATAAGGAATTGTACAGGCAAATTTATGATGTGACTATAGGGTCGCCATTAGGACGAATGTTAGCTGACATTTTCCTTGCAAAACTAGAGAATATGACTTTGAGAGATGTAATTAGTGAACTGGAATTCTACTGCCGTTACATGTCATTATTTTTAGCGTCGAGTATTCTGAAATATTATGCATATAAATGTATATTTCATTTTAGAGCGGAGAGGGGAATTTATCAAAAAGAATACTCTGTTGTTCGAACTTCTTTTTATTTCCTAAATGTTTGAATGGGAATTTCCATGACAACCTCTAACCTTTGTTGTCAATTCACAATGTACACAGAGATGCCTAAATAACTGTACAGTTTTGAAGAGATGTCTTCACTCTCTTATGTATCCTTAATCACATCACATGAAAGTTTTTCATACCTTGACAATTATCTTTAATTAAATCAAATAATCCCTAGTTGAATATGCCACGATAAAAGAGAAAAAGATTTCTTCACAATAATCTTGTTTTGAATATATTAGATGGTTGGAGGCAATCCGCAGGAAGCCTCACCTGGCCTAGGTTTCGTGCTAGTTGACACTCACCAGTCAGCAAGGCGTATCTGCAACCTGGAAGGAACAACTCATGTCCCTTCTGAGGAGATTCAAAACGGCGTCCGTCTTGACAATTGCCTCCAACCATATAATATCATCAAATCAATGTGCACCGTGTTCGTAAGGTACCTAGAATGGTGGTCACACTGCAAACCTGACTGATAGAATTCAGTTTACACCAAACAAAGGACTAGACACATCATATTAGTTACTAATGTCCAATCAGAGTGTTTTTTTTTATTGTTGTACACTTCATGTTTGGTCACGGATTGATGTCAGTTAGAAAAAGGCTGAAACCACCAGGAAGCACTGAAAAATTGTTTCGTCGGCCTAGTTTGGAACTCATTGGCACTCACCCACCACTAGGGTTCGAACCCAGAACCTTCATGTTACAAGTTAAGCTCATAGACTATTCCCGCAATAGGACCCTACTCAATGGCCACCGCATGAAAGCTAACTTCTACCAATTCGTGATTTTTAGCATAACTACCAGCCGGATAAACTTGAAATAAATAAAATCCCTACTAACTAACGCTTGAAAATTCCATTATGGGTAAAATTTATTTTGATAAAGTCTCACAGTGTTATACAGTAATATTTACGGATGACAACGTTTCGAGCACAATTTATGGCTACTCATAATCATATCAAGGCATTACTCACACAACTTTCTAACTTCGTTAATATAATTCCATCATTATTTTCATCGCTTGATTTGATTGGTAGTAGTATTTTGCATATTTCCGGTATGAGTGATGAGTCATTCCCACTGCACGTGTTGGGTGTAGATTCACTCGATGAACCAGGATTCAGTAATCAACCTCTGTCTATCTCCACCTACCTATATAACTTCTTAGAATTTAAACCCTCTCCCACCCTATTGTGTGGTTGTGTGTTAATGCATGCAGTGCAATTGCTGAGCTTTTTTCTAAATTACTTATCTTCTCTGGGTCAACCATTCTTACCTTAGCTAAATTCTTATGTTCTGACAATCTGACTACTCCCGACCTACTAGTTTGACCTATGTAGTTGACGTGGCTCACATTCATTGCATGGTATTTTGTAAATTATATTATTTTGTCTAATTGGGTCAACTGGGTCCTTTAACCTACAGAGCTTGTCCTACCTGAGTGAATTTGTAGGTTTGAATGCCACCCTAATTCCTGCTTTATTTAGAATCCTACGTAGGGTCTCAGATGTCCCCTCTTTATATGGTATAATAGTAGATGCCCTATATTCTCTCTTATTTATGTTATCAATATTAGTTTACCCATTATTTTTACTTTGCTTTTGGCCTTTTCTGATCTTCCTAATGAATTTTAGAGGATAGTTATTTAATACCAACGCTTCTTCTATCTGTTTCATTTCATCATTTAGGTCTTTTCTTGTACTACTTGGTGCTACTGCTTGGTTTGTTAGACACTTAACTAAGCCTGCCTTCATAGACAGATAACAGATGAGATGAATTAAAGTCTAACTATCTATTAGAATGCATTGGGTTTTTTTAAACACTAGTTTGCTGTTTACTTTCTATTCGTTTTATTTTACAATCTAACATGGCTAATTCTCCTTGTTTATTTTCCGATTTAAATGTGAACTTTATTCCCTCTACTAGTGAGTTTAGAGCAATATTTTCCCAACTGTCCATAAATATATCTGCTACGATAGGTGATATTGGTGATTCAATTGCTACACCTTATGTTTGTCTATATATTTTGCCTTGGAATTTAAAAATAGTAGATGTGAGGCATAAGTGAATTCTTAAAATAATTTTCTCAATGAACAGTTTTGTCCTATGCGTGAGTTCAGGATCTGCAGTTAATTCTTATTAAACTGCTTCTAAAGCCATATTGATTGGTATATTAGTTTAAAGACTAGTTATATCTTTGTTTATCGAGTGAATCTACACCTAACACGTGCAGTGGGAATGACTCATCACTCATACCGGAAATATGCAAAATACTACTAACAATCAAATCAAGCGATGAAAAATCATGGAATTATATAAACGAAGTTAGAAAGTTGTGTGTGAGTAATGCCTTGATATGATTATGAGTGGCAATAAATTGTGCTTGAAACGTTGTCATCCGTAAATATTACTGTATAACAAACACTGTGAGACTTTATCAGAATAAATTTTACCCATAATAATAATAATAATAATAATAATAATAATAAATTGCTTTATTCCAAAACAGTACATGTGATACAGAATGGAATTCTCAGCATTTTGTTTACTACAGTATTGCATCCAGTTAGTACATTATCAATAAATAGAATTCTACATAGATTAAGGAAATCTCAGTTCATTATGACAACAACATATTGGCATGTCGGTAGCAAAGCCAACGTTGAACAGTGTTTGAAGGTGTTAGAAAAGTAGGTGCTATCATATTTACTGGCGTAAGCGAAAGAAAGTAACAAAGCAGCACATAACGCAAAAAATAGAGAGAGAGAGAGAGAAAAGGAAAAGAAAGAAAGAGAGTGTTGTACTTATAAATGATATGAGTTGGAAAGATGAGGTCCAGTTGTTCTACTGACTATTTAATGAATTATAGGTGTCACGCCTAATGCTTTCTTTATCGCACAGAACACGAGCTAAGTAGGGTATGGTTGAGTTTTTGTACTTGCTGGTGCGAGCATATAGTTTTCTATATAGGCTTCTGGTTTTACCTGATGAGATGCAAGGGGAGAGTTGTGAGTGAAGAGGGTGGTGTGAGTTAGATAAAAGGGATTAGGCCCATTTTTCACATGAGCCTATGTGCCTATCAACCAGAATAATAACAAGCTGGTTAAGTGGCACGTTGCTTACCCTGCTGACAACCTTTAACATCCTGCGTAATATGTTATAGTCTTTCTTCAGTAGCCCGGGAAAAACTAAGGAGGAACAATAGAGAATAATAGGCAGAATGTGAGAGTTAACGAATTGTAGGAGTAAGGGTTGGGTTATACCAGAATGTTTTAACTTCTTAATGTAGAAGGTAAGACGGAGTGTTTTCTTAGAAATCGCCAAGATATGAGACAACCAGGAGAGATCAGCAGATAGAATGACGCCTAGGTATTTAATTTCCGACTTGGTTTCTATTTCAGTGCCATCTATATTGCACACCTCGTGAGAGCCAACCAGTTTGTTTAGGTCGGATTTATGCCTAAAGGTGAAATTGACTGTTTGGCATTTGGGGGGGGGGGGGTTAAGGTAAGACCGTTTTCCTTGGACCACTGGCTGGAATGGAATTATACTCTACCACAGTGCACAAGTTCTCTTCTTATATCAATAATGCTTGAAAAGTAGTATATATATAAATCGAACGTTAGTTTTCTTTCACTTTTGTAAAAGAAAAATATTTTCAATTAAATTCACAGTAGCACTGATAATAGTAATAGTGATAATAACAATAATAATTATTATTATTATATTGCTAATAATCCTGACATGATTTTACCCTTTTATGATATCAGACACATGTACTGAACACGAGTTCATGTCTTGTCTACATCAGATAATTAGATTATTTTAAGACATGTGTAAGCTTTATGTTTATAAATGTGGTTTTTATTATTTATTTGTACAGAAATTGTAGACAAGCAAATAACAACCCATATGTAACATGTCAACTGATTCAATTAACTATCTAACTAACTAACTAACCACTTAGCATAGGAATAATAATAATAAAAAGAAAATTCACTTAAGCGTAAACCAGATATTTCTTGTCTTGCACAAATCAACTTCTTATATACAACACAAGCAGAGAAGAGAGATAGTTACCATGCTTATACATACATGCTTATGTAATAATAGTTTCATATCACATCATCAATTATGACATTTAACAAGTTGACTAACAATAAATAAATTTTAAAAAAACTTCAACAGACGAATGTGTAACTATGCTGACAATATGTGATTATAATAGGTTCAGTGATACACACATATTTCTCGGGGTATTGTTAATAACATTTCAATTAGAATTAGAAAAAATTTCACTGGAAGTGATAGATAATAAAGTTATTTATATATTTTAAGTGATTAATATACAACTTTAGTTCTTTAAGCACTAACTGAAGCTTGTGTTCATACTTTTATCAATAAGGCTTGTAGGTAATCTTGAGAGATTTGTATATTTTTCTTTCTCAATCTTTACTAACTAACAAGTGTTGGTTTCCAAAGATTTCATTGGTTACACGTCTAATCACAAGTTTCGTTCTAGTTTGGGACTCTTCCGTAGTACACACTTACCAGTGTTCGAATCTAGGACCTTCTGAATACAAGGAAAGCTCGTAGACTATCCAGCTATTGGAATCCGATCCTACGGCTCATGAATTCCAACTTCTGCCAACTGCCAGCCAATGTTATAAGCGAGTAATTGTTCTCTTGCCTGACTTGACGAACCTCTCTGGTTTTCCAATCGTTCTCTAACTGATTTCAATTCTTGATCATACCTGTGACCAGTTGAATCCCTGAAAACCGACACATAGTAATTAATTTGATGTGACTGGTTGTATACTGGAAGTTCCTTGGAGTTCTACCGAGATATAACCAGTGGGCTCCACCAAGTCAATTAAGAGAATAGTTAAACTTTATTGACATTAAGTGACATCTAAATAGAGCGCATGAGATGACTTCGACTAGTGCCAACAGATTGATGATCGCATCCTTTATATCCGCATGATCAGTCTGTGAAGGCCTAAAGATTCACTAGACAACAGTTAATAAAATTCTTGAACAAAGAAGCTTTCTTGAATTTAACCACTATTTTGCACAAATTCTTAAAACTAGACACTTGTGTTACTTATTATTTATTATTATTCCCTTGAGTCAGAAGTTGAACATAGGACTTCAACATCGTATTTCGATTCCATTCGGTTACCTGCTATCTATCTTAGCTAACGCCACTACTGTATGCAAAACTTTCATTTCTTCTTCTTCAAATGATCTCACAGTTTCGTATTCAGGTTCCATTTGATCACCTGGTAGGCTGTGTCACTCAATGATATTCTCAGCGTCTGTCCAATCCATCTCCATTCCCTTTCCTGTAACCAATCAAATCCCTACAAACCAACACTTCAGTATATTTGTTAGGCAATAAATTCACTGTGCGTCGGTGGCATAGCGGTTAGGACGCTCGCCAACCATGCACATGGTCCGGGGTTCGAGCCCCGGCCGACGCACTCCTTTACCTCGCTAGGCCAGAAGTAATGCTGGTGAAGAGGAAAGGTTGGGCATGAGGCAGGCTAGCAACCCCATCCTGTAAAAATAATCACCACTGCTACAGAAGCTTCAAGCCACTAGCTTGAAGCCCTAAGTTCCACTGGTGAACGTGAAGGAAAAAAATAGATTCACTGTTGATTCATTGTCTTAGGTACCTGTCGCTTACCATTTCTAGCCATCGATCCTTAGTATAGAGTCAGTGAAGGCAGCTGTTGATGGCACTTATACCAAATCACCAAAACTATGATAGAGGCAGTAGCTCACTTGACATTAATGTTGACAAAACAAATCTTGTTCTTTATATTTAATTACAACAAACTTTTACACTGATTTCAGAGTAATGAAGGTCTGTTTTACGTATCCAAGCCTGGTTAGCTTTGACATCCTCATCGATGCCATCTGTAACTGAAATGATGTTGCCTAAATAGCTAAGTGACCTCGGTGAAATTTCTTCCGTCGATAGTGACTGGTGCTTTTTGTTGTTGGTTGGTTAGTTGGTTAGGTACAGTTATACATACATATACATTCAGAACACAAATATTGAAGCTTCTTAAAGAGTATATAACGTCTAAAAGATTAGGATGAAAGTTATCACTACCGTTCATGAAGTCCAGTGAACTCTGGCCCACTTAGCCTAATAATTAGAAGGCTGAAATTGTAATCTACAGGGCAATACTTCGATTTCTTTGAATGTCTATCTTCCTACTAACATTTCTAATTAATAATGGATGTGTACGGGAAAAAGACAATCAGAAATGTGTGCTGATTAGGCTTTCAACCTTTAAATACACTTCATGAGAACTGACATCAATCGACTGAAATCAGAATTCATAATCTTGAAATAATAGAGAAGATTTGTAGTTCAAGTGGATGATTTTGATTTGGTTGTGTTCTCTGAGCTGGTTGAGATGCTTTTGTCGTCCTTGTGGCAGGTTTTAGTGTAAAATGAACTCATTTGAATTCTCCATGAATCATTTAACTATTTTTGATTGCACACTAGCCAGTAACTAGTGTAATGTGTCTAGTCCTATCCTCCGTGCGGACTGAATTCTATCAGTCACGTTTGCAATGTGGCCACCATGCTAGGTGGCTCGCCATTACGGTGCACTGTGAATTGTTGGTATTAGATGGTTGGAGGCAATCGACCACAGGAAGCCTTGGACCTAGGTTTCGTGCTAGTTGGCACTCATCAGCAAGGCGTATCTGCAATCTTGAAGGAACTGATGTCCCTCCTGAGATTCGAACCCGCGTCACCCAATGCTGCAGTCAGAGACGTTACCACTAAGCTATTCAGGCTTCCGACTGACCTCCTGTAGGACTGTATTGCAAACATGACTGATAGAATTCAGTCTGCACCGAAGATAGGACTAGACGCATTACACTAGTTACTGACTAGTGTGCAATCAAAAATATCCAATACAGTCCTACAGGAGGTCAGTCGGGAGCCTGAATAGCTTAGTGGTAACGTCTCTGACTGCAGCACTGGGTGACGCGGGTTCGAATCTCAGGAGGGACATCAGTTCCTTCAAGATTGCAGATACGCCTTGCTGATGAGTGCCAACTAGCACGAAACCTAGGTCCAAGGCTTCCTGTGGTCGATTGCCTCCAACCATCTAATACCAATGGTTTAACTATGTCTTTTGGCAACCATCTTCATCACTGGTAGTTGACTTACACCACCAACACCAACAAGAAACTGCCATCAAAGACTACAAGAAAATTAATTCTACCATATATAAGAAAATACCTCTAAAATAACAGCTGGAATATTAAAACCCTTTGAAATAATTATGGCACACAAGTCAACACAATCACTTCATTCGATGTCGTGCAAACTGAAAGATTACAAAATAAATTGTATGAACTGTAACATACATTACATTGGTCAAAGTGGGCGTCCCCTTCGAATCCCAATCCAAGAATACAAAAGGCATGATGTATATTCTTTCGTTTCAATGCATATTCAATAATTATGCATACCAATTTGTTGATTGGGATAATGTAAAAATTTTAAATAGAGGAAACACCAAAAGTGCCAGAGAATTTCTAGAAGCCTAGTACTCGAGTGAAACAGCCAGCGATTGACAAACATGATAATAATATAGACCAAATTTACCAGCTAATAAAAAGTAAATCACGTGACAAGAAAGTTCTGATTTCAAGTCAATAAAAATATGAACAGTAGAGACGTAAATCAACAACAGTCAGGACAACGGTATCCAGGAGACACAATCATATCATTCATGGAGAAGATGTTGTCTAGTAGGACGACGAAAGCTTCGCAATTAAATCAACAAGATCAGAGAATTCAACTAATTCAGAATTCATAATAATTGGATTCCAGCTGAAACGGCACTTAGCTTGCCAATACGAATTCGGTTCTACCCCCGATAAAGAGATGGAAACTACAAGGAAACAACTGTACAGAGAATCATAGTTTTTAATTGATCGCTAACTAATGTCAGTTAATGACATTATCTAAACGGATATTAATGGAAACTCCTACAAACTCTAGAAATTTGAATTTCAGGTTTGGAACTCACAGCCTTTTGAGTAAAAGGTGAGAATTTAAACTGTTCAATCACTGGGAATTGATCTAATGGCTCATGGATTCCAACTTCTGCCGATTCGCGACATGTATCACAACCACCAGTCAATATTGTGGGTGAGTATAGGTCAGAAGTTGGGATTCATGGGGAATTAAATTAGATCCCAGTGGCTGAATAGTCTACTAGCTTACCTCGTAACCGAAAGGTCCTGGGTTCCAGCCCCACGAGGTATGAACTGTTGGAGAGTCCTGGACCGGGACGAAACAGCTGTTCACTACTCACTGTTGGTTCTCTAACTGATTTCAACTCATGATCAAACCTTGTGACCAATAAAATCCTTGTAAGCCAACATGTGGTAAATAAATTCATGTCAGAAAATATGTCACCGTGGAAGTACAATGTGGAATAGTCGTCAGTGACTTTTGATTGTCATTTAAACTGAGAAAAAGGTGTGTAGCCAATAAGAACATGAGATGAAATAACTAAATGACGTGTATTGTATGCTTACAATTAGTATGTGAAACGTGTATTGTATTTCCACTTAGCAGTTGTATATCATATTTTATTAAGAGAAGTTTATTCAGATTGAAAGCATAATGGAGCTTTGACTCACAAGCTCACGTGCTTGTCTACGAGACATTGGGTCACAACTTTGAACTACAATCCAGTTATGGAGGTTTACACAGCCAAGTAGTAAGTATCATTAACTCTTATTCAGTTTAATATGGCTTACTGCCACATCTCTGCATGGGAATGCAAGTGGATACTGATGAACATTTCCTTTATTTCTGAAGAGTTCGTTTGTGGGGATTTGATTTATTTCAGGTTTAACCACGGATTGACTATTATTTAGAGAAACATTGTAAATCAGCTAAGAGTACTAAATAGCTGTTTCAACCCCCCCCCCCCCCTCGTTTGGGACTCATTAGAAAAAACTCAACCATACCCTACTTAGCTCGTGTTCTGTGCGATAAAGGAAGCATTAGGCGTGACACCTATAATTCATTAAATAGTCAGTAGAAAAACTGGACCTCGTCTTTCCAACTCATATCATTTATAGGTACAGCATTTTCTTTCTTTCTTTTCCTTTTCTCTCTCTCTTTTTTTCCGTTATGTGCTGCTTTGTTTCTTTCTCTCGCTTACGCCAGTAAATATGATAGCACCTACTTTTCTAACACCTTCAAACACTGTTCAACTTTGGCTTTGCTACCGACATGCCAATATGTTGTTGTCATAATGAACTGAGATTTCCTTAATCTATGTAGAATTCTATTTATTGAATAATGTACTAACTGGATGCAATACTGTAGTAAAAATGCTGAGAATTCCATTCTGTATCACAAGTACTGTTTTGGAATAAAGCAGATTATTATTATTATTAAAAAAGTGCTCAACCACATCCAGGATGTGAATATAGGATCTCGCGGTTATTAGGAAAGCTTATAGGCCATTCAACCACTCAGATCCAGTCAAATGACCATCTCATGAATTTTAACTATTGTGACCATTTTGTGATTTAAGCGTGACTGACACCAGCCGTTGATGTCATCAATGAATGTCCTTACTGCTGACCGGGTAGACCACTTTCAGCCAGCATAGTATCTTCATTTTATGAACTGACTACTACGTATTAACGAGTTGATCACGGATTGATATCAGTTAGAGAACCATTGAAAACCAGCACCGGAGTACTGGACAGCTGCTGTTTCATCCTAGTTTGGGAATCATCGGCAGTACGCACCCACTGGGATTCGAACCCAGGACCTTCCGGTTACAAGGCAAGCTTGTATACCACTCAGCCACTGGGACCCGATTCAATGGCTCATAAATTCTAACTTCTACCAATTCGTGATTTTAGCGCGACCCCAACCATTGTCGTTGGTGGGACATCCATCCACACACGTGACATCTAACCGGAAGGTCCTGGGTTCGAATCCCAGTGGGTGCGTACTGCCGATGATTCCCAAACTAGGATGAAACAGCAGCTGTCCAGTACTCCTTGGCTGGTTTTCAATGGTTCTCTAACTGATATCAGTCCGTGATCAACTCGTAAAACATAACAAACCCTTACAAACCATACTACGTATTTGTTAAAGATACTACATACACTCATAGACATGATGTACACTTAAATCAGATATTCTCTCTCTCTCTCGGCTATGAAGTGATTAATCGTAATTATCCAAAGTATTCATCGATTGTGTCAAAAGAGAATTATCACCTTATAACATCACAGTTATATAATTTATTCTTATTAGTATCCTTCTATTATAATGAAGCGTGATTATCACATCAAATATGAAAAATGGTAGGTAGAGAGAGATAGCGAGAGAGAGAGAAGACAACTGTGCTTTTATGTCAAGATATATATATATGAATGATGACATCATGACCCCTTTAATTGTTCATAGTTCAGTTTTCTGAATTCTACTCGCTTTCACTCTCACACACCCACCCTCTCTTTCTCTCTCTCTCTCTGTCTTTTAGAGAGAGAAAAAGTAGATGTTGAAAATGTGAAGCTTAGGTCACACACCCTCACACACACCCACACATACACATAGATCATGACCGCAAGGGGTTCCACAATTTTTCTGCAAAAAAAGCAGCATACACGGATCATTATGGTTTATGTAGAATAGACAGAGTGATGAATGTGTTGACTAGTGTCTATTAACTGAAATTGCTAACCGTTTTTGTAGGTAATAAAAAAAATGATCTGATTAGCAAAAATTTATGATCTCATCATCATCATTATCATCATCATCACTTTTAGGATATGACATTCAATGAATATAAAAAGAGAAGACTGCGTGAATTACAGTAGACAAATTTACAGCTGCTTTCCTAGTAGTCTGAAAAGAGAGAGATTATTTCATGGAAATGGCATACAACACATCCATACACACACGCACAAACCGTGAAGGAGGTCAATTAACACTAATTATGTGTATGTGCATGTGTGTTTGTGTGTGTGTGCGTGTGAGTGCAAGCCTCAAGACACGCTTATGTCTAATTCTTATGTCAGTTTTGCAGTTATTGACTTGTCATTAAAGGATTGTAACAGCGCAGCTGTATAGATCATTGTCAGTTTTACTAATGGTTCGTGTATATGATTTGAAATATACCCTCCCAATTGTACCACCACCCTATCTCACCAAAATATAGAGATCTAGTTATGTAAGCGATATAATTAAAGAGCATTTGTTCAGAAAATTTCAAACTCCTAAGAAAGAATGTATTCATAGAAAATGACTGGTATATATACACAATATGACAGATTCAGTGGTGAAAACTGATAAAGATTAATTTTCTAAGTTTGGTTTGTAAGGGTTATTATGTTTTTACGAGTTGATCACGGACTGATATCAGTTAGAGAACCATTGAAAACCAGGGAGTACTGGACAGCTGCTGTTTCATCCTAGTTTGAGAATTATCGGCAGTACGCACCCACTGGGATTCGAACCCAGGACCTTCCGGTTACAAGGCAAGCTCGTAAAGATTAATAATAGTGGGGAATCCTTTAATAATTTAATTCAATTTTAGATTTTCCCGTCGATTGACTGAACCGAAGTGCTTGGCCACAGGTGAGTTTCTGTCAAAAGTTGGAATTCATGGGGCATTAAATTAGATCCCAGTGACTGAATGGTCTACTAGCTTACCTCGTAACCGAAAGGTCCTGGGTTCCAGCCCCACGAGGTACGTACTGTTGGAGAGACCTAGACCGGGAAGAAATGGCTGTCCAGTACTCGTTTTTAGTTCTCTAAATGATATCAGCTCATGATCAAACCCTGTGACCAATTAAATCCTTGTAAACCCACTTCCAGAAGACGAGTTTCAAGTGGGAGGAAACCCATATCCTGGATTCCACTGCTAGTCACCATCCACCAATTAATTCCTTTAATAAGTTTGTTATGTTTCTCTCTCTACTTTTTCACTTTGATCTTCCATTATTTTCGGCTTCTGAAACTAGTTGCCGTCCTCTAGCGTGGAGTTCATCTTGTTTATTTAACCATGCTTGTCCAAAGGTACTATCCCCGGTCCCTTATCCGGTCTGTTTTGTTTTAGTCTTTTAAAACAGCCTCTCTATGCTCTCTTGAGAGTATATTATGGCGTGCATTCTTATTCTTCTGTCTATACTGATAGCAGCAGTCTACTAGAGTTGATTTGAATCTTTTGAGGTCCTCATCATAGGAGGCAACCAAGTCCCCCGTTTGTATAAAGAGGTTCTAAAACTCTACATCAGTGTCAATTTAGCTGATATCTTTGCAAAACTTGCAAAATTTAGCCCCTAGAGATAGCGCTTCAAGTTGTAATTTATCAAGAGTTACGCTAGAAAAGTTATGGACGTAAACTTTCTTGTTTTGCAGGAAATTTGCTTTCGGAAGTTTGGCTTTCTAAGCCCCCATACTAGAGAACGCTATCAAGTTTCAGAAGCCGAAAATAATGAAAGATCAGACTATTACAAACTTATTGAAAGATTTGCAAGGTGAAAGGTATATTTCACCAAAAATATACCAAAACTTAAAACTTGCGAGCAGAGCAAGAAATATATGTACCGATGACCTCTTACAAAAGGAATTTGAATATATTCACGATTCCTTGATGGACATGGGCTATCCGAGTAGTTTCATAAAGAAACATATGAAAATATCGGAAAAAAAAACCGGAAACTCTGACTGTACCTAAGAAACCTCTATTTATTAAGTTAGAATTTAATGGTGACTTATCAAGTGAGATTCTATTCCAAAGACTTTCAAGGAGTATACGAAGAACTTTTTATGCAGCACACCTATGTTTGTCATTCTCTAGCCGATGAATGATTGGGACGCAAACGAAGGATAAGCTTGATAGTTTTGCCACATCTACGTGCATTTATCAAATCAACTGCACCTGCGGTGACAGTTATATTGGGCGTACTACTAGACAGCCTAGCCAACGTGTAAGTGAACATCTCCCATCGTGGTTTGGTAAAGGACAGACAAAAACAATTCGTAGCTCAATTTTGTCACACTTAATTGATAATGGTCATGTAATCGAGAAAACGAAAGCCTTCAAAGTAATTCATCTTATCCCACCGAATCTTTCCAATAGACTTCGTATTCGTTTATTGCACACAGCTGAGACGATAGGTATTCGAACTATTAAACCGAAACTATGTATTCAAAAAAAGTTCGTACAGCCATTATCCCTCCCTTGGCCTATTAAGACATAACCAACTAATCACTTCTACACCACCCTTTGTTTATATTTTCAACCCCTTTCTCATCATCCCTTAATCTTATCTTCATTATAAACGTGTTTCATTTCCTTCCCTTACAATCTAACATTACTTAATCGGTTCATTTGTTTTTACTAGCCTTTATCGACTACTTCCACCTGAACAGTTGTTTGTTTAATGATGCTGTTTTTCATTATTCGTGTTATCACAGATTGCCTCACTTTTTCATCCTTATTATTGATAAGACCATTTTTATTATTATTATTATTATTATTACTATTATGACTAATTGCACAATTTATATTCACCATCGTATTATCCTATAGACAAAACACCATGATTGGTTTTTATTTGTAAACTTATATATATTAGTGTTAAGCCTGATGAGATCTAATTGAAAACAATATTGTTCGCTTAAATGTGTTGTTACAAAAATGTATGACTGAAAGAATCACCAAGGAAACATCAATTAGACCAGAATCATGATCAATAAAATATATAGTGGGCATTATTTTATGCAGACCAATGCTATTTAGTTCCTTTGCTAGATTGGATTGACCTTGACCAATATATCACTAATAAATCACAATTTATTGTATATCTCTCCACATATCACTGTCATTCTCACTGAGTCTATTTTAGGCTGATTTAACACAGACAGAAGGCTTCAGTGATCACCTTCCTTTTGCTGATTGATGTAAAGACTCTACGCTGAAGTTAGCGTCTAAAATGTCGTTCAGAAGAGAAATGAAAACTTTTCAGTTACCGCAGCGCTGGATGATGCAAGTTTGAATTTCAGAGGGTGGGGGTGGCAGGGCATGATTACCTTCAAGGTTGTGGATACGTTTTGCTGACGAGTGTCAAGATGCATTAGGCTCTAGACTGCTGATTGCCTCTAATGATCTCATGTAATAAAGCATCTCCGTTAAACTACACAGCTGAGAAAGCACAACAACAACAACAACGACAACGATAACTAACTGAGCTACAAATCATTTACCACTCAATAGATTGCCTTAAATATTTTGTTGTTAGATAGAAAGTTTTTCATACTCCTGATTCTCATGAATATTTTGAAAAATGAAGTTATTTACAGAATAAAAAAACAGTTTCTGATATTTGTCATTTCAAAACTTTACTTTACATGCTAACAGGCTGTAGAAAACATCAATTTCAACGCTAACTTTGAGATTATTATTATTACCCTTTCCTTCTCGGCTGTATATTATTGGACTGACATTTACATATCATTTGCTGATATGATCTTTACTATTTGTCTTTGTCTTGAATTGGACTGTATAACTGTTTGCCCCTCCTCTTCTATTTGCCTTTTAGTGGAAGTTGTACAGACCTAGAGTAAGACTGAAGTTAAACAGGACTTGAATCCACTTGTGGTGAGAGTTGGTAGACAGTAATTGGCGTCAATGTTTATGTCCCCAATATTGGTGGTGAGAAAATGATGAGAACAAAGGCTTTGCGTAGGCGGATACAGTTAGCATATGGAGGATCTGACACAGCCACAAAGAGATGCAAGTTTAACTTTCTGTGAGAAACAACCAATCAAAAGACTGCATCTTCTACTAACAATAATCTACAATAATGTACATTAAAATCTATAAATATGTGCTGATTTTCCTTAATAAACGATCTGTTGCCTGACCCTTGTCTTCTGTTGTTACACACTTACTTTTATACACCACCTCATCTTTCAGGTTATTGACGCGTAATAACTCAACATCCTTAAAACATCCGTGTCACCATATCAGGACGCTGAATAAAATCCTATACGAGCAGTATCCATGATTTTAAATGAAGATGCAACTGGTTTACAAATAGTTTTCTAGACTTTAATCAACCTGTGCATACAGAACACTATGCAGCTATAAATAGCAGTAATGGCTGACGTTGGTGCAGTAAAACAAATCTGCTTGGTAATGGCCGATTTTCATCTGAAGAGTATGATTCACTTCTGATGTTTCCCCTCGATGACACTGCTGAGAAAATGATACAGCTACACTACTCATTTAAAATTAATACACCATCGAATCATAAATGAAGAATAAGATTCGAAGACGTACACAGCAAAGTTATACGGGAGAAGTGACTTCAAGATTTATTTTTTCCCAGGCATTTGTGATCCATCCAACATAGAATTGGGATTTTTTGTTAACGTGAATACAATATTCCTATATTTCTTAATGTGCTCCATTGAATAACTAGTTAGCAGGTTATTCCCACAAACTAAAGTCAAAAAGAATAGCAACTATGTAAATTCATCATAAACTAAATTAACACAAATTCAATAATACTTATCCATGCCTGTAAAACTGGTGTGTTCCCACACAGACAGGAATAAACGTACTATTATTAATGTAACTGTTGACGTAGCATTGAGTTTTTGATGTTAAATATTGTTGATTGGATCCCAGTCACAAACGATCGTCCTTTTGTTGTCTTTAGGGCATTTTGTGACTGTGTAACGTCTCAAAGGAGTTTCGAATAGGTACACAGTATGACGGAGAGATTGATTACCTGAGTTTAGACCACAAAAAGTTGGGTTTGGACGCTACACCAATTATCATTAAAAGAAACGGAAACAATAACTTTTTGTCTGTATCATTCATTGGGAAATATTAATCTTTTTTTTTCAGGATTTCATCATGAGCTGATTTCGGCTAGAGAACCATTGGAAACCATCTGGGAGTACTGAACAGCTGTTTCGTCCTAGTTTGTGACTTTTCCAGGTTTTTCCGATGGTTCTCTAACCGATGTCAGCTCACGATGAAATCCTGAAACCAATTAACTCCCTGTAAACCAACACCCGAATATTCTGTCCTTGGAATAATGAATCTCGTGGGCCAAAGATCTTCATTTCTTCAAACACTAAAGTTAATTAGAAGACAATGAGTTGATTTCAGCAAGTGAAAATAACAATTAGCTGAAAATCTTGAGGTAAGGTTAATTACACTACCACCAGGACAAATACTAACCATGACACTGACTGATGAATTAACAGAAGCAAAAATTCATAGACCACTGGACTCCATCCTCCGCTCCCTTCCCAATGACTGAATGGTCAATAATTCCACCTCGTAACCTGAAAGGCTTAAACTGGAGATCCACAGTGGGATGAGTCGTTATCGATCCCAAAGTAGAACGAACCAGCTGTCCACTACGCCCTAGTTTTCACTGGTTCTGTAGCTTCTGTCAATCGGTGATCAATCTTGATATCAGGCGAATTCACGTAAACTGTCACTCAGAAGAAAAATTTTGTTATGGATTTATACTCCACAACAGTGCTGACACTATCTTTTTTTTGAAATAAAAGGAAAAATATAAGGTCGTATATACCACTGATTGAATGATATCAACAGTTAAACATCCCTCACATCAACCAGTATTGATTGCTAGGCAACTAGATTGAACTAACCTAGACACGGAACGGCCCTTCTCTCGTTTTGGGCTTAATCCATCAAGGAAGGGAGCTCTAGTATAGTTGTACCTAGAACTATGTAACTATCGAATTGTGAGAAATGCAAAATGGATCTGAAGACGTGGGGTTATATGGTGTAAAGTCGTGGGAAAGTACGATGCATATTTAATGTAAAATATGCCTTCAGTGATGATATGTACAGGTAGGAAGATAGAATTGCCATGGGCCTTCTCTTGGCCCACTTTTAGTAGACTGTTTTTTGGCCTGTTTGAAAAATCACATCTTAAAATCAATAACAGAAAATTGCTGCTGTACAAACGGTATATCGACAAGACTTTTATAGTCTGTAATGATGATTCTGAATTCAATTATATCTTACAAGAGTTTAATAATTTCCACCCTTCAATTATATCCATAATGGAATTAGAAAATAGATCAAAATTTCCATTTGTGAACGTAGAATTTACAAGAAAAGGTAATGAGACCCTGAAAAGACCTATCCACCGAAAACCATCATGGAATGCCTAACTGACAGATTCCTAACGTTGGATACCTCGCAATCAAAACAGAACTGTCATCATCTCACTTGCCCACCGTATCAGAAGAATTTTGCGGCAGTGACTGCTTAGAAGAAGAGCTCTTACTTCTCAAAAATATTCTGTCTCAAAATGGTTACTTGGCATGTTCTGTGGAGAATAACATGAAATCAAAGCCAAAAAGAGAAGAATGCACTTCAGTACCAAAAGACACTATATTTGAATCTGGACTTTAAGCAAGACTTAGCAGCAGATACTCTAAAGAGGAGAATCTCTAGTTCTTTAAAAAGGACCTTTCCTGCAACAACTCTGAGAGTGATATTCTCCAGCCGACCACTGCTTCTAAGCAATGTAAGGACAAACTACCACATGTGACCACTCCAATATGCATACATCCGCTCATCTGCTCCGGCGGAGCCAGGTCCACAGGTTATTCAGTGCGTCTCCTCATAAAGTGTGTCAGAGAAAACTACACAGTATGGATGCATTGAGGGTGCACTGGCTTGATAAGACGTACCATAATTGAACACCTTGTCGACACCTATTACAGCATTTCAGCTGACTCATAATTCAGAATCACTTACATAATAAACAAAAATCTACCAAAAGCAGTGTGTTTCCGACTTCTTTGTAACGCAGAATCCCTCGCCATATGCATCGAAGAGCTGGAGCTGTGTTCAATGGATCTAGTTCAGTTTGATTCCTTAGTTTTACTTCTTTTTTCATTTCAGTTATAAAAAGTTATTATTTCAATTTGTCTCCATGCTTATCCAATTTACACATGTATTTGTGAGAGAAATTATTTTCTAATCCTGTGTTATTTCGTTTCTATTATTATTATTGTTTCCTTTAATTACTAGAGGAACATACGGCTTCAACCATGCGTCTCCATTGCGTTCGGTTCTCTGCTACAGTCTTTATCTGGTTCCAAGTCTGCCCACACGTTTTCATCTCCTCTTCACATGACCTCCTCCAAGTCACCCCACCCTTGCACTGACTACCAACTCGCCGCCGCTTCCCTTTCGGGTTCCACTCGAGGAATGGCTTGTCTAGTGATGTCACTTGATGGTTTGTTTCCTCAGAGTATGGCCAATCCATCTCCATTTTTTCCTGCCTATTTGTTTCACGATCGGTTCCTGCTGTGTTGGTTCGCTCATTGCCAGAGATATCTGTTGCTGATATTTTCTAGCCATCTGATCTTGAGCAAAGTACTGAACGAAGACAACTGTTGATAAAGGTCTGAAGTTTGTTTGAGATGCTTTTTATGACACGCAGTGCAAGTCTCTGATCCGTAGGTTAAGTAGCGCTGACTTCACATTGGAGTTGAAAATCCGGATCTTATTTTTGATGCTGAGTGCTGAGTGTTGACCTCCACACAGACTTGAGAGTAGTGAAAGCTTGTCTTGCTTTTCCGATTATTGCTTTGATATCCTCGTCAGTTCTGCCTGTGGTTGAAACAATGCTTCCCAGGTAGGTAAAAGAGGTTGTTTCTTTCAGGTTCCTCCCACTTATGCTGATTGTTGTCTGTTGTTGTTGTTGTTGTTGCTGTTGATGGTGTTGCCCAGGAATCTTCATCACCTCTGTTTTATCTATGTTCACCTGAAGTCCTATCTTTGATGCTTCTTCTGCCAACTTGTTGCTTTTCGCTTGCATGTCTTCCAGTTTGTGGGAAATCAGACATATATCATCGGCGAAGTCCTGATCCTCCAAGTGTTTTGTGTGAGTCCATTTTATGCCTGTTTCCTCATTGTCCGCTGTTTGTCGCAATATCCAATCTACTGCAATCAGGAAAATCATTGGCGATAGTAGGCAGTCAGCTTGTCTTACTCCTGTTCTCACTTCGAAGGGTTCCGTAAGTTTCCCATTGTGGATTACTTGGCATGCAGCATTGTCGTACAACTGTTGGATGAGATGTATAATTGTCGGTGGCACCCATTAGTAGTAGCGAAGTAGTTGCCAAATCACCTCTCGTTCAACGCTGTTGAAGGCCTTTTCAAAGTTGATAAAGTTGAGATAGAGAGGTGACTGTCATTCCAAGCTTTGTTCAATGATGATCCGTAATGTGGCGATTTGATCAATGCATGACTTGTTTCTCTTGAATCCAGCCTGTTCCGGTGGAACTTTTTCATCCAGGGCTTGTTTGATTCTCTCCAGGATGTTGCGGCTTAGTATTTCGCTTGGGATGGACAGGAGCATAATTCCGCGCCAGTTCTTGCATTGACTTAAGATTTTGTTTCTACGCCCATTTTAATCCATATTCACCTTTAATCTCCATCATTGCTAATACGTAGAATTAAATGGCAATTTTACTTTTGAAAATGAAATCTCCGAAAAGATATTAGTTTACTGAACTTCTTGTTCTTTTCTTTGATATCAACTTTTAAACTATTCTGGTTCATTTGCTGGTTATCGTGAGTCTGAAGTCCGAATAAGTAGACAGTGTTTTGAAAATTCGCCTTATTTGACACTCGTCATCTGGCTGTATCTGTATTCCTTAGTGAGTGAGTCGTGATTGTCTTCTCATTGCTACTCAAACCCACTAGCCATCGTTTCAAACGCTAAACTGTTATCCAAGAGACCCCTTAAGCCACATGAGCCACCTCTTGTGCAAACAGTATCAGTCATTTAACGTCTGAAACAATGATGGCTACTGGATTCCTCTCTGAAGTGTGAGATTCACCTTGATTCTTTATTTCTTTCATTTCTACTAATTGAATGAGCCAATGAATTGTTATTTGTTCTAATTAATAAACAGAGACACTAAGAAAGGTAGAATGTTGAATAATAACTTATCAAACTGTCCAGCTGTATCAGTTATCCGACTTTTTTGTTTGTTTTCGTTTTCGATAAGTTGTCATTGTAATTCATGATGATGTTGATCCAATGATCTCTAATATAAGTTGACTCTGTTAACTTGATCCATCATCTTCTTCAATCACCCCTCCCTACGCCGCCCCCCGCATCTTCTCGCTGACACTGAACCTCTTACCACTGTTGCATCAACAATGAGATGAAACTGTCAATCAGTTCCTAAAATAAAATAAAATATTTTCATCAAATCATCAAAGTAGGACAGAGAAATATAGAATAAGAAGGAAGAATGTGAAAGATACCAATTTTGATCAGTGTCTGTGTATAAATTAATTTGCCCACGTGTGTTTACGTGTATGTGTGTGTGTGTTTGTGTCTGTTAGCTAGTACAAACAACATAAACAAAACATTGAATATTGAATTGAACAAATCATTATGTTCACATTATGTTGTAAATGAACAGGTGTTTAAATTAACTTAATTAGGTGGTAGGTAGATAATTATTTTTTTAAAATGTGAATTTCTACTCAATTCTCTATTCCCTTAATGGATAGGATAATAAAGCAGATGGAAAACAGGGAAGATGAAACAACAAATTAGATCACAAACTGTAGGAAATTCAAGAAAAACAAAAGGCATCTGTGTATTATTAAAAAGGGAAAAAAGTAACAGGGGACTTACTTACTTACTTACTTTACAAAAACCCAGAAGTTTTATTTAACTTTTATAGTGGAAATGAAATTTGAATCTTATCGCGAATGAATGAGTAATTATGCATGTATATTAGTCTGACTCACATTCGAAGATTGATATAATGAGGCCATTTAGAATAGATGGGATCGATTTTACAACATAGTGTTTCGACGAAAGGGTCAAATTAATAATGAAGTAGAGAACACATACACTTTATCTTCTATAGTTTGGTTTGTAAGGATTAGTTATGTTTTACGAGTTGACCACGGACTGATATCAGTTAGAGAACCATTGAAAATTAGGGAGTACTGGACAGCTGCTCTTTCATCCTAGTTTGGGAATCATCGGCAGTACGCACCCACTGGGATTCGAACCCAGGACCTTCCGGTCACAAGGCAAGCTCGTATAACATTCAGCCACTGGGACCCGACTCAATGGCTCGCTAGTGACTTGCTACAGGTTGGAGCTTCCTGCAGTTCTAGTGAGAAGTCGTGACTAGTGAGGTCCAATTAGAAGTCACGTGTGTGGATGGATGTCCCACCAAAGACAATAGTTGGGGTCGCGCTAAAATCACGAATTGGTAGAAGTTAAAATTCATGAGCCATTGAATCGGGTCCCAGTGGCTGAATGGTATACGAGCTTGCCTTGTAACCGGAAGGTCCTGGGTTCGAATCCCGTGTGGTGGGTGCGTACTTCCGATGATTCCCAAACTAGGATGAAACAGCAGCTGTCTAGTACTCCCTGGTTTTCAATGGTTCTCTAACTGATATCAGTCCGTGGTCAACTCGTAAAATATACACTTTACGATTGTTCGAGACGGGCGAAACGAAAATACTGAAATAACATAATAGTTATCTTAAAAATGAAGGTCGTACGTCGGTGATTTAGTGGTAGAATGCTAGACAACCGCACATGTAGTTCGGTGGCTCAATCCCCGGCTAACACACGCCTTTATCTTGGTAAGCTGCTAATAAGACAGTTAAGTAGGGTAGGTTGGCCATTAGGCTAGCAACCTCACCTCAACCATACAAATAAACACCACCGCTACGGAAACTCCGAAGCTCTCGAGCTTGAAGCCCTATTTTCCACTGGGAACGTGAAGGAACAGAAAATGAAGGATGTTAGTTTTGCCTCGTTTCGCATTTATCAGTTGAATAAACATTCACCTCAGGAAAGTGTAATGTCACCAGTGAGCTAAGCAATCAAGCATATGTGGAGCCAAAACATGCTTGTCTAATGCACAGAGGAGAATAACTTACTATTAGATGGTTGGAGAAAACTTAGGACCTAGATCCCCTGCTTGTTGGCACTCGTCAGTCAGACATATCTCCAACTTTGAAAGATCTCATATCCCTTTTGAGATTCGAACCCGGGTCATCTCTTATTGCCCTCAGGAAAGTTATCACTTAACCATCCAGGTTCCCGATTGACATCTTGTACTGTCGTGAGTCTAATCCTTTGTCTGGTGCAGACTGAATTCCGTCAGTCAATTCTGCAATATGCTTACTATGTTAGATGGCTGGCATTGAGTGACAGAGGCTTCAAATGTGAGATCCGCCTTTTGACGAGTGTCGACAGATACGAAAACTTGATTAGATTAGGTTTCTTACCGATTACCTCCAACCATCAAATAGCAGCAATTCAAAGTGGACAGTGATGGCGAGTCACTTAGCATGATGGCCACACTGAAAACTTGATTGATTGGCATTCAGTCTGCCGCCACCATACAAAGGAATAGACGCATAACACTAGTCCCTTACACACTCAGTATTCAATTAAAATAACTATTATTGCTGTGAATTCGACTGATTAATAATAAAATGAAAATATGGATCACGATATGAGTGGGAATCATTAGCCTCTGAATTATTATGCCGATGCTGGACCAGGTGAATTATGAGATTTAGCTGTCAAGCGGACAATGTCCAGATTATCATGTGAATAAATAACATGTCAGGGTGTCTATTTATCATCACAATAATTGCCATCTAGGCCTACAACCAACTAGATGAGGTAATTTAAACATTGATTCTCCTGATGTCGACTGATATCATTCGAGACCCATAAATATTGTTATTTGGAAAAAACAAACAGTGACACAAAATTAGTATTTGGATGATGTTTCGAACACAATTTATTATACTCATAATTATAGCAGTTTATTCACACAACTTCATATCCTTTCTCTCTTCCCCTCGTTACTCATTGTAATTTTCCATAAATCGGGTATTGTCGTTGCGTCATTTCGATTACATGTGAGTGGTGTTGAAGCGATAAACAAAAATCCAGTGGTTAACTCCCTTCTCTCTCTCTCTCCACCTAATCAGATTACTTCCTAATACTTCAATCCTGTGACACTCTAATATGTGACTGTATGCATGTGAATGCGTTGCATTGACTGAGCTTTTTTCTTCTAGATTATCTCACTTAGCAGTGTAAATCATTCTAGCTTAGCTAAACTTCAGTGTTCCGATTATCAAGTTGTCCCCTATCCATTATTATAAACTATGTAATTGATCTCATAGTCACTAAATGGTATTTGGTATATTATATTATTTCTCTTTATTGGATCTATCGAGTCATTAAGCCAACAAAGTTTATCTCTGGGAAAGTTGGTTGGTTTGAATGCTTCTCTAAATTCAGCCGTTTTAGGAATCCTGTTTACAGTCACTGATGTTCCTACTTTATACAACAGTACTATCCAGACTTTGAATTTCATATTATTTGTATTGTTTTCATCATTTACATTATTATTGTTCTCTTGGGTTCCAAGTAGAACATAGGGCTGCAACAATACATCTCCACTTTGTTCTGCTCTCTGCTGTCCTCTTCAGCCGGGTCCATGTTTCCACATAATCTCTTATCTCCTCCTCCCCCCACGATCTCCTCCATTTCACCCTATGTCGACCCACTCGTCGCTTTCCGTTTGGATTCCACTCGAGCAATGGCGCGAGATGTCATTCGGTGGTCTCCTCAGCCTATGCCCAATCCCTCTCCACTTTCTCCTACATATTTCTTGAACGATAGATTCCTGAATAGTTTGTTCCCATAGTTATCTAGCTTGTCCCAAGCCATGGAAAAAATGGAGGTTTGGACGTATGTATCTTAACCATAATCTAGGAGAAGGATTGAATATTCTAAAAGTTGTACGTTCCTATATATCCATAAATATATCTCCAACTCTTTGGGATTTTCGTGAACCCATTGAGACACTTTTCTTTATTCCTTTATGTTCCCAATGGAACGTAGGGTTTCAAACTAGAGCTTTAAAGTTTCAGTAGTAGTGGTATTTATTTTTATGAGATGGAGTAGCTAGCCTCATGCTCAACCTTCCTTCTTTAACAGTCTTATTACTGGCTTAGCGAGGTAAAGGAATACGTTGGACGGGAATCAAATACTGAACCATCTCCGTCATTGGTGAGCATTCTACTGCTGTGCCATAGCCACAATTTTCTTGGTGTGTGCTTTATTTTGAAATTTGAGGAGATTAGACACCAACATACACGTAGTATTATTTCATCAGCCACCAATTTTGTCGTAGGTTTTGAGTTCACTTGAGTACAGTTCATTCCTAACTGCCTGTAGTGCTATATAAATAGGGATATCGGCATATAAACTTTTACATCAGATGTAATCATTTTCAGACATCCATGTACTGTAGAGAGACACACACACACACAGAGAGAAACTATCTGTTATTGGCTGGTGGTCGCACTGAAACCATGAATCGGAAGAAATTAGAATTCATGGGCTGCTTATTGAGTTGAATCCCAGTTGCTAAGTGGTTTTCGAGCTTGACTTGTAACCTAAAGGTTATCAATTTGAACCCTTGTAGATGCATGCTAATGATGAGTCCTAAACTAGGACAAAACAGCTGTCCAGGACTTCCAAACAAGTATATTTAGTCAATTGAGGAATTACAGTTACTAACAACCTTTTTATTAGATAAGGCCTAGTGAGTAACATCAAAATTTTGAAAGATACACGCGAATAGACTGTTTATGCATTGTAGTTCATAACGTGAGTATGTGGTAATATGCAGAAATGTAACATTAAATTAAGCATCAGATTTCAAAAATATACGACAAGTGGCTTTACTGCATTTCCCCACTAATTGTGTAACGTCAGAAGACAATGGCCAGGCAACAGATCGTTTATTGAGAAAATCAAGAGATATTTATGGATTTTTATGTACATTATTATTCGTAATTATTAACAGAGAAACAGTGTCTTCTGATTGGTTGTTTTCTCGCTGAAAGTTAATCTGTCATCTCTTTGTGACCGTTTCCTTGAGGGTTAGACCATATATCTGCGAATCGTATCCGCCCCCGCAAAGTCTTTGTTCTTATTGTTTTCTCATGACCAAGATTTGGGAAGTAAACATTGACGTAAATCGCTGTCTACCAATTTTGGCGAGCAGGCAGCTCTCACTACAATTGTAGCATCATAGTTTGTTGCTATGGTGATTTCGTGACAAGTGGTTATATTTTATCCATGTTTTTTAAGTGGATTTATGCATTAAAATTTTTTTCTGATGTACCTATAATCGATGGTGTCATTTCAAAACAGGAATATGCCATATAACCGCCTAGGAATTACTTAGTATAAAAATTGGGAACAAAAGCTTTCTTTATACAAGTGTAATAATAAAGGGTGAGGAGATTTAAACATACAGGATGGAAGGTCATACCTAAAAGGTATGACGTAACATAGCGTTTATGTATTAACAGATTTCTAAGCAGGCCAGAGTAGCAATAGTCGTTGGACCTGAATTGCAGTACCCTCCACCGTTTGGAGTATTCGTTACCTAGTGGTTCTCAGCAGTTTATTTGATACCCAATAGGTGATAGAAAAACAGATTCTTCACTGTTAGCTTTATGGTCTGTTTTGACCAGGCGGTCTAACATTCATTTGTCCATGATTTTTAAAACACCTTTATTTATCCACAGAAGTAGCTATTCCCTAGAACGAAAAAGCAAGTTTACTTTAGCAACCGGTTCCACAGGAGCAGCTGAATCGATAGATACAAAAAAGGTGACTGGTCTTGTTACTTGATCTCTCAGTTGAGGTATCACACAAAATCTGGTGTGTTGAAAATACGAACTATAGCCTAGAAGGAGTAAAAGTCCTTTGAATCGTTTTTTTCTTAGTTACTATTTCACTTGACAAGACACCTTTCAGTTGCAGTCCTATATATACAGGCTTCTTGATTACAGATACGGGAGAGTTGTTTTTGGCTTTCTCTGACATGTCTTCGATGATTAACTATTTAAGATAGCCATTTTCTCAATTAATGTATTATCTACAATCTTAAGTTCTTATTCACTTACTTTTTTGCATCTCTGGCGTAGACGTGATATCCGGCTGGCTGGTGATCAAAGGACGTGTACTCCTCAGCATTCCTCTCTGTCCTCCTTTATGCCTGTAAGACCTGGCCAGTGAGAGTGGAGGACATGAAAAGGCTGGGTAACTGCCTGTGATCATAGGTGCCTGCGTTCTGTCTCCCGTGTGAGGTGGTATGGTAGGCATCGAGTGCTAGGTAAGGATGAGAAAACAATCGACGAGGCTGTGAAGCTACATAGACTGAAAGGGTTAGGACATGTGTTACGTATGCCTAGTCATCACCTTCCTCGACGGGCAATGTTAGCTGATATAGGGTCAGGCTGGAAAAGAGCTAGCACATGCTGGTCAAACCAAAACATGGCACCAGTCAATGAAATCCACAACAGTTAGTTTAAGCCATATAGGAAGGTTTAGACTTCTTGGTTGGGGTCCTGGGGACGGTAAAAACCAATGGCTGAAGACAATTGGTGATATGGCTCAAAATCGTTCTCAATGGTGCAGATGCATCCACTCCTTGTGACTTATAACACCCAATGAAACTGTATTGTTCCTTTTGTCTTATATCCCTGTTTACTGTCTCTATTTTGCATTTCTTCTACTTTCTTCTCTTACTTTGTGTGCTGGATGAAGTATGGAGACTTGAACTTTTGCACATCGGTGCAAAATTCTATGTTGAAAACAGACAGAGGCTCACTTACGTCTACTGAACATTTATAGCTATAGCACACTAAGTTTAAAGTCTGATTATTGAGCTAACTAAATCGGAAAATGATCCTTCCAATGATATTATCAGAAAAATCTCAACGGATGAAACGTTCAGACTTTGGGGACTTTGGGGCAATAATAGCTCAGTTCAATGAAGAACATTCAGCCATCAAGTGCACACGTGAAAAAGAATTCCAGAGAAGATTTGCCTTCTTAGATGTCCTTCTCACAAGGCAACCTGATGGTAGTATTGAGGAGAAACTTGTATAGGAAAAGTAAATGCACAGGACAATATACACATTTTAATAGCTTTGTTCCTGTCCAATACAAAACAAATATAATAGTGACTCTTAGCTACAAAGTCAGTGCTATGTGTTCAGAAGACGTAATTGAAGATGAACTTAGAACTGTATATGACACCCTAATAGAAAATAGCTATCCAGAAGAGTTCACCGGAAAACAAATGACCAAGAAAGTACAAAAGAACTATACTCTGTCTGTAAATAAGAAGCCCTTATATGTATACGATTGTAGTTTAAAGGCAACGTACCTAGTGAAATAATTAACAATAAATTTGTCACTTTCTAGCCGACCAATTATGATTGCTCAAGCGAAAGACAAGTTACCTAGCTGCGCCACTTCTATGTGTATCTACAAATTTAGTTGCTCCTGTGAAGAGAGTAGGAAGAGCAACTATACAGCTTAACAAACGCATTTATGAGCATCTCCCTTCCTTCATGGTTCGGAAAAGGTCAAGTAAAATCTATAAGAAGTTTTATTTTGGCTCGTTTGATTGATAGCGGTCACCAAGTGGACAGAAATAGTGCCTTCAAAGTTATCTGTCACATTCCATCGAGCCTTTCGAACGGAATTCGAACGCGCCTTTTACACATAGTCGAAGCCATGGGAATTAATTCGAGAGACCAATTCTAGTCTTTGCATACAAAAGACGTTTACTCTACCTTTGTCTCTCCCTTGGCCTAGGTGAATTCTAATCGAAACCCTCCTACCCTTTCTTATTTTCCATTTTCTTCGTGTTGTAATGATATTTTTTATTTAAACTCTGATTATCTCTCCACTTCATATTTAGTATTGCGTAACTTTTGAGATTTGACCTAATTTATTTGTTGAACTGTATACGTATAAACATACTACTACCTTCGCTTTTCTTATCGCCACTTGCATAAACCTTATTATCATTATAATCATCGTTATTACTGATGTTCAGAACACTGAACATTTATTATTATTATTATTATTATTATTATTATTATATGATCCACAAAATCACCGTCAGCGGTTAAAATTGTTATAGATAAATCTATGTAAATTAGAGTAAGGACTGAAGATCTAATTGAAAACTGCAATACTGTTCGCTTATATGTCTTGTTCTAAAGTTAGGGAAATCTATTCAAGGAACTTTTAATTCTAGCAAACTACAATTCATATTTCCTACTCTACCGTATGTGAATCCTCAACTGAAAGATAAACTGCCTAGACTAGCTCCCTCTTCTTGTATCTATCAATTCAGCTGTTCTCGTGTAGCGAGTTATATTGACTGTTGCTCTAGGAAGCTGATTTTCCGTGCGGGGGAACACTTACCAGTGTGGCCTGGTCTAAACCGATCATAGGGATAACATTGAAGAGTCTTTCTCCATCATCTATCGGATATCAAACAAGCTACCGAAAAGTATCCAGCTGCCAAATGCTCCAGACAGCAGGGGCTGTTGCAATTCTCCTAAAACGACTAGTCCTCCGTATACGAAATAAACAGGTCCAGCCAGCCAATATTGCTACCCTGACCTGCTGTGTAATTTACAAATTCATGTATACTGTTCAAGTATTGGTTTGTAGGGATTTGATTGATTGGTTACAAGATTTAATCATGAGCTGATATTGGTTAGAGAAACATTGCAAAACCAACACCGGAGTACTGGACATCTGTTTCATCCTAGTTTCTAGAATCTTCACCAGCACGCACCCACCAGGGTTCGAACCCAGGAACTTTTGGTTACAAAGCTAGCTAGCTCGTCGACCATTAAGCTACTGGGACCCGATCCAACGGTCCATGAATTCTAACTTCTGCCAATTCACGACATAGCGCAACTGCTGGCCAATGTCTTCGGCGAGTATTTGTCCTCATACCCGACCTACTGCACCTTACTGGTCACGACTTCCCATTAGAACCCTGTATTACGCCGGTTCTTATGAAATCGCCGTCTATCTTGTAAACACAAACTCTCTTACTCCTTATTGTTAAACTTGCATAAACTAACCTTCTTTGCTTTCTTACTTAAACTTGGTCAGTAATTTACCCACTAGCACACACACACACATATAAAATGCACATAACTTTCTACCCCAATCTTTCTCCCTTCACCCTTCAGAATATTATTCATCCATGAAGGAATTATCGAAAAGAACAATTCTTTGTTCAGTAATCAAATCTTTCCCGCTACAAATAAGACAATAACAAACAATCGAAATGCTTGCTTCAAGTTTCCATCTTCTCAACGAACAAATGTATCTGTCACTTCGTAAAGTATAAAAACTAGTCAAGTACATATCTCCTCCCATCATCAAGGGTAGTAATAGTAGTACTAGTAGTATGGGCAGCGGGATGGGGAGGAGGCAACAGTCTAACCTATTTACATAAAAAAAAAGAACTTAAATATCCGATGTTACTTTCTGAGGTCATAGCACACACACTGGCATACAAAAATATCCACAGCTGTCATCTATGTTTCAATAAATCTACTGACACTTAAGGGAAATAAACTAGTGTTAAAAAATAATAAATAATAAATAAAAAAACACAACAAAAAATGAGTCATAAAAATATTTTGTTGTTAACTTTTGTAAGTCATTTACAATTCTGATGGCTATCTTACATCACCACATTATGACAAGATTCTACTTTACATTTTGTTTTTTGTGTATACCAACGACCTCAAATGATTTCTTTGTTCTTAAAAGGCATATTTTTAAAAGTACAATCTTTGGGTCTGTTTATCTGCTAGTAAACTTTACATGATTATCTGTTAAAATCAGTGAAAATCAGAAATAAGAAATTGGAACCCATTTTTCGACAGCTAGCCGTGCACACCATGGAAGACTTATTGCATTTCGTTGAAAGTCTGAACCACATGAACGTAATAGGTAAGTTCATGGCATCATTTGATGTAACCTCTTTCTTCACAGTGATCCCAATCCATGAAATTATTGAGATCATTTGTCAATAGTCTGATCTTCTTCCAATTCCATGGTCGGAATTCAAATGCCTATTGCTAATGTGTACTATGGATGTGCAATTCTAGTTTGACAATACTCTTTACTGCCAAATAGATGGTGTAACTATGGGCAGTTCACTTAGCCCTGTTTTCTAGCAGATATATTCATGTCCAACCTAGAAAGAACAAAGTTGATGCATGTGATCGATGAAACAACTTCCTATTGTCGATATATCAATGATTTATTTGTAGTGTGCAACAATAGAAGTCATGCTTCCTACTTACTCAGATTATTCAATGACGCACATACAAATATTGAATTTATTATGTAACATGAAAACGATGGAAAGTTCCATTTCCTTAACATTGCTATGCAACGCCAAGAAGATGGTAGTCAGCAGAAGTCAGTTTACCGAAAGCCTACATGGAATGGACAATACTTACACATTAATAGTTTTTATCCAAATAGCTATAAACGAGCACTAGTCAAGACTCTCTGCTATACAGCAACGAGAATATGCTTTCCGGAGAAATTGGAAGAAGAATTCGAGATTCCAGAAAAGATGTTGAAAAACAGCAGTTATCCTTAGAGATTCATTAACAAGTAAGGAAGATTCGACTATTCAAATGTCAAACAAATCACAGTGGGAAAAAGCCTGTCTTCATCCAATTCGACTTTAAAGGTGAAAATATTGGAGCAATGGTCAACAGAAGATTGAGTACGTCAATAGACAGAGCATATTGTGCAGCTCATTTGGTTCCCATCTGTCGGACAGCATACCTCTTGGTGCAATCAAAATCGACCCTTCTCATGTTAACTCCATTTGTGTATACATATTTACTTTTATCTGCCGGAGTGATTACACTGGGAGAACAGAAAGAAGGGCAAACCTCGGATTCTCTGGACATGCACTAAAAAGTCGGTGTCGTCAAGAGAACAGATGCTTACAGTGGTGCCATCGCTAGTCATCTCACAAATAAGGGTCATCAGGTAGACATCGCGAAGTCAACAGACAAATTAGTGCAACTCTCCTCAAGTTTGTCGAAGCAAGCACGCCGGTGGCTCAACGGTAGAGTGCTAGACGACCATGCATGTGGTTCGGGATTCGATTCCCAGCCATCGCACATATTTGCCTCCCCTAGTCTGGTCGAAGTCCGATAAAGAGGGAAGGGTGGGCGTGAGGCTAGCGATCCCACTCCTTAGAAAACCACCACTACTACTGAAGCGTCACGGCTCAAACTTGACGCCCTATGTTCCACTCAGAACTCAAAGGAATAATAAATTATCGAAGCCATCTCTATCAAACGCCTTAAACCCAATTGATGTGTGCAGAAAGAGACGGTTATCAGTCTTTCCTTGCCCTGGTCACTGGATGTCTTTGTTCTCTGCTTCAGTTGGTGACGCAATCTTCGGCTTTAACTCCACACCACCCACTATGATCTAGTGTGATTCTGCTTGTCTTTTGTTTCTGTGATTTGAGTTGAACTCAGTACATTGTTACCCAATTTATTAGTTACTCATCATCTTACTCGTCTCTCGTCTTTATTACGTAATTCCCTCACCATTGTGTGCATACATTGATTTTCTTTAAACTCGAACTCCCTGAGTAAAAACTATATATATATATGATTTTCTGAGCACTGTTCGTTAATTTTGGAACCTCCAGTCAACTGAAATTATGTAGAATTTGCAAGTACTGTTAAAATTGTTCCGTGCATCAACTCAGTAATTTATTTGGGCTGTAAGCAGCAGGTGATGAGAAGTCAACGAAATAAGTAATGACGGTACCATATTATTCTGCACTAACCGCTGCTTTTCTTGCTTTCTTCAAATAAGAATAATAATTAGTGCCTCGTATATTGATAGTAGCAGCAGCTATAAAACATGATCCTGAATTACAACAGCAACAATCCAATAGCACACAAGAGGAATTGCATACAAACACTATTCAAGAGAGCTAGAACTCATTGCAGCACTCCCACCTTAAGGAAGATTGAAGAAAAATATCTCATGGACGTCTTCCAAAAGAATGAATATCCACGGAATTTCATCAAAAGACATATACCCCCAAGCCAACCTATCAAACCAAAAGCCCCCAAGGAAAGCACAAAGAAAATCGCCTTACCATATCACTACCAAATCACTACAAGACACTTCAAACCTTTAGGAATTGACGTCGTACACAAACCAACAAAGTCACTTCACTCAATTCTATATCAACCAAAAGACTCAATAGCGAAGGAAGATAAAACCAACATCATCTACAAAATAGATTGTATCAACTGCGAAAAACACTACATTGGCCAAAGTGGACGTCCCCTTCGTCTTCGTATCCACGAACATAAGCTAGCTGTCAAAAGACATGATATCCACTTCCTCATATGACTACATACAGACAACCACGGACATCAGTTCGACTGTGACAACGTTCAAATATTAGACAGAGGAAACAACAAGAATGCTAGAGAATTTTTAGAAGGCTGCCTGATATTCCAGTGATTCGTCAATCAATAGACACATCGAGATAGACAAAATTTATCAACCGATAAGAAAGAAACCTCACACACAAAGGGTCAAAATTCAATTCCATATTAGTTTGTTTATTAGGTATATCACACAGTGAAACAGTATTATTTACTGGATCACGTTTCGAACAAAATTTATTGTTCATAATCATATCAGTTGTGATCACACGACTTTGACAAAAAATTCAAGTCAAAGAAACAATGAATTACTATACAAATAACCTAGAAGGTGTGAAAACACACAAAAACAACCAATCACGTCCAAGGTCATCCACCAGGAGAGATGATTAATAAACTCGTGGAGAAATCTGAAAGCTCACTTCAAATTGAAATATGCGCTGAAGATGTCACCTAGTAGGGCGATGAAAGCTTCACAAATTAACTATCCATCTCAGGGAACACAACCATATCAAAAACATGATCCTTACCCATCTCATATTTTGAAGTTTCTGTAACGACTGAAACTAGTCAAAAGAAATGCCTGCAAAGAACAGGGTGGGGTGGGGGGTTGAAATAGCTATTTCATTGTTTTTCACTAGCAGATCAAGGGAAGAATAACAATATGACAATGATCTCGTATTCTATTCCGTTTGGCTAAGTTAAAGTATAGCGATCCAAGTGTGTAGACGTACCAATGAACTTAAACGTACACTAATCGCTGGATAACGTGACCTACCATTATTTTAGCGCCACTAGGAATGCTGAATTCATGAATCGCGGTACAGATTTCACCCGGATCAAGTTTTTAAGTACTGTTTAGATAATGGTTTGTTACCATGTAGTCGTAAATATTCTTGTGGTGCTTCTATGCATAACCAGGGGTGTTCAGAAAGAAGCAAGTGATGAACAAGTATTTGGGTGTAGACAGTGTAGGAAACGGATTAGTGTTTGAAATGGTATATTACACACTCATTTCATTCTCCTGTAAATCAAAACTGCCTCTGACAAATATAATTTTTATCTGTCATTATTAGATAACGGCAAGTTGGTCGTCCAAGGGTGACTTGGAGGAGGTCATGTGAAGAGGAGATGAAAACGTGTGGGCAGACTTGGAGCCAGGTGAAGACTCTAGCAGAAAACCGAAAGCAATGGAGACGCACGGCTGAAGCCCTATGTTCCTCTAGGAATTAAAGGAAACAATAATAATAATAAATGGATAACGAAGACTGGGATGAGATCAACAGTTGTACACATGGAGAATTCGTTAGTGCCTATTATGCAGTGGTACCACTATTCAAGAGATATAACAACCTGGAAGATGAATAAAGTAGTGCAAATGTTTGGAGGAGTAGGTGTTATTGTTCACATCGATAAAATAGTTCTGATAAAGAAGAAATATAATCATGGTCACCCAGTAGGGCAAATGAATGTTTGAGTTTTGATAATTTGTGATAAGAAAATTCATAAATAAATTGTGGAAGTAATTCGCAGTTGCAGTACCAACACTTTTCTGCCTAATAGACAAAGATTAATCATTCCTGACACTACCGTGCATGCAGACGAATGGGCGGGATACAATCGGCTATCAGATTTGTGTTTCATCCATTATCGAATCAGTCATTCTAACGACTTTGTCCACCTCTTCCACTGAAACCCGTACTAATTCAATCAAAGGCTTTACGGAAAGACTGAAAAAGAGGATAAGAGAGATAGACGCATTACAGAAATTATGAATCTTCAGTGACCACAATGAATACATGCATAGAAATTGCTTTAACTTGGAGTCTGTTACTCTTCAGTCTAACTGAGAGATATTTTTAAGTCATGTCAGAGGAAAAAAATATCCTGTTTAATGCGTCTTATCATGATTCTGTGTATTTATTTCTCTTGTAAATAAACCACTCATTGTTTTTATGAGTGTTCACCTAAAGGTCACTGGTGCAATCTTATTCCCTGAACCGCTATAGTTTCACTTTGCCACATATTTCACAGAATTCTATGAGGAGAAGTTATAAATTGATAATTCATACTTGTGATTTCCTGGTGATCTATGTGGACTGGATCATTGGGCTACATTTCGGTAGATACTGATTCCTTAAATGGATGTGTTTTCTTTTTGGTTCTTTAGCCTGGTAAATTAAACTTTGGTCTTTGAATTAATGGACACTTAGTCTGAATCTCAGTGCGGGAACTCTATCACTCACTAGGGTGCAGTTACCGATTTTGGATACTGCTGTTAGTCATCATCAGGGTAGTAATATCGGAAAAGATCACAAAGTGTTAGAAATACAGTCAGTTTTGCATAAGCAGTTCTTTATGAAGTTCTTTTACAATCTGGAGAATAACACACTCGAAAACAGATTAATATAAAGTCACTATGTATACTGACACTTTTCAGGTATTTTGTGTTATAGATTCAATCTTCGCTTAAAGGAGCACAAACATATGGCTATCGTATATATATAACTTATATATTCATGTAGTAGCCTTCTACTCACTGATAATTTTCAAGAGTTCATTTGTAACGATTCGATTTATTTCAGGTTTAATCACTGGCTGACATCAGCCACAGAATCATTGGAATCTAATACACACTAGTGACTGGCTGGCTGGCTATACGACGAAGTTGCCTGAAGTTCTAGTGAGAAGCTGTAGCCAATGAGGTCCACTCACTCACTGGTTGGGAGTGAGGACAAATACATTATCTGGTGGTCACACTAAAATTCATGAATTGGTAGAAGTTAGTGTTCATGCAGTGGCCATTGAGTCAGGTTCCAATGGCTGAATGGTCCATGAGGTTGCCTTATAACTGGAAGGCAGCGGTAGTGAGATACCGATGAGCTCTAAGGTGGGGGGGAGGTGAAACAGCTTTCTCCAGTACTTCTTGGTGGTTTCCAGTAGTTCTTCAACTGATATCATTCTCTGATCAAACTGCAAACAAATCAAACCCCTACAAACTAACACTTGAAGATAATTAATATTGATTAAGTGTAGAACAGTGATCGAAGATATTGTATTATGTGGCAATATTCCCAAAATTCTACAAATCCTGGTTGTCTAGTCTGCATCTCTTGGCTGCAATTCACTGTAGCATCATCATCATAAATAAACACACCACAGGAACACGTCTGTAATCTGTGTGTGTGTTTTGTGTTTTTCATCTGATTTCATGCAGACTTGTGGAAATTTATCACAAAACTGTAACTGTCAATCATGAACAAGTCTGTCCTGGCAGTAAGGCGAGAACACTATGGAAGAAATTCAGACAAACTTTCTGCATTTGATATTTTGACAACAAAAAAAATATGAACGCGTATTACACCCACTCACTCACTAACTCACTCTTCAATGCCTAATATTTACGTACGTGTTCAGGTGAAGATATTTGGTGTGTGTGTGTGGAGGGGGGAGGAGGAGAAGTGATGGTGTGCATATGAATGTATTCACTTGACCTGAAAATGCAGAATAGTTGTTTTCACTGCAATTTATGCAAATGACAGTGATCATAATCATCATAATAATAACGACGATGATAGTCACCTTTCACACTGATGATAAACATTCACCAATGCATAATTTCCTCTCCTATCATATCATTAATGACCTGTCCAAATTCTCGTGCAATACTACCTACTTCACTTCACCAGATATGATGATGAAGTGTGGTATGGAATAAATAAATTTTGGATTGATACTTGATAAAAGACAAGATCCTGATCAGGTCATTTCTTTTATATGATTTATGATAGGGGAAAAAAAGGTAAAAAATTCATGATTATAAACATAATTTGTCATCATAGTGGAGATAAACAGTTTTTGAGCATTGAACAATTGACCTAATTTCATTTCTTATTCAAAAAAGGTATGCAGGTGTTACATAACATGTTTGAAATTGGAAGAAGGAGTAAGACTAGGTTGCGCGCTATCATCATTGATAAGCCAGTTGTTAGATTTTCGTCACAAACCAGGACAAGTTACAGAGACAATTGAAAAACAACAGAGAGCACTGAGCAGCTATTTCGTCTTATATTGACACTCTTCATCAGTGCACTTTCATGTCCCCCTACGGGGAGACCGAATTTTAGATCTTCAGGTTACAAGAACTCGCCTAGTTTACTGGCTCACTAGTTTCCTAGGCGCTCCTGGGTTTCGAACCCAAGACCTTCCGGATATAAGGTAAGCTCGTATACCATTAAGCCACTGGGAACTGATTCAATGGTCGGCCATAAATTCTAACCTCTGCCAATTCGTGATTTTAGCGCAACCACTAGCCAATGTCATCGGTAGGAACTCCAGAATAGATAGAACCCACTGGTCACAACTTCTTATTAGAACTCCAGCCAGCTGGCAGTCACTAGCGAGCGTTGGATTAATTTTCAAGAATTAGTTTGTAGGGATTGCGCTCAAATCACAAATTGGTAGAAGTTAGAATTCATGCGCTGGCCATTGAATCGCTTCCTAGTGACATTTTGAAATTGGAGGAAGGAGTAAGACTAGGATGCCCGTTGTCATCATTGATATTTCTAACTGTGTTGGACTGAGTCATATAACAGACCTGTGGGGTGAGAGAAAACAGGAATCCGTTGGATAGGGAAGAAGACTTCAGAAGATCTGGACTTCGCTGATGATATAAATGTCAAAGATCTGCAGAAGAAAACTAACAAGCTGACCGAAGAAGTAGTCAGCAAAGACAGAATTTCAAGGGAACACGGAGAGAACAGAGGTGATAAGGATACCTAATTAAAAACAAACATCAATAATTATGATTATTATTAGCAGGAGAAATTTGGAGGGAGTCACTTCTTTCGTTTATAATTGGACACCACCATTTCAACCACATGTGGTAGGAATGAAGATGTCAAAACCAGGGTCGGCAAGACAGACTTTCATTAATCCGAAATCATTGTGGAAATCTGCTGCTGCTGCATTAGGTATAAAGAAAAATATCCGGTTTTATTTAAGGATAATGTCGGACCAGTGAAACTGTTTGATTTAGGTAGACACTTAGTATGTATGTTATCAAAAACATTTTTGATTGGCTGTTGCAGACTTGCATCAAAAACTGACTGTGTTCAATACCGAAGATTAATTGACCATCCAGATAGGCTAAGCAACAAGGATCTACGGAAATTAACCAGCCAGTAGTCTATCGCCCAACAATATGCCAAAAAATAGAGATGACGAAGACATAAGCTGAGGAGAGAGTTGAGTGATCTCATGTGACAGCCATGCCCTCGAAAAGTAGCTGTATGGCAGACAACGAGTAGAGCATCTGAGGAGACGAAGTGAAGGAGATCAGATGAACAGGAGATAACAGCTTACGGGCAGCTGTGTAGCTGAGTGAAAAAGACAGTAGAAAACAGAATGAAATGGAGATGTGGCTCCCCAAAAGTAGAATAACAAACGTTCGGAATTATTCATTTTATTTTGATCAATTTTTAAGGGACCAAATTGAGATTTACAAATTTCGAAAGAGGAAACGAAGCTGAATGTAAAAGTCAGCCAATTAGAAAAAATGAACTTAACATATACTTAGTGACTTATTTAGGCTGTTAGCAGGTGATGAGAAGCCAACGAAATAAATAAATGATGGTACCATATTATTCTGCACAAACCACTGTTGTTCTGGCTTTCTTTAGAATTCATAAAGGGGATTAAATGTATGCAGTTCCTCAAAAATTATTTATTGTTTCTTCAAATCTGCCTTTGTTATCCAATTTGAAAAACAGGAGTTATTTTGCGTAATAACATTTCCACTCCACAATTCTATTTACATATTTATCCTTCATTATCTCTTATCTTTTACCTTGCTCTCCAAAATTTAACTTTTCAACTTATAATGATGTAACTTAAGCCTTTGACACTATTAAATTGACATGTGGATTAGAAATATTTGAGATGTGTTGAGAAAAATGTTTAGCACATGACGGAGAAACTACGCTCTCCATATTAGTTTTACCGATATTCCCTAAGTGTTATTCTATAGGAATTTAATTAATTTCAAAATAAATTTCACCTGTACTTTGGATTTACAGAATTAAAAAAAAACTGATTGATAAACAAAGAAAATTCTTTTGAATAATTTCTTAGTCATCAGATTCTACATTTCTTTTATAGGAATAATTAAAGAAATATTATGAATAGCACCATTAATGCTGTTCCCTCCTGATTTGGGACTCTTCATCAGTACGTACCCGCCGGGGTCCGAGCAGAGGACCTTCTGGTTATAAGGCGAGCTTGTAGACCATTAAGCCACTGGGACTAAATCCAATCGTTTTCCATTGCTTCTTTTACTGATATCAGCTCATGATGAAATCCTTCAACCAATCAAACAAAATCGCTACAAAACCAATACGTAAAAATTATTGTGATGCTCACTAGCGATTGGCCCTATTCAGGAAGTTAACCTAGGGTTCTAGTGGGAAGCCGTGACCAGTAGGGTGCAGCAGGTTGAAGGTGAGGCAGTAACTCATCGAAGAAGACATTGAGAAGTGGGCGAGCTTTGTCATGAATTGGGAGAAGTTGGAATTGATGGGCCGTTGGATCGGGTGCCATTGACATAATGGTCTACGAGGTCAGTAGCCTTGTAACCGGATGGTCCTGCGTTGGAACCCTGGCGGGTGCGTACTGCTGAACATTAATGCTGTTTAAATTACACTAATACGAGAGTATGGATAGACTGATTACCTTACACTAGCATCAGTAAGAGAGCGAGCGAGCGAGACAGATAGATAATATGAATAATTATGAAGGGAAGTAACATAGAATTTATGAATTATGGGGATGACAACAGGTCAAGGTAGCAGTGTTGGATGTCTGAACCTGCCTCTTTTGCACAGAGAACTCCAGTTGTTTCAGGGGAATTTCAATAGCCTCTTCTGTTTGGAATGTTCGGTATCTAGAGGTGCGCTTGGTAATCAATTCGATACCGGGTAGGCTTTTTGAACTGTTTGGATGATGTGGTCCAACATAAAACAGTTGAAGGTTTTCAAAATACCTTTATTTAATCACACTGATAGGTGTTCCCTAGCACAAGATATTAGGTTTCTAGAGCAACAGAACTGGTTTCACAGGAGCAGTTGTTGGTTATAACTTCACTTGATACATCGCCACCTCCAACACACGCTTTTATAAATGGGCGTAAACTAGCCAAGCTCAACTCAGTTGTAGATCTCAGTATCAGATACTCTAGTAACTTAACGTTCTCTGAACAAACTGATTATGCCAGACGTAAAACACGAAGGCTCCTAGGATGCATAACTCGCAATTCCTTTTGTTGTGAAACTAGGGTTTTATTATACAAAGTTTGTGTCCGACCTATTTTAGAATACTGCCCGTTTATTCTTAGCGTACTCAGACAAAATGACAAGCTTAAGTTAGAAGGAGTGCAACGGCAATTCACCTTAAGAACTCTTGGTTTAGAAAGTGGTCTCAAATACTATGAACATTGCGACAGACTAAGTTTAGAACCACTCTGGAAAAGACGTCTTAAGCTAAACCTGATTTTTTACTACAGGCTAACTAATCTGCTCCTGCACTCCTCCGAGCCAATAATTAAACCTACCGCTGTCATCAGTTACAGTCTTAGAAATCATCACAACCTAGCTGCTATAGAGCATTGTCAGACTTACATGCGGTACAACTTCTTCTTAAATAAGTTCTCAGTCATTTGGAATAGACTACCAGCTGATGTGCGCGATGCAAACACACTCGCAGTGTTCATCTCCTCAGTCACCAGACTGTTCAGAGATGACAATGCACTTCTGCATCTGAATCCTACACCCACTTTTTCGTCCAACATAGATATTTTAAGTTCATTAAACGTGTAGTTACAACAAACTACAATTATAAATTTTTATATATTATTGGAAGTACATGATAGACATTTTTACAAGGGACAATAATATTAGTTCACACAATATAAAAGTTAGCATCACGGGAATAGTTAGTGCACCAAAATAACTATAATTACTAAACAGAATATAAATGTATATATACATATTAATCACTCCCTAAGTACTCCACTTGCTTTCTTTTGCGTTGTTGTTGTTTGTCTTCTTTTGTCTCTCACCATTTCAGCTTCCATTTGACTTTTTGAATGACAAATGATCTGCAAACATTATTGGTCCCATATCTTACAATTCCCTCGTGAATTACGCATTACATTTCCCCACGACGCAAGCTGGATCACAGTTGTGAAACATACCTTTATAATAATAAAAAAGTATTAATTTATAATACTTTACGGTTGTAACTTACAACATAACTGATCTTGTCTGCAAAAATAGCTTGCATCTCTTGAAAACACCCGTTTATAAGAGAATATAAACTGTCATTATTATTAGTCTACATTGAGTACTATTCACTTGTGATGTTACGAAGAAAATTCTGGCAAAAGTATACAAGTGTATTACTTATTTTAAATTATTATCAAATTTGGATATAAATCAAGAATAAAACTCGATGCCGTACACACCAAAGTTATATGGAGGAATTACTTCAAGCTTTATTTTTTTCCCGAGTATTTGTAATCCATCCAAAACATACTTGGGTTTTTTTGTTAATGCGAAGACAATATTTCTATATTTCTTGATGTGCTCCATTGAATGACTAGTTATCACATTGTTCCCATAGACACAATAACTGCAACCTTATAATTTAACCATGAACCAAATTTATGTAATTTAAATAATACTTATCCATGCCTGTACAATTGGTGTGTCCTACACAGGTAGGAAAAAATGCATTTTATTAAATTACTATTATTAAATACGCTTACTAATCATATATGTATATTATCATATTGATGATGCCTGTAAACTGGCGTCCCTCATGTAAAAAATGAGAATATATTATTATTATTATTAATTACAGTCTCATTTAAAGACGTTTTTTGTTAACATATACAGAAGAATTCTTTTCTCCTTAACCTTATGTTTTGCGATGAATTTTTTAGCGTAGCTTTTTTCAGTTAACGTGTCTTATACAAGTTTATGTTCCTCTTCAATCATGTCTGGTGAACAAATAGTTCATTGAGGATTTCTACTGGGATCCCAGTATTTATTGACTATTAATTTGTTTCAGGTAAAAAACCACGGCTTGATATTAGTTAGAGAATCACTGAACGCCAGGCAGTACTGGATAGCTGTTTCATCTTAGTTTGAGATTCATCGGCAGTATGCACTTGTTGGGTTTCAAACCCAGGACCTTCCGGTTAAAATGAAAGCTCGTATACCATGCAGCCACTAGGAACCGATTCAATGGCCAGCGCATGAATTCTAACTTCTACCAATTCGTGATTTGAGCGCAATCCCTACAGACTAATTCTTGAAAATTAATCCAACGCTCGCTAGTGACTGCCAGCTGGCTGGAGTTCTAATAAGAAGTTGTGACCAGTGGGGACCATCCAGTTTGGAGTTCCTACCAATGACATCGGCTAGTGGTCGCGCCAAAATCACGAATTGGCAGAGGTTAGAATTTATGGCTGGCCATTGAATCAGGTCCCAGTGGCTTAATGGTATACGAGCTTGCCTTATAACCGGAAGGTCTTGGGTTCGAAACCCAGGACCGCCTAGAAAACTAGCGAGCCAGTAAACTAGGCGAGTTCTTGTAACCTGAAGATCTAAAATTCGGTCTCCCCGTTGGGGGGACATGAATGTGCACTGATGAAGAGTGTCAATATAAGACGAAATAGCTGCTCAGTGCTCTCTGCTGTTTCTTTAATTGTCTCTGTAACTTGTCCTGGTTTGTGACGAAAATCTAACAACTGGCTTATTTTTGTTACTTAATGCCAATAACCTCTGATCTCCGTTGGCAAATCATAGTGTACCACATTTCACCACTGAATAACTGTACAGTTTTTCACAGGAGTCACCGAAAGAGATCTCTTTACTGACTTATTTGTTCTTAATTGCAACAACACATGGGAATTTCTCATACCTCAATAATTAGGTTTCATTCCATCAAATTACCCTTAGTTCGACATGTCAGTAGATAAGAGAACAAGATTTTCTTTAAGACAATTTATTTCGATTGTTGTACAATAGTGTATATACATATATATGGATTGGAATAGGTAAGTGAAATGAAGGACGGTCTTATTGGTTGAGATTATTCTTGTATCACAAGTCGAGGAAAACAGAAATAAAAAAGAAACGGTCTAATGGTACTGATTTAGATCACCTTGATCTAGTTGAGAAAAACACTGGTGTTTAACCTGAAAAGTTCTCAGCTTTTCATCGTTAAGCAGTCATATATGTAACGACCAAAACAGATTTGTTGTGGTCTGAATGCAGGGAGCCGATCTCTGCGTCCTATTGTATAGCTAGCTGTCTTGACAATAATATCCTTAAGACAGGCAAAATCACAAAACGCTCCAAAGAAAATTAAAAAACAACCCTAATTCGACGTAAGAACTGTGTGGTTCTACTCAACAATGATAACATCAGAAAACTCAAATTTACCTTAACAGATAATTATCTAGTGTAAAATAAGTACTGTAGAGACCAAAATCAATTAACCAAAAGTACAACCGTAAGAAGTACCTTAGAATCAAGTAGAATAATCTCAATACGTTTGAATCAAAACTCTGTCCACTGGAATCACATTCACCAGTAATTCCGTCAGACAATCCAACGTTAGAATCATCTTTTCATTCAGTCAAATAAAATCACATCGCAAACACAACAGATATTTATAGATTTTTATGTATATTATGATTCGGTATTGTTACCGGAGAGGTAACCTTTTCTGATTGGTTGTCTTGCTGTTGACGGTTATTCTGTCATCTCTTTGTTGCCGTTTCTTATACAGTCCGTTGATATATGTGCTAATCGTAACCGCCTACGCTAAGTATAATGTGATTGGCTGTTGAGTTCCTCAAGGTTAGGAGGCTTTCTTCTTGTTTTCTCGCATGCCCCCGATTTGGGACGTAAACACTGGCGTCAATTGTTGTCTACAGTTTTGTTTTGCAGACAGCTCTCACCAAAATATCACAGATATCATCACACAACCACAAAGAGAAACGATAAAATTAGAGATTAAACATGGAGGAAGACAAATAATACCGATGGAGTCAACATGTGATAGGTAAACGTAAAAAGGATAATATAATTTTAAAAAGTTAGTTTTGATGTCGAAATAGGTGCATAAATATTGTGGTTTGATTGTTGAAGATGAATTTACCCGACAATTTTTCCGTTACACACTTACTTCATTGGATGATGACTGACTATTTTTTATGAAAGGAACAGGCAGTGGAATTCCACCAACATAACCAACAAAAATCTCTGCGTAACAGTTCTGATTTAGGTGAACTTGTCTGTGTAGTCTAATCAGAGGTTCGGGACCCAGTTTCTCTGAACTGACATATATATGCATAGAGTATGTAGGTCGGGGTTTGAACCCAGGAACTGATTTTCTTGAAAATTCAGGGGTTAACCGAATAAAATCAAATCGACATGTGATGTAAATTCCTTTTTCTATAGGGTAATAAACTGTACGTTTTTAATTTTCACAATGTTTTGCTGATTTTTCACATCACCCTTTCTTATACAACATGATTGTTGGCATTGATTATAACTCTAGCAGATATCCAATATGCAATGGAAGGTTTTCAGCTAAGGTGAACAGTATTCAAAGTGTGTGATGATGATGATGATGATGATGACTAAAACAATTGAGCATAAATAAATGGGTTGATTTTGCGCCACCTAAAAAAATATGTTCACCCTACTGAAATGTTGATCATGTCTGTACATATTACAGAATGTGAAGTGATAGGATTGATCAATTGATTATTCTAAGTGAGGTATATCTGTAACGACAGAAGGCAAGAGTCAGGCAACAGATTATTTATTAAGGAAATCAACGCATATTTATATATCTTCATGTACATTACTATGGATATGTAAACAAACAAACACAGTCTTCCGATTGGTTGTTTTCTCACGTAAAGTTAATCTTTCATCTATTTGTGACTGTTTCTTGAATGTCAAATCCTCTATATGTTAACTGCATCCGCTTACGCAAAGTATTCTGTGGTCGGTTTTGAATCAATCTTTGTTCACATTTTCTCACGACAAATCTTGGGTACGTAAATATTGACGTAAATTACTGTCTACCAATTTGGCTAGTAGACAGCTCTCACCACATATCAACTTTGAAATAAAATATATATGTGCTGTATTTCAAATCAGGTATTGTGTTTTTAAAGATAATAATATCAAGTGGTCCCATATTAAGTAATTCCTCTAAATATGAAGGCATAGTTTTGAACGACGAAAACCGATGTGTTGTGATTTGAACACAGGAAAACGAGCATTGATTTCTGCTGTGTAGCTAACGAAAACTTCTATGAGTTAGTCACTCACAGTCACAGAATGTCCCAAAGATAGCGAAAACGTGGTTATTAAGAGTGAATGAAATCTGTGGTGCAAACCAACTAACTAACTACATTAAAGCAAAATTAGTTGACTGAAATTCAACTGTAATTAGTACCTGAGAGTGAATGAAGTAGAATATTCCCGGTGAGGTGGAATGAAAAATACTCCGTCCACAAGAATAACACACACACACACGCCAGTGCTTCCCACAGACACAGTTCAATGTCGAAATCGCCTTCATTCACTCCAAAAGATGAAAAAATCACATTAACAAAGAGGAGCATCAAAATTAGAGATTCAACAGTGAACAAAGACAAGTAATAATAATAATAATAATAATAATAATAATAATAATAATTACAAAGTTAGTTTTGACATCGAAATATTGTGATTAGATCGTTGATGAGGTATTTTCTAAACAATTATTCCTTAACAGTATTTATAACCTCTCTGTATTTTAATATACTTTTACCTGTTAAGAAGAGAGCAGAAAAGACCAGTGAATGTGTAAAGTGCAGACTGAAACAGGTGTTCATCTCCCAAACAAGGAAAAGACACTAGAACATAACAGATGAATACAGATTATCCTATTATTTCCTAACCAGAAGGTCCTGGGTTCGAATCCCGTTGTGTGCGTACTGATGAAGAGTCCCAAACTAGGACGAAACAGCTGTGCAGTACTCCCAGGTTTTCCAGTGGTTCTCTAACCAATATCACCTCATGATGAAATCCTGTAACCAAAACCTAATCCCTTTTAGTAAATTAAAGGGATTTTTTTTGGAAGGATAAATATATGTCACATGCATCTGTAAATACTTCACTTAGCTTTCCACTAGAACATTAATTTCAGTTACCTAACTAAACAGTGGAAAGTCTACTACATTCATCTCACGTGGAGAGGGGTTGGGGTGGGGTCGGTGGCGGCGATAATGTCCCCGTGTCCGTGTGTAGACACATATATATGTCTATTTGTGAATATTATTGTGGCTAATTACACCATCTTCTCTTTCGTTGACAATGTCATTGTGTGTGTGTGTGTTTAATTTACAGGATCCTTCAATTGTGTGAAAGCTAATCCACCAAAGAAAAAATTATAATATACAGTAGATCGTTTCTGTGTCCTACCATAACGTTGACATAATGCTTAAAGTTTGTTAAGCGTGAGGGCAAACGAGGGGATGAGGAAGTTTATCGGAGCACTTGTGAAAGATGGCAATCAATCTTAAATCTCTTGAGTTAGAAACAATTTCATAAGTTACCGTGTGTGTTCTCTATGACTGAAAACTATAATTTCTCTATATGTATACAACTGTTTCTTTAGAAAAAATATCAAATTACATATGTGTTTGTCAATAGAAAAGGTGAATTCACTCACCTCTATTCCAAAGTATAAAATCATTATCTGTAATTACTGTGAGCATGCATGACAATAAAAATCCTACGATTTTAGTTGCTCAGCCAAAAAAGTAATCTTTAGTTGTGTTAATGCATTCTCTCCTACTGATTTTCGAACATCTAATGTTGGGTTTTTGTATTTTCTTAATAAACTCTACAGGCGAGTTAACCAAACATTGATTCATTAGTCTGTGTATACCACATTACAATTTTATGTGATGATTACTGGTAGCTGGTAACAGAATCCATGGGGTGCATTTCGACTGAGACTCGAAACAACAACACACGTATTTCCTTTAGGCTACTAAATCAATAATACATATCAATTTTGCAATAAGTATATACTGTTTTGAATGATACTGTTTCAAGGGTTTTGTATTTCACGTCATTTATTGAATTTAGAAAGAAATTTGTTCCAAAGTTCGACCATACATTGACTATATCAGTTAGAGAACCATTGGAAACCAGGAAGTAATATAAAGCTTGCTAGTGACTATTAGCTACAAGACAAAATTGATTAGGGTGAGTTCTAGTGAAAAGCCATGGCCATCCGAGTCCACCTGGTCGAGAGTGAGAACAAATACTCGCCAATAACACCAGCTAGTTCCAATGGCGGTAAAAGGAATCACGAATTCGTAGAAGTTAGAATTCATGCTTTGGTCACTGGATTGAGTCCTAGTGGCTAGATATTCTACAACTTACCTTGGGTTCGGACCCCACCGATAGGTAGGTAGGTAGGTACTGCCAATGAGTCACAAGCTAGGCTGATGAAACAGCTGTTCATTAATCACTGATAGTATCCAATGCTTATCTAACTCATATCATTCTGTCGTCAAAACTGAGGGGAATTTTAGTCTAAGATTCATGTTTTCAAAACACCTTTCACTTTATTCCTTTCCGTCCACTAAAAGGACAACAGAATCACGTTGTCCGCCATTTGTTTGAGTGCGACATTCCATTATGGGTAAATTTTATTTTGATAGAGTCTCACAGTGTTATACAGTAATGTTTACTGATGACGTTTCGAGCACAATTTATTACTGCACATCATCAAATCAAGGTAATCACACGACTTCGTAAATTCATTTATATAGTTCCATTGTTTTTCACTTGATTTTCACTTGATTTGATTGGTAGTATTATTTTCCATATTTCGGGTATGAGTGATGATTCATTCCTATTGCATGTGTTGGGTGTAGATTCGATGATCAAAGATTCAGTAATCAACCTCTCTCTCCACCTACCTAGATTACTTTTTAGAATTTTAACCCTCTCCCACCCCATTGTGTGGTTGTGTGTTAATGCATGCATTGCAATTGCTGAGCTTTTTTCTAAATTACTTATCTTCGTGGGGTCAAACATTCTTACCTTAGCTAAATTCTTATGTTCTGACAGTCTGACTAGCCCTGACCTATGTAGTTGACCTCACTCACAGTCATTGCAGGGTATTTCGTAAATTGTATTATTTTGTCTAATTGGGTCAGTTGGGTCCTTTAACCCACAGAGTTTGCCCTGAGTGAGTTTGTAGGTTTAAATGCCACCCTAATTCCTGCTTTATTTAGAATCCTACATAGGGTCCCAGATGTCCCCTCTTTATGTGGTGTAACTGTAGATGACTTATATTCTCTCTCATTCATGTTATTATTACTGGTTTCACAATTCTTTTTCTTTTTCTTTTGGCCTTTGTCAATCTTCCTAATGAATTTTAGAGGATAGTTATTTAAAACCAACGCCTCTTCTATCTGTTTCACTTCATCATTTAGGTCTTTTTTGTGCTATTTAATGCCATTGCTCGGTTTGTTAAACACTTAACTGAGCCTGCCTTAACAGTTAAAGGATGAGATGAATTTAGACCGATGAATTTAGAAAAAAGCTCAGCAATTGCAATGCATGCATTAGCACACAACCACACAATAGGGTGGGAGAGGGTTAAAATTCTAAAAAGTAATCTAGGTAGGTGGAGAGAGAGGTTGATTACTGAATCTTTGTTCATCGAATCTACACCCAACACATGCAATAGGAATGAATCATCACTCATACCCGAAATATGGAAAATAATACTACCAATCAAATCAAGTGAAAATCAAGTGAAAAACAATGGAACTATATAAATGAATTTACGAAGTCGTGTGATTACCTTGATTTGATGATGTGCAGTAATAAATTGTGCTCGAAACGTCATCAGTAAACATTACTGTATAACACTGTGAGACTCTATCAAAATAAAATTTACCCATAATGGAATTACACTCTACCACAGTGCACAAGTTTTATTCTTATATCAATGATACCCTGGCATACCTCAATCATCTAAAAATTTAATTTTAGTCATCTAGTTTACAAGAAATTTAACCCTAATTCTACACATTTGTAAGGATCCATTCACCTTTTGATGAATAAGGATCCTGCTTTTTTTATTATCATGTCGTCATCTTAACATTTGCCCTCAAATTGTATACGCCAATAAGAGTTAGTGAGCACTCTTCAAACCGACTGATCTTTCCAATTTCTTATCTTCAAACTGTAATCATCATATCATGCCATAATAAGTATAAAGATGTGACAAAATGTTAACTCATTGCTTTGTGACAGAATTCATACACTACACAAAGAAATTCTTAACTTTCCATTGAGTTATCATGAGTGTTAATAAAAAGTCTGAGTGAACAAGGTATTTCAATGGCTATTCTAATCGTATATCTGACTTTCTTTCTTTCATATTTGAATACAATTCTACCCGTGACTTCGATTTGCATTACTTATCTAACCATCTAATCATTCTCCGTCTTCTCCTGCCTTTCTTTTTTCTTTTTATAAAATAAGTCAACTGTTCCATTCGATCTTTCTGTTTTGTCTTCCTTCCTACCTTAAAAAGTAAGCTACGTGACTTCTTCTCCTTCGTCTTCCACTGGTTACCCTGATCACCACAAGTGATTACAAACTGAGGTGAACGTAGCAACGAAAAGAAAAACAACAATTTATTACCCACACTACCCGCATAATAATTATTGAATTAAACATGAATTTAAGTGATTGATTTCTATAAGTTTTTCTTTCTAATTTCTTTTTAATAGAAAAACAACAATAAAGCTTTTTGATTAATTCTTGTCACTATGACAAGAAATGAAATTCAACTTTAAATCTGAGCATTGAATTAGTTAGTCGTCCTGATATTAATTTTATAAACCAATACATCAGAAGTAAACGGTGCAACCACCTCCTAAAGGTAGATGTTAGTTAAATATATATCATTGAAGCAACAAGCTTCATAACCTGAGCACTTGTAGACATGCTTTACTGAAATATGCTGTGAAGCATAAAATCTAGTTCCAAGACTTCCTGACGATTACATCCGAGTGTGACTGCTCCAAACTTAATAGCTTTCTGTTGGACATCAGCAAGTGGTCTAAGTCAAATGGTCTTATGTTAAATCCTTCCAAATGTCAGGCAGTTAACTTTACTTCCAAGCATCGACGTAAATACATGAACTAGGTAGTTCCCATGATGCCTGTAGCATGGATGGCACTGAAATTGAAACCAAGTCAAGCATGAAATACCTTGGATTAGTTCTTTCCTCTGACCTTTCATGGTCATTGCACATCTTATCAATCTCTAAGAAAATGCCTCATCTTGCCTTCTACATTAAAAAGTTAAGACAATCAGGTATCAACCAACCTTTAGTTCTGCAATTTTTAAACTCCTGCATTTTATCTATTGTACTCTATTGCTCTCCATTAATCTTTCCTGGGCTTCTCAAAAAAGACTATGTCACATTACGAAGGGTATTAAATGCTGTGAATAGGGCTTGTAGTTTGCCACTGCGTGAGCTCGCCAATACTATAGTCGAGAGACACGGCAAAGGCCGAACTGTCAGACCCTCTGCACCCCCTTTATTCACAACTACCCCCTTGTATCTCACCAGGTAGGACGAGAAGTCAATATAAGAAGTTATATGCTAGAACCACTAAGTACAAAAATTCTACAATACCGTATTTAGCCCGTATTTTATGTGATGAAGACTCTGTTAGACGTGAAACATATAACTTACTATGTAATTAGCAAAGTGAATCGACCCTTTCATTGTTCATCTTTCTGTAATTTTATAGTGTCATCCTTTCTATCGTTTAATTATAACTTTGTTATTTTTATTTTAGTTGTTATTACTATTATTACTATAATTTTATACTTTATGCATAGCTCTCGCCGTATTGATTACAGTAATTTGCTAAATAGCTGCCATAACAACATTTTGTTGTCATTATTATGTAATGTTTATTAATTTTATTTGTTTTTTATTTGTTTTTTGTCGATTTTGAGTAAATTAGATACAATATTGTACTGAATGTTGAAAATTCCTTGCTGTATCATTAGTACTGCTTTTGGAATAAAGCATAGTATTATTATTATTATTATTATTAGTGAGTATTAATGACTGAATTTTACAATGAACATTTCAATCAGTCAGAACATCTCCAAGATGACACAGCAAAAGAGTACAAAAGCCAAAGAAGGAACTAAATGCCTATGGATTACTGGTTCACCCACAGAGTCAATAAACTCTTAGAATCAACTCCCAGAAGAATTGGTGTTAGTATCCTCAATTAACTGTTTGAAGAAGGGTTTTGGACGACAAGCAGATAAACTTATAAGGAAAAAAAATTAATCCAGCCTTTAAGATTTATTTCCTCTATCCCTCACCGAGCCTCAATCTGAAACTGTCTAACATCATTTCAAAGTGAACTGAGACGGTAAATCACCTCGGTTGGCGACCTTATTGCAAAATTGGTTGATACAATTTAAATCATCGCCAAGAATGAGGACTTTGCTGTAATCAACACATGTACAGAGCACCTATTTTCACTCATTTTCATAGATATTTCACACAATATACAGACTTTTGCATTAATAAACAACGTATTTGAAGACATCAAATTCACAAGAGAAGAAGAATTAGATAACAAAATCCCATTTTTAGATGTCTTAATCAGGAGAACCAACACAGGAAATTCAGAAACACAAGTATACAGAAAATCAACGCACACAGATCAAATACTCAACTATACTAGCAATAACCCAATTACTCACAAAAGAAACTGTGTGCAGACATTGTTTAAAAGAGTTCAAACACACTGTAGCACCCCAGCGTTGAAAAGAATGTAAGAAAAATACCTACTAACCATCTTCAAAAAGAATGGATATCCGAAAAATTTCATCAAAAAGTGTTTAAAATCGAATCACAACACCAACAAGGAACCATCATTAAAGAACACAAGAAAATTCATCCTACCATATATAAAAATATCTCTGAAATAACAGCCAGAATATTAAAACCGTTTGAAATAGACATAGCATACAAGCCAGTCAAATCCCTTAATTCGATATTGTGTGAACCAAAAGATCCAACAGAAAAAGGAGATAAAATTAATACTACTTACAAAATAAATTGTATGAACTGTAATAGACATAACATCGGCCAAAGTGGGCGTTCCCTTCGAATTAGAATCCAGGAACACAAATCAGCTGTGAAAAGACATGATATATACTCTTTCATACCAATGCATATAGATAATTATGGACACCAGTTTGATTGGGATAATGTCGAAATTTTAAACAGAGGAAACACCAAAAGTGCAGTCAGGGAATTCCTAGAAGCCTGATACTCAAACGAATGTGCAATTAAAAAACATGTAAATATAAACCAAATATACCAACTAATAAAAAGTAAGTAGATCATGTGACCAGAAAGTTTAAAATCCAAGTCAATAGAAAATGGGCAATACATATGTAAAGATCGTTACCGGGAGACGCAATCCTATCACTCATGGAAAATTTAAATCAGTTCACTTTATGCTAAAAATTGCGCTGAAGGGGATGTTGTCCAGAAGGACGACGAAAGCTCCGCAGCCAAATCAGCCAGCTCAGAGAACGCTACTAATTGCAAATTCGTTTGCTTTTATTTACGAAGTTTCCTTGTATTTCTATAATATCAGATCTAGACGTTGGTAAGTGTAATAATCTAATTCAATTTGTCTATTTTTAGTTTTTGTTCCTATAACTTGATCTGAACTCATCACACTACTATTCTACTGATTAGTTAGTTATCACCAACTTCTAACCTCCTGTCTTGCTTATTTGGGCAAGTCAGCTCATAATGAAATCCTGTAACCAATCAAATCCCTGGAAATAAACAGCTGAATATCAATCTGATGCTCAATGATGGCTAGCCCTATTCAGGTAGGTAGTTACCTGGGTTCTAGGGAGAAGTCATGACCAGTAGAGCATAACAATTGGGGTATCAGGACAAATACTCGCCGATCACAATGGCTAGTGGACATGAGATATCGTGAATTGGCAGAAGATGGAATCCATGCTCTGGACACTGGATCAAACTGGTTCCCGGTGGCTTATTGGTCTACGAGCTCGCTAGCCTTGTCACCAGAAGGTCCTGGGTTTGAACCCCACGGCGGTGGGTGTATACTGCTAAAGAGACACAGACTAGTATGAGAAAGCTATCCAATACTCCCAGTTTCTCGGATCACCTATTACTCTTCAAAGCATGTGGACTAAGCAGTATGCACAAAAGGGTACTAAGTTGAGGTACTAATACCATTGCCGGAGGACCATTGAGGAACACAAAACTTATCCACATAAATTTATAAGAGAACAAATCAACTAGCATACAGTTCATGGATTTTAGAAGACAAGTTTGACATTAACATTCAGAAAAAAAACCAAAAACACAATACTTTTCAGTGATATAATATAAAAAATATAAATTTAAATTTTACGAGTTGATCACGAACTGATATCAGTTAGAGAACCATTGAAAACTAGGGAGTACCGGACAGCCGCTGTTTCATCCTAGTTTGGGAATCATCGACAGTACGCACCCACTGGGATTCGAATCCAGGACCTTCCGGTTACAAGTGACTTGCTACAGGATGGAGTTTCCTGGAGTTCTAGTGAGAAGTCGTGACCAGTGACGTCCAATTAGATGTCACGTGTGTGGATGGATGTCCCACCAACGACAATGGTTAGGGTCGCGCTAAATCACGAATTGGTAGAAGTTAGAATTCATGAGCCATTGAATCGGGTCCCAGTGGCTGAATGGTATACGAGCTTGCCGTGTAACCGGAAGGTCCTAGGTTCGAATCCCAGTGGGTGCGTACTTCCGATGTTTCCGAAACTAGGATGAAACAGCAGCTGTCCAGTACTCCAGCGCTGGTTTTCAATAGTTCTCTAAGTGATATCAGTCCGTGATCAACTCGTAAAAACATAACAAACCCTTACAGACCAAACTTTAGAAAATAAATATAATTATTACTATTATGACATTCTAGTTACATAGCTGTAGAACACTTACCAACCACTTACGTGATCCTGTGATCGATCCTTGTCTGAAACCCTCGTAAACCTCGCTAAACCGATAGTAGGGCCTGTAAAAAGAGATGGGTGGCCTTGAGGCTAGCAACCCCATCTCGTAAAAATAAAAAAACCAGTGCTACCGAAACTTCAAATCCTCTAGCTTGAAGCTCTGTGTTCTAAGCAGAAAGTAAAGGTACACAATAACAATAATGACGGTCTAGACATGTTCAGATGATAAAAGGTCAGGGTCTACATTAGGTAATCCACTATTATTATTATTATCATTATTATTGCTATTATTATTATTATTACTATTAATAAAATTTAAATAAGGCATTCAGAAGACAGTCATGTTATAACTAGTATAGTTCACGCTAATAAAACGTTTGACCTATTATGAAATACATCCACAACCCCAGTGACATTTCAATAGATCAAGTAGTCTAGACTGGATAAACATTTATTGCTTTATGTATACAACAATTGAGATGTGTCTAATTAATCCAAAGTGCTTTCATCGCTTTTGTAAACCGCTTGAATTAAAGTTAATATATCAAGTAACTTTGGGGTTTACCTACGTGATTTAATAACCCCCTAATAAAAATATTAGTTTCTTTCCAATGACATTGAAGTATTCTATTAGTTGTGCGTATATATGTGTCTCCATTGGTCTGTCAATGAACTTTTGGATACAGTATGAAATAGAGTCTATACAGAATTTTCATCTGTTGTCAAAATCGAAGCAAGTAAAATCCCTACAAATTGACTTTTGAAAATTAATCTGATACTCGTTAGTTGGTGACTGGCAATGACACTGACGGTTGGTGGTCGCGTAGAAATTAGAATTTATGAGTTGGCCATTGAATCATATCCTAGTGGCTGGAAGGTCCACGAGGTTTCTTTGTAACCAGGAAGTTCTGAGTTCAAATCCCAGCAGGTACGTACTGACAACGAGTACCAAACTAGGACAAAACAGCTGTGTAGTAATCTCTGATGGCCTTCAATGGTTTTTTAACTGAAATCAATCCATAGTCACACTTATAATCAGTAATGTGAATTAACCTAAAACAAATAATGAATTCAGTAGCTGATGATTGTACGTAATCCTAAGACGAAATTTGGAAAAGATACATTTATAAATTCTGCAACTTGTCGATTGTTCAACGTTAATCAGAGTTTCAGTGTAATTTGGATAAGTTTCAGGATCTCATCATGAATTGACATCAGTTGGAGAACCATTGGAAAATCCAAAGGAAGTACTGGACAGTTGTTTCGTCCTAGTTCGGGACTCTTCTTCAGTAGGCGTCCATCGACATATTTCCAACCCAGGGCCTTCTGGTTACAAGGCCAGCGAGCTCGTAGACCATTAAGTTACTGGGACCCAGTTCGATCCAGTGTTCAGCCTGAGATAAGTTAGACTCAATTCATTGTATGTCTCAAATTTTTCCACCGGAAATGACTAGCTAAATTTAATCAAAGTAATTGCCTTAAAATTAATGTACGACGAAACAAACTCCTTAACAAAGACACATGAGTCCCAAGAGCTGCTTAATGAGGTTGTGGGATTTCTGGGGATTTCAGAGTAATTTCAAATGTTAGATTTTCATCAGCGACCAACATCAGTTTGGAAGATCACTGGAAGCGAGCAGGGAGTACTGGACGGCTGTTTCACCTTATCCTGGGACTCTTCAGAAATACACATCGACGGTCCTACAAGGGATCGGACGCAGGACTCTCTCTCTAGTTACGAGATCAAACACCTTGGCCATTCACCCACTTGGCCTGGGTGCGCGCTGATGCAGAGTACCAGAACAGGACGAAACAGTGTATCCTGGTTTTTCAGTGCGGTCTCTCTAAATGATGTTGGTCTGTGATAGCAATTGAACAATTGTAATTAATCCAAAATCCCCACAAATCTTACAGTTTGAATGTCAATCGCCGGCTCATTGATGGTTACTGGATGGACTTGCCATGAGGCTTCAGCAGGAAGTCATGACCAGTTAGGTTCAACACGTCAAGCTGAAGTGGATGCTTACCAAATGCACTAGTGTGGGCAGCACTATGTCTCTAGTTGACAAATTTAGAATTCACGGGGTCACCGAATTGTAAATTAAGTGGCTGAATGTTAAACGCGCTTGGCCTCGTATCCTGAAGGTGAAAATTTGCTTACTGATTAATATTTATATTAAATTAATATTAATTGAAAAATTTATTGGTAGAAACAATCCTTACATGACAAAACTTCTTTATCTGTAACTTCTAATTCTAATTCCACAATGAATTTCACCAAGAATCAACGATTGCCTGACTTTGATTCAGGGTTAATTAGCATTGCAGACAGTTAAGCCCAATCAGAGACTCGAAATCTAGACCATCAGGACACGAGATCAGTACTAATTGGAATTTACTGTCTAATAACTGCCAATATATCATTTATTTGTCTTCCTTCATGTTTAATATCTAATTTTAACGCTTCTCTTTGTGTAGTTGGGCAATGACATCGCTGATAAATTGAATGGTGTAATTATGTTTGAATGAGTCAAGCTCATTCTGATCTTCAACCGTCTGCAGGATTTGTTTGTTTCTAGATTTCGGTTGACAGAGGTTTCAATTTCCCACCTTATTGAGTGTATTCTACTTAATTCCATGGTGCTTCTCACAGTTGAATTTTAGTTAACTAATTCTGTCCTACAGTAGTTGTTTCATGCTGAGAGACCCACACTGTCTGTGTAGCTGCCTATCTGTACGGTTTAGGTATTTTTGTTGAATAGAACCACACATTGATTCCAATCATAAACAGTAACCATTTTGCCGCCATTGGAGTGTATTGTGACTGTGTGTGTGTGTGTGGGGGGGGGGGTCAATGAAAGTTTTAGACAGCTATACAGTAGGATGTAGAAAGCGGCTTGACGCCTTCAGATCATAACGAACCGATTTTGGCTGTAACACTGTAAATTAATCAATCAAGAAAAAATATTAGTATGATGGAAAATAACACATACTGCTTTAATGATTAATTTCATTTGTTCCCTTTTAATCCAATTACTAAACACCAGTGTCTCTTCGAGTACATCACTATGTACATATGTGTGTGTGTTGGCGTGTGTGTTTGCACAGAGACATGGAGGGAGAGAGTACTAGTTGTGACTTTTAATTAACACAGCCTAATAAATAGATATATGTCTGATTTCCCACAAACTGGAAGATATGCAAGCGAAAAGCAACAAGTTGGCAGAAGAAGCATCAAAGACAAGAATTAGTTCAGGTGAACATAGAGAAAACAGAGGTGATGAAGATTCCCGGGCAACACCACCAACAGCAACAACAACAACAGACAACAATCAGCATAAATGGGAGGAACCTGAAAGAAACGACCTCCTTTACCTACCTGGGAAGCATCGTTTCAACTACAGGCGAACGGAACTGACGAGGATATCAAAGCGGGAATCGGAAAAGCAAGACAAGCTTTCACTACTCTCAAGTCTGTGTGGAGGTCAACAGCACTCAGCATGAAAAATAAGATCCGGATTTTCAACTCCAATGTGAGGTCAGTCAGTGCTACTATACGGATCAGAGACTTGCACTGCGTGTCATAAAGAGCATCTCAAATAAACTACAGACCTTCATCAACAGTTATCTTCGCTCAATACTCAAGATCAGATGAATAGCCAGAAAAGATCAGTAACAGAGATTTCTGGCAATGAGCGAACCAACACAGCAGGAACCGATTGTGAAACAAATATGCAGGAAGAAATGGAGATGGATTGGCTGGCCATACTCTGAGGAAACAAGTCATCAAGTGGGTGACATCACTAGACAAGCCATTGCTCGAGTGGAACCCAAAAGGGAAGCGGCGAGTTGTTCGTCAGTGCAAGCGTGGGGTGACTTGGAGGAGGTCATGCGAAGAGGAGATGAAAGCGTGTGGGCAGACATGGAGCCAGGTGAAAACTCTAGCAGAGAACCGAACGCAATGGGGACGCACGGCTGAAGCCCTATGTTCCTCTAGGAATTAAAGAATACAATAATAATAATAATAATAAATAGATTTTAACAAATATTTTTTTAACAAGCCTTCAACACTCATGTCAAATCGGTACTTCTATATCGTTCAGAGACTTGACGCGTGCGTTACCAAACAAATTTCCAACAGGCTACAGCCTACTTATATCAACAGCTGCATTGGCAGGATGCTGAAGATTAGATAACCGGTTAGAAAAGTAAAACAAATATGGGGTTTTCGCAAAGAACTAACCAACCGAAAACTGATTTCCCAACAAATATGCAGAAGAAGAAGATGGAGATGAATTGGAGTCACGCTGAGAAGACTGTTGATTGGCATGGCGTTCGAAGACCTCCTCGAGTTACAACCCGAACGGGAAATGATGAGTTGGGTGACACGGAGGAAATCGTGTGGGAAGAAGGAGGTGAAAGCTTCTGCGTGATCCTACACCCAGCTAAAAAGGACTGCAGAGAACAGGGCAAATGAGGTATTCAATTTAAGCCATATATTCCATTCAGACTACAAGAGTATACTAATAACTGTAATTTGAAACTTATGTTGGCTTTAACGTCAAAGGGATAATTCATAATTGGGTAATGAGTCTTTCAACACTCAATATTACTTTCAAAAACTAATATAAATGTGAAACAGAGTTAATTTTACGTTGATTACATCTATGATAATAGCCTATATATCCTGGTCTTTCGTGCTTATTGAACTCTGTTAGTTAAGCTTTCCACGAAGCTATATCACTTTTAAATTCGATGCCAAATAGTTTGAAGACCACCAACTAGGGGCCCTCTAATTTGACTTTGTGGTTATTACTAATGTAAATTTGGTTCCACTAATACAAATGAAAATGAATTCCCAGAAAAGCATGAAGCATTACTGATTTAATATCAGTAAAAAGTTTAAGCATTGTGGATTAAATCAAATAAAGTATAATGATATTTCAACAGTCTACATACAATGATAAGTTTTGTTTTATTAATATATGTGTAAAACTTGGGCACTGTGGTAGAAAGTAATTCCATATTAGTTTGTTTATTAGGTATATCACACAGTGAAACAGTATTGTTTACTGGATGACGTTTCGAACAAAATTTATTGTTCATAATCATATCAATGGTGATCACACGACTTTGACACTTGAGTTTTATAGCTTTCTTTGTTTTCTCCAATTTGTCGTAGGGGGAGTAGAATTTTCCAGATGTCTGGGTGGACAGGTGATGAATCATTCCTATTACATGTATTTGCAGTTGATTCGATAGACAAAGCTTCTGTTATCAATCTCTCCCTATACCCTGTGACATTAGATTTTAAAACTGTCATCCTATCCCATCCTATTGTATGGTTGTGTATGACTGCATGTAGTGCTATAGCTGAACTATTCTCTAGATTGGAAGTCCAAATATCTGTTTGAGTGTGTGGGTTTCCTGTAAACACTTCCAATCATCCCATCCTATGTCAGTAAAAATAGGATTGGTGAAATGTTTAAATGACAGAGCACAAAAATTAATTAGTACCAAAGAAAATCTAAAACAAGAACTGATACATATAAAAGAAGCCTTGAAACTTAATAATTACCCGGATAAATTAGTCAGGAAATATGTAAGGAAATGTAAAAATAAAATAAATAATGATAATAGTGATAGTGATAATAACAATAATAATGATAATGATAATAGTGATAATAATAATAATAATATTGATGACGACATCAACAATAAAGAATCTAAATCATCAGTAGTAATTCCATACAAGGAAGGAACCTCGGAAGCCTTACGCAGAATTCTCAACAAGGCAGGAATAAAAACGTCATTCAAACCCACAAACTCAATTAGAAACAAGCTTTGTCGGCTAAAGGATCCTGTAGAGCCTTTAAAACAAAACAATTTAGTTTACCTAATACCCTGCAATGATTGTCAGGTCAAATACATAGGTCAAACTAGTAGAACAGGGGTAGTCAGACTAGCTGAACATAAAAACCTAGCAAAATCTCGATTGGTTGACCCGAATAAGATAAGAAATCTAGAGAATAGTTCAGCTATAGCACTACATGCAGTCATACACAACCATACAATAGGATGGGATAGGATGACAGTTTTAAAATCTAATGTCACAGGGTAAAGGGAGAGATTGATAACAGAAGCTTTGTTTATCGAATCAACTGCAAATACATGTAATAGGAATGATTCATCACCTGTCCACCCAGACATCTGGAAAATTCTACTCCCCCTACGACAAATTGGAGAAAACAAAGAAAGCTATAAAACTCAAGTGTCAAAGTCGTGTGATCACCATTGATATGATTATGAACAATAAATTTTGTTCGAAACGTCATCAAGTAAACAATACTGTTTCACTGTGTGATATACCTAATAAACAAACTAATATGGATAAGTTTTGTTATTGGTAATATTTCATTACTGATTTCTCTGTGATGTGGATGAAATTCTTCTTTGGCTGTATGACTTCTTTGGCATACTCCTATGAATAGCAATAATTCCGTTTGAAAGTACTTAATGTATTTCAAGGCTATATATCGGGAGCAGGAAATTCCAGAAAGGTTTGAAATGATTCAACGCTGTGAACTGAAATTGTTACTGTGGTAAAATTTCATCTTTCCATCTATGTAAACTGACAATGTCAAATGTGATTCAAGGTAGATTTTCATTTTGATACTTCACTTTATGAGAGAAGTGAGACCACTTTGAATCCTATGACATTTTTTATTTGATAATAATCAAATCAATTCTGTCCACACAAAACTCACCTGTTGATAAAAAGGAGGAAATTTAGTATTCACCATTTAACTACTTATGAGTAGTGTAAAACGTTTGCCAAAACGCTGAATATAATTAGTGATGGAAGCATGGAATAATTTCGCAGATAAGCTACTATCAAATCATTATATTTTGCAAAACGTTAAGCTGAAGTAGGGATTCCGAGCTTGCAAAAGACTCAGAAACCTTGAGTATCGCTTGTCCACTCCAACAATGTATTCAACGCCACACTATCTCTCAGCCGGCATGCAACTTAAGCGAGAGTACACAAAGACGAGACAGACAGTAACAGTATATTAACACAACAACGTGCATTTTAAAAAAACCACCAGGGTTATGTGATTTAGTCTGTGATCACGATTAGTAAAATGTTGGGGATTATTTTACATGGGTCAAATTCTAATTGGTTTATCTTCAGACTGGGAATTGATCTCCATATCACAAAAGTTATGAATTAAGTTTGCATATGAAGAGAAAATTAGGTAAAGCTCATGTGGTTACTTTCAAAACGCAATTACTAAGGATGTCAGGACCTCTAAACGGTTGAATTACATAGAGGTCGAGCAAAAAATGTGGTTTTCAGGACGATAAGTAATTCGATTTTACTGTTTCATTTGTCAAAAACTTATTATTTCCAGCAATAAACAGACAGTCAGCCAAATCTTGTGCAAAAAAAATCAAGCGACTTCCCCTGAATTATTTACCGGAAACAGTTAACTTCGTTGTGGTTATTTCTGCTGATATTATTCGTATGCTGGAGTGAATTCGAAAATTCCATTCTAAATAGAATCATATGGGAATTAAGTGTTTATTATTATTATTTATTACTGTTCCCTTGGGTTCCTAGTGGAACATAAGGCTTCAGCTGCACGCTTCTACTTGCTTCTGTCTTATGCTGTACTTTTCACTTGCATCAATTTTAGCCCATACTGTTTCAACTCTTCTTCACACGATCTCCTCCATATCACCCTTCGACGTCCCACTCGCCACTTCCCTTTCGGGTTCCACTCGAGCAATGGCCTGACGCGCGATGTTACCCAGCGGTCTCCTCAACGAGTGTCCAATCCATCTCCACTTTCTCCTGCATATTTGTTGGGCGATTGGTTCCTGTTTGGTTTGTTCCCATAGTTTCTTGTTGGTGATTCTTTCCGGTCATCTAATCTTCAGTATAGAGAGAAGACAGTTGTTGATAAAGGTCTGCAACAGGCTGTTGAAAATATTCTTTGTGACCCGCCAACTTTCTGATCCATATAGAAGAACTGACTGACTTGACGTTTGTATTGAAAATTCAAATTTCGTTGTTGATGCTGAGTTGAGTGACGAAGATTTCCAGATTGGTTTCAGGTTGATGAATGTGATTCTCGCCTTCCCGATTATCGATTGAACATCCTCGTCCGTTCCTCCTGTAGTTGAGACAATGCTCCCTAAATAAGTGAATGGAGTAACCTCTTTCAAATCCCTCCCGTTGATGGTGGTTGGCGCTGGATGTTGCTGCTACTGTCGTTGTTGTTGTTGGTTGGTTATTTTCATAACCTCCGTCTTGTATATATTCACCTGGAGTCCTGTCTTCTCTGGCTGCTTCTTCGACCAGTTTGCAGGTCGGTTTTCGCTTGTAAGTCTTCGATTTTGTGTGACATCAAACATAAATCATCCAAGCGCGAAATCTAGGTCTTCTAGGTTCTTCACGTCGGTCCAGGATATCCCTGTCCCCTCGATTCCCACTGTCTGACGCATAATCCAGTCCACCACAATTAGGAATATCATTGGTGATAATAAGCACCCTTGTCTGACTCCTGTGTTTACGTCGAACGCCTCACTGAGTTTTCCGTTGTGGACCACTTGACATGTGCCGTTGTCGTACAGCTGTTGAATAAGGTTGATGAATATTTGGGGTACGCCGTAGTACTCGAGTAGTTTCCAAATTGCATCGCGGTCAACGCTGTCGAAGGCCTTCTCAAAGTCTATAAAGTTGAGAGAGAGGTTTGATTGCCATTCCATGCTTTGTTCGATGATGATGCGTAGAGTTGCAATTTGGTCAGAACATGATTTGCCTTTCCTGAATCCAGCTTGTTCTGTTTGGAGTTCTGCATCCATTGCGTCCTTTATTCTCTCCAGGATGATTATTATTATTAAAATACGTGAAAAGTTCTATTTCAGAAGACAAAATATAGTTCAGGCACAAAATATTCTTTCCGATAGATTATTATTCCGGATCTACAACTACAATTCGTGTTGAATTAATTTTTAAATTCCTTACCGGTCAACTCTTTCGAAAGCCTTTTCAAAGTCGATGAAATTGATACAGAAATTTGACTGGAACTTTATGCTCTGTTCGATGACTAAGCATAGAGTTGCAATCTAGCTTGTGCATCATTTGCTCTTCTTGACTCCAGCAGGTTGTATTTTTCAGTCTCTTCAGAATGACATGACTTTATTTGCATAAAATCATATACTACTGATGAATTGAGTTGAGTAGATGTCTGCCACTCATATCAGCCGACAGTGCTTGCCAGCTAGCCAGATCGAAATGACCCAAACACCATTCCTCTTGTTTGCAGACGAGTCCATCAGCGGTACACACAGTTTGATTCAGCTCAGAGAGGCAAATCAATTCAAATCAGCCGATTTCTATCAAACCAGTTGAACTGGCGAACTGGTGACACCATAAACCGAATTCACAACTTACAAATCGTTTATATCTTCGAAGCTTCTTTCAAAACAAACAAATGAAAACAATAATAAACAATTGAGTTCACTAATTAAAATAGAAAAAGGGAGAGAGAGAGAGGGAGAGAGAAATAGCGTTTCACGATAAACCAATTACTGACTAGTGGGTCTTCTACATTAATTAGTATACCTCATAAAATTACCTGTGAAATGTGATTCAGAAATTCTCGTAATCTCGATAAACGACGGCGAAAAGCTGGCCAACTGAAATCACGATGATTTATAATAAAGTGAGGGAAAAATAAATCGGGACTGCTGTATATATATATATATACATATATATTTGACAGATGTCTAATCTCTTCTCTTCAATTCTTCAAATTAGATGGGTGAATAAACGTACTAACAGGATTATATTTGTACACACACACACACACACAAACACATACATGGAAGAGAATCACTTCACTTAACCTCCTACACTGTACACTATAGATGGACAGTTTCATCATTGTTGACAATGAGGGAGTGAGTGATAAGCGAGATTTGAATCCAGAAATCTGGACTATCATTATTGTTTTATGTGTACATACAGACTCCAAATGATTAATTAGTTAATTAGATACTGGCAATGATGAGTGGGGAGGAGTCTGGTTGTGGTTTGAAATAAAAAAATACCCTCAGGGGGTATTCACCTAATTTTAGTTTTGTTTTCTTTAAAATTGACAAGGCCATTTTTGTGGAATGGGGAGAGGTCGATAGATGAGTGTGAGTAGATAAGCTCGCGTGCTTACCTCTCTTCACCTGTCATATCCAGACTCCTCGAAAGAGAAAATCTAGAGTACTATATGAGAATATCACGTTGAACAACAATAATATCTCAATGCATTTTACATCTCTTTGTTTTGTGACCAGTAAATTTCAACAAAATAATTATCTGATTATATTTCTGATTATGAAAAATGTGAATGAAGTAAGTAGAAAAACATCCTTGACAAATTTAACGATATGCATCGCACAATAAAATTTTACTGAAGAGAATGAAAGAAACTCCAGTATTTCATTCCTAGAAGAGAAGAGGGAACAATAATAATAACTTTAATTGGTGGATGGGGACTAGCAGTGGAATCCGGGATGCGCATTTCGTCCTGTTTGGGACTCGTCATCTGGATGTACCTGCATTTCTCAGTGAGTGATGATGTTCCCACCGAGGCTCGAACCCAGTGCCCATAGTTTCCAACGCCAAAGCGTTATCCACTGGACCACTTGGGCCACGACATCCACCTCTTGTGCAACGGGTCATATTGATTTAATTGAATTTTAGATTTTTCCCGTCGATTGATTGGACCGAAGTGCTAGTCACCATCCACCAATTAAATACTAATTAAACGCCCAGACATCGTCGAAGCATCTGCTCAAGAAGCCGACATGTCAACCTGAGACCGAGCACTTCGGTCCAATCAATCGACGGGAAAAATCTGAAATTCAATTAAATAATAATAACTGTAAGTGTATACAGAAAACCTACATCAACTGGTCAGCACACCCATTTTTGAGCTTCGTACCACTTGAGATGTAAACGCAATCTAGTCAAGGTGGTCGGTCCAAAGAGCAAGAGCAATCTGCTCTGATGAATGTCCTAAGGAAGAGCTCAGTATTATTAAACAATCATTGAATGCAAATGGTTACCCAGAGAAATTCATTGATAATAATATGAACCTAAAACCAAGGAAAGCAAAAGTATAAACAGTTCCCGAAATAGTCATGTTATTACAACTTCCTTCAGTTCCTCAGCGATAAAACCAGTGAAACAGAAACAACACAACGCTTAAGGAATGTGGTGAGGAGAGGATTCAGTGATATCAATGTACACTATTTCTTCAAAACCACCCCTATTTCACGTTCAACAGTTAAGAATAAACTACTTAGTTTTGTCTATTTTATGTGTCTCCATCAGTTTAACTGTTCCCGTGGAGAACCAGTCATATAAGGACTACAGTTAGGCGTGTTTATCATCCGACTTCCGAACACCATTCCGCATCATTAAGTGAGGGACAAACTAGGTTCATTCATAGCTCTACTCTGCCTCATCTCGTGGATATAGAACACAAAATTAGTGTTGACAAGACTTTCAGAGTCATCTACTTTGCTGTGACTGATTTTCATCTTACCTCAGCAGTTCGCCTGTTACATACAGCTGAGACTGCTGGAGTCCAAATTAAGAAAGCCTCACTTATGCATTGGGAACAAAAGGTTGGTTCAGACGCTTTCCTCACCTTGGCCATCAATGATGTTTTAATTATCCCTAACTTGTTTTTCTGGTGTAATTCACACACAACAAATGTTGGTGGACATAGTGAAGACTTTGTGATATAAGGAAACACTATGTTAGTTGACGGTAGGATTCAGTTGGTAGGAAGCTCTGCACCTAGTTTTCCTAATTACTGACACTCGTCGACGAGACGTCTAATCACGTTTTACTCATGTACATAAACGAAGCAAGAAAGTTATGTGAGTACCTTCATATGATGATCAGCAGTAAATTATTCTCGAAACGTCATCAGTAAATATTACTGTATAACACTGTGTGATTTTATCAAAGTAAAATTTAGTCCATTATGGAGTTATACTCTACCACACTGCCCAAGTTTTATCCTTATATCAATAATACGAGAGAGGACCTCGGTTCCTTCAAAGATGCAGAAACTAAAACCTATTTGTCAATGGACTGTCTTAGACGAGTGTGCAGAACGCCTTGAGAAAATACTGAAGACTGTATGTTCAAAACCTGCCTTACCTCTTGGACAATGTCCACTGTGTAAAGAATTTAACATAAACAGGAATCGAACAAGTAGAATTTTAAAAAAATGTTTAATTGGCTGGAAATAAACAGATTCTTACAAGCCACCTGGATGACGTTGACAAAGGTAGAGTCAGATCGAAAAGGCTAGACAGACCTTCATTAATCTGAAATCACTGTGAAACTCTGCTGCACTCAGCATCAGGAATAAGATTCGAATTCCGGACACAAATGTCAAGTCAGTCAGTACTTCCATGTGGTTCAAAGACTTGTCTCGTGTGTTACCGAAAGTATTTCCAAAGGGGCTACTACAAACTTCCATTGACGACTTCCTTCGCCCGATTGTAAAGTTTGGTTGGTCGAACAGAAAAGGAAAATGCATAGGGTGTTGTGGAAGAGAACCAGCCAACAACTGATCACCTAAGAAATATACAGAAGTAAATAAAGATGGATGCATCAGACCTTGAAGTGACATCATACACCAGGTTGTCCAGTGTAACTGGAATGGGAAGTGACATGTTGACTGTCCGAGAATAACTCACAAGATATAATTATGTGATAAGTAATTGGAAACTTGTAGACATTACCGGATCCAAGTGAGAGTGATGGCAGTGAGCCAGGTACAATGGATATATATTCCACTCAGAAGGCAAGGAGTGAACAAATAATACCGGCTAGTAGTTTTATTTCCTTTAATTTATCTCATTAAATTACAGTTGAGAATTGTCTTCTTTAGGCTTTGATGCAGATCTTTCATTGTTTTCGTAAAACTGTCGAACGTAAACGGTGAGAACAACGCATCACAAGTTATTCAGGGTTTTATAATTTCTGTATTCTTATTATCTATTTGTCTAATTTCAAATCTCTACCCTCTGACTTCAAATCTTATTAACAAAAATAGTTCCGTGCCACACTAACTTGATTCTACTGTTATTATAAATAGATATAATTGACCATTATACAATTAGTAACCAAGGTAAATCCTACTACCCGCATATAGCAGGTAATAAAGTAAGTTTTAGTAGCAAAGAGTTAGTGAGTTGGTTTCTTTTGGTAATAGGGTAATTCTAGCTGTGCACACTAAAGCCAAAGGCTTTCTGTTTCTGTCTGCTGGTTGCTGTTGTCCAGGCAAAGTTTTGTTGACATATGTCTGCAGTGTCTAACAGACCTAGATTTCTGTTTTTCAGCATTTCAAAGTATGACTTAGCGAATTCGTCTAATCTCTTATGTATAAAACATGGGAAAAATAATTTATACACCGTGAGTATTTGACTCGGCTTTGTGACTTGTAATACAACCGAGTATATCAGTGGTGAATTCGACACTTGAGAAGCAGAACAACTCTCCAGTGTTTAGATAACTTTCATCTGACTATCAACCACTAACGATCAACTCAAGTGTTTTTAAACTGCTGTAATGGAATAATTGTTGTTTGAAAACTCCCTCCGAAACCATACTTATTTCGATCTCTCAACTGACTTTGAAGTTATTATCCTCCTTTGTCTTAGACTACATATCATTTTTGTTCTGATATTTGCTTATCATATGTTGACCTCATCCTTATTATTACTTGTCATTATCACCGTTTAATCTCTAATTTAAATACTTCTCTTTGTGACTATGTGATAATATTGATGATGTGTTGTTTCACGATGTGATTTTGTTTGAGTGAATTAAGGCGATTGTGACCATGGACACCCTGTGGGATTTGTTGGTGTGTGACTCCTGTTGACAGAGTTTCTGATCCCACATTGTTGGCAATATTTCACTTGATTCTTTGTAGTTATTTTGTATTTAGAAAATAATTTAGACTGTATTACTTATTGCCTAACGACACTGTTGCAGAACCACATAAATCTATCAATGGATAATCGTATTTCTACTGTCTTTGAAGCGTCTTGTGATGACTGGGTGTATATGTGTGTGTTTTGAAGGAAGTTTCCTACAGCTATACAGTAGAACGCGAAGATCACTTCCCTGTTTCTAGACCACAACCAGTCAGTTTAGGTAGTAACAACTACGCAAATACCGTTATGCATTTATGCTGTAGAAGCAGATGATGCATGCCGACTGGACTACATAATTTACAAATCTCCAATTCGATCTTAAGTGTTACCATTTGGTCAGTATAAGTAGTCAGAATTCGGTTGGTATGAATTGACTGAGCACTGCGAGCTGAGTTGCGCTGGGTAAGCTGTTGATGATCACGGTTCGAAACGACTGTCCGGCATCTAGATCACCTCGATCTGGTTGGTAAGCAACAGTGGTTGACATGAGTGGCATTCAACGGTTCATATCATCCAGTAGTCGTATCGTCCTGATTTGGGACTCTTTAGCAGTACGTACCTATATATATATATATGTATATAGTCAGTGTCATAGACGAATAACTGTCCTCTTATCTGGCTTAGTGCACCCCACTAGAACTCCAGGTAATTTCCTGTGTAGATCCGATCTCTAGTGAACATCAGATCAGTTATCAGGTGTTGGTTTGGAAGGATTTGAATGGTTACAGATCTGACGACGACTTGATATCATTTAGAGAAGCATCAGAAGTACTCGATAATTCTATTGTTATTTTCTCCCGTTTGAAGTGAATAATTTCTCAGTCGGGATCTATTCCACATTAGTGAAGATAAAACAGGATGGGATATAATTGATTATTTAATAGAATAAATCCTTGCATTAACTTCCATGAATTCATTGTGAATGATATAGTAATTTTAGCCTTCAAAACTTGAAGGTTAGGGTTGTTCCGTCTTCATTGAATCTATTTGTGTATCAGTGGAAGTATTGCGTTATTTATCAAAGCGAGGATCGGGAAAGCAAGACAAGCTTTCATTTCTCTCAAGTCTGTGTGGAGGTCAACAGCACTCAGCATGAAAAATAAGATCCGGATTTTCAACTCCAGTGTGATGTCAGTGTTACATACTATTCGGATCAGAGACTTGGAGCATCATGAGGAGCACCTCAAACAAACTGCACACCTTCATCAACAGCTGTCTTCACTCAATACTACTCAAGATCAGATGGCCAGAAAAGATTAGCAACAGGGATCTCTGTGAAGGAGCCAACCAAGAACCAACTGTGCAACAAATATGCAGGAAGAAATGGAGATGGATTGGATATTCCAATCAATAATTCCACCAAATAACAAGCAATACAGATTTGAGTCATGTGACTAACTAGCCTAGTGGATAACGCTGATGTTGGGTTCGAGTCTTCGTCGGAATACTACCATTCAGTGAAGATGTAAAGGTGCACACGATTGATGAGTCCAAAATGGCATGAAACGCGAGTCTTGTTGTGGTTGGTTCAATTTTCTTATATCTGAACTTACCAACAGTATATTCTAGGAGACTTATTTCAATCACCCATATTGTTTACTATAAAGTGTATCAAATTAACATCCGAAGGGTACAATGGACCCTGGAGAATCTGGAATAATTCAGATTTCATCATGTAATTGAATTTTAGTGTTTTTGTTCTCCCTGAGCTAGATAGCCCAACTGTTTATCGTTTATTGTCATTCTCGAAAACATATGTAGAGCTAACGTCGATATAAAGTGAGATTGGGAATTCCTCCCTCCGACTGATACTGTCTGTGATTCGTTGTCGCAGAAGATTTTCACATGATTGTATTCAATTGTATTGATACTGATCGTCGCGTTGACCTTAAGATTATGTGACTTATTTTTTGTAGATTGATAAATATGATCTGTGTCAACATGTTTGGCAATCGCAAATTGATTTAAGTACTAGATGTATGCGAATTATCTGACATTCATTGTCTTTCTACTGTCTAAGATATTTTACCTTATTCTAGTTGAATTGATGATCACAGCAATTGTTCCCAGCCACTGGTCCTGAGCATTCTGAGGACCCCAACCAGTCTACAACCCTATAGTCGAAGATTCCAAAGACTGATTACATGTTTTGGTTTAACCAATACTAGCTCTTTTCCAAACTGATCCTATATCAGGTAACACTGACCGCCGAGGAAGGCAATGGCTAGGCATGCGTAACACATATGTCCTAGACATCTGAATCGATGCAGGTGCTTCACAATCTCATCAATTGACTCCTTCTCCTTAATTAATAATCGATGCCTAACCACAGTATAACTCACCCTATTTTACCACCTAATAGGAATGATAGAATGCAACCACCTGTGGTCGAAGACAGCGATCCCCGTCATATTTTCTACTGCCAATAGCAATGTCTCACAGACACATAGAGGCGGACGGAGCGTACTAGTGTGCAACATACACGTCCTTTGATTGATGATAGCCAGATATCGTGTGTCTACCAGATATGGCGTATGTTGGTAAACGCCACACGAGGCTTCTGCATCTATGCTGAGATTTTGTAAGCCATCAACTCGTTGACGCTGATGTAACATCCAAAATAAATAAAGTGCTCAACATGTTGTATCACTTCACGCCCTATTTTTAAGCTACGATTCAATGTAGGCCAGTCCTGCAGGCTCATCTTACATTACGGAGGAGGAAATCGCCTGGTAAACATTCGAAGATTATTCCTCAGAAAATTTCGCATTTCATCAGCATTGGCACCTACAAGGACTATATCATTCGTATATTCTAAGTCAACAAGACTGTACTCTGGTAACAAGTCAATCCTTAAGTCAGTTAGGGGGGAATTCCATTGGTACTTCCACGATGAAATTGAACAGAAATGGGAACAGTCGGTATCCCTGACGGACACCACCGGTATAGTCAGCATTTCAGACAACAACTCTCAGCTACATATATACTCATAAATAATTTACCATCAAAATACCAAATACACAAACACTTTAGAGATTGTTCATAAAAGTGAAGGATATCACAATATCACTTGATTAAATAAGAAAGCAGAAAGAAATAAAAGTTGTTGTTAAGCATGCCAGTAGTTATAGAAATTATCAACGAATGTAAAGTCAACAATACACTTATGTAAGAATTTTTTTTCCTTCGCGTTCCCCAGTGGAACATAGGGCTCCAAGCTGGTGGCTTGAAGTTTCTGTAGCATTGTTTTATTTTACAGAATGGGGTTGATAGCCTCATGCCCAACCTTTCCTCTTCACCAGCATTATTTCTGGCTTAGCGAGGTAAAGGAGTGCGTCGGCAGGGGATCGAACCCCGGACCATGTGCATGGTCGGCGAGCGTCCTAACCGCTATGCTACCGACGCCATATTTATCGTTAGTATAGACAATATTAAGAACAGTCTCCTTCTGGATGCATAAATTTCGTCTTTTTTATTGTTTAGTGGTAATTAATTCAGTGTTAAGTGAGGCGATATGGAGTCGCCTTGGAATTTAATGCATCAATTTTAGGACTGCTATCTATCAAGTGGCCATCACTCTCAATAAAAAAGAGTTTCCCTACCATTCAGGTACAAGTTACGTGGAATCTGCTGAGATATGCAGTTGAAAATACTTTTTTTGTTGTTGGTCTAATGTATGCGCTTTGGCACCTATGTATATAAATTGATACATACAGTTACGGCTTCCCAGGTCACTGCCTGAATAAGGCCAGTCGCTAGTGGGCATCAGATTAATTTTCTAGTATTGGTTTTGTAGGGCTTTAGTTTGATTGGATGGGGCATTTCATCATGAACTGATATCACTTATAGAACCACTGGAAAACCTGGGAGTACTGGACAGTTGTTTCATCCTGATTCGGGACTCTTCGCAGTACGCACCCACTGGGGTTCGAACCTAGGACCTTCTGGTTACAAGGCGAGCTAGCTCATAGACCACTGAGCCACTGGGACCAAATCCAATGGTTATCTAACTGATGTCAGTTCATGATGAAATCCTCCATCCAATCAAACTGAAGCCCTACAAAACCAATAGTTGAAAATTAATCTGATGCCCACTAGTGACTGGCCCTATTCAGGCAGTGACCTGGGGTTCTAGTGGGAAGCTGTGACCAGTAGGGTGCAGCAGGTTGAAGGTGAGGCAGTAACTCATTGAAGAAGACATTGCGAAATGGTCGAGCTATGTCGTGAATTGGCAGAAGTTGGAATTCATTGGCCATTGGATCGGGTCTCAGGGGCTTAATGGTCTACGAGCTAGCTCGCCTTGTAATCAGAAGGCCCTAGGTTCGAACCCCGGTGGGTGCGTACTGTGAAGAGTTCCAAACCAGGACAAAACAGCTGTCCAGTATTCGCAGGTTTTCCAATGGTTCTCTATTTGACAATATACAGTTGGACGTAACCCGAAAAGGAGACTGCTCCACCTTAGATTGTCACAATGATTATTTGAATATTTTGTATATTGTTTTATTAAACTGTTTAAGGATGTATGCAGTTGACATAAGTCAACAAAATACCCTGATGTCATTTTCTCCTGCTCAAATATTCTTTTTGTTTTGTTGTGACAATTCACAGATCACTTGAAACAACTTAGAGATATCTCAGCAAAAGTCAGCCAGCAATCAGTGATTGTGACAATATAGACGTAATTCTCCTAAAAATACTACATATGCCTGTTTTTACATATCTGCCGGTACTTCTCTTACCCCACTCATGACCTTGAAGTCCAACTGTTTGTTGACCATTTCAATTTGCCAATGAATTTAGTGTCTTTTCAAGGTCATTTAAAGCATTTACATAATGGAGCGCAGTCAACCATTTTTCGACTGTTGCTACGAGACAGTTAAGGCTCCTCACATCAATCGTCTGACTTCTCGTGCCGCTTTCTCAATGGTATCGTATCGTGTTGTTGTTGTTGCTAATATTGGTTAGAACAATAGGCTCGCGAATCGACTAGGTAGGATATTCGTTGGAGCAACTACCAAGTGTATTTTAACCGTCATATCAGATTGTAAGCATACCAAGAAAAATAAACATATATCCTATAAATCTCTCAGACTAACAGTGATGGATTTCATGAATTTGTGCCATGTTGTTTTGTTCTGACCATCACACACACACTCCTACATCACATTACACTAGTGGATACAAAAATCAGTAGCTTCGTAAGTGGGACACATGCTGTAGCCATTATAATCAATGAAGAGTGAACACTTTACAACTTACCATTCAACTGTATCTGTCTCATCTAGTGGATAGCGAACACAGCATCAAAGTACATGAGTCATGTACAGTTGTGTATCGAGTACTGAACAATCTCCCCAAAGGCACACGATTACGCCTTCTAGCCATAGCTGAGGCTTTAGAGATTAATAGAGAAAGACCAGACTTATGTGTACAGAAAAAACTTATTCACTCTCTGTCTACCCTGGCTCACCAGGATAATAATTTTCCGTATTATTATTATTATTACCATTATCATCATTTTGTGATATCATGTCATTATTATCCATTTCTCCACCCAGCTTATTTCACCTCATTGTTACGCTTAATTTTGTCAACCTTTGTGATTTTATACTAAGCCTACCAATTGTGTAACATCTTATTACAATTTAGCCTCTTTATTTCATCATTAGACATTATCGGTCAGCCCTCACATTCAGTGTCCCCTTTGTTAATGTGTGTTTGTATGTATTTTGTGGTTATCGCATTTCTCTCACCCCAATGACACTTGTATTCTGTTGACTATAAAACAGCACTACATCACATTTTTCTGACTATACACATTTGATTGACTATATTAACTAATGGACTATCATCTCAACTTACACATGCACCCGAATACAGTTTCTGATATTATTTTCATTTGCCTTTATTGGCTATATGTACTCTATTATTCATGGATTTATAACTGTAGAGCCTGAAGAAGAAGAAGTTATCGAAAACAATTGTTCGCTCAAAATTTTGTTTTGATTTCAACATGGGGGTGTTTCAATTACTTATATCTTATGTGACAAAATGTATAAAAAGACACTTACAGTCAAATACGACTAATCTTTTGATTACTCCTTTCAAAACTATAAAGTAGGATGGAGCAGTCTGTTGCAAAGTGCACAGTTCTTTTGATGGAGAAACGAGGACATAATGTCTCAGCTCCAACTATGAGGTCAACGTAACTTTTCTATCTATAATGAGATTTTGTCAGCGATTAGTTCATAGGGAACGAATCAGCCTTCGAAATAAGTGAGACCAGCTATCCGAACACTAATATTGAACACGAGAAATCGGTTCAACATTACGTGCAAGAGGATAATTCTTTTGAAAATCCCTTCTCAAAGATCTAATCACCAATATTTATACAAATATTTCGATGTCAAAACCTACCTTATAATAATAATTATTATTATTATGCATTCTCCTGCTAGACTGTATATCACTGTTGTCCTGATGTAACGACAGAAGGCAAGAGTCAGGCAACAGATCATTTATTAAGGAAATCAACGCATATTTATATATGTTTCCATGTACATTACTATGGATATGTAAACAAACAAACAAACACAGTCTTCCGATTGGTTGTTTCTCACGACAAATCTTGGGAACGTAAATATTGTCGTAAATTACTGTCTACCAATTTGGCTAGTAGACAGCTCTCACCACACTCGTCCCCCCGTCAAATAGCTTCGCGCGCAGGCGTTCCGACCTTCTGGGTGATGCATCCTATCGTTGATGATTGTTACAGACCGGCTTGTCCCAATGCACCCATCGTTGGATCTGACTGGCGTTAACTCGTTTTCGTTTGTCACCTCTTCTGATGGTATATACTTGACCCCGTCTTTTTGTGACTGTGTATGGTCCTTCCCACTTTGGAAACTGTTTGCCTGACCCTACCGCACATTCGCAGGTATTTCGGCTCACACTTTCATATGCTGCTTTCTCCTGACCTCCTAGCAGCGTCCCAAGTAGCAGCCTCATCGCTGACAGATCTTGGACGCCACTCAACTGCGAAGAAGCCTCAAAGTCCTGCCCGAAGATCCATATGTCTTCATCAAAAACTGCAGGGCATAGGCTTTCCATTTGTCGGTAGGCAGCGACACCAATTGAAACGACAGAAGGCAAGAGTCAGGCAACACATCATTTATTAAGGAAATTAACGCATATTTATTTATGTTTCCATGTTCATTACTATGGATATGTAAACAAACAAACAAACACAGTCTTCCGATTGGTTGTTTCTCACGACAAATCTTGGGAACGTAAATATTGTCGTAAATTACTGTCTACCAATTTGGCTAGTAGACAGCTCTCACCACACTGACACTTGTATATCATCATATTATATGTTGAATTCATCCTTATCATTATTATTACTACTTGTCTTTGTTCACTGTTGAATCTCTAATTTTGATGCTCCTCTTTGTTGATGTGACGTTTTCGTCTTTTGGAGTGAATGAAGGCGATTTCGACATTGAACTGTCTGTGGGAAGCACTGGTGTGTGTGTGTGTTATTCTTGTGGATGGAGTGTATTTTTCATTCCACCTCACCGGGAATATTCTACTTCATTCACTCTCAGGTACTAATTACAGTTGAATTTCGGTCAACTAATTTTGCTTTAATGTAGTTAGTTGGTTTGCACCACAGATTTCATTCACACTTAGTAACCGCGTTTTCGCTATCTTTCGGACATTCTGTGACTGTGAGTGACTAACTCATAGAAGTTTTCGTTAGCTACATAGCAGAAATCAATGCTCGGTTTCCTGTGTTCAAATCAAAACACATCGGTTTTTGTCGTTCAAAACTATGCCTTCATATTTAGAGGAATTACTTAATATGGGACCGCTTAATACTATTCTCTATAAAAACACAATACCTGACTTGAAATACAGCACATATATATATATTATTTCAAAGTTGATATACCTCACTTAGAATTAACAATTGTTCAATCCTATCACTTCACATTCTGTAATATGTACAGACATGATCAACATTTCAGTAGGGTGAACATATTTTTTTAGGTGGCGCAAAATCAATCCACTTATTTATGCTCAAACACTTTGAATACTGTTCACCTTAGCTGAAAACCTTCCATTGCATATTGGATATCTGCTAGAGTTATAATCAATGCCAACAATCATACATAAGAGAGGGTGATGTGAAAAATCAGCAAGACATTGTGAAAATTAAAAACGTACAGTATATTACCCTATACAGAAAGTAATTTACATCACATGTAGATATGATTTTATTCGTTCAACCCCTGATTATTATTATTATTGTTTCCTTTAATTCCTAGAGGAACATAGGGCTTCAGCTGTCCGTCTCCATTGAGTTCTGTTCTCTGCTAGAGTCTTCTTCACCTGGCTCCAAGTCTGCCCACACGTTTTCATCTCCTCTTCACATGACCTCCAAGTCACCCCACCCTCGCACTGACGACCAACTCGCCGCTCCCCTTTCGGGTTCCACTCGAGTAATGGCTTGTCTAGTGATGTCACTCACTTGATGGTTTCCTCAGAGTATGGCCAGCCAATCCATCTCCATTTCTTCCTGCATATTTGTTTCACAATCGGTTCCTGCTGTGTTGGTTCGCTCATTGCCAGAGATCCCTGTTGCTGATCTTTTCTGGCTGGCCATCTGATCTTGAGTATTGAGCGAAGACAACTGTTGATGAAGGTCTGTAGTTTGTTTGAGATGCTCCTCATGATGCGCCAAGTCTCTAATCCGAATAGTATGTAGCACTGACTTCACACTGGAGTTGAAAATCCGGATCTTATTTTTGATGGTGAGTGTTGTTGACCTCCACACAGACTTGAGAGTAATGAAAGCTTGTCTTGCTTTTCCGATTCTTGCTTTGATATCCTCGTCAGTTCCGTTCGCCTGTAGTTGAAACGATGCTTCCCAGGTAGGTAAAAGAGGTTTTTTCTTTCAGGTTCCTCCCATTTATGCTGATTGTTATCTGTTGTTGTTGTTGGTGGTGGTGGTGGTGTTGCCCAGGAATCTTCATCACCTAACTCTGTTTTCTCTATGTTCACCTGAAGTCCTATCTTCTCTGGATGCTTCTTCTGCCAACTTGTTGCTTTTCGCTTGCATGTCTTCTAGTTTGTTGGAAATCAGACATATATCATCGGCGAAGTCCAGATCCTCCAAGTTTTTTGTGTAAGTCCATTTTATGCCTGTTTCCTCACTGCCCTCAATTTTCAAGGAAATTAGTTTCTGGGTTAAAACCCCGACCTAGCTAATATATACATATATATGTCGGTTCGGAGTAACTGAGTCCCCAATAGCATCTGACTAGACTATACAGACAAGTTCACCTAAATCAGAACTGTTACGCAGAGATTTTTTTGGTTATGTTGGTGAAATTCCACTGCCTATTCGTTTCATAAAAAATAGTCAGTCATCACCCAATGAAGTAAATGTGTAACGGAAAAATTGTCGGGCAAATTCATCTTCAACAATTCAACCACAATATTTATACACCTATTTCGACATCAAAACTAACTTTTTAAACTATATTATCCGTTTTTATCCTAAACTACACATCCGTTTTACGTTTACATATCACATGTTGACTTCATCGTTATTATTTGTCTTCCTCCATTGTTAATCTCTAATTTTATCGTTTCTCTTTGTGGTTGTGTGATGATATCTGTGATATTTTGGTGAGATCTGTCTGCAAAACAAAACTGTAGACAAAAATTGACGCCAGTGTTTACGTCCCAAATCGGGGGCATGCGAGAAAACAAGAAGAAAGAAAGCCTAACCTAACGTTGAGGAACTCAACAGCCAATCACAGTAGACTTAGCGTAGGCGGTTACGATTAGCAGATATATCAACGGACTGTATAAGAAACGGCAACAAAGAGATGACAGAATAACCGTCAACAGGAAGACAACCAATCAGAAAAGGTTACCTCTCTGCTAACAATACCGAATGATACTGTACATAAAAATCTATAAACATCTGTTGATTTTCGCAATACGCGATCTGTTGCCTAGCCCTTATCTTCTGTCGTTACAATATGTTGAACGGTGTAATTTTGTTTCAGTGAGTCAAGCTCATTCTGATCTTCAATCGTCTGCAGGATTTGTTTTTTTCTAGATTTCGGTTGACAGAGGTTTCAGTTTCCCACCTTGTTGAGTGTATTCTTCTTAATTCCATGGTGCCTCTCACAGTTGAATTTTAGTTAACTAATTTTGTTCTACAGTAGTTGTTTCGTGCTGAGAGACCCACACTGTCTGTGTAGCTGCCCATCTGTACGGTTGAGGTATTTTTGTTGAATAGAACCACACATTGATTCCAATCATAAACAGTAACCATTTTGCAGCCATTGGAGTGTATTGTGACTGTGTGTGTGTGGGTCAATGAAAGTTTCTGACAGTTATACAGTATGATGCAAAGATTGATTCTCAGCGTTTGGAAAACATCAAGTGGATTTCGTTCGCTACAGTAAACAGGAAGTTTGCTGAAATACAAATGAAAAGTTCCTCGATAACTATATACATTTTTAAATGGACCTCATAGTATGCTTTAAAATAAGGTTTATAACAGCCGCTGCGACCGCTCATACCTCTGTGAGGGACGTGAAATTCAAACTTACGACCCACTGAATGACAATGCTACAAGACTGTATATGCGTGAACGAAAGCCATCTGGTGTGGAATATCAGCAAACATACTACAATTTACCTATATACTTTCCAGAAACCCAAAGTTGAAATACAACATGCAATTTGTATCCTTATGCTTGATACGCGTCCTGCACCTTATAGATTGACTACCCCTGCTAGCCTTAATACTAAACATCATTTTATACTGCTCAACGTACTTTCGCTAGAGGCAACTGGCTGCTTCACATCTTCCACTTTCAATGGCTAAGTCTTACCGTCACAAAGAAGGACAGAGAGAAGTGAACATTTGCTTTGATCAATACTTGCACATCACTTAGATGCCAGAGATGACACACATTTCTGTAAGTCAGACGAGGCTTTGTACCCTTACTGAGATTTCATGAGCAGTAACTTCATTAAGTAGTATCATGCGTCCAGTCTTTTATTTGACGCAGACTGAATTCTGTTGGTCGAGTTTGCAGTGTGAACACCATGCTAGATGGCTTGCTATTACGGTAAACTCTGAATTGTTGGGATTAGCTGGTTGGAGGTAGTCAGCAGGAAGCCTGAGTCGATCTAGGTTGCGTGCTTGTTAGCACTCACCAGTCAATAAGGGTGTATCTGGGGGTATTTCATATTCTTCCTGAGACTCGAACTTGATTCAACCAGTGCTTTAACCAGCGGCCTTACCAGCGCACCAAACAAAGAACTAGAAAAACTTCACTAGTTACTAGCTAGTGTCCAATCGAATCATTCAACACAGTTCTACAGCAGGTCGGTCACCAGCGCGAATAGCCAGTTCAATGGTAAACTTTGTCAGGGCGTGTGATTAGCAATTCTTTGTTCTGCCTCAGTTGGTTGAGTTGTTCTCTATGTTCTTTGGTCAAAAGATTGTTGAACTTGGACTTTGTATTAAGATACTGTTGACAAGAGTCTAGAATAGTGGACTTAAAATGTTTGAATTCTTCTTCGGAAGCTGGGATAAGATCAGTAGTCTGATTGATCAAATTTTCAAACTCGACATAAGTATTGAGCTTGCTTATGTTGGAGTTCATGTCGCAAAATCTTGGCCCGAGAGACAAGGCCTCCAATTGTCTGGGAGATAACGTTACTGAAGAATGGTTGAACACAAATTTGGTAGGATCTTCTGGAAACTTGCGTCGTGTTTCTGTAGCTTTGAGACTTTTAAATAAGTTAGAATGGATGGATTGTGTACGCTTCTCTGTAACCACAGTGACATAGTCGGTAAATGCTTGTCGTTCATCACATGACAATTCGTGTGACGCAGAGGATCGTTGCGCTATGTTCCTCTCGAGTTCTGGCACACGTGATATAATGGAATCAATATGGTTCAGAGTATGACGCTTGAGAGATTTCGAGTTCGGATAAATGTGATTGCTACAGTTGGGTAGCAATAAGTCGCAAGCGAAACTTGATAATATCTCTGGCGACTAGAATCCGAAAACTCTGTAGTCCTGAATCAATAGAGGAAGAGATCGCCCTCTTAAGGAAGACACTGCTCGAGAATGGCTACCCACCCCGTTTTATAGACAAGCACATTAAGCCTAAGACGTACAAAGAACAACCCATTACAGTGCAGAAGAAGATGGTCTACATGAATGTGCTCTTCAAAGGTGACCTTCTGGCTGACACCTTGAAGAAGAGGATATCTATTGCTCTCAGAAGGACATTCTTCACTGCCACACTACGACTGACATTTTCCTCCCGGCCATTGTTCTTCAACTACTCTAAAGATAAACTATCGCATTTGACCACTTCCATGTGTATCTACCAATTCACCTGCTCTTGCGGAGCGAGGTATATAGGTCGTTCGATGCGTGTTTTATCTAAAAGAGTTCAAGAACACTATCCCGCCCGGCTACGGAAAGGTAACAACGGAGCAATAAGGAGCGCCATTATTGAGCATATACTCAACACTTGTCATTCGATTTGCAAGGAGAAGTCGTTCAAAGTCATCTATAAAGTCAAAAGAAGCCTTCCAAAATCGACAAGCTTCCGTATACTTTGTATTGCTGAAGCCTTAGCGATTTGGATAGAAAAGCCTGAGTTATCCACACAGAAGAAACTTCTCCACCCTCTCCTACTACCGTGGGTTTAATTTCAAGTTTATTTGTCATCAACATTTTGTTATCAATTTTTCGCAATTTTCGTATAATAATTTTTAGTAACTAACCCATTCAATCTTTCCACCTATTATCTAGTTTATTTTCATAATTGTCTCCAAACTCCTTCACTAGCATCTAAGCTTTCTAAACATGTCTATATTACGTAACCCTACTCACATCTTACCAATCTTCACCCCACTTAGTTACAACTTTGATTATTAATCACACATTTTAATTTCTTTATTATTTTGATGATATAATCAACAACCCACACTAACTGTTATTTTGATTTTGACAAACCTAATGTACACACACACACACACAAAATTAATTGTATATATATTTGCGATTGTACAGCTAAGTGAATGAATTCACAGCATCCTTTTAACTTGGAGGATCTGGACTTCGCCGATGATATATGTCTGATTTCCCACAAACTGGAAGACATGCAAGCGAAAAGCAACAAATTGGCAGAAGAAGCATCAAAGATAGGACTTCAGGTGAACATAGAGAAAACAGAGGTGATGAAAATTCCTGGGCGACACCACCAACAGCAACAACAACAATTGACAACAATCAGCATAAATGGGAGGAACCTGAAAGAAAAAACCTCTTTTACCTACCTGGGAAGCATCGTTTCAACTACAGGCGAACGGAACTGACGAGGATATCAAAGCAAGAATCGATCGAAAAAGCAAGACAAGCTTTCACTACTCTCAAGTCTGTGTGGAGGTCAACAGCACTCAGCATCATAAATAAGATCGGGATTTTCAACTCGAATGTGAAGTCAGTCAGTGCTACTTAGCATACGGATGGATCAGAGACTTGCACTGAGCGTCATAAAGGGCATCTCAAACAAACTACAGACCTTCATTAACAGCTAACTGTCTTCGCTCAATACTCGAGATAAGATGGCCGGCAAGAAAAGATCAGCAACAGAGATCTCTGGCAATGAGCGAACCAACACAGCAGGAATCGATTGTGAAACAAATAGGCAGGAAGAAATGGAGATGGATTGGCCGGCCATACTCTGAGGAAACCATCAAGTGACATCACTAGACAAGCCATTGCTCGAGTGGAACCCGAAAGGGAAGCGGCGGCGAGTTGGTCGTCAGTGCGGGGTTGGGTGACTTGGAGGAGGTCATGTGAAGAGCAGATGAAAACGTGTGGGCAGACATGGAGCCAGGTGAAGAAGACTCTAGCAGAGAACAGAACGCAATGGAGACGCACGGCTGAAGCCCTATGTTCCTGTAGGAATTAAAGGATACAATAAGAATAATAATAATTCGTACGCTTCACAAGTAATACAACTTTACATTATAGCAAAGTCTATTGGAATTCATTTGATGAACAAGTTAAATCTGTGCATTGAAAAGAAATTGATGTAGTTCCACTCTTTACCCAATTGCTGTCTGTATAATATTTATCTATAACGTCTCTTACAAATGAATTTCATTTATCTAGGTGATTATCATTCAAACATTTAAAACAGTTAGTCCCTTTTATAAATTTTGATAGCATTATTAGAAGACGGAGATTATCTGAAAAACGATGTGATGTATTTACGCTATACATTTCGAACAATCTGATCACACATTTACTTGTCAAGTCAATATATATGGAAAAGTTAAATTAAACAAAGTGACAAACCTCTCTGGATTACCCAAAGTGGATGGCGTTGCTATGGGGAGTCCATTAGGACCTTTATTAGCGGACGTTTACACGTCTTATGTTGAAAACTTATCCTCTGATTTAATTTCTAAATTGCCTTTCTATAAGAGATATGTAGACGATATCGTTTTGATATGCGACGATCATATTAGTCTTACATGCGAGGAAGAAAGACGCAACCAGCTCGCATTTTTAGACATACTTCTGAGTTGAAGAGACGATGACTCAATAAGACGGTCTATCTACAGAAAGCCCACTTGGACAGGGCAATACCTTAATTTTCAAAGCTTCTGTCCATTACAGTATAAGAGAGGTTTGGTGAAGTGTCTATTTAAGAGGATTCAGCGTATTTACTGATGCTATAGACAAAGAAAACGAAATATTGATGGATACTCTTGTTGAAAACGGATATCCTTTGAAATTTTTAAACAGGTGTGGAAGTCAACTAGCCTCTAAACTTACAATCCATACCGTCCTTAAGAAAAAGGTTTCCATCAAATTACCATATAATGTGGAAATAAATAGTAGGATTTTGAGACAAAGGTTGAATTCGATCATCCGCAGAACCTACTATGCAGCGCAGCTTGTAATTGTGCTTCACTGCAAACCTCAAAAGTGCACAAGTGATTATATCACATCCCACACAATTTTCGTGTGGACATACATACATAGGGAGGAGTAATCGCGCGTTGCACGTGAGGGTGGGAGAGCATATCCCAAAGGGGTTAGAAAAACAGATGAATTGTGACAAGCCAATAGATGCAGGTGTCAGACTACCAACTTCGTCTATAGCTAAACATTTAATCGAGATGAACCATAAGGTTGATGTTAACTCAGCCTTTAAGGTCACCTATAAAAACGGTCAAATACGTTCACTGAAATACGCTGAGGCTATAGCCATTCATAAACTTAGGCCCTCCTTGTGTATTCAAAAACAGTTTGGTATTACCCTTAACCTACCTTGGTAATCCTTATTTGATTGGATTACCAAATGTTTGTGTTAATTATCCTTAATTCTTTTTTTGTCACTTTGTTTAATTTAAATTTTCCATATATATTGACTTGACAAGTAAATGTGTGATCAGATTGTTCGAAATGTATAGCGCAAATACATCACATTTTTCAGATAATCTACATCTTCTAATAATGCTATCAAGGTTATCATTCAACTTTGTTATTATATTCTTATGATAACTATTCTGGTTAAACTCAATTAACTTGATGATTGATGTTCAGTTCGGAAATAAACCAATCAGAATTCGGTCCACGTAAAATAATGCCAAATATATTAATGATCTTCAAGTATTGGTTTGGTAGGGATTTTGTTTAATTGTATGGAGGATTTCATCATGAGTTGACATCAGTTAGAGAACCACTGGAAAACCTGGGAGTACTGGACAGCTGTTTCGTCCTAGTTTGGGACTCTTCATCAGCACGCACCCACAGGGATTCGAACCCAGGACCTTCTGGTTACAAGGCGAGCTCGTAGACAATTAAGCCACTGGGACCCGATCCAATGGTCCTTGAATTCTAACTTCTGCCAATTCACGACACAGCGCGAGCATTTCGCAATGTCTTCTTAGATGAGTTACTGTCACATCTTCAACCTGCTGTACCCTACTGGTCACGGCTTCCCACTAGAACCCCAGGTTAACTGCCTGAATAGGGACCATTGGGTCGGGTCCCAGTGGCTCAATGGTCTACGAGCTCGCCTTGTAACCAGAAGGTCCTGGGTTCGAATCCCGGTGGGCGCGTACTGATGAAGAGTCCCAAACTAGGACGAAACAGCTGTCCAGTACTCCCAGGTTTTCCAGTGGTTCTCTAACTGATGTCAGCTCATGATGAAATCCTCCATACAATATTAATGATCATTGATTACAGACTGATTGACATGTTCTAAGTGATATTTTGAATTATATATATTAATATGTAAAGTATACTTTGCGGCACATGTCGTTGTGTGTTCTTGGTTAAGTAGTGCGAGTTGGGGAAACTGCTGGCTGTCGCTGTCAAGCGGTATTCATGATCAGCGCGTCTGTCAACAACTCGGCGTCGTCATTTCAATCTCAACATATTGTGAAACATTGACAGAGGGCAATATGGAGGAGATCATGTGACGAGGAGATGAAAACTTATGGGCAATAGTTGGGCCAGCTAAAAACAAAAAAGGACTGTAGAAAACAGGGTGCGCATTGGAATCCTGCGCTGTTGAATCCCTATGTATAACTCAGAACCCAAGGGAACAATGACAGTAGTAACTAACTATTTTGAATTATTTTAATCACTTATTTTCACTTAAAACTGATAATTCTTTAACGAGTAATACATCGTCACATGGAAGTTTTTCAGACCTTTTAAAAATACAGCTTACAGTTGATTACAAGTTTGATTATATCACTTGGAGAACCATTGGGATAACAAGCATTACTCTGGACAGCTGCGTCGTCCCACAATTGTGAAATTTCAGAAGTAGAATCCACCCACCGGAGTTCGGACGCGAAACCTTCCAGTTACACACATTGTGGCGGCCTGCTTGAACATAGGGCTACCAAAAATTCCACCTTACAACATTTTGCAAAATTGCTTTGGTTTGCTCTTTTAATTTTGTTTTAATTTATAAATAATGTGTCCTAATCGTATTATATATAATCGCGCATTTTTAAAATCATTACAACCTACTGTGTTGTATCATCCACAAAAATTGAGAAAAAAGCACCACTGTGGATGGCAGCGTGCACTGAAACGTACACAAATTAATCAAATGACTGTTCCTGAACTCGTTAGCACTAATTGTAGATCCCTGTCCAACAAAATGAATTATATTCAATCCCTAATGTATTCTAATGTTTATCGAAATGCTGGCGTTTTAGCAATACAAGCGACTTGGCTGCACCAGCATTATGATGATAATCTAGTTTCATTAAATGGATAGAAAAAGTTCTAAGAAAAAATGTGGAGGAGGGGTAGCCACTTTTATAAACACTAGTTGGTCTACATCAAATCACGTTTGCTTCAATTATTCTAATGACAATATAGACTGCATAACCGTCAGGTGTCGCCCAAAACATTTAAGTAAATATTCTTATATATACATCACAAATATTTACATAACATCCAATTGTAGCCTTTCTAATATAGCTATGTTTGCAGATGAATTTACTGAATTCGCTGCTCCTGCATTCGGAAACTCGTTGTCTATAGTCTGTGGTGATTTTAATTCATGTGATCACAGCTTTCTTACCCCACTTGGTCATGAGAATCTAGTCAAGTTTAACACACGTCTGGACAAATCATTAGACCTGGTTTTCATAAACGACCGTGATGTATATGAAACCCGAAGGAGAGCTCCTTTGCTAAACTCTGACCACTGCATTATTCGTATCTTACCGAAAGTGTACGGCAAGTTACAATAAAAATTGTTTAGTCATTTAACAAAGAAGATACATGAACTTTCATATTCCCATGACAACATTCTAGCACTAAGAAGCATGTTGTATGATACCAGCTGGGAACTATTTACTGACGATAAGTTGGATGCTACTGTCCCTAATATAACCGATTATCTGAAGTTTTGTTTGGATATTCGCTGTCCATATGAAACACTGTTTTCGAGATTTGACGGAATCTCTTCTTTGCAGCTGAAAAAACTTAGAAGACTAAAAGAGAAGTTGTATAAGAATAGTGATAATACTGGTGTCCGTAAAATAAACACCCTTATAAAAATTGAAATAGAAAGGTTGAACAGACTATATAATGAAAAATTTTTATCATGCAGAAAATCCTTCAAGCATTTGGAAACTTTTCAATAAACTTACAAGTAAAATACAAATGTCTGTTGATGCTTATTCTGATGTTAATGCTTTAAACAAATCATTTATCATGAAACAAATTAGTATGCCTGTAACTGATGTACCTAGTCAAGATAATGGTCATTTTCCGGGTTTTAAAGAAGAGGATGTACTACTATGTTTGAAATCTTTAAATCCAACACACAGCCTTGGTCCAGATGGCGTACCAGGCATTCTTCTTCAAAAGTGTGCAGACATCATGTATCATCCTCTTAATCAAATCTTTAATGCATCATTTAACAAAGAAACGGTACCTACTGACTGGAAAGAAATCAAGGTTGTACCTGAACAGAAATCATCATCTGGAGCAGGTATAAAGTTTAGACCGGTCGCTATAACATCTCCTTTTTTGAAAACTATGGAGAAACTTCTTTTGAATACTCTTAAACCTTCTTTAAAAGCTTTTAGTGACCCTAAGCAGTTTGCTTATAAGTGTGGAAGAAGTACATTAGATGCAGCTATTGTACTACAACACAATATTGTTTCCTGCCTTGATAAAGGTGCTAAGTTCGTTCGAACAGCTTTTTTAGACTATACTGCAGCTTTCGACTCTGTTCCTAGGACACTTTTATTAGGAAAGATGATTTCAGCACAGACAGAGTCCTGGGCAACTAGATGGTTGTCTTCTTATTTTAAGGATAGGAAACAGCATACTGTTTTGGCTGGAAAGCGCTCCACTTCTCAGCTAACTGAAAGTGGTGTGCCTCAAGGTGCAGTACTTTCTCCATTTCTTTTCTCTTTCTTTTTGCATGATCTTCCGAACTCACCCAAAGTTAACTTCATTAAGTATGCTGATGGTCTGACCGTTTCTGTCCCTGTAGTTTCTACATCGGATTGTTCCCATATGAATGGCTTTTTAGCTGAAGTTAAGGATTGATCTGGCTCAAATGGTCTTAAACTAAATCCAACTAAATGTAATACAGTTGATTTCAGCTTGAGAAGTGAAAAAGACATGCATGGATTGATCCAATCTCATGATTGTTGTAATATTGACGGTACCATGATAGAGAGTAAGTCAAGTGTTTCTTATCTTGGCATCAGTTTCTCTTCAAACCTTTGCTGGTCGTCTCACATTCTTATAGATTCTACGAAAGTTTTCCGTCTGACTTATTACATAAAGAAGTTGAGGCACTCAGGTATAAGCCAACCTCTTCTCATAGAATTTATTAATTCATGTGTTTTGCCCATCATTCTTTATTGTTCTCCATTATTCTTCCCTGAGCTACTCAAGAAAGACCATATAATACTACGAAGAACATTGAAGGCTGTAAGTAGGGTCAGTGCTATCCCTTTGCCTCAACTAACCGACACTGTTGTCAATAGGCACATGAATTCTTGTAAACACTTAGCTAAAGTTATCTTGTCTGATAGTGAACATCCTCTTTATTCACATTTGTTTCCTTGTATCTCTTCGGGTAAGACCAGAAGAAATTTCATAAACATTTATGCTCGTACTACAAAATATAAAAATTCGACCGTACCATATTTGGCACGAGTATTGTGTGAAGAGATAAATATCAGAAAAGAACTTTTACAACTTTTAAATCATTAACTAAACTATAAAATGTAATGATGCACATTATTGCATGTGTTATTTGTTATATTATTTATTTATTATTCACAATGACCTAGAAATGGTGTGATTTTGTTGGGGTTTTTATTTTTCCTATTAAATATCAATATTTTGATATTTTATACATTTATATTGGTGTGATTTTGTTAGGGTTTATATTTTTTCCTATTAGCTATCAATATTTTAACATTTTATACATTTATATAATTATAAACAGAGCTAAACCATTGCAATATGTAAAAGAAACGCTGAAAATTCCATGCTGTAAATTGTTGTGGAATAAAGTGCACATTATTATTATTATTATATTACCAAATGATGTTGTAGATCGGTTACAGGATTTCATCATGAGCTGACATTGGTTAGAGAATCATTGGAAGGCCTGGACAGCTGTTTCGTCTTAGTTTGGGACTCTTCATCAGTACGCATCCACCGGGATTCGAACCCAGGATCTTCTGGTTACAAGGCTAGCGAGCTCGTAGACCATTAAGCCACTGGGACCCAATCCAATGGCCCATGAATTCTAACTTCTGCCAATTCAAGATATAGCGCAACCGCTAGCCAATGTCTTCGGCGAGTATTTGGCCTCACACCCGACCTGCTGCACCCTACTGGTCACGACTTCCCACTGGAACCCCAGGTAACTACCTACCTGGGTGCGTACTGTTGAAGAGTCCCAAACTAGGACGAAACAGCTGTCCAGTACTTCCAGGTTTTCCAATGGTTCTCTAACCAATGTCAGCTCATGATGAAATCCTATAACCAATCAACCGAATCCATACAAACCAATACTTGGATGTTGTAGATCATTCAGGCACTGTGACTCAATCCAATCGCCCATGAATTCCAACTTCTGCCAATTCACAATGTACAGAGCAACAGCCAATCAGATGAGTATGAAACCCGAGCGAAACAGCTGTCCAGTAATTATCAATATTATCGTTCCCTTGGGTTCAGAGTTGAACATCAAGCTTCAACAGGACACCCTATTCTCCGCAGTCCAATTTAGCTGGCCTTACGATTGCCCATACGTTTATATCTCATCTATGTCACCCTGAAACGGAGACCCAACTTGTTGTTTCACATTTGGGTTGCACTTGACCATCGACTTGGCGCGCGCGATGTCACCCAAGGGTCTCCTCAGCGTGTATCCCATGAATATTCGTTTTCCTTGACATCATTTTTTGAGCATTAGGTCTTCGATTAGTTCGTTCACACAGTTCCTCGTCGCTGATTTTTTTTCTCGTCGGTCATCTGGTCTTCAGTATAGAGCCAGTGAAGGCAGTTGTGGATAAATGTCCTCAGTAGTCTGTTCGAAATGCCATTCGTGACAATGGGACCAAGTTTCTGACCTATATAGAAGAACTCCCTGACTTATGATTGGCGTTGAAAATATGAATTTCCAGAGTGACTAAGGTTTGCATTCCCCTTCCAATCCTGACTGGCTGGTTTTGACAATCTTAATTTGTGCCACACCTGTAGTAAAAACGAATGTGCAATTTGTGCTTGTCGTTGTTTTTTATTTTTTATTATTTTTATTACAGCTTGATGCCACACCGTATTTTCAGTACAAGTATGGAATTTTCGGCATGGATATCGGTAGCCCAAATTTTGCAGGCCGACCAAAGATATCGGGTGTGCGTCGGCAGGGGATTGAACCCCGGACCATGTGCACGGTCGACGAGAGTCCTAACCACTGTGCCACCGACGCACGTTACTGTAGGTCGGTGAGTATCTTCACCACCTCCACCTTCTCTATGTTCACCTACAGTCCTTTCTTCGCTGCCAGCCAGCCAGCCAGCCTCTTCAAACAGTTTGTTGATTTTCGACTGTAAACCTTCGAGTTTGTGTGACATTAAACAGAAATCATCGGTGAAGTCCAGATCGTCTGGAGTCTTCTTATCGGTAGTCCAAAGTATTCTCGCTCCCAAGCACAGTCTTCCACATAATCTACTCCATCACAATTAAGAATATCATCAGTGAAAATAGGTAGACAGCCAGCCAGCCTGTCCTTCTCCTGTCTTCACTGAGTTTTCCCGTTGTGGTTCACCTGACACATGGTATAGCCATATAGCAGCTATTGAATCAGCTGTCCAGCACTTCCTGGTGATTTTCCAATGGTTCTCTAACTAATATCAGTCGGCTGGCGATCAAATCCCTGCAAACCAAAACTTGATAAGCAATAATTGTTTACTAATAATATTATTAGAGAATAAGAAGCACTAATAATAATAGTAATAATAACAATAATTAAGGAAAAATAATATACTCGAACGAATAAACAAACAATTCATCAAAGAAAAGTCGATTAGTAAATGTTGCTGTACAGGTGTAAGCAGTGTGTGTGTTGCAACACTAGGCAACAACAACACGTCTACATATCAATCAACACCACTCTTCAGGTAGGCTAGAATAACAATAAATTTCTTATCATCAGCTATTTAAGCCAGAGTTGAAGAATGACATGGAGGTGGGGTAGGGTAGGGTAGGGTCAAATCACAAACACTTCAACTCTAGGGTTTATATCAACAAAGTGGACAGAAAAATACTGTCAAAGAGAGAAAAAATCAACTTTTCAAGGTTTTCAGCTGTAGTACTAGTATTACTACTACGACTACTACACAATAGCTTGTTTGTTTGATAGATAACTACCTCTAGATGGCAAAATAGAATAAACATGCATATCTATCAACAGGTTATTTAACCAACTTAGTTTAAGCGAAAAAAAGAAATTAAACTATACAGGATAACAGAGAAGAAAAAAACAACACCTGGAGAAAAGAATGAGCAAAAAACAACAAAAAAACAACATTTTTAGAAATGACGTGAAATAAGATCTCGTTTCTGGCTGTGCCTTTTTATCACTTGACTGTTTGGCCTAGAACAATGCTGATGAAGTGTTTTAGTAGAAGATTTGGAAAGTTTCTCTGAATTCAATAATGGTCTGCTGTTATGCTTCAACAACAATCCACTATTGTTGTGCGACTTCGTTTGATTTCGGCCAAATAATGATCCAACTGCTGCTGCCATCGTCACCGCCGATGTTGATGGAGAACGAGCGTTGCGATTTTTCTGATTTGATTTTAATATTAATGTGCCAGAATAAGGATTATGACCATCAGTAATTGGTTTCAAAGAGTCTGCTCCACCGACTGGTGTCTTTTCAAGTATTTTTAAAGCCATCTCTAGTCGATGTATAGCTGCTTTAGTTTCTACTTCTTGATGCTTTGATCGATGAGTATTGTTTATAACTGACAAGGGAAAAAAACAAAAACAAATTGTTTTTGGAGAAAATGGAAGAAAAAAATATTTGGGGAGAAGCACAAAAGAGTTGAAAACTATTTCTTCTTCTTCATATAATTTTGATTTTACCGTTGATTCATTGCAACGAAATGTTCGGCCTCTGTTAACATGTCGGCCGTATCAACGACGTTTGCGAACTAACTTCATTTAATCCGGTGGATAATGACTAACAGTGGAACCCGGCATGAGCATTTCGCCCTGTTTGTGGAGCTCGTCATCTGGATGTATCTGCATAACCCAATGAGTAAGTGATAGTGTTCCAGCTGAAGCATATGCCACTTACGCCATCTCTCAAACAGACGTGATATCCGACTGTCGACCAAAGGACGTGTGTACTGCTAACCAGATCACTCTCTCCTCCTTTATGTCTGTGAGACATGGCCATCAAAAGTGGTAGACATGAAAAGACTAGCTGTCTTTGACAGCAGGTGTCTGCGTTCTATCTCCCGTGTTACGTAGTAGGTATAATAGGGTGAGCAATATTCAGGTTAGGCGTACAGTGCTAGGTAAGCAGGGGAAATCAATCGATCAGGTTGTGAAGCACCTGCATTGATTGAGATATCTACGACATGTGTTACGCATGCCTAGCCATCGCCTTCCTCGACATAGCGCGACCCCTAGCCAATGTCTTCGGCGAGTATTTGTTCTCACACATGACCTGCTGCACCCTACTGGTCACGACTTCTCACTAGAACCCCAGGTAACTACCTACCTATCTGAATAGGGCAAGTCGCTAGTGAGCATTTCATTGATATTCAGGTGTTGGTTTGTGAATTGGCAGAAGTTAGAATTCATGGGCCATTGGATCGGGTCCCAGTGGCTTAATGGTCTACGAGCTCGCTAGCCTTGTAACCAGAAGGTCCTGGGTTCGAATCCCGGTGGGTGCGTACTGATGAAGAGTCCGAAACTAGGACGTAGGAAACAGCTGTCCAGTACTCCCAGGTTTTCCAATGATTCTCTAACTAATGTCAGCTCATGATGAAAATCCTGTAATGGAATAATTGTTTGAAAAAATTCCTCTTGAACGAGCCAACTTACAATATTGATAATTATCTGGGTATTTTGAATAACTTTGTAATTATTATCCATTCTATTCCTAGACTGCATATATATATATATCATTGATGTCCTGATATTTGCATATCATAGTGTCGACTTAATCGATACTATTACTTGTCTTCGTCCCTGTTTAATCTCTAATATGAATGCTTCACTCTGTAAAGTTTGATTTGTAATTAATCTGATGCTCGCTAGTGACTTGCTACAGGATGGAGTTTCCTGGAGTTCTAGTGAGAAGTCGTGACCAGTGAGGTCCAATTAGATGTCACGTGTGTGGATGGATGCCCCACCAACGACAATGGTTGGGGTCGCGCTAAATCACGAATTCGTAGAAGTTAGAATTCATGAGCCATTGAATCGGGTCCCAGTGGCTGAATGGTATACGAGCTTGCCTTGTAACCGGAAGGTCCTGGGTTCGAATCCCAGTGGGTGCGTACTTCCGATGACTCCCAAACTAGGATGAAACAGCAGCTGTCCAGTACTCCCTGGTTTTCAATGGTTCTCTAACTGATATCAGTCCGTGATCGACTCGTATAACATAACTAATCCTTACAAACCAAACTATAGAAATAAAATCTATCGACTAACAGATTATTCTCATTCTTACAGTTCATCTTTTGGATATATTTTTAAGCACTGTATTGGTCTACTTTGATGATGCCTTCAGATTGTAAGCTCAGACAAGAACCTCTTTATTATCCTACAAACATTTCAAATAAACACCATGAAAGTGTTATGAATTGAACCTAGACATCCATACTAGTAGCCGACATCTCAACACAGAAGACGCATTTCAATTCAATATGATCAGTTAATGAGAAATTCAAAAATAATTATTACAACAAATAACAGCTGATGATTACTCGTTGAAGAAGAGCCAGCGGTTTTGTCATTTCAACGCTAAGTGTTAGCTCCAATTCTCAGTGGGAATACGGTCACTCACTGAGGAGGAGGAGGGGTGATGCAGGTGCACATCCAGCTGACGATTTCTAAACAGAAGCAAGAACATGTCCTGCATTCCTCTGTAAACCACCATCACAGTCAACCTTAAGGCATCATTAAAGGTGTCTATTCCCTAGGAGATGATGCGCTAAAATAAATCGAAGTCTTTAGATTTAATAAAATTGAAATAATTGTGGAATAATAATACAGACTACATTGAACAAAGAAACCATGAAAGGTATACCATTATTATGGTTCCCTTTTGTTTCGAATGCAACATGAAGCTTTCAACAGCGTGTTTCCACTTTCGAGTATTCTCTACAGTCCTCTCTTTAGATGGCCCAACTATTGCGCATAACCTTTCATCTCCTCCAACTCACACGATCCCTTCCATGTAATCCTCGCATGACCCACTCATTACTTCTACTCGAGTGCTTGGTGCGAAGTGTCAACTAACGGTCTCCTCATCCTATAACGAATCTATCTTCATTCTCTCCTACGTATATGTTGAGCAGTCGGCACTTGGTTGGTTTATTCCCAGAGTTTCTTGTTGGTATTTCTTCCCAACCAGTCAGTCACTTGATCTTCGGTAAGGAGCCAGAGAAGGCAGCTGTTGATAAAAGTCTCCAACCTGTTGGAAATCCTTCTCACAACACGCCTGCCAAATTTACGACCCATATAAAACCGATGACTGACTTCACACTTTTCTTGAAAATCCAAATCTTGGTCTTCATGCTGAGTGAGAGCACAAGATTTACAAACTGATTTCAGGTTGATGAAGGTGTACCTCACCTTTTTGATTCTCTTTGGTGTTGACATCTTGATCCGTGCCGGGGTTGATCCACCTGTGGTTGAAATTATGCTGGCTGGCTACCTAGATAAGTGAAGACAGTAACTGCTGTCAAATCTCCCTCGTTCATGATGACTGGTGCCGGTTGTAGTTGTTGCTGTTGTTGGTCGGTCAGTATCTTCATCACTGATATTTTCTTTATATTCACCTGCAGTCCTCTCTTCGCTCCCAGCCAGCCAGCCTCTTCAAACAGTTTGTTGATTTTCGAATGTAAACCTTCGAGTTTGTATGATATTAAACATAAACCACCAGTGAAGTACAGATCTTCTGGAGTCTTCTTATCGGTAGTCCAACGTATTCCTGTCTTCTCACTCCCAAGCACAGTTTTCCACATAATCCAGTCCAACACAATTAAGGATATCATCAGTGAAAATAGGTAGCCAGCCAGCCAGCCAGCCTGTCCTACTCCTGTCTTCACTTTGAAGGCAGGCTTCACTGAGTTTTCCCATTGTGGATCACCTGACACTTGCTGCCATTGTCAAATACTTGTCCATGCCAAGCAAAATACTAAGTCACATAATTTCTGGAGAGAATAAAAGATGCACTAAATGCAGAATTCAGGATAGGCAAATTATGTGCTTGTCAAATGGCAAAGCAACGCCTCAACAACATCATCATCAACGAACAAAGCACATAATGACAGTCAATTTCATAAACTTTTATGAAGGCCTAAGACAGTGTTGACCGTGAAGTAATATCTGGGAACTACTCCAACTGTGGTGGTGTATGCCACTGAAAAGATTGATAAGCAGTATATACATATAACAAATGTTTATCGGCATAAAAAACATCAAATAGCAGGGAGATAGATTTGATGTCAGGGTAAAGCAAATGATACAGAGTTTTGGAGATACATGGGAGACGACGTGAAAGGAATACAAAGAAACACAATATGAAGGGAAGGCAGAAGTAGGACAACACGGAATATCTGTGGAAATGATGCGTTGAAAATTAGTTGCACATAATTTGGCTACATAAAGGTAACAAATTGTGAATAAACACTCCTATACAAAGTCTTTTGTCTTCTAACGTTACACAACCTCACCCAGAAAAATCTATCGAACATGTGAAAGCCATAACAATAGGCGGTTTTTTTAAGTTAGGCACATTTGAATTGTATTCACTTAGCCTAATTCACAATTGACATTGATAATAAATGTGAACATTTCTAAATATCGTTTTCTGAGTTTATTGTTATTATTATTATTATTCAAAACACAATGCAACAACAACAAGTTTATTCACTTAACCGAATGAATTGGCTGTTTCATTTATTCACATTATATCGTATACACCTGAACAAGTTAACCCACTAACTAAGTAGATTTGTTTTAAGAAAGCATTTTTCTGTTAATTTCTTCCCCTTATGTTGTCTGCTTCCTCACCCCACACTACCCTACAAGTCGCTTTAGGTCAAATCGGAGCCTTAATTGTTATCTTTTCTTTTGTTGTCTTAACACTAGAAGTCATTATATATAAATTCTTTAATTATTACACAATTTCACCACGCCTATTCTAGAACAACTTATATATATATATGTCTTTCTTGTTTGTGTTTTTCCATGCTACTGTTTCCGACCGATAGTCTTTTTTCATGGGGAATCTGGAATAAACAAAAAGCGAAGTCTGCAATCGGTTAGATAGACACTTTTATTATATGCCAATGTCGCGTTGGTCATTTGTGATTGTTGCAAATGATGCATCTTAAATAGTCCTCATCCCAAAACACCTTGGACGGTGTAAAATAATAAGGTACATCCATAGAGAAAAGAGATCTGAAGGATGGTTTATCTGAACTTACAATCCTACAAGGAAAGGATCTCTGAGAACACTGTTTGATTGTGTACGAGAGAGCTTTATTCAGAAGAAAAAGTCAATGAAGAGTTATCCATTGTGGAAAACTGTCTGAGGGATAATGGTTACCACCCAACCCCATCCATCCACAGAAGTTCATGGATAAACATAGGAAACATATTATTGACAAGTAGAGTAAAAGTCCATTTTTCTACAGCTTGCTTTTAAAGCTGATAATACTCCCAGTAGAATAAGCTGAAGACTGAACGCTACTCTGTGTAAAGAACATATCAAGCCGCCAAACTTGTATGTGCATGTTAAACGACCAGTTTGTTGTTTACGACAATCAACAGTGGACACACTCTCACTTCATGTTACCTCCAACCGTGTCTATATTAATTCACATGTACGTGTAGGGTAATTGTCCACATTTCTGAACATATAACAAGCAACCTGAGACTAACTAAAGGCATCATGGACATTAAACAGTATGATGATTAAACTCCATCTATTGGACACTGGTCGTATTGTTGACAATCTGAAGGTGTTCAAAACAATCATCAACAGCAAAAAGACAGAAACCTAGTTTGCTGTAAGTTACACACTTTTATCACCAGCTGATTTTGTTGGCTCCATCATACTGAAGATAAAATGGCCGACTAGTCAAAAAAAATAATTAGCAGCAAAAACCTCTGGGAACAAACCAAACAAGGGCCGACTGCACAACATATAAGTAGAAGAGAATGGAGATGGATTTGGCATAGACTGAGGAGGCCGTCGAATGACATCGCGTGCAACGCAGGCCATCCATCGTTCGATTATATTCCCAATGGAAAGCCACAAGTTGGTCGTCCCAGGATAACATGGAGGAGATCGTGTGGGGAGGAGGAGATGAGAGATTATGGGCAATCGTGGAACCAGCTGAAGAGGATAGCAGAAAATCGAACAGAATGAAGATGTGTTGTTGAAGCCCTATGTTCCAACCGGAACCTAAAGGAATAATAATAATAATAGAACAGTGCCCAAGTTTCACACGTACATTAGCTTCTAACCACTCCCTAGTTTACACTGGTTCCCTAACTTGAATTCCATTGAATAAATATTTCCACATGAGAAATAATATTAACAAAAATGATTGAATGAACCAAGCACGATAGTTAGTTAAATTAATAACTGGTCGAAACAGAAGCAGATGAAAAACACTCACCAGTAGTAGAGCCTTAAATTTGTCCCACCATGAGATGTAGACTGTTGACAATTCTGATTTAGGCCAAGTTTTCCATATAAATCCGGTATAGAAACACGGGAAGACAGAAGTGATGAAGAATTTGTAAAGGTATCATTAGATGATGAAACTGTAGGTGTACTATTAAAGTGAATATAATAATAATAACAGAATAGAAAGCAGACAGTCGAGAAGAATACATCATATGAGATAAAACTTATAACTCAATTGACTAAAAGATTTAATTATTAATTAGTTTCAAGTTTGATCACGGATTGATATCAATTAATGAGAAACATTGAAAACCAACAGACAGTACTGGATAGCTGTTTCTTCCCCCCCCCCCATAGTTTGAGACTAACCTGGGCGATACTCACCCAGATTCTTCCGTTCACAAGGCGAACTAGTAGACCATTCACAGCCACTGGAACCCAATCCAATGCCCAGAGGAGTCTGCTCAGGTTGAAGGTTTTGGGTTCGACCCCTCCAGCCCCTCCGTAGATGCGTACTGCCAACGAATCCTAAACTGGGACAAAACAGCTGTCCAATCCTCTCCCTGGTGGTTTTTAATTATCTTTATAACTGATGCTGGTTCGTGACAGAAAGCTAGCAATCGAAAGAGATTCTCCTTGAACACATTTCTTACCTAGTTGTATGGAGGAGATTTAGCTCATTGGCCTTGAGCACTCCACCTTCCAGTCAATGAGTCCCACAGTTTGAATTGAGGGGACTAAAATTGAAACTAAGTCTAATGCTAAATACCTCGGTCTAGTTCTGTCTTCCGACCTTACTTGGACATCTCATATCCTAATGATTTCTAAGAAAGTGTTCTGTCTAACCTACTACAACATTAAGAAACTTAGACAATCTGGAATCACCCAACCTCTACCTTCACAATTTGTCAACTCTTGTATCTTACCTATTCTACTTTACTGTTCCCCGTTAGTCTTTCCTGGTCAACTGAAAAAGGACTATGCCATCCTGAGAAGGATGTGGAATGTAGTCAGTAGGACTAGTGGTGTAAAACTCAGTCAGCTCGTCACTACTTTAGTTGATAGGTATCTGAATACATGCGAAAAATGGTCAAAAACCATACTCTCAGACCCCCAACACCCCCTCTATTCCCAACTCTCGCCTTGTATCTCATCAAGTAAAACCAGAAATCAGTATCAAATAATCTATGCTCGTACAACCAAGTACAGGAACTCAACGATACCATACTTGGCCCGTGTTCTAAGCGACAGAGACAATGTTAAGCGTGAAACTTATGAATTGCTCTGTTATTAACAACATAATTTTAGGCTCTTTTATTTCTCTCTTATTTTGTATTCTTTAGTGAACTCCTTCTCAAACATACTTAGCTACCTAAAATATTAACATTGGCTTCCTTTTTTGTACTTTACTATATTCCTTCTATTGTGTATCCACTGGTACCGACTCTATTAGCACTATGAGTATTACAAAATTGTCCTGTCATTAACCATCATGTAATATTAGTTTTGTGGCTGTTTTTTCTTATTTTTCTATACTTTTCGGCAATATTAAACTGACAATCATTGGTTGTGAATGCCATAGTCACCACCTTAAAAAAATTTTGTATTATTCAGGATTACTCACACTACCACCACAAACACTGCATTAGACTTTGGTAGACTTTTGTACTTTTTCGCACTTATAATTATTTTGTATTTATCCTGTTTTTTTTTCTGTTGGTGTCTTCAGATTTATTTTTTTGTTTGTTTAATACTTATTTTAAATGCTGATAAAATTAGATGCAAATATTGTAGATATGTGCTGAAAATTCCACACTGTACCACTAGTACTGTTTCTGGAATAAAGTAAATTATTATTATTATTATATCTAATCCACTTACTTTAGCCTAAGTAACTGGGAAGTTAACTGACTAAAACCTTAATGATTGAATAGTTTTATACCTTCAGTTGATTAAAATAAAACATAAACACACTCAAAGTCATCCATTCTATACCTCTACCTTCCAACAGACAACCTGATTTGTCTGCTTTTGGAAGTGTGTGTGTGTGTGTGCGTGGTTGATATCTCCCACCTGCCCACACACCATCGGAGTTAACTTCCTTTTGGAGTTGGTGTAACGAAAATAGTATTAGTGTTGCATGATCATATATACAGCCCAGAGGACAACTGGTCAAGGCCAGGCCAGTCATACATGGAGTTGCGTCCGTCTGAAGGTCTTATCGCCAGCTACAGACTGCCGCAAGATTCATCAGATTATATAATCTTTGGATACGTATAGAAGTAATAGGACCTGTGGGAACATCAATTCCAACTAGTGCAGCTGTGTTGGTGGTCATTGCAATATGCAAGCTTGACCACCACGTCAAGATAGTAGTTATCGATCGGAGAAACATACAATTTTATTTATGAACACTGATAATATCAGTATGAAGACTATTAAGAATATGTAAATTAAACTATTAAACAGGTTAAAGAATACAACCACAATCAGACAACACCATTCCACTTGAGCTACAAAACAAGACTAATATATGTGGCGAAAATAAGAAGAAACATACTTTATACTATTTTCCATTGGAAGTGTCTTATCAAAGCATTCATTCAAATGTGTAGATGACATAAGCTGCATAGGATCATATATACCCATTATAACGGCTAATTGAGCTTCACGTTGTTTAGCTTCTTCAATTATCCGAAGTTTTGTAGCTTCATCAGATGCACGTTGTGCAACTGTTAATTCATCTTTAGTTGGTCTAGCTGGTCGTGCAACTAACGTGTATCCATGAAAGTTTAAACCATCTAACCTATAAATAATAATAATAACAATAAAGGTAGTGGTATTTGTTCAATAGTTATTATGATTATTATTAATATATAATTGTTCCTTTTGGTTCCGAATGAAATATAGGGATTCAACAGCACACCTTCAATTAGCCCATAGTCTCTTATCTCCTCCTCACACAATCTTCTCTATATCACCTTCAAAGCCAAGCCCAACTCTCGTTGTTTCCTATTCGGGTTCCACTGGATCAGTCAGTGGCTTGGCATCAGCCTACTCAGCATGTATCCGAACCATCTTCATTTTCTTAGACATACTTTCCAGCACAGCAGGTTCTTAATTGGTTCGTTCACAGAGTTTCTTATTGCTAATTCTTTCTGGCTGGTCATGTGATCTGCGGTATGGAGCTAGGAAAGATGGTTAGCTTTTGATAAATGTCTACAGTAGCTTGTTGGAAATGCTTTTCATGACGCGTTAGCCAAGTTGCTGACCCATATAGATAAGCTGACTGGCTTAACATTGGTGTTGAAAATCCTAATTTTATTGCTTATTCTGTGAAGTGCAGAAAATTTTCAAACTGATTTCAGATTGACGATGGTGTATCTTGTCTTTCCGACCCTGGCTGTCTTTGACATCCTCATTGGGGGCCGTCTGTCTATAGCTCAAACAATTCCGCCTAGATAAGTGAAGGAAGGGATCGCTTGTCGGTTGATTACTTTTACCACCTCTATGGTTAGCAGTGACCATATTATTTATTATTATGGACACCATGACATACGTCACACAAAATCTCACAGTGTGTGAGAAGGCTGGGATACTGTCCAGACGCTCAGATTGAGGCAGTTGGCTGTCTTCAAGTCTGATCCCCAAGGCAGTGAAGCAGCGTCAGCTACAATCCCATGGTTTATGGTGATCAAAACAAGTTTATATGCCATTCAATCCTTTCGGATTATGGGGTCCGTGTACATCACAGGTTTGGAATTAGGGTTTTCCGACTCCCCAAGGTAGACCTGAATGTCCACAAGTCTTGTTGTGAGGGACACCCCATTGTGTGTGAAGGCAGTGAATACGACTTGCCGAGCAGAGATCATGAACACGTGACTACAGGAGAGCATTTCGAGAGGAAGACGGAAGTCTACCCACCCTCAGCCATTACATGTCTTTCATGGAGTCGACCATATGATGTTTAAATCACTGGTTTGCGTTCAATAACTGAAGTTAAATGGAGCTAATAAAGTATAATTATACTTCAATAGTTTACACACAATGATAAGTTTTGTTATTGGTAATATTTCGAGCAAAATTACTGCCCGTGTTCACACCTTTACTGATATTTTACTTTTACTGATATTAATTAAATGGAGTTGCTGTTCATTGATCTAGCTGATCGACTTTCCACAACTAGGTCACATGTTAGAAACCCGCTTCACTTACCGAGGTTACACAGCAGATATGTGACATCACTAGCTTTTAGACAATAGGTGCGGCTTATTGAAAACTGGATGCACTTGTAATTGATTAGAAGTGAAATCCATAAAGCGTGACTCCTCTTACCTGGGACTTATCAGTTTAATGTACCTTGCCCTTAGTGAATAGTGGTATTCCCCCAGTCAGGTTCGAAGCTAAACCATTTTCTACTAGGTCACTGGGCGAATCCATATCAACACAGGGAGCGAATACTTCAGTCAAATAAAAATTATTCTACTAGAAGTACAAAATAATTTGGACAGATATACACAGTAGATTACAGAGACTGACTGACTGGATTTAACATCAAACTTTGCATATAAGTAGAGTAGTTCGAGCTGTCACACTCCATGTAGCACACAAAGCAATAATGATATTTGAAAAAAACGATAATAAGCAGAAATTTGGCGAAGAAAAGGAATAGTAACACGGAAAACCAATAGGATTTAAGTGGAATGCAGTAGATCACACAGAGAGTGAATGGTTTGACCACTACTGGCATTTCGCCAACCTGATCCTGTGTCAGCTAACATTGACTGTCGAGGAAGGCGATGGGTAGGCATGCGTAACACATGTCGTAGATATCTCAATCAATGCAGGTGCTTCACAACCTGATCGATTGATTTCCCCTGCTTACCTAGCACTCGACACCCACCTGCAATATTGCTCACCCTATTATACCTACCACGTAGCATGGGAGATAGAACACAGACACCTGTGGTCAAAGATAACCAGTCTTTACATGCCTTCCACTTTCGATCGCCATGTCTCAGAGACATAAAGGAGGAGAGAGAGTGATCTGGTTATCAGTACACACGTCCTTTGGTCGACAGCCAGAAATCACACGTATGTGTAAGAGATGGCATCAGCTGAAGAAGAAGAACGCCAAACGAGCATTTTGTATCCATGCTGAGATTACGCGTTAGCAAGCATTTCATTAGCACTGAGGCAGCTTCCCTAATAAGTGAAGTGGGGTCACAATTAGACTTCTTTGAAGTTGCTTCTAATTTCTTCTTGAAAGATCAACTTGGACCAAAGTGCCCGGTTGCTGTTGACATGTTGGTGATCTGAAGGAAACTCCTTGCTGCTGCTGCTGCTGCTATATACGTATTCGTCAGCAGTACGGCTTTACCCACATACCCCTCCCGTACGTATAGTGTAAACATCTTAAACTATGACGGTAACTGCTTTGAGTCTAATCGCATAAACATTAGTTCCATTCAGTGTAGCTTGCTGTGTCATTGTGATATGCAAGCCCGACCACCACATCAGGATAACAGCTATATCGGTCGGGATATTAAAGATAGAAGATGTACAAGTACGGAAGTATTACATAATAAACTTTAAACTATACACTGAAAGATAATTAACTGCAAACATATAATAATAATAAACGTTCCAGGGAAAGTTAAAATATTTTTCTATTTTAGATGTCTTTTTAACGAGTTTATCAGCAAACTATACAATCGTCACTTATAAATAAAGTGATTTTTAAGAAAATATATCTCATGAGGAAACATTTATAGTAATAATGTGAATTGGGATAAAATATATATGTGATTATAAGCACAGTTCAATATCGAGTGACAAGATAGGTTGCATAATACATAAAATAGTTCATAGGACGCATAGATCTTGGAAAGGAGTGCAAATACTTTCCATAAAGATATCAGGCCGAATTCCAGGATCGTTTTGAAAGAAAGAAAGAAAGGAAATATGTGAGAGACTACTGATACTCAATCAAAAACCCTGAGAAAACGATTTGAAGATTATCTATTGAATTCACGCTAAACTAGTGTGTTTTCTTCATCTTCATCAACTTCTAAAGACAGCTGAGGCCTTAGCTATTCATAAGCCTAGGCTGGGATACTTGCGTACAAGAGAAGCATGCATAGTCTCTTCTTCTACCTTGACCTTAGAATAGGAATAAAAATTTACTTAATTTCACTTTGTGTAGTGAATCTATGTTCCTGATATCAAACGAATTCGAAAACTAACAAAGTCAGCAGAAGAAACAACGAAGACAGGACTTCAAGTGGACGCAGAAAAGACAGAGGTGATGAAGGTGCCTGACCTAAAACATCAAGCACTAATCATTAAAGGCATTTCCAACAAGCCACTACACACTTACTTCAATAGATGCCTCTGGGCAATAGTGAAGATCAGATAGCCGGTCGGAGGAGATAAGTGACAAAGAGCTATGGCAACGAACAAATCAAGGAGAAATAAGCAACGAGAATTGGAGATATATTGGTTATACACACTGAAGAGTTTGTTGAGTGACATCACCCGCCAGACAAGCCCTCAATTGGAATCCGAAAGGGAGACGAGGTCTGATGGTGACATAGAGGAGATAGTGTGAGGAGGAGGAGAAAGCTTAAAGACAGTAGTCTTGAAACCCACTGAAAGTGATGGCAAAAACAAAGTGAAATGGAGATGTACTGTTGAATGTCTGTGTCGTACTCGGAACCGAAGGAAATAATAGTAAGAATATATGGTGCATTATTATTATTATATTCACTTTGAACAGTTTCCAATATCACTTACTTTTTGTTAGTTTAGTACAGTCTATGTTTGCAGTTGGTCCATCGAGGGAAAGGGCTCTCGAGTGGTTGCGCCACAGGATGATACTGCATGCCCGTCTCGTCTCGCAAGAGGCAGGGATAGGTGTGTTCGGTTCTCCTGTGAAACCAATACCTATTCAACGGGTGTACCATTATGTGAGTGTGCGTCAGTGGCACAGCGGCAGTGCTCGCTGACCACGCAAGTGGTCCGCAGCTCGATCCCCGGCCGACGCACTCCTTTACCTCGCTAAGCCATTAGCAAGACTGGTAAAGAGGGAAGGTTGGGCATGAGGCTAGCAAACCCATCCTGTTAAATAAACACTGCTACAGAAACTTCAAGCCTCTAGCTTGAAGCCCAGTATTCCACTGGGAACGTAAAGGAAAAAAAATATTTGCAGTGTTAAATTACATCCTATCGAATTTCTCAGATTGTAGCATAGTGTTTTATTTACCTCCTAATCTAGTGAATTGTATATCTCATAGCCCCAGCTTAAAATTACCCACAGTGTAATGAATAAAACCTTGAAGGAAAATAACCTACCCTTTCCATGCCTTTTTAGCATCGTCAACTGATTTATACGTCAGGAAGCAATAACCAACAGTAGATCCTTGCAAATCACCAGTTTTATGTACAGGGAAATGGAAATCTGACAATTCTCCGAACTGTTTAGCTAACTGTAGAACTGCAAATTCTGTGATGCGTGTCGGTAAACAACCTAGCCATATTCTATGTGGATCACCGTTTACTTCAAGTGAATCACTACAGTCGTCAGAGGCTGTTAATCGACCACTTTTTGTTTCCATTAGGGGGGGGGGGGAGGACCTAGGGGGGAAATGTAAAAAGAAGCAACAGCTAGAACTGCATAAACTGTTCTGAAGTAAAAATTTAAAAAAAAAAAAATTTTTGCACAAACCCATTGCAGCTATATTGACATGAAAATTTATCCCTTAAGACTGAGTACTCAACTACTAGATAATAGGTTACAAGTTTGAAGCCCATTTTAACAGAAACTTCCAGATAGTTTTGGAAGCCTTTAGAATGAATCCTCAAGAAAGTAAGTACCTTTGTAACAGTAGAAGGCAAGACACGGAAGCAAAGGTATGTTTTCAAGTGATCAAACAGCTATTTATATTTATACAGTTTATATTTTTAACCGATCACTGAGCTTGTGATTTTGGTTTACATCAAACAACATGAAATAGAATTGTCAAATACGCGTGTAGTCCTTTATTTAGTGCAGACTGAATTCGATCAGTCTGCAATGTAGCCACCATTGTAGTTGGCACCGGCTAATGAAAAGTCTTACATTTAGGAGATATCTTTGATTAATTTAGTTCAAAGATGATGCATCCATCTATACGCACTACACATACAAACTGTTAATTCTATTCTTGCATCTACACAACAGCGAACGGGACAGAGTATTCATCTGAAATCATGCATATACGCTTTTCGAAATTTCGAACAAAAAAAAGTTCACCTAAAAACTGTGACCTTAATTGACTTCAATGACTTATGGATTGACATGTTACCAAGAAACAGTTTTGTTGATTTATAGTAAGTAGACGATATTGTACTTCTAGCTGAAGATCCTAACAAAATATCGAGTACTCTGAAGACCTTGCGTAGGAATCTTAGTATGCCTGGTATGCGATTCGCCTACTTCGAACGTAAGATATTTCTGCAGGGACGTTATTCACTAACTGCTAGTTGAAGGACAGTGATTCAAGTCGTGGAGCGTGCTGAACACGTTATTCGAGAAGATGTATTAGTTCTGATACACTACATTCATTTTATTTAAAGCAAAGAACGTGGTACAGTATAGGCACCATGAAGTGAAGTGTAAAGGTTGGAATAGTGCCCGGGTGTCCTGACCGAGACAGGTGGTTGTCTTCAGACACCACCCCCACAAGGCCTTTGACTCGAAATCTCATCTGCAAGGCAGCACAGCAGCGTCAGGAGCTACGCTCCCATGGTTGCCAGTGTCCAATAGAGGTTCACACGCCATTGCATCCGTTTGGATTCCATAGAGTATGCACTCCTTAATGACCGCTTTTAGTCTAACAAGTATCCAAACAACCTTCTTAGAATGGTAGGACCTGCAGGAATATAATTCCCAACCAGTCTAGCTCGTTTCGTCATTGTGATATGCAAACCCGACCACCACGTCAAGGTAGCAGTTATTGGTGGGGTAATGCACTGATTGCTGAGGAAGTATCAAAAGGGATACAAAAGGCTCGTGGGGCATTTGCCAACTTATTTTATTTTTGACTCATACAGGATGTGTTTAATGCATAGCAGTGCGCTCCGTTTTCCTTTGTGGCTGTCAAACATAGCCACTGAGAGTGGAAGATATTAAAAGGCTAGCTCACTTTGACCAAAAAAAATGACTTCTATCTCCCTCGTTAAGTGGTATATTGCAGTGAACAATTCTGAGGCTAGACAGTGCTATGTAGGGAATGTAAGCCAATCAGGACGTTGTGAAGCTAAGTCGATTGAGATGTCTGAGCCATCAGTTTCCTCGTCGGGTAATGACATTTGATTAGGGTGGAACAGAGATAAGGTGGTGCAAAGCGAAACTTCGCATCAATTTATGAAGTTTTTGACAGCAGTTTTGAGACAAGTGGGGAGGGAAGTATAAACCGCCTGAATGGGATCTTCAAGAGGCTAAGATACAGGTACTGGAGACTGTTAGTGATATGGCTTAAAATCGTTTCCAGTGGTGTAGACGCATTCACTCTACATGGACTTCTAAATCCATAAGTTCTCATTATTCTCCATGTGTTTATTCCTTTTCACATGCTTATTAAAATGTTATACTTATGACTATTTTTATACCATCTCAAACTTTATAAGTTAGGACGACTGAACTGTCGTACGTAGTCCTGAGTTGTCCCAAACAGCCATGTACACACCAACTACGTATCAACAATTTAAATGTACAACTCCCGGAAGTGTATTGGCTAAGCAAACCACTTATATCTGTCCATCTGTGATGCATTACGGTCATTTTCCCCTTTGTCTTTACCTCAGTTTACTTAAGTGTTCATTACTGATCTGTCAGGCATGTTTTGAGCAGTAAAGTGTGGTACTTGGCACAGGTATATTGAAAATACACATCAACTCTTCTCCTGGGATCTTTAATTTTCGTAGCTAACTGGCCATTATCCACAGAAGACTCGCTAATTGCAGTGTACATACTTGGTAAACGTATGAATTATCTGGGTGAGGTACTCCACTCAACATCTGTAAATGCATTACTCTGAGAACTGTGTAGCAGTTAATTTTGGTCAAAACAGTAAAAGTAAGGGCTACTTGTACGCTGACACACCCGAAGAGTGTCATAATTAGACGAAAGGTATAAAAACAATGTTTTCCTAACGTGAGAAGGAATGGGGAGTGGGACTGAATATGTTATGAATTTTGCATTTTGGCAGCGAACACATCAATCGCTTATAGGAAAATGCCTCCACCTAATGCAGCAAATAATTTTAAATCTAATCAAATATAAAACGCTTAATAACTAATCGGTGTGTAAAGAGACCGAAAGAAAGGGAGGGAGATGGATTCAGGTAAATTACACAAAAATTTCATTCAAACGGTGGGGTAGTGAAATACAAACATAAATTACACTTGACAACTACTGCAACCTCTCCCAGTTTACCGGAACTACTAATAGTGAAGAACCTACAGCCAATGAGTCTATTGATTGCGATATTTAAAGATATCACGACGATGAATCTGGCAATTTTGCTTTAGCTAATGTCCATAGCCATTAAACCAACTATCTACGGATTCGTTTGTTTAAAATGAAACTGATGCAATAAGATTCTATGACACACACCCGTCTCAAAACTTCCTAAAACTAGACTCTATAGAAATAGTATAAACGTGGTCATCTAAGACACCCATCACCACATAACTTTTAGCAGATACATTTCATTACTCTGTTTTAAGTAGTTGATAACTATAAGCAAGGCGAATAAGATTAAACACCGAAAAGTACGGTAAATCATAAGTCTAGAATAAGGGGGTTGCACTATAGTTCATTGATCTAGGCGTCCGACTTCCATCCAGTGGGTCACATGCTCGAACGCTACTCCACCGACATTTAGATATCCCAGAGTAGCAACACTAGTCCCCAAACAACAGGTATGGTTCATTGCCAACTGTAAAGAATTTTAAGTGGTTGTTGAGTAACATCATATTTATTGCTATTATTTATATTTTCAAAGGCATCTTTGTCATGGTAACCGAATTAGCTTTATATTAATTAGCCCATTCAACCGTGGATAATCTTGTGCACCTCAATCAGAAGACCAATACTTTATACTGCTATTTAACAAACCCATGGATTTACGTCATTTTTACCTTGAATACTTTCGATTACTATCCCCCCCCCATTTTAAACTCGCCCCACTAATAATATTGCATGCTGAAGTTAAAAAGACCAAGTAACTCCTTGTATTTGTGTCTAGATTTCATACGGCTTTAACCTACTAGAGCTCCAATCAAGTTTTCAGAAGTTTGAAAGTCCATTTGATGGGAAACTCAAAGGCCTGCAAGCATGCAGTTTCCGTTTGGCGTTTTCTTGAATAGCAAAACAACTATGAGCAGTAGTCCCACATCTGTTTCCAAATTTGTAAGCCTAAATACCTCTGAAACAGCTATGGAAGAGGCACTTACTATCAGTTTTCGACAGGGCAGTAATACGGTATCCACATATAATCACACAATAGTCACTTAAATGGTACGTGGACACTTGACAATTGGTGTACTGGCATGAATTTCTCACAATGAAAGTATGAAATGCCTTTAAAGGATATGTAAAATGGGTGTTGTATTAAGGGTGATGCGGAAGACATTATTTTGGTAGATATATGAGAGAGAGATATTGCGACTATCAAGATTCCACTAAGAATTTCTGTGTTAATATCCAAGCGCACATTTTATTTAACGAATAGGACTTACAACTGCCTACTGAGAGCTGAATGAGCATACGATAATGTGGGTTATCATGGGCATCATTAATAAGAGAGTGAAGAGTGGAGGGCAAAACTGATGCAGGCAAAATGGTTACATCCAGTTTGAACTTTTACGTATATCAGTACAGTGAGGAATTTCACTTGTTAGCATCAACATAGCATTAGTTAAGCAAGTGCCCAAAGTAAACAAATGGGTGTAGGAAGGCTATAAATGTCTGATACATTTATAATCTATAAATTTAACCGCTTCACTCTACTAAACACGATAATGCGTGGCTGAAAAAGCAAATAAGTCTCTCAGGTATATATAAAAAATATAACAATACCTGAAAAGAAGTTAGAAATTTTATATGAAGAACATTTTCCTACAACGTGCTGTAAGCTACACTTAATGTGCAAAGGTTGATGATACCACCCAATTGTTCAAGCTGTAGCAGATGGAGGAGGGGTAAAACCCTGAAGCTAACGGCTGAAAGTCAACTTGCAGTGAGCACACCTTCAACTTGTGATATATAAAAATGTCTAAAGCCAAAAACCATAAAGTACACGATTGCAACATAGGTATAATAAGACGTCTTCGCAACATCACATTATATACAGTTAGCTTGAGACAACCAAATACTGTAGTATGGTACACGTCTGACCACAACTAATTGTACACTGACAGTTCAAATTATATTGTAACCTAGATCACAATAATAATGAGACAGAGTATTTCTATCATGAGAGTATGGCTTTGTGTAGATATGTACATAAAACTGTAGAACTTGCATGAATACCTTGGATTTAGAGCGACTGGCGGTTGGCAGATGAATTAAATAAACACAATTGCAATTCAGTCAGAACTGAAGTGTACTCTTCCCAATGCATCTACCTTGTCAGTGAAAAGATGCGCCCCTACGCTCAAGGTCATTTGAAAGCTGAGGTTTTCTCGTTTCACTAATCAAAAGTAGAACACAACAGTTTCGTGACAGACTATGACATTATCGCCTTGTATCACAGTGGATATTCAGCCATCTTTCAAAGGGGTCATCATTACGAGAATTATCAAAACTAAAATTATCATCTTTGATAAATTTCAAACTAACTGATCCAATATCCAATATCGTTTTTACGAGCTAGTATAAACCAATTTGATTTCTTTGTGCTCGCCTCTTGATTGTGAGGTAGAGGTTCTGCGTAGCTCGTCCCGCCACTTGACTGTCGTAGCTTTGGTATACACCAAAAGGAGTAGTGCAGGGATTAATTATATGTGGTTTGTAGTATGAGGTGTGTTAAAACTGTTACTACTGTGAATGGAGTTGATCCTTTCACCAGTTGGTCCCTCGGTATCGTCGTCAATAGAAAATAGATAATAATAATAGATATAATTAGTGAAAGTATTCAGACTGACAGACAGAAAAAGAATAAGAAAACTCAACTAACAGTCAGTCAACCAGTATATATATATATGTACCGGTAAAAATGATAATAATAATAATAAGTGTAGTTAAAGCTGTCAGGAGAGTAGGATATAAATGTTTTCATTCGAAACTATCAGCCCCTTTGAAAAATTTAGATAGCGTTTTCAGAAGACGAAGTTTTGTGAAAAATGGGATGTGTTCGCACAATACACCACAAACAACCGCATCACACACACTTACTTGTCAGTTCATTCTGTGCGGAAAATAAAGAAATAAAAGGTCGATTGAAGTAAACAAAATAATAAGGGATTCAAGAGTAAGAAGGATAATAGTAGTTAACATGGCTGTTGGCAAAACATTCAGATCCAATATCCAATATACTGATTACGAGCTAGTATAAACCAATGATTTCTTTGAGCTCGCTTCTTGATTCTAAGGTAAAGGTTCCAGATCTTCGGTGAACTTATGCGTAATAAATCCCGCCACTCGACTGCTTTAGCTCTGGTAGACTCCAAGAGAAGTGGTGTGGGGATTGGTCAAAATGTGGTTTGTAGTATGCAGTATGTTAGGACTGTGATGCTGCCGTGAATGGAGTTTGACCTAACACCCGTTGGTCATTCGGTATAGTCATAAAAGTAGAATAGTAATAATAATAGTAGTAGTAGGTTGTAGTGTAGATAATATAGGTTGAGATAAGTGAAATAATAAAGGTGAAATAATAAAGAAAGAAAGAAAAGATAGAGTAGTCGGTACAGTGGGAGAAGACAGGACGGGTCGTGGAGATTCAGCTTGTATACTCATCCATTGACAATGTGGTTTCAAATTTTAAGAGGGTAAGCCATTGAGACACAAACCATGCATTTCTGCATGATTGTCCAGCTTTCGCTTAAAAGTCTCCACAGATGGCGCTGTAGTTACGGCCGCCGGTAAAGCGTTCCAGAGACGGCAAACTCGAAGTGAAAAGAAATGTGAACGCACTCAAGTCTTTGGTCTCTGGTGTGCTATCCTTAGCGGGTTACCTCGTGTAAGCCTATAATCACTTAATGGCAGGATGCTTTTATTAGGGTGGGCCTGGTCATTTAAGATCTTATAGACGGTGATGAGGTCTCCCCTGTGACTACGGTAACTAAGTGTGAAAAGACTTAATTTCTTCAGTCTTTCCTCATATGATTTGTTGCGGAGGCCGATCACCCATTTTGTCGCTCGTCTCTGGACACTCTCTAGAATGTTAGCATCCCTTTTGAGTAGCGGAGGAGCAATGATATTATGCACCTCAAGGAGTGGCCGCACGTATGTCGTATACAACGTTAGGAATAGTTCAGGAGTAAGAGCTCCCAGCTGCCTATGCATAAAGTGTAAAGTTCCGTAGGCTTTGGCGACGTCCCTCGTGTAATTTACACTGGTGTCTAGCTTTTCTGTTAAAATAAGACCTAGGTCGCGTTCTGATGGCACCCAACTCAAGTTCTGGCCACCAAGGGTGCAATTTGCACTCTGTGACCTGCCGGAATGAAGTTGCACTACTTTGCACTTCTTTAGGTTGAAAGGCATTCCGTTAGCCAGAGCCCAGTCTCCCAGAGTTTGAAGGTCAGCCTGCAATATGTCGGAGTCTTCCGATGAGTTTATTGCTATTCAAATCTTTACGTCGTCAGCGTAAAGAAGCGCAGAGCAGTTCAGATGACAGGGCAGGTCGTTGATAAAAATCAAAAGATGGGAGAGAATGTACAGAAGTAAAACGACAAGTTTAATTGTCCACCCTTGAATGGTGTATGCGATTTTAAGGGGATGGGCCATTTGGATGCAGTCCTTGTGTCGCTGCATGGTTGTCCAGCCTTTGCTTAAAGGCGTCCACAGACGGTGCCATAGCTACATCTGCCAGTAAGGAATTCCAGGGACGGCAAACCCGGGGGATCAGAAGTGGGAGCGCACCAGGGTCCTTGCCCTCTGATGAGCTATCCTTCTAGGATGGTGAAATTATTTCGGGAATTCAGTTGTGCCTCACATCTACTATCTTTAAATTCCAAGGCAAAATATATAGACAAACTGAAGGTGTAGCAATGGGACCCCAATAACCCCTATCGTAGCATATATATTTACGGATAGCTGGGAAAATATGGCTCTTAACACGTTTAATCCTACCCCAAAAATATGGTGGAGATATGTGGATGACACTTTCACAGTGTTAAAAACAGAACTTATCTCTAGCTTCTTGACACACGTAAACTCACTAGTGGAGGAAATAAAATTCACATTCGAAGCCGAAAATGAGCAAAGAGAATTAGCTATGTTAGATTGTAAAATAAAACGAATAGCAGAAGGCAAACTACACACCAGAGTTTATAAAATGCCAACGCATTCTAATAGATATTTAGACTTTAATTCATCTCATCCATTAACTGTTAAGGCAGGCTTACTTAAGTGTTTAACAAACCGAGCAATGGCACAAAAAAGACCTAATGATGAAATAAAACAGATAGAAGAGGCGTTGGTGTTAAATAACTATCCTTTTAAATTCATTAGGAAGATTGAAAAAGGCCAAAAGAAAAATAAAAAGAATTGTGAAACTAGTAATAATAACATAAATAAGAGGGAATATAAGTCATCTACAGTTATACCATATAAAGAGGGGACATCTGAGACCCTACGTAGGATTCTAAATAAAGCAAGAATTAGGGTGGCATTTAAACCTACAAACTCACTCAGGTAGGACAAGCTCTGTAGGTTTAAGGACCCAGTTGACCCAATTAGACAAAATAATATAATTTACAGAATACCCTGCAATGACTGTGAGGTCAACTACATGGGTCAAACTAGTAGGTCAGGGGTAGTCAGATTGTCAGAACATAAGAATTTAGCTAAGGTAAGAATGGTTGACCCAGAGAAGATAAGTAATTTAGAAAAAGGCTCAGCACTGCATTGCAATGCATGCATTAGCACACAACCACACAATAGGGTGGGAGAGGGTTAAAATTCTTAAAAGTAATTTAGGTAGTTGGAGAGAGAGGTTGATTACTGAATCCTTGTTCATCGAATCTACACCCAACATATGTAATAGGAATGATTCATCACTCATACCCAAAATATGGAAGATATCACTACCAATCAAATCAAGTGAAAAATAATGGAACTATCTAAATGAATTTAGGAAGTCGTGTGATTACCTTGATATGATTATTAGCAATAAATTGTGCTCGAAACGTCATCAGTAAATATTACTGTGAAACACTGTGAGACTTTTTCAAAATAAAATGTACCCTTAATGGAATTACACTCTACCACAATGCACAAGTTTTATTCTTATATATGTGAGCATGATGTTGAAACTCCTCTTAACATAGGGTCGTCATTTCAAGCAGAGCTATTGGGTGCTGAACCATATTCGGGGCTGATTAACGAACTTAAATACTTCAAATGATATTTCAAATCTCATCTTTACCTAATCCTCATAAATGCTAGATCTGTTCTAAATAAACTACTGATGCTCATAGCACTCACAGCAATATGAGAACCCCCTATAATTGTCATCACTGAATCTTGGTGTAATTCGAACATACTGGATGAAGAGATAAGCTTAGATAACTACACACACTTTCAGTGTGACAGGGAAGGTGGTAAGGGAGGGGGTTGTCTCATGTATTTTCTGAATGCACTTACTGTATCACAGCTAGAAATTAGTACACCTAACCTGCCTAAAACTCTATGGGTTAACGTACATTTAAATAACGCAATAGCATTAATTGGATGCAACTACAGAGCACCCGGCACCTTCAGTAATTATGAGACCCAACTTATTGATTCTCTGGAGCAATTATCCACCTTACACTACGATCATAAGATCATATGTGGGGACTCTAACTTACCTGAAATCAACTCGGATATACCCACAGGCCCAACTAAATTTGATAATTTCTTAGGCACACTGGATATACTTGGCTGGAAAGTAACTGTTACCACCCCTACAAGAGATAATAACATACTAGACGTAATCTTCTGCCACAATATAAGTCCCCTACCGAACCCTGGTAGGTTCTGAGTTTCCAGGGAGCGACCACAAAACAGTGCTGTGTGCATTGCCACTTCCGCCAATTAGCAATGCAGCGCACACCCTTACTTTACAACAAATAACATACAGGAACTACAGTAAGGCAGACTGGACTCTAGTGAAATCAATGTTAAGATCCTCAGAATGGAGAGATTACCTCTATACTGATAACCTCTCGAAAGCTCTAGACATCTTTTACTATAACTCAAACACATGCTTAGACGCTGTGATGCTATTGCAAACAGTAAAAATCTCAAAACTTAAGAAGCGATTTATTCAACCAAAAGATCGTTCGAAACTGAAGAGACTGTCAACAAGTTACTTCAGACGACACGACTTTAGTACACTAGGGTCAATACTTAGTACTCTTAGCTCCATCGCGCAAGCTCATAACTTGCATATGAGAAATGAAGAATGCACGGCACTAGCCAGCACCACCAGAGTAGGTGCTCTCACAGATATCCTAAAGAAACGAATGAATCGCCAAAGCCGCAATATTTCTCTCCTTATAAACAAGGGTAAACTACACAGCAACCATGCAGACATGTGTGAATTGTTTAAAGAAACGTTTGCAGCTAACTATCTTAAGCCCATAAGCCCACTTCTCGGTTTACAATCTACAATGGAATTCCCTTCTTCGTCAGAGCTGAAACAAATCAGTACAGTTCATTTCACTTATTCTAATATTAACCAAGCAATTAACACTCTTAAAAGCTCTAGTAGTGCTGGTATTGACGGCATACTATCGTATCTTTATAAACACGGTGGTTCTGACATTTCCCTTTTATCACTTAAGATATTTACAATGTCCCTAGAAAGCCAAACCTATCCAGATAAATGGAAAACCACATTTATAGTACCCAAACATAGATGCGGATCGAAAACTGAAGTCAATAACTATAGGCCAATCAATATTACACTCATAGTTTCTAGAATCATTGAAAGAATAGTTATAGGTGATATTCTCAAACATATGCTCAGCTGTAATATTGCAAGTCCCAACCAACATGGATTTCGAAAACCAGATCATGCATGACCCGTCACCTTGACTTCTTTAAATACATAACCCGTAGCCGAGACAAACAACAACTAGTACTAGTCATCTACTTCGACATCTCCAAAGCCTTTGACCGCATTGACCATTTGCTTTTATTAAATAAGCTGACATCCTTAGGAATACGTAACCCATTATTAGGATGGCTTGAATCATTCCTTAACAATAGGTCCCAATTAGTTAGACTGGGGTCTGTTATCTCTAAACCTAGTCCAGTCACTTCTGGAGAAGCTCAAGGTAGTGTCTTAGGCCCCCTCCTATTCACTCTATATGTCAACGACGTATGCAGCTGTTTCTCACTTGGCAAACCATTCATCTTTGCAGATGATCTTAAAGTAGCTTACACATTCCACTGTGATGACATAGGGTACTTTCAGAATGCTGTTCAGGAAGAACTAGATAGAGTAACTGAATGGTCCTCCACATGGAACCTCAAATTCAACCTTGACAAATGTTGTTGGATCTGTTTCGGTGCACCCTCAATAAATATCAAACTGATAATTGAATTTATTGACTTGCATAAACTCCAAAGTGATGTTGACCTAGGACTCAGGTACTCTAGTGGCCTGACATTTTCTGAGCAAGTAGCAACGCAGACGCGTAAATCGAGGATGCTCTTAGGATGGATACTCAGGAAATTCCACAACTACGAAGTGAAATTTAAATTATATCGAACATGTGTCAGACCACCACTAGAATATTGTCCATTTATTTCCAGCAGCACTCACATAAGTGACAGGCTTAAAATAGAAAGTGTCCAACGATACTTTACGTCGAAACTTCTAGGATTTGACTGCGAAAAGGACTACACATCAAGGTGTATAACTGTAGGTATCGACCCACTCTGAATGAGATGACTCAGCATCAGTCTAACATTCTTCTTTAAAGTCTTGCATAAAATATCATTCTCAGACAGCAAGGAGATACAGTTCTTACCGGAAGGATCCTACAACCTGCGTAACCAAACGTGCACAGTATCTAGGAAAAGCTGTAAAACAGCACTCCGTGCAAACTTCTTCATAGTCATGTATTCTAAGATCTGGAACAGTTTACCCCTAGAAATAAAGACCTGTGAATCTATTATAACCTTCAAACGCTTGCTATAATAATATATATTTCACATAAATTAAGCACTTACATGATTGTTCTACCGTTTTTACAGGCATGATCATATTTGACAAGTGCAGTTTGGAATGAAACACTGTTTTATGACATTAAAAATTGAAAGGATGGAAAAAATTCTCTAGAAACTTTATTAGAACAGATTACGATATATTGGTTCAAGTACAAATTATAATCTATAATTTACTTATAGTCTGTCAAATTCATGCGGGAATTACGAAATGTTGCGTTAATGGAAGGTAGTGACCACCGTCTCACCTGCAGATAAGTGTGTACCTCTTATTTCTTATCAAATTCTATATCTCTTTTGTGTAAATACAATTCTGGTCCAGTTACACTTGCCATTTCGAGTCTTTTAACTTTGATCCGTTCGTTAGTACTTGCACGTTAGGCAGAGTACGATTAAGGCCATAAGCGGTGAAGAAGTTTTGTGAGAGTGATTATTGTTAGGTCGAAGTTAATACTAAGTCTAACTCTTACAAGTGGTGAGCTCGAGTTTTCACCGTTTGCCTGCTCAGTAGCCTAAAGTGTAAATAGTCCTTTTTCATATTGGCAATTTGTTTTTAACACGGAGTTATAAAATTTTACTTGCCTTGGTTTTACTCGTATTTTTTTGTTATCATATTTGTTATCATTTTATTAATATACCGTCCCGTGTGCAAAATGACTGACAGCAGTTCCGCCTCAGAAATGGTTATCACCTTGCAACTCCCCACCTTCTGGACTCATCATCCTGTTCCATGGTTCGACCACATCGAAGCTATGTTCGCCCTACGAAATATAGCGAGGAGTTCTTTGCCAAAAGTGCTATACCTCGCTTCAGCGGCGGACAACTTCCGAGAGAAAAAGGCAACTGGTATCCATGAAGTATGTACCAGTTGCTGTAGAACAGCTCCAATGGCTGTGTTAGATGCATCGACTGAGATGCTAAGCGGAAGATGGACGTCTAGGTGGACTAGCATGGTGGCGTCTGCAATTGCCGACTTAATATTCTCGAAGGCTTCTCGAGCCTCTGGTGTCATGCTGAACGTTTTGCTCTTGCTCTTTAGTAGGTTTTGTGTGCGTGTGGGAGTTGGTTGCAGGCGCTGCATAAGGCCCTTGAGGTTCTGAGCATAACAATGTACATCCGTAGCACTTGTCTCACCACTTTCAGGTGAGATGATTTCACCCGGTAGACGAAGGGTGGTACCAAACACCAACTCTGCGGAGGTGCACTGTAAGTCTGCTTTGAGCGTGGAACGGATGCTAAGTAGCACTAGGGGAAGGGACTCGGTCCACTTAGTATTCTCGGTAGCCATTAACGAAGCTTTCAGTTGGCGGTGAAAACGTTCTACAAGTCCATTTGCTGCTGGATGGTACGCGGTTGTTCGGATGCGTTTGCACCCCAGCAGCTCTAAGAGCTTCTTGAAGTGGGTTGATTCAAACTGCTGTCCACGGTCTGTAGTCACCGAAGATGGGCATCCGAATTGAGCTACCCAGCGTTCCATGAACACTCGGCAAACGGTTTCCGCGGTCGTATCAGCGATGGGAATAGCTTCTGGCCAACGAGTGAACCGGTCAACACATGTCAACAAGTAACAGTGGCCATTTGATGGTGGTAGAGGACCCACTATATCTAGATGTACGTGGCTAAAGCGAGCATCGGGTGTGGAGAAGGAACCCACTGGAGTGATGTTGTGTTTGTGGACTTTAGCTCGTTGACACGGCACACAGGCACGTGCCCAGATACGCACGTCGCGATTTATACCAGGCCAGACAAATCTAGCTGACACTAGTTTGTCCGTTGCCCGGATACCTAGGTGGGAAACGTTGTGGAGGCTATCGAATACCGTACGGCGCAATGAAGGTGGAACGATGGGTCTCGGGGTACCGGTGGACAGATCGCAGAGGATGGTACCCTCGCTATTAACAAGCGGTATACGCTTGATATGTAAGGAGGTATTTAACGAGAGCTTATCGAGATCTATCTCTGTAAGCTGACGTTGCGCCATTTGTTTCAGGTCAATGGTTGGTGGCGTCGACATGGTACATATCCTAGACAAGGCGTCTGCCACAACATTGTCAACCCCCGAAATATGTCTAATATCCGAAGTGAATTGAGAGATATAATCCAAGTGACGCAATTCGCGTGGGGAATATCTATCTGTAGTAGTGTGGATGGCATACGTCAGTGGCTTGTGATCGGTAAATACTGTGAATTTCCGACCTTCGACAAAGTGGCGAAAATGTTTGATAGCCGCGTATATGGCGAGGAGTTCTCTGCCGAAAGTGCTATACCTCGCTTCAGCGGCGGACAACTTCCGGGAGAAAAAGGCAACTGGTACCCATGAAGTATGTACCAGTTGCTGTAGAACAGCTCCAATGGCTGTATTGGATGCATCAACTGAGATGCTAAGCGGAAGATGGACGTCTAGGTGGACTAGCATGGTGGCGTCTGCAATTGCCGACTTAATATTCTCGAAGGCTTCTCGAGCCTCTGGTGTCATGCTGAACGTTTTGTTCCTACCCTTTAGTAGGTCTGTGAGTGGCAGTAAAATATGTGCACATTGGGGAACAAACCGTCGGTAATAACTCGCCATGCCGAGAAATGTGCGCAAAGATTTTATTGACGTAGGTTCCGGGAAGTCGCGTATTGCCTGCACCTTCTCAGGTAGCGGGCGAATTCCCTGTTCATTAATGACATGTCCCAGGAAGGTCAATGAATGGACGCCAATCTGACATTTGGACATGTTAAGTGTCAAACCATGGGTTGTTAACCGCTCGAAAACCATCTGTAGATGCGTACGGTGGCTAGCTTCGTCTGGGCTAGCCACGAGAATATCGTCGAGATAAGCATATGCGCAATCTAGTCCGCGCAAAACATCGTGAATAAATCGCTGGAATGTTTGTGCGGCGTTGCGGAGACCAAACGGCATTCGAAGAAATTCGAAAAGACCAAAAGGGGTGATCACTGCCGTTTTAGGAATATCGTCTAGATGAACTGGAATCTGATGATAGGCTCTGGTTAAGTCCAGTTTGCTGAATACCGTGGCACCCTTTAGTGACGACGTAAGGTCATGTATATGTGGTAAGGGGTAGCGATCTGGCACGGTCTGTGCGTTAAGCCTGCGGTAGTCACCACAAGGCCTCCAATCTATCCCATTATTCTTTAGTACCACATGTAAAGGGGAAAACCACTGGTAGCAGAGTGGTTTTCCCCTTTACATGTGGTACTAAAGAATAACGGGATAGATTGGAGGCCTTGTGGTGACTACCGCAGGCTTAACGCACAGACCGTGCCAGATCGCTACCCCTTACCACATATACATGACCTTACGTCGTCACTAAAGGGTGCCACGGTATTCAGCAAACTGGACTTAACCAGAGCCTATCATCAGATTCCAGTTCATCCAGACGATATTCCTAAAACGGCAGTGATCACCCCTTTTGGTCTTTTCGAATTTCTTCGAATGCCGTTTGGTCTCCGCAACGCCGCACAAACATTCCAGCGATTTATTCACGATGTTTTGCGCGGATTAGATTGCGCATATGCTTATCTCGACGATATTCTCGTGGCTAGCCCAGACGAAGCTAGCCACCGTACGCATCTACAGATGGTTTTCGAGCGGTTAACAACCCATGGTTTGACACTTAACATGTCCAAATGTCAGATTGGCGTCCATTCATTGACCTTCCTGGGACATGTCATTAATGAACAGGGAATTCGCCCGCTACCTGAGAAGGTGCAGGCAATACGCGACTTCCCGGAACCTACGTCAATAAAATCTTTGCGCACATTTCTCGGCATGGCGAGTTATTACCGACGGTTTGTTCCCCAATGTGCACATATTTTACTGCCACTCACAGACCTACTAAAGGGTAGGAACAAAACGTTCAGCATGACACCAGAGGCTCGAGAAGCCTTCGAGAATATTAAGTCGGCAATTGCAGACGCCACCATGCTAGTCCACCTAGACGTCCATCTTCCGCTTAGCATCTCAGTTGATGCATCCAATACAGCCATTGGAGCTGTTCTACAGCAACTGGTACATACTTCATGGGTACCAGTTGCCTTTTTCTCCCGGAAGTTGTCCGCCGCTGAAGCGAGGTATAGCACTTTCGGCAGAGAACTCCTCGCCATATACGCGGCTATCAAACATTTTCGCCACTTTGTCGAAGGTCGGAAATTCACAGTATTTACCGATCACAAGCCACTGACGTATGCCATCCACACTACTACAGATAGATATTCCCCACGCGAATTGCGTCACTTGGATTATATCTCTCAATTCACTTCGGATATTAGACATATTTCGGGGGTTGACAATGTTGTGGCAGACGCCTTGTCTAGGATATGTACCATGTCGACGCCACCAACCATTGACCTGAAACAAATGGCGCAACGTCAGCTTACAGAGATAGATCTCGATAAGCTCTCGTTAAATACCTCCTTACATATCAAGCGTATACCGCTTGTTAATAGCGAGGGTACCATCCTCTGCGATCTGTCCACCGGTACCCCGAGACCCATCGTTCCACCTTCATTGCGCCGTACGGTATTCGATAGCCTCCACAACGTTTCCCACCTAGGTATCCGGGCAACGGACAAACTAGTGTCAGCTAGATTTGTCTGGCCTGGTATAAATCGCGACGTGCGTATCTGGGCACGTGCCTGTGTGCCGTGTCAACGAGCTAAAGTCCACAAACACAACATCACTCCAGTGGGTTCCTTCTCCACACCCGATGCTCGCTTTAGCCACGTACATCTAGATATAGTGGGTCCTCTACCACCATCAAATGGCCACTGTTACTTGTTGACATGTGTCGACCGGTTCACTCGTTGGCCAGAAGCTATTCCCATCGCTGATACGACCGCGGAAACCGTTTGCCGAGTGTTCATGGAACGCTGGGTAGCTCAATTCGGATGCCCATCTTCGGTGACTACAGACCGTGGACAGCAGTTTGAATCAACCCACTTCAAGAAGCTCTTAGAGCTGCTGGGGTGCAAACGCATCCGAACAACCGCGTACCATCCAGCAGCAAATGGACTTGTAGAACGTTTTCACCGCCAACTGAAAGCTTCGTTAATGGCTACCGAGAATACTAAGTGGACCGAGTCCCTTCCCCTAGTGCTACTTAGCATCCGTTCCACGCTCAAAGCAGACTTACAGTGCACCTCCGCAGAGTTGGTGTTTGGTACCACCCTTCGTCTACCGGGTGAAATCATCTCACCTGAAAGTGGTGAGACAAGTGCTACGGATGTACATTGTTATGCTCAGAACCTCAAGGGCCTTATGCAGCGCCTGCAACCAACTCCCACACGCACACAAAACAAGAGAGCGCAAGTAGATGCTAGACCCGATGACTGTACCCACGTTTTTGTGCGTTGCGACGCCTTTCGTAGACCGTTACAACCTCCTTATGATGGACCATTCAAGGTCGTTAGTAGGAAAGAAAAATTTTTTGTTATCGATCGACTTGGCCGTCAAGACACCGTAAGTGTCGACAGACTCAAAGCGGTCTACATTGAAGAATCTGTACCCCTCACGCCTACACAACCAGAAACTACGCCCGCACCCACACCCCAGCCATGTTCGATTGTCCAAAATCCTACTAAACCTAGCAGTTCTCCAGATGAGACAAGTAAAGCACCGGTTACACGCTCTGGTCGGCGTGTACACTGGCCTAAGCGATACTGTGAATTTGTTAACTAAACGCTTTTAATTACAAGAGTAACTCATACCTTCATGTCTTTTCTCAGGTTACATTCATTTTTCATGATATTTACTCTTTTGGGTTTCGTTGTGGGCAGTAGCCACTTTTCCATTTACTAATCCTGTTAGATTTCTTTCTCGTTACAGTGTTCTAACATTTTATTTTTTGCGTTGCACTCGAACCGCTAACTAGATCAGTCCATTCCATTGTCGTATGGTGGCTCCCAACACTCGTGGAATTACAAACCAAACGAACAAAAAGATGGACCAGATAAAAAAAATAATAAAATAAATAAAAAATATAAAATGTAAAAACAAAAACTTTCACTGTATAGTTAAACGGACCGTTAAATATTTTTGCATATAAATACGTCACTTCTATGCTGTACATTTTAATCCGCTCAATCTATTTTCACAGATTTTACTATTTTTACTCGAGTTATGCCATGATGAAACTTATTTATTTTGTGACCCATACTTGTAATTACTTTGCATCACTTTAATTATACAGCTCGCTACATTTTTTTTAACAAATGGTGATTGTACCTATTCATAGCTATTGGTTATACACACTTCTCTGTACCTTGCATAAGTTTTCACAGCGCTAGCAATTTCCCTTGTTTTATTTCAATTTGGTGTACCACTCCCATGTTACATTAGTTCCTTCGCATTTATTCCTCTTAAGTTCTTGTTAACACCTTATGCTGATTTTTAAATCTTAACCTCTTCTTCTATTCTTTTCTGTTGCTTTTACTTTATTCCTCCTAATACGCTGGTATATTGATTGCCTTTGGTGTTACTACTAGTTTTGGTTGATGAGGAAGGATGGAGCATTAGTCTAAGAGGAAACTTAGACATAATGAGTCACCTTCCCGTTATAACAACCTGGGGTAACGGAGGTAAACCAGCAGACCTCCACATAACCCAGGCCGTAATAGTATGTCGTAAAAAAAAACTAAATAAATAAAATAAAAATAAAAAAGTTAAGTAAAAATAAATGATGTTAAAAAAAAAAGACAACTCAGAAGCTCGAAATCGCACCAAGGCACCAGCGTTATTCCTTCTTATATTCCATCTTACTCCATTGATCATGTACATAGTGCTCATAAATTGCCTTAAGTTTTTTTCCTTCATTCCTTCCTTTCTCAACATATATATTTTTTAAAAGAAAAACAACTATTTTATTACTATCTTCACACTTTCTTGTTCATTCACTGTTATTGTACACCACCTTGCTACTTTTATATATCGAAGCTTGCTGTTATCCCACCAACCCTCTAAGGGGGGGGGATAACCTGTAGTGTACATTGTACCTTTGAACTTTTGTTTGAATGAACTCAACCTGACCTTTTACCCGACTTCCACTTTGTATTTTGTGAACCTCCTGTACGGTTTCGGTTTCGCTCTCTCGCTGTACTTTCATCCAGTACACTCTCCGAGCTGACCACCGTCTCACCTGCAGATAAGTGTGTACCTCTTATTTCTTATCAAATTCTATATCTCTTTTGTGTAAATACAATTCTGGTCGAGTTACACTTGCCATTTCGAGTCTTTTAACTTTGATCCGTTCGTTAGTACTTGCACGTTAGGCAGAGTACGATTAAGGCCATAAGCGGTGAAGAAGTTTTGTGAGAGTGATTATTGTTAGGTCGAAGTTAATACTAAGTCTAACTCTTACACTCCAGTGAGTTTACACTAGCACTCGTTTCTGCAAAAGAAGAAAAGAAAAACTTATTTAGTGGTATTAAACTAGTTTTTGTCCCATTACAGTAAGAAGAGAGGTGGTACACAGGTTCTAGAGTAAGACACACAGGATATAGCACTTGTGATCATTATCATTTTATCAATTATAATAAGGGTTCAAAAATTTATAAAACTTCACAGTAGAGGGTATTAACAGATACAAGGGACCAACTTCGCGATGATAAACAGAATTGAGAGTGGAATTCATCGTATGTACCAACAATATTCTGTTTAACGCTCAAGTAATACAAACGTAGAAAGCAGCATTACTGTTCATTTGCAGTGCTTCAGTGCGATGCCTTCGAGAAGAGAAGAAAGAAGAAAACAGAAAGAGAGGTGCAGAGGCAGCCAGCAAATAATAATAATTTAAGCAAACAATATGCGATAACCGCAGGGTTTATTTCCCTTTTTTGATTCTAAGAATTTAGAGTCATTGAGTTTTATAGTGTTACATACTAACAGTTAGTTCAAGTTTATGGTAGTAAACAAAAAAAATATAGAATAACAAAATAAAAAGTTAGGGCCAAACGAATGATGATTTTCACACCTATATAGGGTAATGGGAATAGAAATTGAAGAGGTTAAATCCAAACGCCAAAGTACATAAAATATGTAGAAGAAAAGAAGAAGTATGATAATGCTTATTTATGCTGTTGTTCTGATTTATTCAGTTAGATGTCCTCCTGAAGTAGAGAAATCGTACCATGAGCTTGTTTTCAAAGAGCTTATACACAAGCTGTGGCATACAGGCAGCTTTTATTTTATTTTTTGTTGAAGTTATTCAAACTCGGGAGCCTTAGCAATAGAGCGCTTTCCCACAGATAAGGGCGGTTCTCTTAAGTCCCCACCATCATATCCGCCGAATGGCAGTCACCACCCTCCCACCTATATAAACTGTTTCATCCCAATGACTATCCCAACCAGATCGCACCACTTATTTCTAAAACGCATCAGTTATTAGAACACTATAACGCTTAGACCCATTAATATATATTATGACACTAAATAAATTTTTAGGCTTCGCATAAATACATGAAAACACAACTACAATATAGGTAAATGTTTACTATACTGTGATATACAATCGACATAAACATTTATATATGCATAAAACATTAATGTTCTTTTCATGTTCACATACTTTCTATTTCTGGTATTCTGCTGCTGAGCCTACTCTTCTATTTACCTTCTGGTCGAGGTCGAACAACCCTACATTTAAACTGAAATGAAGCTGGACTCCAGATCGTTTAAGTAAATTCACACGTCTCCACTCAAGTTATTCGCTCATAACTACTCAAATTCCATGAACGATCCCATGCTACCATTTGAAGACGCTGGCCAACATTCTGTACAAGGAGTATTCATGATCTGAAATAAAGAAGCAACTGGTTTTCAATGTCCTACTCAACTTACGTGTACAGTCTGTCATGCAGACACAAATGGCACCAATGGAGAGTTCCGGAATCGACCTCGGCCCCATTTGATGCAGTGAAACAATCCAACATTACCTTATCTAGCTTCCGTATCCACGATCAAATTTCTTTCCTGTTATAAAACTACGATAAAACTGCTGAAAATAATAGAATAAATATATCACTGATCTCAACATAATACATCAATAAACTTTAACTCAAGGATGCTGTTCACAACAAAGTTATATAGGTGAATTGACTTCAAGCTTTATTTTTCCCAGATATTTGAATTACATTCATCTGATGTCTGGGTTTTCCGTTAATGCTAAGACAATATTTCTATATCTCTTTATGTGTTACACAAACAGACTATTTGGCAGACTGTTCCTACTGACTCTAATGTTAGAAAGAACAACCAAACTGTAAATTCACCATATATCGAAATATGTGTAATTTATATAATAACTTATCCATGCCTGTACAATTGGTATGTTCCTGCATAAACAGGAATAAATATATTGTTATATAGCCATTCTTATGACCGTTCTATTTTTCGCTGTTTGAAGTCTTTCCAAAGTGACTGTGTTTCATCCGTGGATCGTGCGATAGTAACGATATGAAGATGGTTACAACATGCAGTTGCTTCCGATTGTAGGATCCCCCGAGTTTACGTTGCGATGTTCAAATCATCTCCACCCAGTTAGGAATGCTGATGCACTGAAAATTCTAGGTCTGTCTGTTGCTGAATATAGTTATATTTGGCCGCTTAGATAGTTGTTGTAGCTGTACAGCCTTGTCATCTAAGTGTTGGTTTTCGGGACCGTGTTAACTCCCAGTCTCACCGAGAACACAGTCGATCATCTGGATACAGGGAAACTCTGCTCGTTCGTTCTGCGTATGAAAAACCGTGCGTCCAGCAACACCAATTAATTAGTATCAAGTATTGCACTACCGACCGTATTTTCTAGTGTTTGTATCGGGTTGTAGGTTACTGGTTGTGCTGTTAGTTAGGATAGGTATTTTAAATGAAAGCAATGAATTCATAAGACTTCAGAAGTCATTAGAGCATAACAACGCACTTGGTAGTGATTTTGATAAGCAACACCATACAAGCACTTACTGAATGTATTTTGCCTAGCTGTAAGGGACTTGAAAGGGAGTTCGGTAACGGTACAAATATTAGAATAAAAATTGAAGTTAATGAGAGAATATTGAATAATTGAAATGATAGTGTAACAGTTTATTAATAAATACAGTTAACGAGTTATGTAAACTAATGGTTACTTGGTGATACAGCTAAAGTCCGCAGCTACAAATTAATAATATAATCTACAGAAGTGTTCACTGCTAGGGTTATGTATAACGGCAGGTTTGTAGAATGGTCTTCGGCTGATAAGTTCCTGGAAAATCCAAAGAATATGACGCAGTTAACAGTAAAGCAAGAAGACTGTTTGGACCAGTGAGAAGACGAAGCGAAAACCAACATGCTGTACATTAGATTACACTTCAAAGTTATGTGTGCTTTACATTGAATCGTTTTAAGCAAAAGTTATAAACAATCTTTCCATTTTAAACATATAACAAAAAACTATATGATCATATTGTTCTAGACTCCGCGTAGTTAACCAAGAAATAAGTATTCCACCTAACTTGTAACTACTGACAACAAAACGCAAATTCAAAAGACTCAGTTAATTGGAAATGTGCCCTAGCGAGCAGTGTACTTAAATAAAATAAAGATATGAGATTATTCGGGGAAAAGGATTCAAAACTTACCTAGCTAGTATGGATGAAAATATGTATGTTATCAGCACACCCGAGAGGGCGAAAAATGGCGTTTGAGCCAGTGCGTATGTGTACACTTCGGAAAGATTCCAAACACTAGAAGGTGCACTATAAGAACATGACAAACGACTGATCAGAACATTTTTCTGTGGTCAGGAGATTTCATATTTTACTCTCAATAGTAGTGAAGGAGTTAACACTAAGTGTTGTTTAGAAATTCTGAAAACCAACGGTGAATGATTGACTAAGAGAGCTGTGGGAGTGGAAAATGAGACTCTGTGTAAATTCCTAAAGGAGAGTATTACACCTATCCCTTGTAGTGACCCGTTTTATTACTCATAATCGTACTATACTTTCATTGTGTAATTGTACTTTCATTTGTTTATTACTCTAAATCATGCATGTTAACAATTGATACTTTTTGTACTCGCTCGATTTTTGAATTTTGATTGCTGCAATAATACACTGTCGTATTCCTTCGCAAGTGCCTTTTTAATTACGTTGTGGATGTCGAGTAATCACAACGTTAGGACACAAATATAAACGCGAAGAAGTACTAAGATATACGTGCATTCTAGTTCAGTCAAAATAGAGCAGCAACAAATTGGTGAGCCCTACGATAACTTGCTGACTCCGACGACGACGACTTTTGACCTCGACGCGTTGTTACACTTGTTGGATTAATAAAACTTTAACCTTCGTGGATCTATATATTTATTACATATTCCGAACTCATTCTTGTGTTTGCTCATCGCACAACCTGCAGTAATTTGTGGTAAGCACCTGCATTGCATTTTTCTGTTTTGCCATATTCTTATTGTGCAAAAATTTTGCTATTTTGTTACTCTTAAACCAATTTTTTACGAATTGTAACATGTCTTCCAATACCTCTGATAACTTAGAGCTGGGATCTGTTAGTGCTATCTCTCTTACTGTACCAGTTTTTAAGCCCAGAGACCCTCATCTTTGGTTTGCTCGACTGGAACATTATTTGGCTAGCAATAAGCTCACATCACAGACAGCTAAATTTGGCATTTTGAGTACAGTGCTACCAGACGAAGTCGCCGAGCAGGTACGACAATACATCGTTCATCCCAGCACAGAAGCGCCTTATGACAAGTTGAAGGAAGAGGTACTGCGATGCACTTCGCTTTCAGATAGGCAAGCACTCGATCGCCTGTTAAGCAATGTTGAGTTAGGTGATAAAACCCCATCTCAACTCATGAGGCATATGCAAAGCCTAGTTGCAGGAAGAGAAATCGATAAACGTCTCTTTTATCAAATCTGGCTGCGACGACTTCCGCAAAACATCCAGCAGGTTCTTGCCTTCGGAGACGACGACATTGACATAGAAAGGCTCACTGAAATCGCAGATCGCATGTACGAGAGGTCAACACCTCAATCTGTCGCTTCCACTAGCAGAATACCAGATAAAGTTATCACGATAGACCCACTGAATAAAGCAGAAGCCATCAGAGTCGACAAAACGTCAAACGAGCGCATAGAAGCCTTAGAACGTAAAATCGACGTGCTCACTGAGCAATTAATGGCAATGAGGGTTAATAGACAACCTACCACAACGTACAGAAGACAACGTAGCCACTCACGCAATAGGCGTAAATATAGCTTACAACAGAATATATGCTGGTATCATCGGAAATTTGGGGTACACGCAAAACGGTGCACACAACCTTGTGCTTTCCAACAAACGGTGGCGTTGGGAAACGAAAAGGCCGGCGGTCGGTGACGACTGCGGTCGCTGGCCAACACACGTCCCACAGCCGTCTATTCAGGGTGACAGACAAAACAACGGGGGCACAATTCCTGGTAGATACTGGTGCAGAAATTAGTGTAGTTCCCCCAACACCCAACGAGCGCTTACAACCAAACCCAGCATTAGTTCTCAAGGCTGCGAACAATTCTACCATAAAAACATTTGGAACTCGGAGGCAAAAACTTAATTTTGGATGCAGTACGCCATTTGAGTGGGAGTTCGTAGTCGCCGACGTAACCTTTCCTATCATTGGAATAGATTTTCTTCAACACTACGAATTGCTAGTTGACTCTAGTCACCATAGATTGATAGATACCAGTCGTAAACTATCGATTTCAGGCATCTCCACAGATGTCGAGAGTATTCGCTTGATGGTAGCCACAACAGATCAATTATCCAGGTACGATATTTTGCTAAAGAAATTTCCTGAACTGACACAGAGCGATTACTCCACAGCCTCTCTCAAGCACAACGTTACACACCATATTGTAACTAAAGGTCCACCGGTCTCAGCAAAACCACGTCGTCTAGATCCAGCTAAAATGCAAATAGCAAAAGCAGAATTCAACAGATTATTAGATCTAGGAATAATACGACCGTCAAACAGCCCGTGGTCATCACCACTGCATATGGTACCAAAGAAAAACTCAACAGAGATACGACCATGTGGAGATTACCGAGCTTTAAATAAGCAGACGATAGCAGATAGATACCCAATTCCGCACATCCACGATTTTTTCCATAACATGGCAGGTGCTCAGATATTTTCCAAAATTGACCTCGTTCGTGCATACTACCATATACCGGTCGAGCCCAAGGACATCCCCAAAACGGCGGTGACCACTCCTTTTGGCTTATTCGAGTTCGTCCGCCTACCATTTGGCTTGACTAACGCAGCTCAAACATTTCAGAGATTCATTGACCAGGTATTGCACGGCCTCCCATTCACTTACGCTTATATCGATGATATACTGGTTGCAAGTAAATCCCCTGAGGAGCACGAACATCACTTAGAAACACTCTTTAAACGTTTAGCCGAATATGGAATTGTCATTAAACCAAGTAAATGTGAATTCGGTAAGAAAACTATAAAATTTTTGGGACATCAGGTAGACAATCAAGGCATTCGACCAATAGCAGAACAGCTGCAAGTCATAAAAGAATACCCGATTCCAGATTCCTTCAAAAAGTTACGCAGATTTCTTGGTCTCGTCAATTTTTATCGCCGTTTCATTCCTCACTGTGCACAGCTGGCCCAACCTCTGACAGATTTACTAAAAGGTCATGCAAAATCGCTGCACATGAGTACTTCAGCAATCGAGGCATTTGAAAAGCTGAAACAAACTCTAAGCTCAGAAACTTTACTAGTACGTCGTGACGTCAACGCTCCTATAGCGATTATGACAGATGCATCAGATGTCGCCGTCGGTGCAGTTCTTCAACAATTTTCTGCTGGGAAATGGCAACCTCTCTCCTTTTTCTCCAAACGTCTAGACGCCACTCAATCAAGATATAGTGCATTCAGTAGAGAATTACTAGCAGTCTATCTTGCTGTTAAACATTTTCGTCATATGGTAGAAGGAATACCGTTTACCATCTACACAGACCACAAACCACTAACCAAGGCCATGAATGCAAAGCACGATAAGTACTCGCCAAGAGAACTCAGACACCTCGAGTTCATTTCTCAGTTCACTTCAGATATTAGATTCATAAAAGGACATAAAAACGAGGTAGCAGATGCGTTATCCCGCATCCATATAAATACCTTAGAAAAAGACCAATTTGATCTTAAAAATATGGCTAGACTGCAAACTATGGACGAGGATCTGAAAAGAATAAAAAATAGCACGAGTACTTCCTTACGTTTGCAAGATGTTATGCTTGATGAAGGACTAATTATTACGTGTGATGTTTCCAAAGGTAAACCGCGCCCTTTTGTCCCACTAGAAATGCGAAGATCAGTTTTTTCCAAAGTACATGGCATTTCTCACCCTGGCATCCGAGCAACAGTTAAACTGATAAGTGACCGATATGTATGGCCGAATATGAATCGGGAGATTAAACAGTGGGCCAGATCATGTTTAGCCTGCCAAAAGTCAAAAGTACAACGACATACAGTTTCGCCTAATGGACAGTTTCCAGAACCTGATGGTAGGTTCCAACACATACACATTGACATCGTTGGACCATTACCACCATCTAATGGCTTTACGTACATTTTAACGTGTATTGACAGATTTACGAGATGGCCAGTAGCTTGTCCCTTACCTGATATTTCTGCTGAAACCGTTGCAAAGAGCATCGTACAAAATTGGATTTCCAACTTCGGAGTGCCCACCATTATTACTACAGACAGAGGTTCCCAATTCGAAAGCCATTTATTCCAACAACTCACAGAACTACTGGGAATCAAACGTATACGTACTACTGCATATCATCCCAGTTCAAACGGCTTAGTGGAGAGATTTCATCGTCAACTGAAAGCATCATTGATGGCAGTGAAGGACGATGATAAGTGGAGCGATAAATTACCTCTCGTACTTCTTGGAATACGTTCGACAATAAAACAAGATATCAAATGTTGTCCAGCAGAATTAGTTTATGGAACTACTTTACGACTACCTGGAGAATATTTCAACCCAGCCACTGAAGTTCCAACTGACGAAACTACTTTTGTACAACAACTGAGACAGCATATGAGTCTTTTAAGATATCACCCACCGCGACATCAGCTCAACCAAGCATACATGCCTGAAAAACTAGAAAATTGCACGCATGTTTTCATACGACACGACGGTGTAAGGAAACCACTTCAACCACCTTATGACGGACCATTCAAAGTAATAAGCAGAACAAGCAAAATCATCACTGTCGAACGCGGAGGAAAACACGAGATTGTAAGCATCGATCGAGTAAAACCAGCTTTCATGGAAATAGAGGTGACTGAATGTTTACCCAAGTCATCAACATCACCTAAAATTACGCCACAAAATGATTCCTGCTTTCAAGATTCAAAATCTGATGATATTCCGTCTAACAAAACAGAAAGAATCACAAGATCAGGCAGACGAGTACATTGGCCACAAAGATTTGTACAGACAATTTATTTCTAATTCATTTCCATACTACCTTATTACGGTACTATTAACTGTATGTTAAGATATAAATCTATTCTGTAACTCTTTACAATAACAACCCCATTATTATTCTAATAATTTTTCTGGTTTTATTGTTACATTTTGCACAACTTTCTAAATATTTCGGTTCGTTTCGAAGTTGTTAACATTTTTGCATATATACAGTTATATTATCAAACCTCAAAAACTTAAAATCCTCAATTCGGTTTTCATACCACAAACTCGTATATATTTCTTCTGTAATTGTAATTTACAATATCATTCCGAATACAGGTAAACTTCATTTACCTGCATTCTACGGAGGGGCTATTGTAGTGACCCGTTTTATTACTCATAATCGTACTATACTTTCATTGTGTAATTGTACTTTCATTTGTTTATTACTCTAAATCATGCATGTTAACAATTGATACTTTTTGTACTCGCTCGATTTTTGAATTTTGATTGCTGCAATAATACACTGTCGTATTCCTTCGCAAGTGCCTTTTTAATTACGTTGTGGATGTCGAGTAATCACAACGTTAGGACACAAATATAAACGCGAAGAAGTACTAAGATATACGTGCATTCTAGTTCAGTCAAAATAGAGCAGCAACACCCTAAACCACTCATCCAAAGTTCTTCGAGATTTAGGACGTACGCCCTGTTGAGTAGTTTCGTTCAAATTCATAATTAACGAAGTATATTCTGCTTTTAGCCTACTGTTTATAGGCATATTTTGGAGAATAAGAAGGCAGTATACTGAAAGAAGTTTTGCACATATCTTGTGCAGTAGTACTTTCTCATAGTGATTGTGGGAGTTTCTTAAGCAACCATCAACAGAGGTTCACAGATGCGAAAGAATTTCCTCAGAAAATGTGAAGTTACTCTAGTGCCTTACACTTAATCCAAGAAAAATTTGAAAGTTACACACTTTTGTAGACTGTTTAATCAGTTTTAAATTGATAGAGGTGGCGCCAAAACAAACCCAGCCTCATTGTCTAGGAAAGATTGTTTGGAGAATTACTTCTGGACGATCTAATCACAACATTTATACTTATTTGAACGCTTCAAATAACTTTGTAATTATTATGTATTTTTCCCCAGACTCTGCATTACTGCTAGTCCGACATTTGCATATCACATGTCGTTATTATTTTATTTTTATTATTGCCTTGGGTCCCGAGTGGAACATATGGTTTCAACAACAAATCTCCACTTTGTTCTATTTTTTGCTGTCCTCTTCACATGGGTCTACGATTACTCGTAATACACTATTTCCCCTCCCCACACGATCTCCTCCATGTTCTCCTGGGACGACCAACTTGTAGCATCCCACTGGGAATATAATCGAGCGATGGCCTGCATTGCTTGTGGTGTCATTTGAAGGCCTCCTCAGTCTATGCCAAATCCATCCCCATTCTCTTCTACATATATGTTGAGCAGTCGGCACTTGTTTGGTTTGTTCCCACAGTTTCTTGTTGCTGATTATTTCTGATCAGTCGGCCACTTTGTATCCACTATGAAGCCAGAGAAGGCAGCTGTTGACAAAAGTCTCAAACCTGTTGGAAATCCTTTTCACAACACGCCTGCCAAATTTACAACCCATATAAAACCGATGACTGACTTCACACTTTTCTTGAAAATCCAAATCTCGGTCTTCATGCTGAGTGAGAGCACAAGATTTACAAACTGATTTCAGGTTGATGAATTGTACCTCACCTTTTTGATTCTCTCTGGTTTTGACATCTTGATCCGTGCAGGGGTTGATCCACCACCTGTGGTTGGAATTATGCTGGCTGGCTACCTAGATAAGTGAAGGCAGTAACTGCTGTCAAATCTCCCTCGTTCATGACGACTGGTGCTGGTTGTAGTTGTTGCTGCTGCTGTTGGTCGGTGAGTATCTTCATCACTGATATTTTCTTTATATTCACCTGCAGTCCTCTCTTCACTGCCAGCCAGCCAGCCAGCCTCTTCAAACAGTTTGTTGATTTTCTAATGTAAACCTTCGAGTTTGTGTGACATTAAACATAAACCACCAGTGAAGTACAGATCTTCTGGAGTCTTCTTATCGGTAGTCTAACGTATTCCTGTCTTCTCACTCCCAAGCACAGTTTTCCACATAATCCAGTACAACACAATTAGGGATATCATCAGTGAAAATAGACAGCCAGCCAGCCCGCCAGCCTGTCCTACCCCTGTCTTCACTTTGAAGGCAGGCTTCAATGAGTTTCCCCATTGTGGATCACCTGACACTTGCTGCCATTGTCAAATACTTGTCCATGCCAAGCAAAATACTAAGTCATCACATAATTTCTGGAGAGAATAAAAGATGCACTAAATGCAGAATTCCAAAAGGAACAAACAACGTGGATTCAGGATAGGCAAATGATGTGCTTGTCAAATGGCAAAGCAACGCCTCAACATCATCATCATCAACGAACAAAGCACATAATGACAGTCAAACATTTACCTCAATTTCATAGACTTTTATGAAGGACTAAGACAGTGTTGACCGTGAAGTAATATCTGGGAACTACTCCAACTGTGGTGTAAGCCACTGATAAGATTGATCAGCAGTATATACATATAACAAATGTTTATCGGCATAAAAACATCAAATAGCAGGGAGATAGATTTGATGTCAGAGAAAGCAAATGATACAGCGTTGTGGAGATATATGGGAGACAAGTGAAAGGAATACAAAGAAACACAATATGAAGGGAGGGCAGAAGTAGGACAACACGGAATATCTGTGGAAATGACGCGTTGAAGATTAGTTGTACATAATTTGGCTACATAAAGATAACAAATTGTGAATAAACACTCCTATACGAAGAATATCATCAGTGATAATAGGTAAGCAGCCAGCGTGTCCTACCCCTGCCTTCACTTTGGAGACAGGCTCCACCGAGCTTTCCGTTGTATCACAGGAAATATCGTAGCGGCACAGTGGTTAGGACTCTCGTCGACCATGCACATGGTCCGGGGTTCGGTCCCCTGCCAACGCACACCCGATATCTATGGTCGGCCTGTAAATTTGGGCTACCGATATCCATGTTGAAAATTCAATACTTGTACTGAAAATACGGTGTGGCATCAAGCTGTAATCAAAATAAAAGTAAAATTGTCATATGGCTGTTGAATGAGGTTGATAATAACTTGAACAATGCAGGTCATAGTGTTCAAGCGGTTTCCAAATTACCTCTCGGTGAACACTGTCTAGTGAAGACCTTTCCGAAGTAGATGAAGGAAGTTGAGGTAGATGTTTGACTGCCATTCTATGCTTAGTTCTGTGATGATGATGCGTAGCATTGCTGTTTGAACAGCATACGACTTGCTTTTGCTGAATCCAGCTTGTTCTGGGCGGTGGGGCTGAGTTATGCTTATAGTGCATTTTTATTCTCACCAGGGTGATGCGGCTTAGCATTTCACTTTGCGTGTACAACAGCGTGATTCCACGCCAGTTTTTGCAGATGTGTAAGTCATCCTTCTTTAGTAACTTGACAAATTAACCTTTTTTCTAATCAGTAGCCACCTTTCCTAATTTCCGAACCCTTTGCAGCAGTGGCATGAGCACATCTACCGCAGTCTCTGGGTCCATTCTCAGTGCTTAGGGGGAATTCCGTCTTGCTTTCCTGCTTTCCTGGTTGTCCTTCAATAGCTTGATCTTATTCAAGATTTCTGCCTTCGTTGAAGGATTAGTGCCCACTGGCATGTTGATTTGATCCCTATTATTATTTGTCTTTGTCACCGTTTAGCCTCTAGTTTTAATGTTTCTCTTTTTGATTTTGTAGTAATATTGTTAATGTATTTTCGTATAATGTCATTTCGTTTTTCTGAATAAAGGTCATTCGAGTCTTAGACTGTCTGCGGGAATTATTTCTGTGTGATTCTAGCAGACATAAGTTTTGGTTCCACGTTGTTGAGAATATTCTACTGGATTCTTAGTACTTTTTTGTCTTCTCTTTTCGAAGGTACTGCATTGGAGCACTGCAGATGTACACTAATGCTGTTTCTATGTTTGTATTATATGAACGGAGTTTTGTAATCACTAGAATCTACATTTGGTAGATATTAAGAGTATTGTTAGCACATATGATGAGCAACGGAACAACCTACATCGTGAAATCTGTTTATCATTGCAAAGTTGGTCCGTTGTATCTCCTAATACCAAAATGATACTGTACTTACCGTCTGCTGTGGAGTTTTACAAGTTTTAAAACACTTTATAACTGATTAATTCAAAGTTCAACAATAGCGACCCAAGGGATTTAAACGCACGAGTGACCTTGAGCCGAACGAACAGAAAAATGAGGGATTTTTGTACAAAAATTACTTATATTTACATTAAAAAGCATTCAAAAGCATTAAACAGGCTATTTTCCTCTGGTATGAGATAAAAAATATGTCCCAGTTATAATGGGGAGTGTCTGCTTTTAAATCAAACCAATTGCTATACATTTATTCATCCACGTGACAAGAAATAACTTAGTTTTGAGGGCTGTTTATTGCTCATATTCTGTTTTTTAATCTTCCTCAGAAACCTTCTATTGAATTAGTATGAGTGCCTGTTCTGGGATCGACGAAATCATCGAAATACTTAACTCGATTGTGTAAATATCCTAAATTCGATAATCGGTTATATCCTGCCCATTAGTCCGTTTTCATAATAGTGCCAGACAAAACGAGTCTTTAAATAATAGGCCAGAGAGTGTCGGAAGTCCTGTCTGGAAGAAGTTCAATGAAACCTTTCTGAATTTGAGTATCATAAATTCCCAGTACCCAAACGTTGTTAGCTTTAGCACATCCACGATTGTGTTTCTTCATTATAAGCACTTTCTCATCAGTGTGAACGATAACACCGACTCTTAATGCTTGTGTAATATTATTCATTTTCCATGTTGCTGAATCTCGACAAAATTGAAACCACTGCACAGTTGATGTCAACGTATTTTCTGTCTGAGCAGCAGTTGACCTCACTCCGGACTTCAAAGTCCAGTAATGGCAAAGAAACAGTATATTTGTCAAAGAAAGTTTCGACTTTGCAAAGAAAGTTCTTAGAAGACTGCAAATGGACGCAAACATTGAATGTTTGTTTATTGGAACTGGTAGCCATTGACGGGCAAGTGTACAAGTTGGAAGAAGACGAAAGAATGCAAATAAAAGTACATTGTGTTTAGTGTAAAACATTTGTTTACAGACTTGTATTTATCTTGATTTTAATTTCCAAACAATACAACCTCCTAACAATTACTGGCGTTTTGGAGTTAAAGTCGAGAAACAGACATAGTAAATATCGGTTCGGAGTGTCTTCGCAAATAATAGGAGCTGAGGGTTAAGTACCTTGACAAAGACAATTAACTGAGAGTGTCACTTATCAGTACGAACGCTCGTTTGTTTCCTACACTCCGTACATCTAAATATATATCCATCAATAATCTGTGAATACGGCTGCAGGCTCATTGAAACACCGCAACTACATAGACAAGAACGTCCTATCAATCCATCATCTGGACAGTATTGAAATACATGGTCTGCGTGAAATTCACACCTGAGCTGATGAGCAGCGTCCATTTTCACGCTAGAACAATCGTAGGTTTCTTCAGCCAACCACTAGCATGCATTCAAGGTCATTTGATCGTTCGCAACCATGCGACGCTATTCTTGAACTTCGCCCTGATTAACTGATAGTAATTGTAAGTTCCACATCCTGTGTCTTACACTAGCACCTGTGCATCATCCTTCTTCTTACCTCCCAGTAACGCAACCTTTTGTAATTCCCGCGAGAAGCTGACTTACTATAAGTATATTAACGATTAGGATTTAAACTTAGACCTATATCTTATAACTTATTCAACTAAAAGTATGTCAATCGTGTAAATTTAAATGCTTAATGCACCAGAAAATCATCTAGGCTGTAAAGCTGAATAACAGCGATGTTGAGGTGATTTTGAGCTTTTGATGTTATAACTGTTCAATATGTAAGTGTTAGACTAGACTTAAGGTCTCCCTCCCTCAAAATAACCGAACTTACTAAAAACTTCTTCGCTTTATAACCTTAGCAGTACTTTACCTTACGTGTAAGTACTGAGGAACGAAATCAAAGTAAAAAGACTTGAGATGGGAAGTGTGTCTGGGACGGAGTTGTATTTTACACAAATGAAATATCAAATTTAATAAATATAAAGGTGTTATAAAACTTATCTGCTGCCTTTACTGGTGGTAGGCTCGAAGAGTGCGCTGAATCAAAGCACAACGCGAGAGAGCGAACCAAGTATGTACCGGAGTTACAAATCAGAAGATTAAGTAGCGCCAAAAAGTGGGTGAGAGCGTTGAAACAAAAGTTCAAAGGTTCAGTGTACACTACAGATAGAACCACAGATTCCAGCAATGAATAATAGTCTTTTTCCCATCTTTGCAACGATTTGTGACTGCGCGTGTCTCAAAGAAGTTTTGCTAGCTACAAAGTAGGACACATATCCCTTTTCTGTGTTCAAAACATAACGAGTCGGTTTGGGTCGTTGTACTCATGTCTTCGAGTTGAATTCCAGCTTTCACTGGTGATAATATGCCGACCGAGCGTCACGTTAATATCGAACTATCTTTTAAGTCATCACAACGAAATATTAATGAAAAAGAAATAATCCTGGGAGAATAATATGTCACTGAGTTGATATTCAGAAAATTGTCATAAAATTATTACGATCGATACCATTAATAAAGTAATTGTCATCACGTGTTTGTTACAGATATAAGTCTGACTGATTTACAAAGAAATAAATAGGTCAGTGTACTTTCCCAAAACATCAATAATTGCTATAAGGACGTTAAAACAATACTTTCTAACAAAGAAAGAAGTCCTTTCCATTGAATGTAGTTGGGAAGAATACTCTAACAATAGTTCCAGGTACAAAAGTTGCACTTAGGCGAAGTAAATTACATAAAGTATTTGATCCTTGATATGAAATAGAAAAGCGGACAAGCCTAGTTTACAAACAATGTAGTGACCCATTTTATTACTCATCATCGTACTATACTTTCATTGTGTAATTGTACTTCGATTTGTTTATTACTCTAAATCTTGCATGTTAACAATTGATACATTTGTACTCGCTCAAGTTTTGAATTTTGATTACGGCGAGAATAAACATTCCTACACCTTCTCAAGTGTCTTCTGATTTACTTTGTGTGTGTCGAGTAAGCACAACGTTAGGACACAATTATAAACGAGAAGAAGTACTAGGATATATGTGTACGCTAGTTTAATCAAAATATAGCAGCACAACAACAGTATGCCATGCAATAAGGACACGGGAAGGCATGTTAAAATTATGCTGAAGAAGATCAATCTTGATTAAGTGAAACCGGATGCATCGGAAAAATTTATTACACTAAATGCGAAGTAATGAAAATGAAAAAAATAGTGTAATGCGTTTTGGAGATAAGAATTTTAAAAAAATATCCTTATCCCTGTCGTGAATATATAAGTGACTTTAACACGCTTTTTCTAAATTGTGATGCAATCACCTGAGAATAAGGGATAACTTATGGTACATGGATTCATCACCAGACAGTAAACAATATCATGTGTCCAACCCTCACTGTCACTGGTTACTCACTTCCATCAATGTGATCACTGAACCAGGTAAGACATCATTGTGGTGCATTTTAGATGGATGTTAGGTAGTTGTGGACACGCATTGCTCACAAGAGTCAATGCCCCTGTGACACTCTATTTAGGATACATCAGTTGGATGTACACGCAACCTTAGTAAGTGATGGATTTCCCATAAAGGCTCGAACTATGCACCAATCTTTTCAAATAATAAACTGTTATTTATTCTCTCACAAGTACCGAATCCTGCGAAACGAGTGCAAGTTGTTATTTCTTGAAGTTGTTATACCTAACCAAAATCAGGTGTTTTGAACTCATTCTTTTCTCTGAGCCAAGTAGAACAGGGTACACCTCCGATAAGCTCAGACACAAACGAGCGAAGCAGACCTCCGGTGTTTAGATCACTCTGATCTGACCGGTGGACATTATGGATTGATGTGACTGGCACATACCTATAGATCTCATTTAGTCAGTAGTATGTCTGCCTTCTGAATTGACAGTTAGAGAATTCGATTCGAGACCAACAAGTGTCATGCATCTAGTTTACTGTCTGCTACAGACAGAAATCTACCGGTCAAGTCTGCTATGTGACCACCAACAAACCAGCTAATTCGCCACTATGGTTCACCCTGAATTGTTGTTATTAGATGGTTGGAGGCAATCAACAGGAAGCCTAATCCGAACCACGTTTCTGATATATAGACCTAATTTTCTTGATGTCATATTTACGTCTCCCTTTGTATTTCTCTCAACCCACGTATGACCTTCGAAATCCCACTGGGCTTGACCGTTTTAATTTGTCAATGTTATTAGTGTCTCTCGTGCTCATTTTAAAGCACATATATACGCAAGCGCTGTCAATCATTTTGACTGTTATTCTCAGACAGTAAAACCTCGCTGATCAACGGTCAGTCTTTTCTTTCGTCTTTGCGTGCCTGTCGTGTTATTCTTGTTGTTGTTGTTGACGTGCGATGAGGACAGATTAGCCAGAGCTTGTAGTCTGGCACTCACTAGTCAGCAGGGTGTATCTACAATTTTGAAAGAACAACAACTCCTCTCCCTCCTGAGGTTCGAACCCGAGTCACCAGCCAGGTGCTTTAGTCAGATATGTTACCATTAGTACTGAAACTAGGCTTAAGCCTTCCCTCCGATTTTCCTCAACCATCTAATAACAACAACAAGTCAGAGACTTCATTCATTAGTGAAATATAAACCGTAAATTCGTGGAGTATTGAAAACAGTCCTTTGAAAATAGGCGCCTAGGTTCAGAAAACTCGAAGAAACTACATTGAGGTAGTCGAGAGACTGTGGAATGGCTTACAGCATATACCAAATTTAAGTGTATGCTATTCCAGTTTTGCGAATTTTATGCTCTCGTGTCTTTGTAGATTTGTTGTCACACTGTCATCGTATACTAACGTATACCTTAAGGATTTTTGCTTTTATGTGATTCGATGTTCTTGAGAAAAGCATTTAATGTTGTCAGCACCAGTTATTCCTTGACTAATACGGAAATATGACCGTAGAACCTGATGAAGAGGAAGCTGTCGAGAAGAACATTCTTCACTTTCCTCATAATTTGAAGCATTGTTTTGTGGCCATTTGACTGATCACTGATTGAATTCAGTTGGAAAGCCACTGAAATGTAGAGGGTACTGAAGAGTCGCTTCGTTTCTGTCTGGGATTCCTCAATAATACGAATCTAAGACTTCACCGGGCAAATCACAATCCTACCGAAAATGGTGTATTTCATGGAACAAGTAGAAAATGAAGAAACGGTCAGTGTTAATTTAACGCTTTAAAGCCCTATCTAATCGTTTTACTTTGTTCCATTGACAAACGTTTATTTCAAACTTTCCATGACTTCATGATCTTTCTTATTACGCCTAGCATCCTAGGTGTACTTAGTGACTTTCTAACTAGTTAATACATTTGTGTACACAATCCTTTTCATTCCACTTCATCGAATTCTATGTGACCTGATAATCGTTCACTAATACCACTTTAGTGTTTACACCACACTATCGTTATAATTTAATCGCTTCTATTCGACGTTCGAGAGCGAACCAACTTGAGTTGGTGGACCGCTGAGTGCAAGGAGTACTCTTGATGACGACTGTCTCGTGTGTGTTCGGGGCTCTTCACCAGTACGCACTCACAACCCCACGACAGATAGAATGCAGTACCGCCATCCTTAAACTCTCGTCTAGTGCACCCCGTTTGTTTGTGTGTTTCTCTATCGTATCCATACTGTTTATCATCACATCACTGACTACAGTCACTCTTGAAAGCTGTACACTTTTGTCGAATATACATACAAATATAAAACGCACATCTCTGAATTATTTCACCTCATGTTCTTATTGACTATGCATTTGATGTGGGTTTAAGTGATAGTGAGAACTCACTGACTGTTATTTCACATTGTGCTTGCACCACGGAATACCTATTTTGGTAGGACTCTAATTTGCCTTCAGGCACTATCGTGTGCTAAAATTAATAGTTGCATAAATGTAGAATGTGAAGGAGAATTGCTTGAAGATAATTGTCCTCCTCCCTAATTACTTTTGTTCTAAATCATACAACTTGAACTTGTCAACTTTTATGATATTTCAAGTATGATCACGGATTGATATCAGTTAAAGAGGCATGAACTCCGTGTAAACGAACTGTTGAAAATCATTCAGATGTTCAGTAGTGTGTACTGGCCAGCTACAGGACGAAGTTGACACGAGTGAGTTCTAGGGGGATGTCCAATGGCCAGTGGTGTCCCCGTTGTTTGAGCGAGAAGAGACATACTCGCCACAGATGACACTGCTGGCTGGTAACAGTCACGCTAAATATAACATGAATTTTTAGAGGTTACAATTCACGCGGTGGCCAAGCATTGAGTCGAATCTCATTGGCTGAATAGTCTACTCTCTTGACTTGTAACTGGAATGCCTTGTATCGGAAATCCAGTGGATCTGTACCTTTGATTACTCACTGGCAGTCTAGTCTGACGAAAAATCTTTCCAATACTGCTTTTCTCAATGGTTCTCTAACTGATATCAATCCGTGATCAAACTTAAGAAACAAATCAAATCCCTGGAATAAACACTTGAACATTTTATGAGATTTCCATATATTTGTGCTTAGAAACAAGGTTCCCAATTAAGATACAACGTAAAATTTCACTCAGTAAATACAGCAAACACACATACACATGCACACACACAGTGTAACAGTTTTGAAACAATTTACACACGTACACACACACACAGAGATAGGGGATCACTTATGAACATTTCCATATTAATATTGCTAATGTAGCATTAAAATATAGAAAGATTAAATATTTAACATCGTGTGTAATTTCAACACCATAGCCTTCACCGATAACAACGTGCCAACCGGGTGCCGCTTTCTGATCTAATGTCTCTTTAACCATACGGGCAGCTAGCTAAACAACCACAGATATAAAAGAAAAAAATATTAAATCAATTCAAGAAAATGAACGAAATATTCCCATATTCAGTCCTAAGATAAAGGCACAAACAGCGAAGAAAATTTTGCTTTTCGACGATTCATTTTCATGAGCAATGCTTCTTCATACAGATTTTATATTAAAAACACTATCGCCTTTCCACTAGTTCCTGTGCATTCTACACGGGCTTATCGATTAGTCATTATCTCACACTTATTACGTCATGCCTACCTCTGTCTCTTTTCTAACTTACAATTAGCCAACCCCCTTCTTACACCTTACATTATGTAAAACAATTTTTCAAGGACAACGTTTTCCAGTACCTGATTGGTCTAAAGATTTCTTTGTTTAATATAATTACGACATTGTACAGCTCATGAAAATGAAAAAAAGAAAATTTTCTTCGCTGTTTGTGCCTTTTTCTTAATTCAAGAAAAAACGATGTAAACTGTTAGGATACAAGGAAATATATATATATTATGGCACACCAGTGTTTAATTCTTATGCTGAAGCCGAAAATTTGACTGTAATTTACATGAGGGGTTACATCACTGTACATTTACTGGTACATGTTACCCAGTCAAAATATAGCTGTTTAAAGACTGATAATGATAATGAACCCAGTTAGAGGATCACCAAAAACCAGAGAGTAGTGGAGAGCTGTTTCATCCTACTTTGGGACTCTTCATCAGTACGGACCATGACTCTACTTGAAGTCGAACCCAGAAGCTTCAGGTAACAAGGCGAGCTAGTATACCATTCAGTCACTGGAAGAGAAACTAATAGTCTAAAAATTCTAACTTCTATGAGTTTATGATGTGTAGCGTTACTGCCAGGTAAGTTTACATGATCAATAAATCAGTAGTTGAAGATATAAAAACTAATTGTATAATTAGCTATAGTTTATATTCATATTACGACTTCAAGTGGACATAGAGAAGACGAAGGTGATGAAGATAACCAACCAACCAACCACCACAAAAAAAAACAATCACTATCAACAGAATAAATTTGAAAAAGACCACTTCCTTCACTTATCTAGGAAGCGTCGTCTGCACTACTGATGACTGCACGGATGATATCAAAACCAGGCATAATTAGAAAGGCAAGACAGACATTTATCACTCTGAAATCAGTTAGGAAGTTCTCTGCATTCAGCAGCATAAGTAACACAATTCGTATTTTCAACATGATGTTAAATCAGGGATTTATTTTATGTGGGGGTCAGAGATTTGGCTCGAGAGTCACAAAAAGCATTTCAAACGGGATAGTGAAGACTTTTCTCAACAGCTGCTTTCACTGGCTCCACAATGAATATATTAGATGGCTTAACAAAAAGAATTAGCATTACGGAACCCTGTGAATGAACCATTCAGTAACTAAACAAATATATAATGAAGAAAACCCAGATAGATCGGACACACAGATGAAGAAACTGTTGGGTAACATCAAATGCCAAACAAAACGTCGACTGGAATCCGAATGGGAAACGACGAGTTCAGTGTTTGAAGATGACACGGAGGAGATGATATAGGGAGGAAATGAAAACCTATCATTAGTCATGCAGTCGGCTGAAGAGGACTGCATAGGACGGTTTCAAGTTGGATTTCATTACGACATCAGTTGGGCAACCATTGAAAATTAGACAGTATTGGACGGGATTTTTGGCCTAGTAGTTCAGTACTCTGAATCTCTAAGTTACTCCCTCGTTCTTAATAGCCGTCTAACTAATAACGTAATGAAATCTAACACGAAATTAATAAAATTCCCGCAAAGGAATATTTGAAGATAACAAATTTGTTTAAAAATTCAGGATTATTCAAACCTGGATGGCCAAGGTAATGATAATGACTGGACTAACTTCTTTTGGGTGCATAAATTAGGCTTATTAATATGAATCCCCACAGCCTCAGCAATATTTAGAAGTCGAACTCTTAAGGCGAAATTGAGATTCGTAGGTATGCGGTAAATGACCCTGAAAGCATGATTAACGTCAATCTTATGTTCTGTCTCCATAAGATGCGCCAGAATAGCGCTGCGAATAGATTTTGTTTGACCTTTGCTTAACCAGGCAGAATGATGTTCGGAAATTCGACGAGAAAGACGCCTAATTGTACGGCCTATGTAACTGGCTCCACAGGAGCAGTTAAATTGGTATATACACATGGAAGAGGCGAAATTAGGCAGTTTGTTTTTTATTCCCGAACGCAGAAGAGGAGTGGTTTTAAAGATACAGCGTAATTGAGCAGCAGGGAATGTTCTTATTACCGCATTTCTAAGGCGATGTGTTAGTATCTCACTTGTGTTGTCTCCTAGGAACTGCATCTGTAGGAACAAGGCTTTCTTTGGAACTGTTGGTAACTTGGACTGTTTTGGTTTTAGATTCATATTCTTATCAATAAACTTTTCGGGATAACCATTCTCACTTAGCAACCGTTTAATATTGTTAAGCTCCTCGTCGTTATTATAATTTAAGCATCTTTAATGAACTGCAATAGCATTGATCATACTTTACAAATCGATATTATTTAAAAAAAACGCTAATATTGTTATTAACTACTAATTTAAAATTTGTTTAAAAAACAAACAAACAACTAACTTCATTATTATTTGAATATTTTTCACATGCTGTTACGCATAATTCAATAACTTCAGTTTGTAATTCTTCATTCATCTCACTGTACTGTACACCAGATAAAAAATATAAAGATGATAGAAAGTTAGACAAAGTAAAGACAAAATAACTTCCACTAAAAAAAAAAAACAAAGTTAAAACTGTATAACTGAAAGTGTTTCCCTTTAAGAGTTGAACATCTTATGCATTCTTATCCACAGTATTTTTTTTTTGATAAACAATGTTAAATCTTTAAATATTCCCATTTATAATATTAGAACAAGACATATAAGCGAACAATATTGTTTTCAATTAGATCTTCTTCAGGCTTTACTCTAATTTACATAGATTTATATGTAAAATTTTAACCAATGACGGTGATTTTGGGAATCAAATAATAATCTTAACAGTCTTAATAATAATAATAATAATAATAATTAATAATATAATGTGGTAAATGTTTTGAACGTAGTTAATAACGATGATTATAATGATAACAAAATATTGATAATAAGGTTTATGCAGGTGATAAGAATAACAAAGATAGTATATGTATATATATATATAAATATAAATTGGGTCAAATCTTAAAAAGGTGAAGTGGAACGATAATCAGAGTTTGAATAAATATTATAAAAGTACGACTGAGGTGGAAAATAAGAAAGGGTGGGAGGGTTTTGAATAGAATTCACCTAGGCCAAACTTCTTTTGTATGCAAAGACTAGGATTGTTCTCTCGAATTCCCATAGCTTCGGCTAGGTGTAAAAGACGGGTTCTGATTCCGTTCGAAAGACTCGATGAAATACAACAGATAACTTTGAAAGCACTATTTTTGTCCACTTGGTGACCACTATCAATCAAATGAGCCAAAATAGAACTTCGTATGAATTTTATTTGACCTTTTCCGAACCATGAAAGATGCTCTTTAATGCGTTTGTTAAGCTGTCTAGTTGTTCGCCCTATATAGCTTTCTCCACAGGAGCAACTAAATTTATAGATACACATCGAAGTGGCACAACTAGGTAGCTTATCTTTCACTTGAGCAATCAAAATTGGTCGGCTGGAAAATGACAAACAAAGGGTGGCGGCAGGATAAGTCCTTTTTATAGCTCTCGATAATCTCAGATGTAAGACTTCACTAGCCACGTCCCCATTAAATTGAAGTTTCATGAACAGTTCTTTCTTTTTAACTGTTGTCAGTTTTTCTTTGTTGTACCTGGTATTCATGTGTCTCCTAACAAATCTACTAGGATAACCCATTTGGACCAGCGTTAATTCAAGTAAGAATAATTTGGAAAATGACAAGTGATAATGCGATCAAAACTTGGCAATAGTTCATGAAGTCAGTTTCTAGGAATTTTGACTTCATTTAATTTTGACCACGGATTGATATCAGTTATGGAGAGGTTTTTGCGTCAGATTACTCTGCGACTCATCAGAGGCATAGATCCACTGGATTTACGAAACAGGACATTCCGGTTACATATGCATTCCTACCGGCGTCCGACAATCACTATATTTCTTGACCTAAAGGCGGCATTCGATTCTGTCGACCGGGAGGTTCTCTGGCGATGCTTGGATGTAAAGGGAATGTCGAGAAAATACATTGCACTGATTAAGGCACTTTACTCGTACTCATGCAGCTAGGTGAGGGCTTATGGCGAGTTGTCATCTGAAGTGGTGGCGACAAGTGGCGTCCGTCAAGGATGCCCATTATCCCCATTCCTATTCAACTTCATCATAGACGTACTAATGGACTTAACCCTAACACAATTCAGCGACTCAGGGATTGACTTGCTACCAGGGAATAATCTCGTCGACTTAGAATATGCGGACGACATAGTCCTTCTAGGCGAGGACGCTGACAAAATGCAGAGTCTACTGAACACCTTGAGCAACAATCTTCGTATGTTTGGCATGCGATTCGCCCCTGTAAAATGTAAGATGATGCTGCAGGATTGGACTTCACCGACCCCTAGATTAGAAATAGGAAGTGAAGTGGTAGAGCACGTTGACCACTTCAATTACTTGGGAAGTACCATCAGCCCCAACGGGTTGATCTCCGACGAAATCTCAGCACGAATGCAGAGGGCTAGGTTCGCATATGCCAGTTTACGCCGTCTCTGGCGTAGACGTGATATCCGACTGTCAACCAAAGGGCGTGTGTACTGCTCAACAGTCCGCTCCGTCCTCCTTTATGGCTGTGAGACCTGGCCATTGAGAGCAGAAGACATGAAAAGATTAGCTGTGTTCGATCATAGGTGTCTGCGTTCTATCTCCCGCGTGAAGTGGTATAATAAGGTGAGCAATATTGAGGTTAGGCGTCGAGTGCTAGGTAAGAAGGGGAAATCAGTCGATGAGACTGTGAAATTACATCGACTGAGATGGTTAGGACATGTGCTACGTATGCCTAGTCATCGCCTTCCTCGACGGGCAATGTTAGCTGATATAGGATCAGACTGGAAAAGAGCTAGCGGCGGTCAAACCAAAACATGGCACCAGTCAATGAAATCCACAACAGTTAGTTTAAGCCATCCACGTAAGCAGGTGTAGACTTCCTGACTGGTTGGGGTCCTCGGGACGGTAAAAACCAATGGTTGGAAACAATTGGTGACATGGCTTAAAATCGTTCTCAGTGGCGCAGATGCATCCACTCCTTGTGACTTATGATTTCCAATGAAACTGTTTTGTTCTCCGTTATTACTATTCCTTTGTCTCACACCTCTGTTTACTGTCTCTAATATGCATTTCTCCTACTTTCTTCTCTTTCTTTGTGTGCTACATGGAGTGTGGTGACTTGAACTGCCGCACATATGTGCAAAGTTCTATGTCGAAAACCGACCGACTGACCGACCGAGTTACATGTCAAGCGAGTAGACTACTCAGCCAATGAGATCCGACTCAGTGGTCACCGCATGAATTGTAACTTCTACAAATTCATGGTTTGTTTTTTTTCCAGCGTGACTGTTACCAGCCAGCAGTGTCGTCTGCGGCGAGTATTTGTCGTCCCTCTATAAAAATTATAAAGGTGAGGCTCATGCATATATAGCACAGAACTTTCTTCGAACCTTCCATTACACACAACCAGTGGTTCGAGCACTGTTGTATCACCCTTGGCATATCTAGTAAAAAGAAGTCATGAGAACAGTATAAGAGCATGTGTGACAGGCTGGGTGCCCTACTGCTCACTCAAGAAAGACATCGGCTGATGGTCTCGGTAAAATCCCTAACTGGAAGAAGTAAGAATTCATGGACTATTGAGTGTCGAGTCCCAGTGGCTCAATGGTCTACGAGCTTGACTTTCAGCGGGGAGGTTCTGGGTTTGAATCCCAGTGGTTGCGTACTTCTGATGAGTCCCAAACTAGATTGAAGAAACAGCTAGCTGTCTAGTACTATAAATACATTGATATAACTTGAGCACTGTGGTCCTATGCTAATCCGCGAAATGGTCGCGCTATGTCGTGAATTGGAAGAAGTTAGAATTCAAGGACCACTGGATCGGGTCCCAGTGGCTCAATGGTCTACGAGATCGCCTTGTAACCAGAAGGTCCTGGGTTCGAATCCCGGCGGGCGCGTACTGATGAAGAGTCCCAAACTAGGACGAAACAGCTGTCCAGTACTCCCAGGTTTTCCAGTGGTTCTCTAACTGATGTCAGCTCATGGTGAAATCCTCCATGTAATCCGTATTAGTTTGTTTATTAAATAAAATATATCACACACTGAAACAGTATTATGTATTGGGTGGCCTTTTGAACACAATTTATTGTGTGATCAAACTTTGAGCACTTTATAAAATTCATTGACTCCTGGTGTGAATCAAGCAGATGGGTTTAGATTAACAGATAGAGGTGTTCTCAAGAAGGATTGAAAGAATGTCACAACTCCTGACAAGTGAAGTGATTAACACGTCCAAACGTTTCCCTTCTAACTTAATATATCAATCCTGTAACATCACTCACTCACTATACATGGGTGAATCGCATGCCTAATATACCCAGATCTTTGTTCGAAGTGTTTGGAACTAACACACGACACTAAACAACATAGACGATGACTGTCTGTAATTACAGTATAAAGAAATTTAGGTTGGCTAAGTCAAGTTCCAGCAACAACGTAATCACATATAGTGGAAGACTGTAGGTGAAAAAGCTCAGAATTAATCACAGTAGTGAAGACATTTTCATACTTTATCCCTATTAAAACTGTGCTTTATAAAATCTTAACAGGAAGAGAATTAGTATGGTGTGACTGTAGAGCCCAGAGTACAAATCACTTGTTTGAAATGGTTTTTAGGATTGTTTCCGTAGACGACCTTACTGCTGGCACTTGCCAAAAAAGAAACAACAGCAAGTCGGCATGTGCACTCTTCGGCTTCGACCGTTTCATACCGCTTCCCTCTCCGAAATAGAGAGGCAGTACAGCTAGCTTGCTGGTCGATTTCAGGAAACACCTTAGTGTTAGGAGACCTGACAGGAAGCAGCTTAAATTGAAATCAACATTTTAGGTTAATATATGCACAGGTAGCGATGTTGATTTCTCAAATCTGGATCGATTTTATATAATATGGATATGAAATAACCTTGTTGGACAACTTCCCGTCTCATTGGCTAACCTTTAGCCAACTGCCGACCAATCAGCATATTTTCCGCTGACTAAGCCAAATTTTAATATGGCTAAAAATGTATAAATATTTTCCCTAACAAGAGTCGGTTTCCTAATGAAATTGCTTATTACAACCGTGTTGATTTCATCACATCATGAGGGACGTGGTGTTGAAACCACATCAACTTCTGTCCTAGTCCATTATTCCCATTCAGACAATTTGGATTTAATTTAATTTGAAGTGCTTCTTGTATAAGACGTTCTTTGTGATTTCCTGAATTTTTCTGTATGATTTCAATAATGTCAAAATCAATTTTGTGGCCAAATTTTTTATAGCATGTAGACCTATGGCTGATGATATTTCAAGTTTTTCTGGGTCATTTGGACCTCTCGGTGATGGAATATATGCTCCATGGTGTTTTATCACTTCTGATCTCGATTTCTCTCCAGGTGTGTTTAATGTATGTCACATCACATCCGAAGAATTTTATTTTATAGACACAATTAGACTGAGAATCCTTAGGGATTTGTTCATTAACATTGACAAGGTTGCTTTGTAGTATGTCTGTCGTCTTAGGGAAAACTCTGATGCTGAGTGTTTACTGAGTACACTTCTGATATTGTCTGACGTTTTTGATCTATGTGTAATGATAACTCTTGAGATTCTGTTATGATGCTGGATCCTTTGTCACGCGGTCACCGCTTAACTACTGACCAGTGCCCACTTAACTGGTAAAGCAGAACACGAAGAGAATCAACGGTAAAACCGGGTTCATTTATAATGACAAAATTGACTGTATTCATACAGAAAATAAGGTAGACTGGAAATCAACCAATCCGGTTGAGAGTTGGAATTGTGCAAACGTCCAATCAGAAGCAGGAACAATTGCATGTCAACGACTTGTTAATAACGCGATAATAACTTGACTGAGAGATGATAATGACCTGATAATTGCATGTGTTTTGCCTCTTCCTAACAGATTCATGTCTTCGGAATACATTTTCGACCACATTTAACGTTGGTATTGATTATGATAATGAAGTCCTTTGGATAGTTATTTTTTGTTGTTGAGAATTTCAGTAATATTTGATATTTCTTCTTTTTCTTGTCATCTGTTATCAAAGGGTGTGCCGTCTAAGGAGACTTGGGATAACTTATGCCTTTACACTGACAGAGTGAGATAAATCGAAGTCTAAATATATTTGCTGGAGTATGTTTTCTTCCTGAATACAAACATATTAAAACATCCATTTTCTTTCCTCTCAACTAGGCAGTCTAGAAAAGGTAATTCACCGAGGTCGGATTCTGTTTCTAAAAGAAGCTGAATTTTGAGAGAAAGATTCTACAGTTTCTTTGAGAATGAACTGTGTTGGGTCCCATTCTAGTATAATGGAAGTGTCATCAATGTATCTTAGTCATAATTTAGGTATTAATATGTTTGAGAAGATGTTATCTTCAAATGTATTCATGAAAAGATCAGCAACTGTCATATCCCTGATGTCCAAATTTTCTCAAAATATTAAAAGTCAACTTGGTTTAGACATTATAAAACTGATACAAGAGATTAACACCTTTCTGTTTTATTAGCATTAGTGGTTAAAGCTTCACTGTTTATGCAGACTAACGGTGGATTCGAATCCCAGAGCGAACACCATCAATAACTACGGTAGAGTTACACCCAGTTGTTGAGAAACAAAATTAGAAATAGGCGCATGTATTGGTCTTCACACTGCTAGTCACCATCACTCAAATAATACAGTATTAAGCACACATATTTGTAAATGATGAAACAATAGAGATGAACATCAATCACTATAAATCACGTTTCACTTAGTTAATTATTCCATTTTGTTTGTTATTTGACACAAAATAAAGTTTTCAACATTGTACAGTGAACACTTGTGAATCAGTTCTTAAGTTTAGTATTTTTCTACCCTTTTAATTCTCGCACTCCTTCACTTGATCAATACATGTACAGACATACATGATTTATAGTCAAATTAGTTTAAACCAAAAATAAACTAAATCAATATTGAAAGTATTTTAAATAACGTTTTTCTAAGAATAAAAGTATCTCTCTCAGGAATTATTTCCAGTCATTCAGATAGATATGTTGAAAAGAGAATCAAATTGTGAAATAATCCTCATATCCAAGGCCTTGAGCAGCCACATTGTTTGCGCAACGTGTAGGTGATATAATTACTCAGTTACCCCGGATTCAAATCTTTGACATACTGGTAGACCTGACCGACAAGTGCCACTTTCATATGGTGTGTTTGGGGTTTGAATATCGCAGTGATCCAACAACCTACTTACTTACTTTACTTTACTTCGGCTATCTCCTACGAGAGGATGAGCCGGCTTCATGAACATCTCGAATCATCGCTGCCCAGGCGCGGCGATCTGATGCAAGATTTTGCGACAGGGTTATCCAATTCTTGTTCCACAGACGGAGTCCGTAGACGGTTTGTAGCCCCAGGCACTCCATATCAGCCTTGACTGTACCTCGTTTGTAAGAGAGTTCATGAAGTTTCATGGGAATTTGGTACGAGTGATGTCCCCAGAATCGCTCGGCCTTTTGTTTGAGAGTGCAGCTCTAGCCTTTACACAACCAAGTGTGACCTACAGTGCAGTAGGAGTGGAGTAAACAACCTACACACTGGCTGGTATAATGTTCCTGTAGGTCAGACAAGACTAGAAACGTGTGGCTGTAATATCGCGCTAGCGATAAAAAGACAAGCGTAATGTACAGCAATTCACTTCATTCTTCGTTACGGTTGAGAGTCAGGGAAGTCGAAAGTGGAAGATATGGAAAGGTTAGTTATTTTATTTTTTAATTTTTTTTAATTATTGTTTTTGATTACAGCTTGATGCCACACCATATTTTCAGTACAAGTATGGAATTTTCAGCATGGATATTGGTAGCCCAAATTTCACAGGCTGGCCATAGATATCGGGTGTGCATCGGCAGGGGATCGAACCCCGGACCATGTGCATGGTCGGCGAGAGTCCTAACCACTGTGCCACCGACTATAGGTGTCCTCTCTGTCATGTTAGTTGGTATAATATGGTCAGCGATAAATAAGCTGAGTGTAGAGTGCAGCATAATAAAGGAAAGTGAGGTTGTAAGCTGTATCATTTGAAATATCAAAGACTTCTAAGGCATATTTTGAGCCATCACCTCCCTCTTCTTACAACGTTAACTGACATAGGATTCGGTTGGAAAATGAGTTCAAGATGGTAAAATCAAAACCTGACTTCAATCCATGAAGTCTGTTAGCCAAATAGGAGATGAAGACTGCCTTTTGCAGTCATCAAGATGCTAGGAATCAACGACTTGTGCTTTTCGCTAATGTGGCTAGAAATTTTTCTCAATGGCATTCACTGTCTGCAATTTCCAGAGTCCATTATATCCTCATGTTTTTTTCCATGCTAATATTCTTCCCTCCGTCCATTTCCTTTCACTATAGTTCTTTTGAATATACTTTGTGGTCTCGATGGAGTGTAGTTACTTGAATGACTGCACTTCTATGTAAACTTCTACTCTGAAAGCTTAATTGGTTATTTATATGGCAAGTTTGAGAAACTCATAACAGGAGTTGCATTTATTAAATTATTTGAAAATATATGTGATAAGAGTGATTCGACACTCAATCGGAATATCTGCAAAATACCACTACCTTTAAGTGAGAAAAATAAGGCTAACTGGAACATAATCCTAAGTGTGAACGTTATGGAGTAACACTGGACAAGATTGTGAGTTACAAGTTGTGTATAAGAAGTCATCAAGTGAATAAAACTGTTACACTATGAAATCCGCATAATCAACAGACAAACACAGAATAACATAATAAAACAGTATTCAAATTCTACACATATATTAGTGAATATAACAAACATTCGTAAGGCAATCGGGATGGATTTTGAAAACGCTGACAAATGCAAGGTCGTTTACCGCATTGACCAATGATTTACTAGATATACAATCGATGAATATCTGTGAGCGACCAAATTGGGGGACTGGCTGGATTCAACATAGAACTTGACACCGAAGTGCAGCAGTTCGAGTTGCCACGTTCCAAATACCACACAAAGGTAGACAAAAAATGAGTGAAGAGAGTCAATAGAGTTTTGACAAGTATAAGAGTGAAACAGAATGAGTAATGGCAGAAAGTAATATGAAAGATTACAGAGACTGAATACATCTGCGTAAGCCATTGACAACGATTTTGAGCCATGTCACCTATTGTCTCCAGCCATTGATTCTTAGAGTCCCGAGGGCCCCAACCCGGAAGTCTGTATCTCCCTACCTGACTCAGTTTAACTGTCAAGGATTTCATGGATTGGTGCCATGTTTTTGTTTGGCCACCACCTACTCTTTTCCAACCTGCACCTATATCAGCTAGTAATGCCCGTCCGTCGGGGGAGGCGATGGTTAGGCATGGGCAGCACGTCACCTAGCCATCTCAATCTATGTAACTTTATTGCCTCGTCGATTGATTTTCCCTCTTTGCCCAACACTTTACGCCTAACGTCAACATTACTTACCTTATTATACCACCTAATGCGAGAAAGAGATCGTAAACATCTGTCGTCAAAAACAGACAACCTTTTTATGTCTCCCGCTCTCAATGGCCACGTCTCAACACCATAGAGAAGGACGGAGCGAACTGATGAGCAGTACACACGTCCCTTGGTTGGCAGCAGCATGTCACGCCTACGCCAGAGACGGTGTAAGTTAGCGAAAGCAGCCCGAGCTTTTTGGATCCGTGCTGAGATTTCGTCACCTATCAATCCGTTGATGCTGATACAACTTCCCAAATAGGTGAAGTGGTCAGCATGTTCTATCACTTCACTCCCTATCGCTAAGCTAGGAGTTGACGTAGTCCAGTCTTGTAGCAGCATCTTAAAATTTACAGGGCGAATCGCATGCCAAACATACGAAGATTGCTCCTCAAGGTGTTCAGAATACTCTGCATATTGTCAGCATCCTCCCCTAACAGGATTATGTCGTCTGCATATTCTAAGTTCATAAGACTATTCTTTGGTAACAAGTCGATTCTCAACTCGTTAAGTACAGTTAAGGATACTTCCATCAGCATATCTATGATGAAGTTAAACAGAAAACGGGAAAGTGGACATCCTTGACGGACACCACTGGTTGTCATCAATTCAGATGACAATTCAACCATTCAAGATGACAACTCGGAGGACAACCTCACCACTGCCATTGTCTTCAAAACACAGTGGAAGATATCAGTGTATGGTACTTGAGTGAACTCCCAACGTAGAACTCTGCAGTCAAGTGCACCAGTTCAGATTGCCACACATCATAAATCACACACACACAAGCAGGAAAAAAGCAAATGCATTGAATTGAATTGATAGAATACAGGAGTGTAGTGGTGATGAAAGAATAATCACATGGAAATAATAATGAGGAATATATGAATCTGGAAGACCACAAATACTAAATGTATCTGCTCCACCAACAAAGATTTTCAGCCACATCACCAATAGTCTCCAGCCACTGGCTCTTACAATCACAAAGGGTACAGTCAAGCGGTAAACACCTACATATGCGGTTCAACCGAGCAGTTAAAATCACTATGGATTGATGTCATATGCTAATATGACCACTCCAACTCTTCTACAAACTGGTCAAATATCAGCTAACATTGATTGACGGGATAATCTCGGCAACCGTAGCTTCACACACTCGTCGATTGATTCACTTTCCCTCACTAATTCAATCTCAATGCCTAACCACAATATTATTCATCTTATTATAGATAGAATGTGGGTACCAATGCTGAAAGGAAGGAGTATTTTGCATTTTCGCGGCAAGAAAACACAATGAATGAAGCATCAAGAAGGGAAGTGGCAAGTTGTGTCAACTAATTAAATTGTCTTACGCCATCATAAAACTTATTTGGTGAACAGAATGTAAACCAATTCAACTGAAGTTGACAGTATACCAATATTCATGTTCCTGTTATTTTTATTGTATGCTAATAAGACAGTAATGACTGATCCCTAGAGTCTTGGTGACCCCAAGCAGACAGTCGAAAATTCACTTTCACGAACGGTCAAATACTTCTTTGATTGGACACCAGATACTAACTTGTACTATGCATCTACCTGTGTGGTGCAGACTGAGTGTCGTCATTCAAGCCTTCAGTGTGTCCACCAGGAAGTCAGGTGGCTCGCCATGATGGTTCACCCTGAATTGTTGTTATTGGTTAGTTGGAGGCAATCAACAGGAAGCCCAATCCTAACCACGTTTCTCATATATAGACCTAATTTTCTTCATGTCAGTTTTACATCCCTCTTTGTATTTCTCTCACACCACGTATGACCTTCGAAATCCCACTGGGCTTGACCGTTTTAATTTGTCAATGTTATTAGTGTCTCTCGTGCTCATTTTAAAGCACATATATACGCAAGCGCTGTCAATCTCTTTGACTGTTATTCTCAGACAGTAAAACCTCGCTAATCAACGTTCAGTTTTTTCTTTCGTCTTTGCGTGCCTGTGCTGTTATTCTTGTTGTTGTTGTTGTTGACGTGCGATGAGGACAGATTAGCCAGAGCTTGTAGTCTGGCACTCACTAGTCAGCAGGGTGTATCTACAATTTTGAAAGAACAACAACTCCTCTCCCTCCTGAGGTTCGAACCCGAGTCACCAGCCAGGTGCTTTAGTCAGATATGTTACCATTAGTACTGAAACTAGGCTTAAGCCTTCCCTCCGATTTTCCTCAACCATCTAATAACAACAACAACAAGTCAGAGACTTCATTCATTAGTGAAATATAAACCGTAAATTCGTGGAGTATTGAAAACAGTCCTTTGAAAATAGGCGCCTAGGTTCAGAAAACTCGAAGAAACTACATTGAGGTAGTCGAGAGACTGTGGAATGGCTTACAACATGTGTCAATTAAATATCAACATCCAATTCATCTGAACTTACTTACTGTAATTTCTTTTGACAAATTTAATGTACACTCACACACACAAAACAACCATATATATTTGGGATTGTACAGCTTTGAAAATGAATTCTCCGAAAACAGACTCTTCGCTGAACTACTTGTCTTCTGTCTATATCTATTTCAAACGGTTTTAATATTCTAGCTATTATTTTAAAGATGTTTTTTATATTTGGTGAAATGAACTTTTTTTTCGGTCTTCGATAGTGGTTTCTTGTTGGTGTCATGACTCGAGTTTAGATACCTTTTGATGAAATTTTGAGGATATCCATTCTTTTTGAGGACGATTAATAGGTATTTTTTCCTGCATTCTCTGCAACACATGAGTGTTACAGTGTGTTTGGACTCTTTTAAACAATGTCTGCAAATAGTTTCTTTTGTGGGTAATTGGGTTATCACTATCATATTTGAGTATTTGGTCTGTGTGCGCTGTTTTTCCTATATACTTGTGTTTATAAATTTCATGTGTTAGTTCTCCTGATTAAGACATCTAAAAATGGGATTTTATTATCGAATTCTTCTTCTCTCGTGGTGAAATCAATGCCTTTAAATATGTTGTTTATTACTTTGTGGCTATATTCCAAATCGTTTCTTTCAACTATTACAAATGTATCATCAATGCGACGTTTAATTATTTGTAGGGGCTATTAATTCTAATCGTTGCATAAGGACTTCAACTATTAATCCTGATATGGGTGATCTCATCAGTGTTCCTTTTATCTGTCCGTATATTCGATTATTGAATTGAAAGTATGTTGTAGGACATAATTCTATGAGTTTTATCTAATTCGAACATTGCATTTTTATGTTTTCATCGCTAGAGAGCAATTATTGTATAGTTTCTTTTGTTAATTTTGGACTAATCAAAAGGACACCATTATTTCATTGTCATCCACTTGAATGTTTTTGATGTTTTCTAAAAATTGGACCGCCATATATAGATATAATTTTTGTATGATTCTGTTAGGTGTTTTAATTTTCTGAAAAGTTCTTTAGATAGAGTATATATGTTGTTGTTTCTGGCAGCGAAAACCTGCGCTGAAGATGTTGTCTAGAAGGACAAAGAAAGCTTCGCTATCAAAATCAACCAACTCAGGGATCAAAACTAATTCAAAGTCAGAGAATTCATGGAGTAGTGCCTCAATTCAGTCTTGAGCACAAAATGATAATAACAATATACATTAACAAGTGTAATTCCTATCCAAATATTAAGGAAAGGCAAACGGAATAGGTCAGCTGTTTTTAAAGACCAACGATGACATATTCAGATGTATATAGAACAAAGAAATTGTAAAATTCACAATATTAATAAACTCTTACACTTACACGAACTAAAGGATATGAAAAATTTTTATTCGCATCATCTTTATTCTCCTTTTCCTGTTCTTCCATATTTTAGATAAAAGCTTTTATTTGGTTTCAATAAGATTCTGCAATACTACAACAGTAATAGAATATCCTAATTAATAAGTTGATCAATAAAAATCATTCAAATTGTCACATTGATTTCACTATATTCACACTGTTGGGGAAAAATGAAATTGTCGTCTTCCTACTCATGTCTAGGCATAGTTTCTCACATTTATCATTTCCTGAAGATAAACACTAATCTGACTGACTGGTGTCAACAGGGAACTTTGCACAGAAGGGCAACACTTCGACTTATCACACATTATAGCGGAAAAAGGAAGACAAGAGAGAGAGAGAGCTTGCTTTGTAACCAGAAGGTACTGGGTTCGAACTCAAGTGGGTGCGTACAACCGATAATTCCCAAACTAGGATGAAACAGCTGTATGGCAGTACTCCCTGCTTGTTTTCAATGGTTTGCTAACTGATATCAATCCGTGATCATACTTGAAATATCATAAAAGTTGACAAGTTCAAGTTGTATGATTTGCAACAAAAGTAATTAGGGAGGAGGACAATTATCTTCAAGCAATTCTCCTTCACATTCTACATTTATGCAACTATTAATTTTAGCACACGATGGTGCCTAAAGGCAAATTAGAGTCCTACCAAAATAGGTATTCCGTGGTGCAAGCACAATGTGAAATAGCAGTCAGTGAGTTCTCACTATCACTTAAACCCACATCAAATGCATAGTCAATAAGAACATGAGGTGAAATAATTCAGTGATGTGTGTTTGTATATATATATATATATATATACATTCGACAAAAGTATACAGCTTTCAAGAGTGAATGTAGTCAGTGATGTGATAAACAGCATGGATACGATAGAGAAACACACAAACAAACGGGGTGCACTAGACGAGAGTTTAAGGACGGCGGTACTGCATTCTATCTGTCGTGGGGTTGTGAGCGCGTACTGGTGAAGATCCCTGAACACACACGAGACAGTCGTCATCAAGAGTACTCCTTGCACTCAGCGGTCCACCAACTCAAGTTGGTTCGCTCTCGAACGTCGAATAGAAGCGAATAAATCATAACGATAGTGTGGTGTAAACACTAAAGTGGTATTAGTGAACCATTATCAGGTCACATAGAATTCGATGAAGTGGAATGAAAAGGATTGTGCACACAAATGTATTAACTAGTTCAAAAGTCACTAAGTACACCTAGGATGCTAGGCATAATAAGAAAGATCATGAAGTCATGGAAAGTTTGAAATAAACGTTTGTCAATGGAACAAAGTAAAACGATTAGATAGGGCTTTAAGGCGTTAAATTAACACTGACCGATTCTGCGTTTTTTACTTGTTCCATGAAATACACCATTTTCGGTAGGATTGTGATTTGACCGGTGAAGTCTTAGATTCGTGTTATTGAGGAATCCCAGACAGAAACGAAGCGACTCTTCAGTACCCTCTACATTTCAGTGGCTTTCCAACTGAATTCAATCCGTGATCAGTCAAATGGCCACAAAACAATGCTTCAAATTATGAGGAAAGTGAAGAATGTTCTTCTCGACAGCTTCCTCTTCATCAGGTTCTACGGTCATATTTCCGTATTAGTCAAGGAATAACTGGTGCTGACAACATTAGATGCTTTTCTCAAGAACATCGAATCACATTGAAGCAAAAATCCTTAAGGTATACGTTAGTATACGATGACAGTGTGACAACAAATCTACAAAGACACGAGAGCATAAAATTCGCAAAACTGAAATAGCATACACTTAAATTTGGTATATGCTGTAAGCCATTCCACAGTCTCTCGACTACCTCAATGTAGTTTCTTCGAGTTTTCTGAACCTAGGCGCCTATTTTCAAAGGACTGTTTTTAATACTCCACGATTTACGGTTTATATTTCACTAATGAATGAAGTCTGTGAATTGTTGTTGTTAGATGGTTGAGGAAAATCGGAGGGAAGGCTTAAGTCTAGTTTCACTACTAATGGTAACATATCTGACTAAAGCACCTGGCTGGTGACTCGGGTTCAAACCTCAGGAGGGACAGGAGTTGTTCTTTCAAAATTGTAGATACACCGTGCTGACTAGTGAGTGCCAGACTACAAGCTCTGGCTAATCTGTCCTCATCGCACGTCAACAACAACAACAACAACAAGAATAACACCACAGGCACGCAAAGACGAAAGAAAAGACTGAACGTTGATTAGCTAGGTTTTACTGTCTGAGAATAAGAGTCAAAATGATTGACAGCGCTTGCGTGTATATGTGCTTTAAAATGAGCACGAGAGACACTAATAACATTGACAAATTAAAACGGTCAAGCCCAGTGGGATTTCGAAGGTCATACGTGGGGTGAGAGAAATACAAAGAGGGATGTAAAACTGACTTGAAGAAAATTAGGTCTATATATGAGAAACGTGGTTCGGATTAGGCTTCCTGTTGATTGCCTCCAACCATCTAATAACAACAATTCAGGGTGAACCATCATGGCGAGCCACCTAACTTCCTGGTGGACACACTGAAGGCTTGAATGACGACACTCAGTCTGCACCACACGGGTAGATGCATAGTACAAGTTAGTATCTAGTGTCCAATCAAAGAAGTATTTGACCGTTCGTGAAAGTGAATTTTCGACTGTCTGCTTGGGGTCACCAAGACTCTAGGGATCAGTCATTACAGTCTTATTAGCATACAATAAAAATAACAGGAACATGAATATTGGTATACTGTCAACTTCAGTTGAATTGGCTTACATTCTGTTCACCATATAAGGTTTATGATGGCGTAAGACAATTTAATTAGTTGACACAACTTGCCACTTCCCTTCTTGATGCTTCATTCATTGTGTTTTCTTGCCGCGAAAATTGCAAAATACTCCTTTCTTTCAGCATAGGTATCCACATTCTATCTATAATAAGATGAATAATATTGTGGTTAGGCATTGAGATTGAATTAGTGAGGGAAGTGAATCGATCGACGAGTGTGTGAAGCTACGGTTGCCGAGAGTATCCCGTCAATCAATGTTAGCTGATATTTGACCAGTTTGTAGAAGAGTTGGAGTGGTCATATCAGCATATGACATCAATCCATAATGATTTTAACTGCTCGGTTGAGCCGCATATGTAGGTGTTTACCGCTTGACTGTACCCTTTGTGATTGTAAGAGCCAGTGGCTGGAGACTATTGGTGATGTGGCTGAAAATCTTTGTTGGTGGAGCAGATACATTTAGTATTTCTGGTCTTCCAGATTCATATATTCCTCATTATTTCCATGTGATTATTCTTTCATCACTACACTCCTGTATTCTATCAATTCAATGCATTTGCTTTTTTCCTGCTTTTGTGTGTGATTTATGATGTGTGGCAATGTGAACTGGTGCACTTGACTGCAGAGTTCTACGTTGGAAGTTCACTCAAGTACCATACACTGATAACTTCCACTGTGTTTTGAAGACAATGGCAGTGGTGAGGTTGTCCCCCGAGTTGGTCGCTCACAGATATTCATCGATTGTATATCTAGTAAATCATTGGTCAATGCGGTAAACGACCTTGCGGTTTCCGGGATTGTTAAAATTCATGGAGTTGGCTTTAGAAATTTCGACTATATAAGGACTTGAATTAATCTGAATTTTACTGAAATTGAAGACTGATTCGATTTTCCAGGTATGTCATTAACATTCCTGACAAAGCCATCCAGGTAGTTTATTCCTCCCTCTATGGTCCAGACTTGTTTTCGGAGACTTCATGGATTGATTCCAGGTTTTAATTTGACCACATCGAACTCTTTCCCGTTATAATCAAATATTTGCTAACATTGGTCGACTAGTTGGGTGACGGCTCGTAATGTGTGATAAAATGCATCTCAGCTTTGTCAACCTGTTTGGCTTCACAACCCCTACCAAATCACTTCCCTTTATTACGGTACACTCTACACCCAACTTATTTATTCACTGCTGACTACATTATACCAACTAATATGAGTGGTAGAACAACAGTCATTATTATTGTCCCCTTGGATGCCGAGTGGAACATAGGACTTCAACAGTAAGTATATCACTACTCTGTCCTATTCTCTGTGGTCATCTTTAGCCAACGCTACGATTGCCCATAGTCTCTCTTTTCATCTTCGTCACACGATCTCCTCCATGTCACTCTTAAAGTTCCACTCAAGTGATGTCTAACTCCAACGAGATCAGTTTGTGTATCCATTGCAGTCCAAATGGAGATTATTTGTAAAACAGGAAAACGTATGTTAGTAATGTCTCTGATGGCATAACTGAGTGATGCAAATACTGATGTCCGCAAAAGACATCACACATTTCCTTGAAGGTTAAAGATATGCCTTGTCGACAGGAGTGCCAATACATACAAGACTTAGATTCAAGGCATCCCAGCGATCGCCAATAAACCTTCAGCTAAACGTTATGTTCTTTAACACAACAGTTAATTTGATGTAAATACTGCACACACATAAAATACACTGCTTAGAAAAAGTTTTAAAAATTAGTTCAAGTACACTAGAAAACTAATAAGTAGTATGTCACCAATTCGTTTGGGTTAATAATTATTTAGATGCACAAAATAAATAATAACTCGATACAGAAAGTAGTCTAGGAAAATCAGTTAGCCAGACAGTTCAGGGCGAAAATAGTTAGAGCGAAAAATTACTCTCAATAAATTCCTCTTCCTCAGGCTCTACAATTATAAATCCATTAATTTAAGCATACAATAGTCAAACAGTAAAGGCACTTTAGAGTCATATCAGAAAGTGTATTGTGGAACAAGTATAAGATGGGATGGAACAATAGTCAGTTGGTTTTTGAATTTGCATAGTCAATGAGAAAATGAGACGAAATAATTGGATGATATATATATATATACATAGTCTAAAAAAAGTACAGGTTTCGACGATGAGTGTGATCACGTGTGTGTGAGACAATATGAATACTACAGAAAATAGTTCAAGGGTGAAATGGTTATGAAATAATAGCGATAATGTGGTGTAATCTTAAAAGTACTATTGGTGAACGATTATCAAATAATAATAATAATAATAATAATAATAATAATAATGAATTTAGTGAAGTGAAATGAACAGAATTGTGTAAATACGATAACTATTTAGAAAAGCACCACCAACAGCAACATCAACAACAGACAACAATCAGCATAAATGGAAGGAATCTGAAAGAAACAGCCTCCTTTACCTACCTGGGAAGCATCGTCTCAACTACAGGCACACGGAACTGACGAGGATATCAAAGCAAGAATCGGAAAAGCAAGACAAGCTTTCACTACTCTCAAGTCTGTGTGGAGGTCAACAACTCTCAGCATCAAAAATAAGATCCGGATCTTCAACTCCAATGTGAAGTACGTGCTACTATACGGATCAGAGACTTGCACTGCGCGTCATAAAGAGCATCTCAAACAAACTACAGACCTTCATCAACAGCCAGTTGTCTTCGCTCAATAGTACTCCAGATCAGGTGGCAAGAAAAGATCAGCAACAGGGATCTCTGGGAGCGAACCAGCCAGGAACCGATTGTGAAACAAATAGGCAGGAAGAAATGGAACTGCATTGGATTGGCCATACTCTGAGGAAACCATTAAGTGAGTGACATCACTAGACAAGCCATTGCTCGAGTGGAACCCGAAAGGGAACCGGCGCGTTGGTCGTCAGTGCAAGGGTGGGGTGACTTGGAGGAGGTCATGTGAAGAGGAGATGAAAACGTGTGGGCAGACATGGAGCCAGATGATGACTCTAGCAGAGAACCGAACGCAATGGAGACGCACGGCTGAAGCCCTATGTTCCTCTAGGAATTAAAGGATATAATAATAATAAACCTAAGGTAATAAAATCATAAGAAAGGTCATGAAATCATAAAAAGTCGAAATTGTACGTTCGTCAATGAAACAAAGGAACAGAAGACGAAAGAAATAAGAAAATTGTGATAGGAATTTAAAGTGCTAATGTTTATGGAGGATTTGTTGGCCTTATTGTAGGCCAACGTAAACATAGCGATTGACCATACTTTTTCTGTATACAGAGATCGGGTCTTCTGGTATTGGTTGCTACTACTGATAGAAGACATAGTCGAGCTCCTCTAGATAGATTACCAGGAACGTGGCGAATAACTGAGAACAACTGGTCAGGTTTTATCGAGTGTCCAGCATCTACCAAGTGGGATAAGACTGCACCATCTACGCATTTGGTTACGCCTTTACTCAACCATACAGGTACATGTTCACGCGCGCGCATGGATAAAGCCCTCTGAGTACGGCCAATGTAACTAGCTCCACATGAGCTGTTGAATTCATAGATACACATTGATGAGGCCATCTTTGGTAATTTATCCTTTACTTGCTGTGTGAGTACTGGTTTAATTGAGAGGTTGAATACCAGTTTAGCTGCAGGAAATGTTCTCTCCACTGCTCTATTAAGTCGACATTTTAGAATGTCAGCTGCAATTTCCCCTTTGTAACTTAACTTAAGCTACAAAGGTTTCTTATCTACGGTATTCGTCGCTATCCTATCTCTAGGTATCGACAAAAACTTTTTAGGAGGTTCTCTGGATATCCATTTTCTTGTGGTGTTGTGAGTTTCAGTTTACACATTTCTTCCTTAATGCATTCCTCTGAACATATGCGTTTTATTCTATAACTAGGACACTTAACTAAGTTTCTTTTGTATTGAATCCGTATGAAGCAATGAAAACCGGTTTACTGACCCATCCGTCTGTTTTCTTGGTGAGGAGGACGTCTAGGAAATTATAAACTCTTACTTTCTTCTTCCTCACATGTAACGTGAATAGCTGGGTTAACGCTACTAACAGCATTCCGAAGCTCGTGTTTATTAAAATTCCTATCACAAACGATGAACGTATCATCTACATATTGACAATAATAGTAAATCCCCTTAATCATGTCTTTAAGTGTACTGGCATAGGGCCAAGAGGTGATCCTATGGCAACACCATCGACTTGTCTACAAAAATCATTGTTGAACGTAAACTGAACATTAATAGCGCATTTCAATAATAATTCCTTGACTTTTTCCGATGGGATTCCTACATCTATCATTTGTTCTGTTTATTTCACCTCACTAACTATGAATATTCAAAAACCAACTGACTGTTGTTCCATCCCATCTTATACTTGTTCCACAATACACTTTCTGATATGATTCTAACTTGCCTTTACTGTCTGACTATTGTATGCTTAAATTAATGGATTTATAATTGTAGAGCCTGAGGAAGAGGAATTTATTGAGAGTAATTTTTCGCTCTAACTAGTTTTGCTTTGAATAAATTATAGGAATATTCAAGTTACTAAAATTAGATTTATCTTTGATATTTCCAATTCTTTAAAATTTCATAGAATTCTTCCCATTAATAAATAAACTTCAGCACAGTAACGTTAATATAAGTTCATCTTTTATTATTTCAAGAAATTCTTCTTAACTGGCTAGAAACTGTTCTCACAATGAAGAGGAGTAATTGATAAGAACTTAGTGTAACATAATTCCAGAATAATGTAATTTGTTAAATAATTAAAAGTTAAAAAGGTTTGACTACTTATTGGATAATTAGACGAATACTCTTGAGAACAGAGTTGAATATTTTTGAGTAGAAAAAAAAAGTTTAACTAGAAAGAGTATAACAAAATAATAGCTTGGTTAACCACAGAAAAGCTGTTTTTGTAGAAGAGCAAAAAGGCGATAGGGTGAGTCATGTTTAGACTAAACAATCGAATTTTCTAAACAGGATAGAATATGTAGGAGAATACATGACGTGTTAAACTTTTTTTAAACTTTATAAGTTAAATCACTGAGGTTTTGGGGTAAGACTTGTCACTGTCTCTCTATGTGTACATAGATTTGACTTTAATTGTTTGGTGGTGATTGTCTCAGCAAAACATAGCAAAGTAGGTTTCTGTTTTTCATGTTGATTATTTTGGACACCTTCAGATTGTCGACAACACAACCAGCATCAAATAGATGGAGCTTAATCTTCACACTAATTAATGCTCTTGAGCCCTTTAGTTTCAGATTGCTTGATAGATGTTCAGAAATGAGGACAATAACTCTTTTCTTTGTTCGCATTTCTGAACATCTATCAAGCAATCTGAGACTAAAGGGCTCAAGAGCATTAATTAGTGTGAAGATTAAGCTCCATCTATTTGATGCTGGTTGTGTTGTCGACAATCTGAAGGTGTTCAAAATCATCAATAATTAGCAGCACTCGTTCAAGTCTTTGGGGTACTGAAATGAAAGCAATTACTGAAATATAATCTCTCAGTTGTGCATATATGAGTTAACAGTGGTTTTACAGGAGCAGAGAAAATAAACACAAGCAACAAAGAGTTGTAAACACAGTCACAATGAAACTGACACCTTAACGATCATAAATACATATCAGTTTACCTGTATGATCCAATCTTTCATATGAATATAAAAACACAAGTAAACTCAAATAAGTAAATCGATACAGTCCACTTACTCAAAATAAATATATTATTTGGAAATTTCCTGAATATTTAGGAGTTAATACGCTTAGATTAGATGTCCGTATTCATTGGGAAATATATGATCTTACATTCATTTCCATTCAATTATTACACACCCGATTTCGTAGAATGAACGATGTGTGTATAAAAAAGGTTTCATGTGTTAGTCCTAACCTCGAAGATAGACTGATAACTAACTTATGAAAGGTGTTCGATTATCTCACTCCTTACAGAGCCACTATTCCTTTTCTATAGACGTGCAAGATAGTGTTCTCGAACGCCTTTAAACAGAATGCGCATCTAACAACCAGTATACCTGGCTCCACAGCAACAGGTGAAGTGATTTATGTACAAATAGAAGTGGTCAGATGCGAGATCTTATCCTTAAGGCTTCTACAGACAACTGGAGAAGACTGTTCTTAGCGTTGCTGTGAAGAAAGATGTTGAAATTCTTTCCTTAAGGATATCGCAGGCTATGTCTCCTGTGAAATCCAGGTCCATGTAAAGTTTGTTTTTTGGAACAAGTAGTGTTTTGTTCCTTTGAACTTTCGATTTAATATTTTTGTCAATGAATCATTTTACATGTAAATTTCTTTCAGAAGATCTAGTTTTTCTTCCAGTGTCAGGACAACAGATGCGTTAGTTCCTAGTGGTAAGGGATTTAATTACATTTCGTTTTTATCAGGTACCTGTTGAATACTTATTCAACTCATCTCATGTAATGACTTAGATAAAACTACTCATCACTTTTGTTATTACCCTCTTCCATGAAGAAAAAATTGTGTATAAATGCGGCTGCACACGTAAGAGAAAGTGAATTCTCCGGGATGAGTCTCTTTGTTGAACTATGTATTCTGTTTTCATTATTGTCTGGATGGTGGATGAGGACTACTCATGAAGTAACTTATAAGCACTATTCAAATTGTTTTGAAAAAGAAATGCTGACTAAAGATAACTTCAAACTGTTATTTGGTTAAAACCAAATCAAATAATCCTGTTTCGTTAACTTAAAACTGCAGCCATACCAACATTCATTAGGATTCATCAATACTGCCCGCTACTCCACTGGATTTAGTCCTCAGTTTTCAACAATTTCGTTCCATGTTTAGATCTTGTTACAACAACTTTAACCTGGGCAGTTGATTAGTATCACATGTCTTTATACAATAAGAAGCATGGCTTGTATTTCAGTATACGAGAAAAATCACTTTCAGATAACTGAATTCTAATCATCGGATCATGATTACTCCAGTCTCGTGAGACATTAGATGTATGCACACGATTTTTTCAAAGGAACCATCGTTCCAACTACAGGCCTACGGATGATGATGATGTCAAAACCAGCCAGGGTAGCAAAGGCAAGACAGACAATCATCGCAATGAAATCAGTTTGGAAATCTTATTCATTCAGCAGCATAAACAAGAAAAATTCAGATTTTCAACACCAATATCAAGTAAGTCAGTTCGTGTACACAGGTCTGAAACTTAGTGCGAGCGTCACGATAGGCATTTCGAACAGGCCAGTGAAGACTTTTATCAACAACAACTGTCTTTACTGGCTCTATATTGAATATCAGATGACCAAAAAGAATTAGCAATGAGGAACTCTGTAAACGAGCCAGTCGTCAATAACCTGTTGCTCAAGAAATAGATCCAAAAGAATGGAAATGGATCGGGCACATGCTGAGGAGACCATTAGGTGGCAATGCACACCATGCCCTCAAGTCGGACCCGAATGGAAAACGACGACTCTAGAGAAAAACAAGTGAGGGGGAAATGAAAATTTATGGGGAATGGTGTGGCCAGCTAAAGAGATCTGCAGAGAACAGGACAAAGTGGAGATGTGCCGCTGAAGCCCCACGCTCCACTCGGAACCTAAGGGAATAATACTTATAATAGTCATAAACAATTTCCAGATGAGAACACAAAAGTAATTGACATACAATAAACTGTTTTATTCAAAATCACAAAATAAAGAAATTAATCAATAATCAAACAAAGTAAAAATGAAAAACAAACACATGAAAAAGTGGAAAGGATTTTTCAAAATTAACTAGGTCATTATCTGTTATTACGTAAGAAAATGATATGTGATTTATAACCTGTTCAATTAATAATCAAATTATAAGTAGATAAGAATTATGTATCTTCTCTTCTTCAATATTAAAAAAAGGCACTGATGGTTGATATCCAGAAATTCAATTGGGTACTGAGTTTTCTTTAATTTAAAACGATTCTCGTCAAATTTATTTAGGCTAAAATGAGTAAGTTACAGAAGAATATATATATATATACTTGATATTTAATTTAAAAAGCTAGACTATCTACAAAGTTGATAACAACAACAGGGATATGCTTCATCCTTTTCATCTAAATGTATTACTTGAACCTACAATATTTTCGCCATTAAAATCACAAGTCATATTGATTTCAGTTACCTTACCAACAGATTTAACTTCATTCAGTTGCTTACTACCTTGTTACTTAATCATCCTATTCAACTTCATGTTTAGACTGCCTGTGTGATATCTTATTGCATAGTTCTGCACAAAAATGCATCTTTTCAAGTCGCCACACTGCGAAGAGGCACGTAATTAGTGGCAGTTTTCACTGTCTGAATGACATCAAGGAGTGAATACGTATGCGACACTGTCAACGATACTGAACCATATCACCAGCAATCTCCAACTATTGGTTCTTAGAATCACAAGGATGCTAGATAGGTAGTGTATACCTCCTTACATACTTTAAGCCAACACAGTAGTCATCTTCAGTCGTCTATTGGTCTTCAGAAGTCTTAAGGTCGGGATCTCACATCTGATCATTTCAGTGTGCATATATCAGTTCACCTGTTGCTGCGGAGTCAGGTATATTGATCGTTCGACACGTATCCCGTCTTTACACGTTCAGCAACGCTATCGTGCATGCTTGTGAAAAGGTAGTAGGGGTTCTATTAGGAGTGAGATGATCGAATACCTTGTCAACATTGGTCATTCGGCCTTAACAAACGCCTCTTTTAAAGTAATCGACAAAGTGAATAGTAACCTGCCAGAGGCGATACGCCTTCGCCTTCTTTGCAATGCTAAAGCTTTGACAACTTAGTTAGAAAAAACGAAGCTATGCATACAAGAGAAAATTATTCGACCACTTCTTCTATCATGGTAACAACCATGTTGATTTCTACTGACTGTTTTTGTTTGTTTGTTTTCCCAACTTCGTATAACTCATGTATTTCTTTAGAACTCTAATATGATTCCATATTTTCCTTCGTTTCTACGCGCTTTCTGATTACAACTCATTCATTAAATAATTCATCTTATTGAGTAACTCGAATACAATTGTCCAACTTCTCTTATGTATTGATCAATATTAACAATGATGACTATGACAACCCAATAGTTCTGTTACTATTCTCTTTCATGAAAAAAAAATGTATGTAAATGCTATCGTACAGCTAAAGGGGAAAGTTCATCGAAAATAGTGTCTTTGCTGACCTACGTGTTTTGTTTTCTTTAAATCAACGGTCAAAGATATCATGGATTAATATCGTATTTTCGTATGATCATTCCAAACTTTTTTTTAACAGAATCTTACATCAGTTAACACTGCTCATCCAGGAAGACAGTGGCTTGACATGCATACCACATATTCTAAGCATTTTAATAAATGAAACTAGACAGTATCATCCATTAAGTTACCTTCACTCTAACACACTTTACGCTCAACCTCATTATTACCACCTTTATTGTTCCATCTGACATGACAGATTGGACGTTGGTAAGTATAATCGAAAACCCTTTCCAACCACAATCTCAGACATTAGCACACAACAGAGCAAAGTCCCGCACAATATACAGGTCTTTGGATGAATAGCTACAGTCACACGTAGTAAAACAAAAATATGTCACAAATTAATGAAGTATGTGACTGTCAGTATGATTCTCGTGTGTAGGTGTGTGGGATGCTTAAATGGAGCTCTTTGACACTAAGAAACAATAGAGTTAGCCTATAACTGTTCACACAATGGTGCAGATGTATTCTTTCTGTATAACCAGATTTATTGACAGTTAACCTTTAAAAACATGTTTATGTATTATATTATCATTTTACTTCTGCCTTCTGTTTAGAATAGTGTTTCAAATGTTCAAACTGATGCATGCCTGTATAAATTTCTATGTCGATTAATTAGCCAGTATTTGACCGACCGTCTTGAAAACATGTGCAAATTGTTTTTACCCGAGTAAGCACTTAAAATATCATTCGTCCAGAGAATTACTTGTTGATTAGGAGTGAGTTATCGCAGCAAGATACCAAGGCATCTATAAACAGAATGCATCAATCTACGAACCTACTTACCTCCTCTTCATTGTAGATAAAGTTATTGAGGGACGAATAAATTATGCTTTACACTTATTCATTAAAAAATGAAGGGTTTATGGTCTTACAACAGAGCTTCAGGCTGACTACATCAAGCAGTATAGTACTGACTACATGAGACAACTGGAGTAAATTCACTGGAAAAAAGAATATTTCTAGGTTTCTCCAGATTGCCTAAGAAAGCGAACCACGACATAATCTTTTAGTAGCCATAAATGGTGGGCCTACAACTTTATTATAACGGTTAAAGGAAGAAAATACACTCCCACCTGTATGGTTATTACTATCTCGCTGAATCAAGATGATACGTGGCTCTTCGCACGGTACCATGTTTATCTTCCTATTCATAATCCTGAATAACACTCTCGGACCACTAGCAACTAAGTGTCACATACTGATGATTTTGGAGTTAGAGAAGGAAGTTAACAACCTTATGCATGACGATCATTTCCAAAATGATCTAAACAACGTATTCAAAAGTAGCATATACAACTGGATTAAGAGTTAATAGGCGCAAAATACTGCTAGCTAATGATATCTTAAGTGGCTTTTATTTCACTAGAGGAGCATCACAGTACTGGTGCAGAGTACCTACGACTGTCTTGGTGATCACGTTAGAGTTTGCATGCGGTTAGTCATCGACTAAAAAAGTGTAGTGCATACTTCGGTTCTTATCAAGAACTCAAATGCAATTGTAGCACAAGTTTAAAAGCTTCCACTTATGGTAATAAGACTAACATGAATAATAGAAATGCGCATTTTGTGGGAGTTTTCAAATGTAATCAGCCCAGACTAAAAAAGGTGTGAACAGTGTTTAGACCTTTGATTGGACACTAGTAACTAGTGTTGTGAGTCTAGTCCTTTGTTTGCTGCAGACTGAATTCTATCAGTCAGGTTTGCAATGTGGCCACCATTCTAGGTAGCTCGCCATCACGGTAACGTCTCTGACTGCAGCACTGGGTGACGCAGGTTCAAATCTCAGAAGGGACATGAGTTCCTTTAAAGTTGCAGATACGCCTTACTGACGAGTGCCAACTAGCACAAAACCTAGGTCCAAGGCTTCCTGCCAATTGCCTCCAACCATTCAATATCATCAAGTGTTTAGACCTATCGATAATTCTACTAACCCTAACCTAGGATTCACAAATAGCTTGAAATTTTATCTAAACCACCATTTAAAATAATTAGAATGGAGACTTATAACGGCTTTTCTGCGAGGATCGACAAGGGACGGATTTCATATTCTGTTGAAACTGGTGGCTTTATTGTCATATGCTACGGGCAATTAGCATTTATCACGGGATCAAGACTTATAGGAAGTATGGTAGTAGATACTTCTTGCATCCAATCTTCCCTTGTTTGACCTGTTCTGTCATTTAGAAAGCGGGAAAAATAAGAAAATCTATACTTAAGATTGATTGCAACAGCATAGTAGCAGACTACAAGGGACTCGTACTTCACTGTTTCTATTACATAAGCACTCAGTCAACAGAACTGCGATGCTAGTTCGAAAAACTAATTACTGGATTTTACATGGCTTGCGAGATTATGTGACATTAAAATGTCAATAACTGGTATTGTTTCGAAATTTCCGAGAATTGGTAAAAATTGTTTTATGTAAAACAAACATAAAATTACCGTCCACTGCTGCTGGATAATGCGTATTGTTCTTGAATTCAGAGACGGACCAAAGAACGGGTGATACTGTGCCAAGTAGAAACCGACCCAACTGAAATATTATAAATTTCACTGGTAAGAACTTACAAGAGATAACAACAAGCAGCGGTCAAAACTATTGACACGGACACAATCCTGTAAATAAAGTAAAGCACGGTAGTTCAAACTACATTTTATTGGGCCCCTTCGGTACAAAAATTGGACTTATCACACCAACAAGAAACCAGAATGCAGTGATAACCCCAAACGGTATATAGAATCCAGTAATCACGTTCATCTTTGTATATTTTACAAATTTCTTGACAAATAATTGCCCTGAAAAGAAGATCACCAACTCTTTACTGGTTATTCAGAGTTTTAAGAGGTAGATGTTTAGAAATCCCAAACACTTCAGTCTGCCAAAATGGTACAGAGCAATACAGTTGCGCGCAACTCAAAAGTAACGCCTGTTTTTCGCACCTGATCTCTCCTATTATTCCAATATCCAATATCGCTTTTACGAGCTAGTGTACAAAGTTTGTTTCTCTGTGATCGCTACTCGGTTTCGAGGTGAATCGTTCTGGTCTTCGGTAAACTTCTGTGTAGTTCTTCCTCATAGTTGACTGCCGTAGCTATGGTTGACTCACCAATGAGCGGTATTGGGATCATTTATATATAGTTTTTAGTATGCGGTGTGTTAATTCTGTGTTGTTACTGTGAACTAAGTTGATCCTTTACTCGTTAGTCATCCGACATGGTTGAAAAAGGGAAAGATTTAATTCGTGTAGATAATGCCGACTTAAAAAGAAAAAGAAAGAAAATGTAAGAAAAGACGGCTAATGACGTTTGAAGTTGATATATAGATATACATAGTACGTATACATCATATCAATAATAAAAATTATGGTATAAGGAACGCAACAGTTGGAGTAGTCGAGAGAATAAGACAAGGGAGAATGTGAAGAGATAAAATTACAAGATTAGGTGTATGAGTACATAGGGGATAGGCCTGTTGCGGTAAATAATTCCCCAAAATTATTGACCACAGCAATCAACACTGAACATCGGATGCTGGCCCTCACTGTTTAAATCGACTTGTTTAGCTGAAGGCTTCCGGTCAAGCATCCTTGCCATTTGGTGCTCCGTCGTGTCACGTGCGTGCACGATCAATAGCCAGCTAAGCACTCAACATGGTTCACTATTTGGTCCCGAAATATATCTCGTACTTTGGACGACTAAATCTGGTCTTTTGCCGTGTATTTGGTACCCGAGAAACGAATACTTTAGAAGTTGTTGGTATGAGATCTTGCGTTAGTATACTCTGTACAATTCGCGGACGTCGATACCGTCAGTCTCCAAAGGCCTTTTCACCGCAGTTCTTTTGTCACTGCTTGATTTTCATACTTCGCTTAAAGCCGTAAACGGACAGTGCGTTAGACACCTCCTAGGGTTGGCAATCTCTAGGTGAAAGGAACTGGAAGTGGACTCGAGTCTTTTTCTTCTGGTGAGCCACACTTTCTGGATATGTCATGAGGAATCCTATGCTTACTGAAGGGCAGAACACATTTTCGGGAGGATTCTGGCCATTTGTAACCTTAAAGGTAACAATTAATTCGCTTTTAAGCTTAAGATAGCTAAGTGTGAAAAGACCTAATTTCTTCAGCCGTTCATCATATGGTTTGTTTAGGAGACCGATCACCTCTTTTCCCCCTTCTTTCGACTCTTCCAAAAGAGTTGGCGTCTATTCAGAGTAGCGGGACAGCAATAATGTTGTACACTTCAGGGTGTGGTCTTATGTATGTTTTGAAAAACCTTAGAGAGAGCTCAGGAGTGAGTGTACCTGACTGTCTATGTGTAGAATCGCGCATTTTTAAAATCATTACATCCTACTGCGTTGTGTCATCCACAAAAATTGAGAAAAAAGCATCACTGTGGATGGCAGCGTGCACTGAAACGTACACAAATTAATCAAATGACTGTTCCTGAACTCGTTAGCACTAATTGTAGATCATTGTCCAACAAAATGGATTATCTTCAATACCTAATGTATTCTAATGTTTATCGAAACGCTGGCGTTTTAGCAATACAAGAGACTTGGCTGCACCAGCATTATGATGATAATCTAGTTTCATTAAATGGATATAAAGTTTTTCGCCAAGATAGAAAAAGTTCAAAGAAAAAATGTGGAGGAGGGGTAGCCACTTTTATAAACACTAGTTGGTCTACATCAAATCACGTTTGCTTCAATTATTCTAATGACAATATAGACTGCATAACCGTCAGGTGTCGCCCAAAACACTTAAGTAAATATTCTTACATATACATAACAAATATCTACATAACACCCAATTGTAGCCTTTCAAATATAGTTACGTTTGCAGATGAATTTACTGAATTCGCTGCTCCTGCATTCGATAACTCGCTGTCTATAGTCTGTGGTGATTTTAATTCATGTGATCACAGCTTTCTTACTTCACTTGGTCATGAGAATCTAGTCAAGTTTAATACACGTCTGGACAAATCACTAGACCTGGTTTTCATAAACGACCGTGATGTACATGAAACCCGAAGGAGAGCTCCTTTGTTAAACTCTGACCACTGCATTATTCGTATTTTACCGAAAGTGTATGGCAAGTTACAACAAAAATTGTTTAGTCATTTAACAAAGAAGATACATGAACGTTCATATTCCCATGACAACCTTCCAGCACCAAGAAGCATGTTGTATGATACCAACTGGGAACTATTTACTGACGATAAGTTGGATGCTACTGTCTCTAACATAACCGATTATCTGAAGTTTTGTTTGGATATTTGCTGTCCATATGAAACACTGTTTTCGAGATTTGACAGAATCTCTTCTTTGCAGCTGGAAAAACTTAGAAGACAAAAGGAGAAGTTGTATAAGAATAGTGATAATACTGGTGTCCGTAAAATAAACACCCTTATAAAAATTGAAATAGAAAGGTTGAACAGACTATATAATGAAAAATTTTTATCATGTAAAAATCCTTCAAACATTTGGAAACTTTTCAATAAACTTACAAGCAAAAAACAAATGTCTGTTGATGCTTATTCTGATGTTAATGCTTTAAACAAATCATTTATCATGAAACAAATTAATATGCCTGTACCTGATGTACCTAGTCAAGATAATGGTCATTTTCGGGGTTTTAAAGAAGAGGATGTACTATTATGTTTGAAATCTTTAAATCCAACACACAGCCTTGGTCCAGATGGTGTACCAGGCATTCTTCTTCAAAAGTGTGCAGACATCTTGTGTCATTCTCTTACTCAAATATTTAATGCATCATTTAACAAGGAAACGGTACCTGCTGACTGGAAAGAAATCAAGGTTGTACCTGTACAGAAATCATCTTCTGTAGCAGGTATAAAGTTTAGACCGGTCGCTATAACATCTCCTTTTTTGAAAACTATGGAGAAACTTGTTTTGAATATTCTTAAACCTTCTTTAAAAGCTCTTATTGGCCCTAAGCAGTTTGCTTATAAGTGTGGAAGAAGTACATTAGATGCAGCCATTGTACTACACCACAATATTGTTTCCTGCCTTGATAAGGGTGCTAAGTTCGTTCGAACAGCTTTTTTAGACTACACTGCAGCTTTTGACTCTGTTCCTAGGACACTTTTATTAGGAAAGATGATTTCAGCACAGACAGAGTCCTGGGCAACTAGATGGCTGTCTTCTTATTTTAAGGATAGGAAACAGCATACTGTTTTGGCTGGAAAGCGCTCCACTTCTCAGCTAACTGAAAGTGGTGTGCCTCAAGGTGCAATACTTTCTCCATTTCTTTTCTCTTTCTTTTTGCATGACCTTCCGAACTCACCCAAAGTTAACTTCATTAAGTATGCTGATGATCTGATCGTTTCTGTCCCTGTAGTTTCCACATCGGATTGTTCCCATATGAATGGCTTCTTTTTATTTTTTTTATTATTCCTTCACGTTCCCAGTGGAACATAGGGCTTCAAGCTAGAGGCTTGAAGTTTCTGTAGCAGTATTTATTTTTTACAGGATGGGGTTGCTAGCCTCATGCCCAACCTTTCCTCTTTACCAGCTTTATTTCTGGCTTAGTGAGGTAAGGGAGTGCGCCGGCCGGGGGAATGGCTTCTTAGCTGAAGTTGAGGATTGGTCTGGATCAAATGGTCTTAAACGAAATCCAACTAAATGTAATACAGTTGATTTCAGCTTGAGAAGTGAAAAAGACATGCATGGATTGATCCAATCTCATGATTGTTGTAATATTGACGGTACCATGATAGAGAGTAAGTCAAGTGTTTCTTATCTTGGCATCAGTTTCTCTTCAAACCTTTGCTGGTCGTCTCACATTCTTATAGTTTCTACGAAAGTTTTCCGTCTGACTTATTACATAAAGAAGTTGAGGCACTCAGGTATAAGCCAACCTCTTCTCATAGAATTTATTAATTCATGTGTTTTGCCCATCATTCTTTATTGTTCTCCATTGTTCTTCCCTGAGCTACTCAAGAAAGACCATATAATACTACGAAGAACATTGAAGGCTGTAAGTAGGGTCAGTGCTATCCCTTTGCCTCAACTAACCGACACTGTTGTCAATAGGCACATGAATTCTTGTAAACACTCAGCTAAAGTTATCTTGTCTGATAGTGAACATCCCCTTTATTCACATTTGTTTCCTTGTATCTCTTCGGGTAAGACCAGAAGAAATTTCATAAACATTTATGCTCGTACTACAAAATATAAAAATTCGACCGTACCATATTTGGCACGAGTATTGTGTGAAGAGACAAATATCAGAAAAGAACTTTTACAACTTTTAAATCATTAACTAAACTATGAAATGTAATGATGCATATTATTGCATGTGTGATTTGTTATATTATTTATTTATTATTCACTATGACCTAGAAATGGTGTATTTTGTTGGGGTTTTTTATTTTTCCTATTAACTATCAATATTTTTAAAATTTTATACATTTATATAATTATAAAAAGAGCTAAACCAATGCAATATGCAAAATGAAACGCTGAAAATTCCATGCTGTAAATTGTTATTGTTGTGGAATAAAGTGATTATTATTCCTTATTCAAATGTAACTGCAGACAGCACTGGGTGACACAGGTTTGAACCCCAATAGGAACATAAGTTGTTTTTTACAGTACTGGAGAAACGTCTTGCTGATTGATGAGTGCAAATTAAGAAGCCGAAAACCTAAGTATGCAGGCAGGCCTCTCTGTCGATTGCCTCCAACCATCTAATAGTAATCTGTAAATGTAACGTAATTAATTAATTATCACGAATAAACAAGTTGATGAAAGCAATATGAATGTATTATTGGTTTTGATTTTTTTGTTTTTTCGTAGGTGATAAGTAAACAGTCGTTACAATTGTATATAAGACGAAAATAAATAAATCAATATATATGAGTTAAACTCATATACCACTGGAATGTAAGTCCAATGACGTGAAATCAATTAAATTGACTATGAATAATGACGATCGCCAGAATGTTGTACTCCAGTGAGATTCAGTAACAATCAGTATAGATTTTCTTAATTATTTCATGTAAATGCATATTAGCGTCGAAACTCTTCTGTGCACCATTCACACACAATTGATACATTTTCGTCTTAGCCTGTCTAGAATGAAGATAATTAAAGTTCACCACCGTTTATTGTTGACTTATCTATTTAGATAATATAATAGAATTTCACACTCTGTCAAAGAACTTAGCCCTAAGTTCCTATTCTAGTGAAGACGTTTTCGTTTTGAACCGATAAATACTATGTATATATCTCAACTTTAAATCCAAAACACCAGTATTCCTTGAACGAAATTATATTGTTTGGCAATTAAAGCGAGACAAAATACAAAGTCTGCAAACAAATGTTAAGTACAAATGAAGTTATAAGGTACTTTTATTCGTGTTCTTTCCACCTTCTTCCAACTTGCAAGCGATCGTTCCATTCGCGCCTTCGAATTGCCCACCAATGGTTGCCAGTTCCAATAAACAAACCTTCAGTGTTCACGTCCATTGACACTCCCCGGCAAGAAAGGGTCCATCCCTTTTTTCCACAGCGGCGGTAACCTTGAACTGAACTGCCAATGCGGGAACCTGGGCCAATCGGGACTAGGCTGAAATTGGAAAAGCGAGACAAAAAAGCCCAACACACTGCAAACATACCACATCACACCGACACGCCCTCCCCGGCGCATGGGATCTACGCACTCTGACGACAGTACCACCACTGATCTGGTTCACGGAGTATTGGTCGCTCCATTCCACTCTAGCCCAATCCTCTCGCCGGCGTATCCAATCGCGTACACTGACTCTAACACTACTCGATTCGTTCACAAGTTTAGAAGCGACTTCAGAAGTACTTACAAAAACGTCACAAGATGATTCACACAATGCGACAACTATAAAATTAACCAACAATCAGATGAATCGGAACCCACTGAATTACTCAACACAAACATATGTACAATCAATATATCAAATGTTGTAGATTCTGCCTTGACGAGCTACCCTTGAAGAACTGTAGGACTTACAGCAGTACGCCTACATTCCTTCTCAGGTTGACGATCCAAGTGGAAGACGTCCGGACACAAACAAAATTAATCAACAGATAGAAGAGGGATGATGCGAATTCATTATATACAACATGAACATATGTACAAAATAATACACCAAGTACGATGGACTGCTCTTCGACGTACTACCCTTGAAGAATTGTAGGACTTACAGCAGTACGCCTACAACCCTTCTCAAGTTTGCGCCCTTAAGTTGGAAAATCGTCGTTGAGCTCATTTGCTGACCTCCTTCCATCATCTATATCCTCGACTCTGAATGGTAACACGCCCATGACATTGTATCGTGGAAGGTAGATGACTAACAAACATACGACGTATCTGACCAACCAAGCGAATGTACGGAGTAATTTGCACCAAAGATAATAACATTCAAATAGTAGTTTGAAACCTGAAATGCCTTTATTCGTACAAGTCAGTCTAACAGTTACCACCTTGTACATAGTTGGCTTATCGTCACTAAACTGGCCATTGACTTTCGTCCCTCCGAACGGACCGACACTAGCATAATCAATGCATAAGACACGTTGGTTCATGGACGGCTCTTTTACTGCATATGACGACACCAACGACGACTGACTGACGCCAGTTGAAGAACTTAGCGGTGTATCAGAGGCTGTTGTTAGACCCTTAGGAGGTTGTCTAACCACAGGATTATCACCACTGCTATCTTTTATTATTGGCTCCAGTTCAGTTTTAACATCTGTCGATAGTTGGACTACACACGGATCATTTACACTGACGGCGTCACGAGTATCCATATCTGCAGCAACCGCATCTGCCTTTAATTCTACTTCACTTTCAAGTTGTACAGAACCTTCGTTCAACTCAGTAGTAGCGGGCGTTCCGCTAATCTCATCCTGATCAGCCAAAGACAAATGTGAACTATCGTGACCATTGTCACAAATACCCACTTTACCGCCGTCTGTATGATCGACTTCATCATTTTCACACTCTTTAATAACAGCCGTAGATGACTTAGGTTCTTCCTCATGAATCCTTAAAGGTTTTATTCCTTTACTCTGACTAGTAATACCTTGTAAACTTGTGTACTAAGAACTGGACACTGAAACTGTAACCCTCTTCTTATGCACAAACTGCGGTGTCGTCTGAGACACTCTTTTCAACAATGGATTACTAGTTACGACCACAGGCTTCTTCACCGCACCATTATCGATACACGATTCGGAGTCAGAACACGATGACGCTGACTTCACATTTAGCTTGCCACTAAACTTGCTCGTTGCTTCACAGTTCGCCTTTGTAAGCACTTCTTGCAAACGGACGAAGCACAACCGTGTTTGTCTTGCAGCTTGTAACTTATCCGTTGGGGACGTCTCACTAAAGCTGTCACAATCATTAGGTTTACTTGACACCATACAGCTTTCTCGATATCCAATACGCTGAGACCCCTTCATCATAAATGGTTGCATTTTACTCTCTGATTTCTCTATTTCAGGGGAGGGATGCAGTATACCAGCAAACTCGCTCAAAGCTTGGTTGACACTGTCTTTCACCAGGCTCACAATGTCATCCAATCCGGGCTTTCGACTTAGTCTTAGGGTGCCCAGAGAAGTAGAGTTTGTTTTGTCTATCAGGTGAATATTTTTTCCTTGTTAGACGAATCAATGAGTTACCCCCTTTTCACTGACTTTATATTTATAGTAGTATGAAGACTTATTCAAGTTTTCTAGGTTATCGGTAGGATTTGATTTGCTCAAGTTAAGGTTATTGTGCTTGATGCTGAAAAACCAGTCAGTAACGGGTTTGAGTACAAGTATCCCTGATGTTAGGGTTAAGTTACTTCATTTTTTATGCATACTAGTCTGAGTGCTTCTTGAGGATGTTTTTTTTCTTGGTATATGCTCGATCTGGGACTTTTGCGGAACATTGGCATTAATAAGGGATCAATTAGCAGTTGATAGCGAGCACAAATCTAAATATACGTCTAAGTCTGTGACTGTAGTTGCTTCACTGTTGCGATTACTAGGAAAAGCACTATTATTTAAGGGTATTTTATTTCCATTCGCATCTGTAGCAGTTGGTTTACTTAAATCTAAGGGATAGAACCTTCTGTAGGAAGTTCTGTGGGTAGATAGGTTTTTGCGACACCTGTGGAGTGTATAACAATATGATTGTACACTTTTTGTTAGATGTTGAAATTAGAGACATCGTACATGATTTTTGTTAAAAACGATTCATGTTGAAATACAGATAACCTACGAGGACAATCTGAAATACAGTGTACTGTTGGTAGTTTCGCCTTCCAACTAGTCATTACTATTTACTTGCTCCAATCATACCGTGTTGTGTACCTTGGATTTATTGCAGGAACCTATTATCCTTATCCGAAGTCAACTCAACAACCGGCACTCAGCTTCTACGAGTAGACACGATTCCAGTGAAAGCGTCTGTGGATTATATTAGTAATTTGTAGTAGTGGACTTTAACAATATATCCAAGTAACGTTTTAATTAATATAATTCATTACTGTGTTTTTGATAATATATTGTTACACTATCATCTCATTAACTTGTATTTTTATGCGCATACTTGTTATGTTATTGAGCTCGCTAGACAGTCCCTTACACACCTGATGCATTTGCACGGCTGTCTTTGACATGGTGTTAATTCATGAGTAAGTTTAACGTACTGTAAGGTGTGGATGAACTGAAAGATTGTTTAGATGACCGGAATTTTCTAGAATCATTAAGACCACTGAGTTTAAACAGCACAGGACAGGTATTCCTTACTGACTTTTTTGCTCCTGGTTAGGTGGCAGTTTGCTGAAGATATGCCACACGCTTGGAGTTGGTCGTCCTAGGGTGACATGGAGGAGATCGTGTGTGTGGGGGGGAAAGAGATGATTGAGTTTGGGCAATCGTGGACCCAGCTGAAGAGGATGGCAGAAAAGTGGAGATGTGTTGTCGAAGCCCTATTTTCCACTCGGAACCTAAAGGAATAAAAATACTATAATATAATACTGATGGAAACTGTTCACGCCACCTGAGAAGCATAATTAGTTGCATTTTCTCGTCTGGTGAAATGCCTCCTTATCCTTGGTCGACCCTAATTAAAATTCTGTGTTGTGTTTCGGCTTCAGTAACGTATACATAGTCGCACTAGCAGCCTCTGAGATCCAAAAGTGTGGATAAATCTGAGAAAACATTTCCAAGTCATTTCGCATCGGATAATTTGTTTTCAAAGTTGGATATTATGATGTCTACCCGCCATCTATCTGAAGACTTTCGAAATTCGACAGAATCGTTGTGGTTGTCGGTGGGCCAACGGATACAGGTAAGCTGAAATGCATTTGTGTTTTGGAAATTTCTGGTCGCCTTTCAATTTTGGGAAAATTTACCGGGAGTCGGAAATCTAGGATCTCAAACTGAGGCTCCCTGTCTGCTAGAAGACTGGATGGCTAGTCCAAGGTTGAGACATAAACCACCAATTTATAGGTGGGAAACTCTTAGTACCGCGAATATTGGAATGTAAACTATAGCTGAATGGTTCAGCCAGCAGTAACCTGAAGACTTACCCTCTTCAGATAATGACTACACGGGTGATGAATGCGTTCGTTCGACTACCGTCTGTGCTTTTACTACTTCGTAGAAATTATCTGAATGTGAGAGCCAGTTTACACGTAACCCGGTGGACCTTCCTTGGCATTTGTGTGACTCCACGTCTGAGGTAGGCTTTACGATGGTGAGATTCCTAAAATGTTCCCAAATACCGATACCTCTGAGATAATCACGACCTTTTTGCACCAGAGACTTTGGTGATTAAAACTTTTTTAATGATCTGTTAAGAATATACCACTGTTTTATCCAAAAATAGGGACGTGTGGAAAAGGGAAAACTTCAGTCACATCCTGTTCTCTGTGATCCTTTGTAGATGCCTTTAAGATCGCCCATAGGGCCCCTACCTCCTCTTCACACGATCTTCATAATGTCACCCTCAAAATGATATCCAACTCGGTATTTCTCACTTAAGTTCCACTCGAGCGAACAATGTCACTCAACTGTCTTTCAGTATTTGTCCAATTCATTTCCATTTCATTCGGCATATTTATTGTATCACTTAGGCTAGCATGATTGGTCATTAAAAACCTTATTTGGAATAGAATCGTAACCTTAAGATCAACTAGGAAGTTTAAGGACTTGTGTTATGCCAGTTACCTCATTCGCATCGATATTCATGTAGTAATAACATGTGGCAAATTTCACAACTTGAAATATCTCACGAATTGTTTGTAAAGACAAGTCTACTGACTTTATTGTGAGAATAACAAAATTCAGAATTTAATATTATTATTTATTATCTTATATATCATGTTATTTTAATATCATTATCCAATTAAACAAGATATTACAATTATGATATTTACTAGTGAAGAAAATAATGTTTGTTTTCTAAAATTTCTCAAGGTTTTTAAGTATGTTGAATTTGATTTAACAGAATATTTTGTTTCAATATATATTTCGTACTGTTTCTTTTTCGAAATATGGAATACACCGTCTTGGTTAAATAAACATTTAACCACCTGAAGATAATTTAAATAAAATTTATAAAAACAGATATGTTAAGGGAATGTAATTATTAGTTAATTATTTGGATATATCGAGTTGAAAATCTGTACGTAAAATCAGTGTTATACAATTTTTATTCCTAGAAACACTTGGATAGCAATGAATAAAATCATAAAAATATGAAGCTTTGAAATGACTGAAGTTAAAGGATAGTGATCCAAGGCATGGTCAGATATGATGACCTTCAAGCTGTCAATTATTGGTTACCAGACTAATTAAAGCATAAGTCAATCAGAGGTGTGGCTTTGTTGCACAACCGCGTTAATTGTAACGTAGCCCGTTGTGATAGTGGTTTAACGACAAGTTATACTTGTTATATGGTTTATGAAATGAAGTTTTACACACATACACACACACAAAATTGTTTTTTTTCTGAGGTATGTATTATCGGTGGCATTATGTATAAATTTTTTGAACTCTGTTACATTTACTTCATCTTTATCAGAAAATCTAGCTTGATAGTGAAATAATACTGGTATATTGTAGCTAATTCATTGAAACGCCTTAACGCCCACTGGATGAAGCAGGTGACACCACTTTATAACGGCGATATGCACTAGAATCGCTGTAAAATCAGTGTTTAAAAATCACTTGATAATAATCCTAGCATGCGTTGAAGATCAAAACGATGACTCTAATGAAGTTTTCGCTGTATAAGTCACAGCTTTCTCAACAGAATTATTGCATTTTCATTAACCAATAAAATTTATAGTCAAGCAGTAAAAAAATTGAGGTGAACTTCTTTGATAGTCAGTGTTAGTAAATATTTGTACCGGGTAAATAAGTGTAATTGATCGTTGTATATTTATAATGATTATATCAAATTGTCATTGATAAATTGTTTTGTATATATCTGTCTATGTATATATTGTCTGTTGCATGGAGAACATTTGAATTCATAAGTGATTTTCATAACAGTTGTTCAGGAGTTAAAGAATAATTGCGAATAATTATCTATTTTGTGTCATCAGAGTTGGTCAGATATGTGATAAGTCTATCCGTTCACTCCATTTTATTGCATCCGATGTGGTTAATATATGCAAAGCTTCATAGTTGAAACTTTTTTCAAGTGAATGGTATCACAATTCAAGGGATTGAGACATGCATCTGTGCCAAACTTGGACGTAAAATCGTCACTTTCGAGTACCATTTGAAGGCCTAACATAAAATATCACCCAACAGTCTTCTCAGTGTTTGTCTATCCCATCTCCATTTCTTCCCACACAATTTCTTGATAATCGATCTTCGGATATTTTTCTGCCTGCCTGAATTTCTTGTTGCTTATTGTTTCTGACCGGCCATATTATCTTAAGTATCCAGCAAAGGAAACCGTTCAGCCTGTTGGAAACTTTTCAAGTGCTTGTCAAATCTGTAAATCATTCGAATCAGTTGTCTGTAGTATTCCTCCTTGTTCTCTTTGTCTGCGTTGTTTGTAGCAGAGTACTACTGGACAATGGCAACCTTCTTGCTGCACGCTGCATGAGAGATTTCTACGCTGTTGACCACATTTTGGTAGCCGCATCCTTTGCAGACTTCTGGTTATCATTTGAATTAGATCACTGTCCCTCCAGTTAATAATATTGAGAGTCCACTTCCATTGAATCTGTTTTCACAGATTCCTAGCACTTCTCTACTATATCTTGTCATCTCTTTCTCAATCTAGCCATGTTCCTGTAGTTAATTTGCTTTCATTCAGTAAACATCCGTCGGTTGACTGATTTCTCGAAGCCTTTCAACAGCTGGCGTCATTCGTCTTCTCTGAATCCAAGGGCGAACTAGTCTGTTTTTTATGTCTTTTCTTTTTGGATTTTTTGTGGTGATAAGGTTGTTTTTGTAGGGTAATATTGCTAGCCCTACTCCCAATATTTCCACATTTTTTCGGGCTTAAAACTGACTAGCAAAGTAGATAAGGGTAAAGACGCATGGGATATGAAAAATTGATAGCCTGTCAGATCAACTTTCTGCCGCCATTAATGGAAGGAACAAAAATTGCCTACCGACTGGAAGAAGCGCTACCTTGGCAAACTACCTAGCCTTTGCAAGAACTGGCGTGGAATAATGCTTTTCTCCACGCCAAGTAAAATATCAAGTCGCTTCACCCTGGAGAGAATAAAAGATACGCTGGATTCAGAACAATCTGGCTTCAGAAAACTCAAGTCACGTGCTGATCAAATTGCAGCTCTGCGCATAGAATGGCAGTCGAATATCTACCTTAACTCCCTTCGTCAACTTTGAAAAAGCTTTTGATCGCGTTGACTACGAAGTAATTTGGAAACTACTTCAACACTATAAAGTAACCAAGTTGATTACCAACACCATTCAACAGCTATATGACAGTGTCACATGCCAGATGAGACACAGTAGAAAACTCAGCAAAGCGATTGAATTAAAGAAAGGGGTAAGACAGGGATGCCAATTATAAACCAGGATGGTATTCTTGATTGTTGTGGACTGGATTATACCTCAGACTGTGCATGAGAATGCAAAGATGGGAATATACCGATAAGAAGACTCCAGAAAATTTGGATTTAGCGGGTGATTTATGTCTAATGTCACACGAAATCGAAGACTTGCAGACGAAAACCACCAAACTGACTGAAGAGACTGGTAGAAAAGGCAGGACTCAAAATGAGCTTAGAGAAGCCGGAGGTGATGAAGATAGTTACCGACCAACAATCACAACAGTAACCAGCATCAGTCACCATCAGTGGGAGACATTTGACGGAGCTAACTTCCTTCACTTATTTGGGCAGTGTCGCTTTGAATGCAGGTGGAGGCATAGGTGAGAATATCACCAGAATTAAAAGTCAGGACAAACCTTAATCACTCTAAAGTCTTCCGCACTCTGGATGAACTACAAATTTCGGATTTTCAACATCAGTGTTAAGTCAGTTCTTCTATATGGATCAGAAACTTGGCTAACGCGTCATGAAAAGTATTTTCAACAGGCCGCATACTTTTATAAACATTTGTCTTCTTTCGATACTGAATATCAGATGGCCAGAAAGAATTAGTGACACGGAACTCTGGGAACGAAGCAAGAGGGAACCTATTTGTGGAGAAATGTGTCTTAGAGAGCGTAGATGGATCATAGATATGTTGAAGAGATGGTTGAGTGACATTGTGCACTAAGCCATGACTCTGGTGGGATCGGAATGGAGAACGATGACTCAAGCGTATTTTCGAGGGTGACGTGGAGGGGATAGTGTGACAAGTAATGTTTTGTTCCTTGGAAGTTCCGATTTAATATTTTTGTCAATGAATCATTCTACATATAAATTTCTTTCAGAAGATCTAGTTTTTCTTCCAGTATTAGGACAATAGATGCGTTAGTTATTTTTTTTATATTTTTATTTTGATTACAGCTTGATTCCACACCGTATTTTCAGCACAAGTATGGAATTTTCAGCGTGGATATCGGTAGCCCAAATTTACAGGCCGACCATAGATATCGGGTGTGCTTTGGCAGGGGATCGAACCCCGGACCATGTGCATGGTCGGCGAGAGTCCTAACCACTGTGCTACCGACGCACAGTAAGGGATTTAATTACATTTCGTTTTTTATCAGGTACCTGTTGAATACTTATTCAACTCATCTCATGCAATGACTTAGATAAAACTACTCATCACTTTTGTTATTACCCTCTTCCATGAAGACAAAATTGTATATAAATGCGGCTGCACAGGTAAGAGAAAGTGAATTCTCCGGGATGAGCCTCTTCGTTGAACTATGTATTCTGTTTTCATTATTGTCTGGATGGTGGATGAGGACTACTCATGAAGTAACTTATAAGCACTATTCAAATTGTTTTGAAAAAGAAATGCTGACTAAAGATAACTTCAAACTGTTATTCGATTAAAACCAAATCAAATAATCCTGTTTCGTTAACTTAAAACTGCAGCCATACCAACATTCATTAGGATTCATCAAGACCGCCCGCTACTCCACTCCATTCAGTCCTCAGTTTTCAACAATTTCGTTCCATGTTTAATAATAATAATAATAATAATAATAATGTATTTCATATAAATTTACAAATTTACATGAAAATGCATGCCATTTTTACAGGCACGATCAAGTATGATATAATATCAAATCGTAGATTGTCTACAAGTTAATCGTATTTCAACTGTTAAATATTCGATACATATAATACACTCATTTTCTGAATTAGGCCGTATAGTTATTGAATTCTACAGTTGTCCTCCAGGTTGAGCGGGAAAATCGACTTCGTTCCGTTTTCATCCCGTGGTTGTAGGCATACGATAACCAACCGATATTGAGGTAAGTACACCTTTTAAAAGGGATTGGAATCTGTTTTAGAAAAATTAAAGTGCTGAGGTGAATCATTAAATTGTAATGAAATAGGTAAGTGCAAGTATCATTAATAAATGCATTAATAAAGGAAACACCCTAGGGTAACAACATTCATTTGCAATGTATAATGCTACAGATATATCACAAACTATCATGATATCCACTTTTGGTTTTAATACAATTATCCTCATGCCAGTTGTTTTTATTTTATACCTTTTTGTGCATTTAGTGCACAACCGTACCCTTCAGAGAGTAGGAGTATAATAAGTAATGAAGAGCTATAAGATGTTAAGTTTAATGGAGTAAAATGAGGATCAAGTAAAGACGTTGTCAGAAAATAAATGAGATAAGACATTGTGGAGTGGTATGAAAAGATCTGACGATAGACAGCAAGTTAATTTATAAGATGCCCCATAAATCTGAGCAGATCCCACATGGTCGCATCTCAACAATAGGCTGGGTGAATGGTATATATTTAAAGGTAGAAGCATGATCTGTCAAGGCGTTCATTGTTATCTTTTTCAAGATAAAGATTTAAGCCCTCATAAAAACCAGAAATATCTCGAGCCTTCAAATTTTTTAATGCTGTTCCTGCAGAATGGGGCGATTCACCTTAGTGTCCACCACCATATCTACTGATCAGCTAACTCCACCCTCCCACCTTTTTTGATGTTAGGCTCTGAGACTATGATTATTATGGTTACCGCATATATATTGCTTGGTACCAGACATGTTCGTACCCCATATTCCATCTCCCTAGCTTTCTTAATGAGTGCTTCCAATAGGTCCCCGCGTACATCTTTATGAACATATTATATATGTATGCATGCGTCCTAATGAACAGATTACTTTATAAGAAGACAAAAACCTTGAAGAATAACAAGAATAGGTTTTGTGAATAGTGGAACAAGATTCAGCAGAACAATATAGTTAGGGTTCAATATAGGTAGTATGAACTGAAGGTAAGGTCGGTTGGCAGGACCAAGTGTACTAAATTATCATGACAGTTTTATATATAGTAAACATTTGACATTGCAAAGTAACCTGTCTACATATATTATAAAAAGATATTAGCAGAACCAACAAAATTTCAGCATTTGGTTAACAATACTACAGAAAGTTAGTGAGTCTACAGGTAGCCGTAAAGTAAATCAATCTATATACAATAAGAGTGTAATCATTGTTATAATTCGTATTATCAAAGAATACATTAGGCTCAAAAACTGAATGTTATAAGGGAAATAAGAGTGATAAACTAAGAGAACATTTGCTGCGTAGGTAATCATTTTAAGTATTTTAATGATAATCTAATTTCAAGTATTGAACATGCATAATTACTAAGTATTATTAGGTTAGTCTAGGAACTAGTGTACTGTCTGTAGTTAAATATTGAAATGTCATGGTTTCACCACTCTACCAGCAGTTGAGATCATTTAGAAGGGCTAGGGTGGACATGTTAATATGTTTTTCTAGGCTCCTTTTGAAACTGTCAGGCCTTTCACAGGATCTAATCTCAGAGGGTAGTTGGTTCCAAAGTTTGCAATATTTAATGGTGAAGAAGTTAGCTCTAGTGGTGAGCTTATGGCTGTTAACCTTGAGAAGGCAGTTATGGTTGCGTAGTCCATACGATTTAGGATTAGCCCAGGTTATAGACGAGTTACTGTTACAGTGCTTTCTTATAACTTTGAATAAGAGAAATAAATTGCACTTCACTCTCCTTAACCATAAGGGTTCTAAGTCCAGTCGAATACATCTGTCAAGGTATTCTATTTGCTGATCATAACCTAATATGCGTTTCGTGAGGAATCTTTGGACACTTTCAACTTTTTTTCTGTCTGCTGATTTAAAGCTACTGTATAAGTGGGCACAGTATTCAATTTTGGGGCGAATGCATATCTTATATATGGCTAATCTGGCTTCTGGGGTGTAAAAGTTGCGTAGCACAAAGCCTGTTAGACGTTTACAATCAGATACCACCTTATTTGCATGTTCAGTAAAGGTAAGATCTGAGTATGTTACCCCGAGATCTGTGACTGTGTTCGTGTTTGAGACAGGGTCACCGTACATGTATAGACACATGCTAGGTTTCCAACGTCCGAAGTATGTTATCCCAGATTTAGCTGGATTGAACATTAACTGCCACTTTTCACTCCAATTACATAGACTATTTAGGTCTTCTTGGATTTTACTAACAATATTCATATCATTATAGTCGAAATCATAGACAACTTTGAGGTCGTCTGCAAAGAGGTATGGCTTGCCATACTTGATCATAGAAACAATATCATTTATGAATACAATGAATAGGGTAGGGCCAAGAACACTACCTTGTATTACGCCGCTGGTTATCGGTTTGGATGTTGATAAGTGATGGTTGACTTTAACTAACTGTTCTCTTCCTGTAAGAAAAGAAGTTATCCACTCAAGTAGCCTTCCACTTATTCCATAAGATAGGAGTTTCAATATGAGTCTCTTATGTGGAACCTTGTCAAAAGCTTTCCTAACGTCTAGGAATAATGTTGCTGCTGAACGACCTTTGTCTACACACTCAGTAATGTGGTCGAAATAATCTAATTGGCAAGTAATGCACGATCTTCTATTTAGGAAACCGTATTGGAAGGCGGATATTAAGTCATTCGAGAGCAAAAACTGAACAATTTGCTTCTTTATAATCTTTTCCATCACACGTGAAACTACGGAAGTAATGTTGATGGGGCGGTAATTATCTATGTCCGCTATAGGCCCGGTTTTGTGAATGGGTACAACGTAAGATTTCTTCCAGCTATTTGGATATGTTCCACTCCTTATCGAAGTTGAAAATATCTTGAGAAGAAGTAGATTCATGTCATTTCCACCCTTTTTTAAGAGGACAGAAGACATTCCATCTGGACCGGGAGTATTAGTAAGCTTAAGAGTTGTGGTAGCTTTATCGATTTCTTGGGCGTTAAAGACTACATCGCTTAAACACTTATCTGTTTTACGAGGGAAATCTATATCCTGGTCGTTTTCTAGAGTGTACAATTTGGCAAAGTGCGTGCTGAACACCTCACATATATCCTCATCACTTTCGTGAGTAATGCCACCTAGGTGTATTATTTTTGGATATGTTGATTTGGAGTTAGTTAACCTACTTTTGAAGAGTTTGGCTATTTCTCCAGTGTTATGTGGCGACTGAATTGCCCGCGTCTCTTTATTTCTTAGACTTAGATTTTTTAACTCATGGATTCTAATGAGGATTGTTTTGATAGCTATTAACGACGATAAGTCGTGATGTCTGTAGTAACTTAATGAATGCTTCCGCATACTTCTTCTTAATGATATTGGAATAAAATCACCTTGAGGAATTTTGAATTTAATCAGTTTCACAGGCGCTATGACATCATTAACCGACTGTATATTGTCATAGAAGTTTTTAAGGACTTCCTCTAAGGAGTCATTGGTAAAGTAGGAATCCCAATTAGAGTATCTAATCAAGTCCTGATACAAGTCCCAGTCAACCTGCGTGTATAGTCTTATAGGTGTCGGAATAACTTTGTTTCTGTGTATAGTTTCTGGAGAAATATTAAACGAACATGCAACTATTTTATGATCACTACCTGGGAATTCATGTCCCACATGAATTGTAGATGGTGCTACGTTGATCGTGAATATAAGATCAAGGATGTTATCGGACCTAGTGGGTACATTTATGTGTTGTGTCCATCCTCCTGTAATGATGGAATTAAGAAGATTATCATACCTCGAGGGTCCACGAAGTGTACGCCATGATATATCAGGCAAATTGAAATCACCTCCAATTATGTTATAACTGAAGGGAAGATTGGATGCAACACTAAATACGTTACTGAGTACGTTATCGTATTCGCGGTTGGATGATGGCGGTCGGTATACACACCCTATAAGGATAGGTTTACTTCTGAGAACTTTTATTTCGACCCACACCGAATCATTAAGTTGTGACAGAATAGGGTGACTAAAATGCGTTGCACAAATGGGTTGTTTAACGTATATGAGTGTTCCACCCCCACGACCTGTTTCCCTATCCCCTCGAAAAAGATTGTACTTATCAATTGATAAGCTATCATCCGTAATATCACTTGAGCACCAGGCTTCAGTGATCATGATCAGCGACGGATTGCATATAGAGGCTAACGTACATAATGCTAAATGTTTGTTAAGAACTGATCTAGCGTTTATGAGGATGACTGATAGACTTTGACTAAGTGGTTTTAGTGTATGGGCAATATCATAATAAAATGCTCTATGGTTATCAGCTGAATATGTGCAGTCGTTACTGGATTCATTAATTGCAACGTTTTGATCACTAGAGACGTTTTCTTTAGTTTGATACTTAGGGATGGGTTGTGAGATGTCACTCGTGAGTGGTTGGTCGTTTAGATATTGCGTGCTATGGGAGATACTAGTATGATAATCTAAGGTATTACTATTGGTATTAGGTGTGTATAAAGTGTTTGCTATCTGTCGGGGAAGAAGCAGTTTCCCTGTTGTAAGGTGTTTGCTATACCAGGGAAACTGCTTCTTCCCCGACAGATAGCAAACACTTTATACACACCTAATACCAATAGTAATACCTTAGATTATCATACTAGTATCTCCCATAGATCTTGTTACAACAACTTTAACCTGGGCAGTTGATTAGTATCACATGTCTTTATACAATAAGCATGGCTTGTATTTCAGTATACGAGAAAAATCACTTTCAGATAACTGAATTCTAATCATTGTATCATGATTACACTCCAGTCTCGTGAGACATTAGATGTATGCACACGATTTTTTCAAAGGAACCATCGTTCCAACTACAGGCCTACGGATGATGATGATGTCAAAACCAGCCAGGGTAGCAAAGGCAAGACAGACAATCATCGCAATGAAATCAGTTTGGAAATCTTATTCATTCAGCAGCATAAACAAGAAAAATTCAGATTTTCAACACCAATATCAAGTAAGTCAGTTCGTGTACACAGGTCTGAAACTTAGTGCGAGCGTCACGATAGGCATTTCGAACAGGCCAGTGAAGACTTTTATCAACAACAACTGTCTTTACTGGCTCTATATTGAATATCAGATGACCAAAAAGAATTAGCAATGAGGAACTCTGTAAACGAGCCAGTCGTCAATAACCTGTTGCTCAAGAAATAGATTCAAAAGAATGGAAATGGATCGGGCACATGCTGAGGAGACCATTAGGTGGCAATGCACACCATGCCCTCAAGTCGGACCCGAATGGAAAACGACGACTCTAGAGAAAAACAAGTGAGGGGGAAATGAAAATTTATGGGGAATGGTGTGGCCAGCTAAAGAGATCTGCAGAGAACAGGACAAAGTGGAGATGTGCCGCTGAAGCCCCACGCTCCACTCGGAACCTAAGGGAATAATACTTATAATAGTCATAAACAATTTCCAGATGAGAACACAAAAGTAATTGACATACAATAAACTGTTTTATTCAAAATCACAAAATAAAGAAATTAATCAATAATCAAACAAAGTAAAAATGAAAAACAAACACATGAAAAAGTGGAAAGGATTTTTCAAAATTAACTAGGTCATTATCTGTTATTACGTAAGAAAATGATATGTGATTTATAACCTGTTCAATTAATAATCAAATTATAAGTAGATAAGAATTATGTATCTTCTCTTCTTCAATATTAAAAAAAGGCACTGATGGTTGATATCCAGAAATTCAATTGGGTACTGAGTTTTCTTTAATTTAAAACGATTCTCGTCAAATTTATTTAGGCTAAAATGAGTAAGTTACAGAAGAATATATATATATACTTGATATTTAATTTAAAAAGCTAGACTATCTACAAAGTTGATAACAACAACAGGGATATGCTTCATCCTTTTCATCTAAATGTATTACTTGAACCTACAATATTTTCGCCATTAAAATCACAAGTCATATTGATTCCAGTTACCTTAACAACAGATTTAACTTCATTCAGTTGCTTACTACCTTGTTACTTAATCATCCTATTCAACTTCATGTTTAGACTGCCTGTGTGATATCTTATTGCATAGTTCTGCACAAAAATGCATCTTTTCAAGTCGCCACACTGCGAAGAGGCACGTAATTAGTGGCAGTTTTCACTGTCTGAATGACATCAAGGAGTGAATACATATGCGACACTGTCAACGATACTGAACCATATCACCAGCAGTCTCCAACTATTGGTTCTTAGAATCACAAGGATGCTAGATAGGTAGTGTATACCTCCTTACATACTTTAAGCCAACACAGTAGTCATCTTCAGTCGTCTATTGGTCTTCAGAAGTCTTAAGGTCGGGATCTCACATCTGATCATTTCAGTGTGCATATATCAGTTCACCTGTTGCTGCGGAGTCAGGTATATTGATCGTTCGACACGTATCCTGTCTTTACACGTTCAGCAACGCTATCGTGCATGGTTGTGAAAAGGTAGTAGTGGTTCTATTAGGAGTGAGATGATCGAATACCTTGTCAACATTGGTCATTCGGCCTTAACAAACGCCTCTTTTAAAGTAATCGACAAAGTGAATAGTAGCCTGCCAGAGGCGATACGCCTTCGCCTTCTTTGCAATGCTAAAGCTTTGACAACTTAGTTAGAAAAACCGAAGCTATGCATACAAGAGAAAATTATTCGACCACTTCTTCTATCATGGTAACATCCATGTTGATTTCTACTGACTGCTTTTGTTTGTTTGTTTTCCCAACTTCGTATAACTCATGTATTTCTTTAGAACTCTAATATGATTCCATATTTTCCTTCGTTTCTACGCGCTTTCTGATTACAACTCATTCATTAAATAATTCATCTTATTGAGTAACTCGAATACAATTGTCCAACTTCTCTTATGTATTGATCAATATTAACAATGATGACTATGACAACCCAATAGTTCTGTTACTATTCTCTTTCATGAAAAAAAATGTATGTAAATGCTATCGTACAGCTAAAGGGGAAAGTTCATCGAAAATAGTGTCTTTGCTGACCTACGTGTTTTGTTTTCTTTAAATCAACGGTCAAAGATATCATGGATTAATATCGTATTTTCGTATGATCATTCCAAACTTTTTTTTAACAGAATCTTACATCAGTTAACACTGCTCATCCAGGAAGACAGTGGCTTGACATGCATACCACATATTCTAAGCATTTTAATAAATGAAACTAGACAGTATCATCCATTAAGTTACCTTCACTCTAACACACTTTACGCTCAACCTCATTATTACCACCTTTATTGTTCCATCTGACATGACAGATTGGACGTTGGTAAGTATAATCGAAAACCCTTTCCAACCACAATCTCAGACATTAGCACACAACAGAGCAAAGTCCCGCACAATATACAGGTCTTTGGATGAATAGCTATAGTCACACGTAGTAAAACAAAAATATGTCACAAATTAATGAAGTATGTGACTGTCAGTATGATTCTCGTGTGTAGGTGTGTGGGATGCTTAAATGGAGCTCTTTGACACTAAGAATCAATAGAGCTAGCCTATAACTGTTCACACAATGGTGCAGATGTATTCTTTCTGTATAACCAGATTTATTGACAGTTAACCTTTAAAAACATGTTTATGTATTATATTATCATTTTACTTCTGCCTTCTGTTTAGAATAGTGTTTCAAATGTTCAAACTGATGCATGCCTGTATAAATTTCTATGTCGATTAATTAGCCAGTATTTGACCGACCGTCTTGAAAACATGTGCAAATTGTTTTTACCCGAGTAAGCACTTAAAATATCATTCGTCCAGAGAATTACTTGTTGATTAGGAGTGAGTTATCGCAGCAAGATACCAAGGCATCTATAAACAGAATGCATCAATCTACGAACCTACTTACCTCCTCTTCATTGTAGATAAAGTTATTGAGGGACGAATAAATTATGCTTTACACTTATTCATTAAAAAATGAAGGGTTTATGGTCTTACAACAGAGCTTCAGGCTGACTACATCAAGCAGTATAGTACTGACTACATGAGACAACTGGAGTAAATTCACTGGAAAAAAGAATATTTCTAGGTTTCTCCAGATTGCCTAAGAAAGCGAACCACGACATAATCTTTTAGTAGCCATAAATGGTGGGCCTACAACTTTATTATAACGGTTAAAGGAAGAAAATACACTCCCACCTGTATGGTTATTACTATCTCGCTGAATCAAGATGATACGTGGCTCTTCGCACGGTACCATGTTTATCTTCCTATTCATAATCCTGAATAACACTCTCGGACCACTAGCAACTAAGTGTCACATACTGATGATTTTGGAGTTAGAGAAGGAAGTTAACAACCTTATGCATGACGATCATTTCCAAAATGATCTAAACAACGTATTCAAAAGTAGCATATACAACTGGATTAAGAGTTAATAGGCGCAAAATACTGCTAGCTAATGATATCTTAAGTGGCTTTTATTTCACTAGAGGAGCATCACAGTACTGGTGCAGAGTACCTACGACTGTCTTGGTGATCACGTTAGAGTTTGCATGCGGTTAGTCATCGACTAAAAAAGTGTAGTGCATACTTCGGTTCTTATCAAGAACACAACATGAGATATCACTTGAGGGTGAACTCAAATGCAATTGTAGCACAAGTTTAAAAGCTTCCACTTATAATAATAATATAATAATAAATATGGTAATAAGACTAACATGAATAATAGAAATGCGCATTTCGTGGGAGTTTTCAAATGTAATCAGCCCAGACTAAAAAAGGTGTGAACAGTGTTTAGACCTTTGATTAGACACTAGTAACTAGTGTTATGAGTCTAGTCCTTTGTTTGCTGCAGACTGAATTCTATCAGTCAGGTTTCCAATGTGGCCACCATTCTAGGTAGCTCGCCATCACGGTAACGTCTCTGACTGCAGCACTGGGTGACGCAGGTTCAAATCTCAGAAGGGACATGAGTTCCTTCAAAGTTGCAGATATGCCTTGCTGACGAGTGCCAACTAGCACAAAACCTAGGTCCAAGGCTTCCTGCCAATTGCCTCCAACCATTCAAGATCATCAAGTGTTTAAACCTATCGATAATCCTACTAACCCTAATCTAGGATTCACAAATAGCTTGAAATTTTATCTAAACCACCATTTAAAATAATTAGAATGGAGACTTCTAACGGCTTTTCTGCGAGGATCTACAAGGGACGGATTTCATATTCTGTTGAAACTGGTGGCTTTATTGTCGTATGCTACGGGCAATAAGCATTTATCACGGGATCAAGACTTGTAGGAAGTATGATAGTAGATACTTCTTGCATCCAATCTTCCCTTGTTTGACCTGTTCTGTCATTTAGAAAGCGGGAAAAATAAGAAAATCTATACTTAAGATTGATTGCAACAGCATAGTAGCAGACTACAAGGGACTCGTACTTCACTGTTTCTATTACATAAGCACTCAGTCAACAGAACTGCGATGCTAGTTCGAAAAACTAATTACTGGATTTTACATGGCTTGCGAGATTATGTGACATTAAAATGTGAATAACTGGTATTGTTTCGAAATTTCCGAGAATTGGTAAAAATTGTTTTATGTAAAACAAACATAAAATTACCGTCCACTGCTGCTGGATAATGCGTATTGTTCTTGAATTCAGAGACGGACCAAAGAACGGGTGATACTGTGCCAAGTAGAAACCGACCCAACTGAAATATTATAAATTTCACTGGTAAGAACTTACAAGAGATAACAACAAGCAGCGGTCAAAACTATTGACACGGACACAATCCTGTAAATAAAGTAAAGCACGGTAGTTCAAACTACATTTTATTGGGCCCCTTCGGTACAAAAATTGGACTTATCACACCAACAAGAAACCAGAATGCAGTGATAACCCCAAACGGTATATAGAATCCAGTAATCACGTTCATCTTTGTATATTTTACAAATTTCTTGACAAATAATTGCCCTGAAAAGAAGATCACCAACTCTTTACTGGTTATTCAGAGTTTTAAGAGGTAGATGTTTAGAAATCCCAAACACTTCAGTCTGCCAAAATGGTACAGAGCAATACAGTTGCGCGCAACTCAAAAGTAACGCCTGTTTTTCGCACCTGATCTCTCCTATTATTCCAATATCCAATATCGCTTTTACGAGCTAGTGTACAAAGTTTGTTTCTCTGTGATCGCTACTCGGTTTCGAGGTGAATCGTTCTGGTCTTCGGTAAACTTCTGTGTAGTTCTTCCTCATAGTTGACTGCCGTAGCTATGGTTGACTCACCAATGAGCGGTATTGGGATCATTTATATATAGTTTTTAGTATGCGGTGTGTTAATTCTGTGTTGTTACTGTGAACTAAGTTGATCCTTTACTCGTTAGTCATCCGACATGGTTGAAAAAGGGAAAGATTTAATTCGTGTAGATAATGCCGACTTAAAAAGAAAAAGAAAGAAAATGTAAGAAAAGACGGCTAATGACGTTTGAAGTTGATATATAGATATACATAGTACGTATACATCATATCAATAATAAAAATTATGGTATAAGGAACGCAACAGTTGGAGTAGTCGAGAGAATAAGACAAGGGAGAATGTGAAGAGATAAAATTACAAGATTAGGTGTATGAGTACATAGGGGATAGGCCTGTTGCGGTAAATAATTCCCCAAAATTATTGACCACAGCAATCAACACTGAACATCGGATGCTGGCCCTCACTGTTTAAATCGACTTGTTTAGCTGAAGGCTTCCGGTCAAGCATCCTTGCCATTTGGTGCTCCGTCGTGTCACGTGCGTGCACGATCAATAGCCAGCTAAGCACTCAACATGGTTCACTATTTGGTCCCGAAATATATCTCGTACTTTGGACGACTAAATCTGGTCTTTTGCCGTGTATTTGGTACCCGAGAAACGAATACTTTAGAAGTTGTTGGTATGAGATCTTGCGTTAGTATACTCTGTACAATTCGCGGACGTCGATACCGTCAGTCTCCAAAGGCCTTTTCACCGCAGTTCTTTTGTCACTGCTTGATTTTCATACTTCGCTTAAAGCCGTAAACGGACAGTGCGGTAGACACCTCCTAGGGTTGGCAATCTCTAGGTGAAAGGAACTGGAAGTGGACTCGAGTCTTTTTCTTCTGGTGAGCCACACTTTCTGGATATGTCATGAGGAATCCTATGCTTACTGAAGGGCAGAACACATTTTCGGGAGGATTCTGGCCATTTGTAACCTTAAAGGTAACAATTAATTCGCTTTTAAGCTTAAGATAGCTAAGTGTGAAAAGACCTAATTTCTTCAGCCGTTCATCATATGGTTTGTTTAGGAGACCGATCACCTCTTTTCCCCCTTCTTTCGACTCTTCCAAAAGAGTTGGCGTCTATTCAGAGTAGCGGGACAGCAATAATGTTGTACACTTCAGGGTGTGGTCTTATGTATGTTTTGAAAAACCTTAGAGAGAGCTCAGGAGTGAGTGTACCTGACTGTCTATGTGTAGAATCGCGCATTTTTAAAATCATTACATCCTACTGCGTTGTGTCATCCACAAAAATTGAGAAAAAAGCATCACTGTGGATGGCAGCGTGCACTGAAACGTACACAAATTAATCAAATGACTGTTCCTGAACTCGTTAGCACTAATTGTAGATCATTGTCCAACAAAATGGATTATCTTCAATACCTAATGTATTCTAATGTTTATCGAAACGCTGGCGTTTTAGCAATACAAGAGACTTGGCTGCACCAGCATTATGATGATAATCTAGTTTCATTAAATGGATATAAAGTTTTTCGCCAAGATAGAAAAAGTTCAAAGAAAAAATGTGGAGGAGGGGTAGCCACTTTTATAAACACTAGTTGGTCTACATCAAATCACGTTTGCTTCAATTATTCTAATGACAATATAGACTGCATAACCGTCAGGTGTCGCCCAAAACACTTAAGTAAATATTCTTACATATACATAACAAATATCTACATAACACCCAATTGTAGCCTTTCAAATATAGTTACGTTTGCAGATGAATTTACTGAATTCGCTGCTCCTGCATTCGATAACTCGCTGTCTATAGTCTGTGGTGATTTTAATTCATGTGATCACAGCTTTCTTACTTCACTTGGTCATGAGAATCTAGTCAAGTTTAATACACGTCTGGACAAATCACTAGACCTGGTTTTCATAAACGACCGTGATGTACATGAAACCCGAAGGAGAGCTCCTTTGTTAAACTCTGACCACTGCATTATTCGTATTTTACCGAAAGTGTATGGCAAGTTACAACAAAAATTGTTTAGTCATTTAACAAAGAAGATACATGAACGTTCATATTCCCATGACAACCTTCCAGCACCAAGAAGCATGTTGTATGATACCAACTGGGAACTATTTACTGACGATAAGTTGGATGCTACTGTCTCTAACATAACCGATTATCTGAAGTTTTGTTTGGATATTTGCTGTCCATATGAAACACTGTTTTCGAGATTTGACAGAATCTCTTCTTTGCAGCTGGAAAAACTTAGAAGACAAAAGGAGAAGTTGTATAAGAATAGTGATAATACTGGTGTCCGTAAAATAAACACCCTTATAAAAATTGAAATAGAAAGGTTGAACAGACTATATAATGAAAAATTTTTATCATGTAAAAATCCTTCAAACATTTGGAAACTTTTCAATAAACTTACAAGCAAAAAACAAATGTCTGTTGATGCTTATTCTGATGTTAATGCTTTAAACAAATCATTTATCATGAAACAAATTAATATGCCTGTACCTGATGTACCTAGTCAAGATAATGGTCATTTTCGGGGTTTTAAAGAAGAGGATGTACTATTATGTTTGAAATCTTTAAATCCAACACACAGCCTTGGTCCAGATGGTGTACCAGGCATTCTTCTTCAAAAGTGTGCAGACATCTTGTGTCATTCTCTTACTCAAATATTTAATGCATCATTTAACAAGGAAACGGTACCTGCTGACTGGAAAGAAATCAAGGTTGTACCTGTACAGAAATCATCTTCTGTAGCAGGTATAAAGTTTAGACCGGTCGCTATAACATCTCCTTTTTTGAAAACTATGGAGAAACTTCTTTTGAATATTCTTAAACCTTCTTTAAAAGCTCTTATTGGCCCTAAGCAGTTTGCTTATAAGTGTGGAAGAAGTACATTAGATGCAGCCATTGTACTACACCACAATATTGTTTCCTGCCTTGATAAGGGTGCTAAGTTCGTTCGAACAGCTTTTTTAGACTACACTGCAGCTTTTGACTCTGTTCCTAGGACACTTTTATTAGGAAAGATGATTTCAGCACAGACAGAGTCCTGGGCAACTAGATGGCTGTCTTCTTATTTTAAGGATAGGAAACAGCATACTGTTTTGGCTGGAAAGCGCTCCACTTCTCAGCTAACTGAAAGTGGTGTGCCTCAAGGTGCAATACTTTCTCCATTTCTTTTCTCTTTCTTTTTGCATGACCTTCCGAACTCACCCAAAGTTAACTTCATTAAGTATGCTGATGATCTGATCGTTTCTGTCCCTGTAGTTTCCACATCGGATTGTTCCCATATGAATGGCTTCTTTTTATTTTTTTTATTATTCCTTCACGTTCCCAGTGGAACATAGGGCTTCGAGCTGGAGGCTTGAAGTTTCTGTAGCAGTATTTATTTTTTACAGGATGGGGTTGCTAGCCTCATGCCCAACCTTTCCTCTTTACCAGCTTTATTTCTGGCTTAGTGAGGTAAGGGAGTGCGCCGGCCGGGGGAATGGCTTCTTAGCTGAAGTTGAGGATTGGTCTGGATCAAATGGTCTTAAACGAAATCCAACTAAATGTAATACAGTTGATTTCAGCTTGAGAAGTGAAAAAGACATGCATGGATTGATCCAATCTCATGATTGTTGTAATATTGACGGTACCATGATAGAGAGTAAGTCAAGTGTTTCTTATCTTGGCATCAGTTTCTCTTCAAACCTTTGCTGGTCGTCTCACATTCTTATAGTTTCTACGAAAGTTTTCCGTCTGACTTATTACATAAAGAAGTTGAGGCACTCAGGTATAAGCCAACCTCTTCTCATAGAATTTATTAATTCATGTGTTTTGCCCATCATTCTTTGTTGTTCTCCATTGTTCTTCCCTGAGCTACTCAAGAAAGACCATATAATACTACGAAGAACATTGAAGGCTGTAAGTAGGGTCAGTGCTATCCCTTTGCCTCAACTAACCGACACTGTTGTCAATAGGCACATGAATTCTTGTAAACACTCAGCTAAAGTTATCTTGTCTGATAGTGAACATCCCCTTTATTCACATTTGTTTCCTTGTATCTCTTCGGGTAAGACCAGAAGAAATTTCATAAACATTTATGCTCGTACTACAAAATATAAAAATTCGACCGTACCATATTTGGCACGAGTATTGTGTGAAGAGACAAATATCAGAAAAGAACTTTTACAACTTTTAAATCATTAACTAAACTATGAAATGTAATGATGCATATTATTGCATGTGTGATTTGTTATATTATTTATTTATTATTCACTATGACCTAGAAATGGTGTATTTTGTTGGGGTTTTTTATTTTTCCTATTAACTATCAATATTTTTAAAATTTTATACATTTATATAATTATAAAAAGAGCTAAACCAATGCAATATGCAAAATGAAACGCTGAAAATTCCATGCTGTAAATTGTTATTGTTGTGGAATAAAGTGATTATTATTCCTTATTCAAATGTAACTGCAGACAGCACTGGGTGACACAGGTTTGAACCCCAATAGGAACATAAGTTGTTTTTTACAGTACTGGAGAAACGTCTTGCTGATTGATGAGTGCAAATTAAGAAGCCGAAAACCTAAGTATGCAGGCAGGCCTCTCTGTCGATTGCCTCCAACCATCTAATAGTAATCTGTAAATGTAACGTAATTAATTAATTATCACGAATAAACAAGTTGATGAAAGCAATATGAATGTATTATTGGTTTTGATTTTTTTGTTTTTTCGTAGGTGATAAGTAAACAGTCGTTACAATTGTATATAAGACGAAAATAAATAAATCAATATATATGAGTTAAACTCATATACCACTGGAATGTAAGTCCAATGACGTGAAATCAATTAAATTGACTATGAATAATGATGATCGCCAGAATGTTGTACTCCAGTGAGATTCAGTAACAATCAGTATAGATTTTCTTAATTATTTCATGTAAATGCATATTAGCGTCGAAACTCTTCTGTGCACCATTCACACACAATTGATACATTTTCGTCTTAGCCTGTCTAGAATGAAGATAATTAAAGTTCACCACCGTTTATTGTTGACTTATCTATTTAGATAATATAATAGAATTTCACACTCTGTCAAAGAACTTAGCCCTAAGTTCCTATTCTAGTGAAGAAGTTCTCGTTTTGAACCGATAAATACTATGTATCTATCTCAACTTTAAATCCAAAACACCAGTATTCCTTGAACGAAATTATATTGTTTGGCAATTAAAGCGAGACAAAATACAAAGTCTGCAAACAAATGTTAAGTACAAATGAAGTTATAAGGTACTTTTATTCGTGTTCTTTCCACCTTCTTCCAACTTGCAAGCGATCGTTCCATTCGCGCCTTCGAATTGCCCACCAATGGTTGCCAGTTCCAATAAACAAACCTTCAATGTTCACGTCCATTGACACTCCCCGGCAAAAAAGGGTCCATCCCTTTTTTCCACAGCGGCGGTAACCTTGAACTGAACTGCCAATGCGGGAACCTGGGCCAATCGGGACTAGGCTGAAATTGGAAAAGCGAGACAAAAAAGCCCAACACACTGCAAACATACCACATCACACCGACACGCCCTCCCCGGCGCATGGGATCTACGCTCTCCGACGACAGTACCACCACTGATTTGGTTCACGGAGTATTGGTTGCTCCATTCCACTCTAGCCCAATCCTCTCCCCGGCGTATCCAATCGCGTACACTGACTCTAACACTACTCGATTCGTTCACAAGTTTAGAAGCGACTTCAGAAGTACTTACAAAAACGTCACAAGATGATTCACACAATGCGACAACTATAAAATTAACCGACAATCAGATGAATCGGAACCCACTGAATTACTCAACACGAACATATGTACAATCAATATATCAAATGTTGTAATAATAATAATAATGTATTTCATATAAATTTACAAATTTACATGAAAATGCATGCCATTTTTACAGGCACGATCAAGTATGATATAATATCAAATCGTAGATTGTCTACAAGTTAATCGTATTTCAACTGTTAAATATTCGATACATATAATACACTCATTTTCTGAATTAGGCCGTATAGTTGTTGAATTGTACAGTTGTCCTCCAGGTTGAGCGGGAAAATCGACTTCGTTCCGTTTTCATCCCGTGGTTGTAGGCATACGATAACCAACCAATATTGAGGTAAGTACACCTTTTACAAGGGATTGGAATCTGTTTTAGAAAAATTAAAGTGCTGAGGTGAATCATTAAATTGTAATGAAATAGGTAAGTGCAAGTATCATTAATAAATGCATTAATAAAGGAAACACCCTAGGGTAACAACATTCATTTGCAATGTATAATGCTACAGATATATCACAAACTATCATGATATCCACTTTTGGTTTTAATACAATTATCCTCATGCCAGTTGTTTTTATTTTATACCTTTTTGTGCATTTAGTGCACAACCGTACCCTTCAGAGAGTAGGAGTATAATAAGTAATGAAGAGCTATAAGATGTTAAGTTTAATGGAGTAAAATGAGGATCAAGTAAAGACGTTGTCAGAAAATAAATGAGATAAGACATTGTGGAGTGGTATGAAAAGATCTGACGATAGACAGCAAGTTAATTTATAAGATGCCCCATAAATCTGAGCAGATCCCACATGGTCGCATCTCAACAATAGGCTGGGTGAATGGTATATATTTAAAGGTAGAAGCATGATCTGTCAAGGCGTTCATCGTTATCTTTTCCAAGATAAAGATTTAAGCCCTCATAAAAATCAGAAATATCTCGAGCCTTCAAATTTTTTAATGCTGTTCCTGCAGAATGGGGCGATTCACCTTAGTGACCACCACCATATCTACTGATCAGCTGACTCCACCCTCCCACCTTTTTTGATGTTAGGCTCTGAGACTATGATTATTATGGTTACCGCAAATATATTGCTTGGTACCAGACATGTTCGTACCCCATATTCCATCTCCCTAGCTTTCTTAATGAGTGCTTCCAATAGGTCCCCGCGTACATCTTTATGAACATATTATATATGTATGCATGCGTCCTAATGAACAGATTACTTTATAAGAAGTCAAAAACCTTGAAGAATAACAAGAATAGGTTTTGTGAATAGTGGAGCAAGATTCAGCAGAACAATATAGTTAGGGTTCAATATAGGTAGTATGAACTGAAGGTAAGGTCGGTTGGCAGGACCAAGTGTACTAAATTATCATGACAGTTTTATATATAGTAAACATTTGACATTGTAAAGTAACCTGTCTACATATATTATAAAAAGATATTAGCAGAACCAACAAAATTTCAGCATTTGGTTAACAATACTACAGAAAGTTAGTGAGTCTTACAGGTAGCCGTAAAGTAAATCAATCTATGTATAATAAGAGTGTAATCAGTGTTATAATTCGTATTATCAAAGAATACATTAGGCTCAAAAACTGAATGTTATAAGGGAAATAAGAGTGATACTAAGAGAACATTTGCTGCGTAAGTAATCATTTTAAGTATTTTAATGATAATCTAATTTCAAGTATTGAACATGCATAATTACTAAGTATTATTAGGTTAGTCTAGGAACTAGTGTACTGTCTGTATTTAAATATTGAAATGTCATGGTTTCACCACTCTACCAGCAGTTGAGATCATTTAGAAAGGCTAGGGTGGACATGTTAATATGTTTTTCTAGGCTCCTTTTGAAACTGCCAGGACTTTCACAGGATCTAATCTCAGAGGGTAGTTGGTTCCAAAGTTTGCAATATTTAATGGTGAAGAAGTTAGCTCTAGTGGTGAGCTTATGGGTGTTAACCTTGAGAAGGCAGTTATGGTTGCGTAGTCCATACGATTTAGGATTAGCCCAGGTTATGGATGAGTTACTGCTACAGTGCTTTCTTATAACTTTGAATAAGAGAAATAAGTTGCACTTCACTCTCCTTAACCATTAGGGTTCTAAGTCCAGTCGAATACATCTGTCAAGGTATTCTATTTGCTGGTCATAACCTAATATGCGTTTCGTGAGGAATCTTTGGACACTTTCAACTTTTTTTCTGACTGCCGATTTAAAGCTACTGTATAAGTGGGCACAGTATTCAAGTTTGGGGCGAATGCATATCTTATATATGGCTAATCTGGCTTCTGGGGTGTAAAAGCTGCGTAGCACAAAGCCGGTTAGACGTTTACAATCAGATACCACCTTATTTGCATGTTCAGTAAAGGTAAGATATGACTATAATAATAATAATTTATATTTTCATATAAACATATAAATTTACATGAAAATGCATGCCATCTTTACAGGCACGATCAAGTATGATATAATGCCAAGTAGTAGATTGTCTACAAGTTAATAATGTTTGAACAGCTAAATATTTGATATACATATAAATACACTCATTGTCTGACCCAGGTCGCATCATTATTGAATTGAACAGTAGTCCTCCAGGTTGCGCAGGAATGTATGTTACACCGAAATCTGTGACTGTGTTCGTGTTTGAGACAAGGTCACCGTACATGTATAGACACATGCTAGGTTTCCAACGTCCGAAGTAAGTTATCCCGGACTTAGCTGGATTGAACGTTAACTGCCACTTTTCACTCCAAATACATAGACTATTTAGGTCTTCTTGGATTTTACTAGCAATATTCATATCATTATAGTCAAAATCATATACAAATTTGAGGTCATCTGCAAAGAGGTACGGCTTGCCTTAATTGATCACTGAGACAATATCATTAATGAATACAATGAATAGGGTAGGGCCAAGAACACTACCTTGTATCACGCCGCTGGTTATCGGTTTGGATGTAGATAAGTGATGGTTGACTTTAACTAACTGACGTAGGCGGATGGAAGCAGTGCGTACGCCTCCCTACAAGAAATGAAAACACTCTTGACTTAATCCTTTGTCATGAAATTGAGCCCATCTCGATAGAGGTAGGAAATAAACTTGATAACAGTGATCACAACATATTGTACTGCACGCTACCATTCCGACTAACAACTAAACACACACCTAAAAATTCCCCGGTGCACTATCAGTATAGGGACTATAAGAATGCCGATTGGGAATTCCTATCAGATCTGCTGAGAAGTTCTGACTGGGAAGAATACTTCATTAACAATAACTTAGAAGTATCACTCGATATTTTCTACAAAACAATTGGCTCAGCAAGAGACATAATCGCGCCCCTAAAATCTGCTCTAAAGACACCAACTCCATTTATAGACCGCAAAACGCGACTAAAACTAAAGAAATTGAAAAGGAAATACCATGTATTTAAGGAATTTAATGCGTTAAACCAAATACATGAAACTCTCAAACGGCTCGAAGATAAACACAAAATGATGTCACAACTTGAAGAAAATAAAGCGCTTGTGGGTAACTCCAAAACTCAGGAACTTTGTAGGATATTGCAGAGACGTCTAAAAAGTAGTAAAGACAATACTGTAAGCAGCTTGGAGCATAAGGGTATAATACACAATGATCCCCAGGTTATCAGTGAACTCCTCAATGAGTGGTTTTGCAATGACGCCAGAGTGCACCCGACCCAAAATTTCCAAATGACTTGCAAAAGCAACCACAAATTAGGCGGAATAGACTTTAATATACAAAATATAGACTCAGCGATTAAGACTTTGAAGTCTAATGGTAGTACTGGAACAGATGACATACCATCTGTCATGTACAAAAATGGTAGCACGGAAATGGTAGTCTTGTTACTTAGAATATTTACTCTCTCATTAGAAACTGGAACTTATCCTGAAGTGTGGAAAACCACATACATATTACCTAAGCACAAAGCAGGGGCCAAAACCAGTGCATGCAACTATAGACCTATCAATATAACACCGGTAATATCCCGAATAATGGAGAAAGTGGTTAAAGAACAAGTGTCAGACAACTTACTAGAACATGAACTTATCAATCCATCACAACACGGATTTCTCAAAAAGAGATCATGCGTGACCTGTCACATAGACTTTTTCAATGAAGTTACACGAAGTAGGGACAACAGAGAACTAGTAATTGTGCTCTATTTCGATATAACAAAAGCCTTCGACAGAGTTCCCCATAATCTGCTAGTCAGCAGGTTATGCTCACTAGGGATATGTGATCCTCTCCTGAGCTGGATAAAATCATTTCTCTGTGGCCGAAGTCAGACAACGAAAGTTGGCTCCATAATCTCAAGGCCTAAACCAGTAAGTAGTGGTGTAATCCAGGGAAGTGTATTAGGCCCACTCTTATTCATAATATATATAAACAGTATCTGTGAATGCTTTAGTGTAGGTAAACCAATACTATATGCAGATGACTTAAAAGTGACGTATAAATGCAAGAACACAGATCTTGGAATAACAGTAAACGCCATACAGCAAGAATTAGAAAAAATGGATAGATGGTGTGACACCTGGCAACTCCAATTTAATGTCGAAAAATGTGGCTGGCTCTGCATAGGTTGCAACAACTTAGACCTTGACCTGACAATTCAAGGCCATGCACTTCAACGACTGGAATCTGTACTGGACCTAGGGCTGAAATATTCACATAACTTATCATTTTCTGAACACATCTCCAAACAAGTGTCAAAGTCACGCAGACTTATCGGCTTTCTACTCAGGAACTTCTACAGAAATGAGTCTAGAATTCTGTTGTACAAGGTTTGTGTGCGTCCTTTATTCGATTACTGTTCTTTCATGTATAGTAGCATACGCATAGAGGACAAATTGAAAGTCGAGGGAGTGCAGAGGTACTTCACGTTAAAATTACTCGGAACCGGAAATGGTACGAACTACTCCACTAGATGTGATACCCTAGGACTAGAAACACTATGGCTAAGACGCCTGAGACTAAACTTGACACTTTACTATAAGCTTCTAAACCACTTAGTTTTTACCTCTACTAGTGGCACTCGACTTTCAGATGACAATGGCTACAAACTAAGACACACTAAGGGTACAGTAGCTATCGAACAATGTAAAACAGCCACCAGGCAAAAGTTTTACTTGATTAGGTATGCACAGATATGGAATAAACTGCCAATGGAAATGCGTCAAGCAAGTACATTGGCCTCCTTCAAAAAGGTGCTTAATGACAAACTACAAGAGTTTGCAAACGATATTAGTTCTAGTTCCTATCTGAGAGCCTCCGAAATTATAGGTCCATTTAATGTATAAGCTTAAATACTACACCTGTTGTTTTTTGCCTATATTTATAATTCTAGATAAAACATTAACGGTTAAGATACGTATCCTCAAACAGACAAGAAATCTCGTTTGTAAAACTACTACCCAACACAATAAGTGGAATAAAATGGACATAAACCGACAACATGAAAAAGGTATAACTCACCACAACATCACAAGGACAGATGAACGCTCGTTGGGCACCATATATCCGTCACCAACTGCAACCCACCTTTCCTTAGATAATGTGATGAACTTATACCCATAATGTTGCTGAGCAGTTAATATTCTCAACTCCTGTCGGAACAGCTGAAATACATAAACCTTCCTCACGCTAAGAAAATACCCGTAATCAGTAGAAATCCATTAATTAATGCGTCCGAAGCTTATGTACTTACTCCCAACAATGAGATTGCAGATCAAATGAGATAAACACATCACTGATTCCAAAATAACACATCCATGAACTATAATTCGAGGACTCTGCACACAACAAAGTTATGTATGAATATTTACTTCAAGCTTTATTTTTTTCCCAGGCACTTATAATCCATCCACCAAAGACCTGGTTTTTTTGTTAATGCGAAGACAATACTCCTGTATTTCCTGTTGTGTTGCACTCACTGACAATCTAGCAGATTTTTCCAACTTTGCACAGAAATGATTGTATATAAGTGAAAAGGCTGTTTTATACTACTGGAATTAACATTTATCAAGTGTATGTATAATCTCCAGCGAACATGTAAAGCATATCTTGCTACTGGCTGTAAATTGTGATTAAATTATATGGTTCTATTTCTGTAACAATTTGATGATGCCTGTAAACTGGCGTCCCTCATGTACTGTACTATGAGAATAAATTTATTTATTTATTTATTTATTAACTGTTCTCTTCCTGTAAGAAAAGAAGTTATCCACTCAAGTAGCCTTCCACTTATTCCATAAGATAGGAGTATCAATATGAGTCTCTTATGTGGGAACTTATCAAAAGCTTTCCTAACATCTAGAAATAATGTTGCTGCTGAACGACCTTTGTTTACACACTCAGTAATGTGGTCGAAATAATCTAATTGGCAAGTAATGCACGATCTTCTGTTTAGGAAACCGTATTGGAAGGCGGATATTAAGTCATTCGAGAGCAAAAACTGAACAATTTGCTTCTTTATAATCTTTTCCATCACACGTGAAACTACGGAAGTAATGTTGATGGGGCGGTAATTATCTATGTCCGCTATAGGCCCGGTTTTGTGAATGGGTACAACGTAAGATTTCTTCCAGCTATTTGGATATGTTCCACTCCTTATCGAAGTTGAAAATATCTTGAGAAGAAGTAGATTCATGTCATTTCCACCCTTTTTTAAGAGGACAGAAGACATTCCATCTGGGCCGGGAGTATTAGTAAGCTTAAGAGTTGTGGTAGCTTTATCGATTTCTTGGGCGTTAAAGACTACATCGCTTAAACACTTTTCTGTTTTACGAGGGAAATCTATATCCTGGTAGTTTTCTAGAGTGTACAATTTGGCAAAGTGCGTGCTAAACACCTCACATATATCCTCATCACTTTCGTGAGTAATGCCACCTAGGTGTATTATTTTTGGATATGTTGATTTGGAGTTAGTTAACCTACTTTTGAAGAGTTTGGCTATTTCTCCAGTGTTATGCGGCGACTGAACTCATGGATTCTAATGAGGATTGTTTTGATAGCTATTAACGACGATAAGTCGTCATGTCTGTAGTAACTTAATGAATGCTTCCGCATACTTCTTCTTAATGATATTGGAATAAAATCACCTTGAGGAATTTTGAATTTAATCAGTTTCACAGGCGCTGTGACATCATTAACCGACTGTATATTGTCATAGAAGTTTTTAAGGACTCCCTCTAAGGAGTCATTGGTAAAGTAGGAACCCAATTAGAGTATCTAATCAAGTTCTGATACAAGTCCCAGTCAACTTGCGTGTATAGTCTTATAGGTGTCGGAATAACTTTGTTTCTGTGTATAGTTTCTGGAGAAATATTAAACGAACATGCAACTATTTTATGACCACTACCTGGGAATTCATGTCCCACATGAATTGTAGATGGTGCTACGTTGATCGTGAATGTAAGATCAAGGATGTTATCGGACCTAGTGGGTACATTTATGTGTTGCGTCCATCCTCCTGTAATGATGGAATTAAGAAGATTATCATACCTCGAGGGTCCACGAAGTGTACGCCATGATATATCAGGCAAATTGAAGTCACCTCCAATTATATTATAACTGAAGGGAAGATTGGGTGCAACACTAAATACGTTGCTGATTAAGTTATCGTATTCGCGGTTGGATGATGGCGGTTGGTAAACACAACCTATAAGGATAGGCTTACTTCTGAGAACTTTTATTTCGACCCACACCGAATCATTAAGTTGTGACAGAATAGGGTGACTAAAATGCGTTGCACAAATGGGTTGTTTAACGTATATGAGTGTTCCACCCCCACGACCTGTTTCCCTATCCCCTCGAAAAAGATTGTACTTATCAATTGATAAGCTATCATCCGTAATATCACTTGAGCACCAGGCTTCAGTGATCATGATCAGCGACGGATTGCATATAGAGGCTAACGTACATAATGCTAAGTGTTTGTTAAGAACTGATCTAGCATTTATGAGGATGACTGATAGACTTTGACTAAGTGGTTTTAGTGTATGGGCAATATCATAATAAAATGCTCTATGGTTATCAGCTGAATATGTGCAGTCGTTATTGGATTCATTAATTGCAACATTTTGATCACTAGAGACGTTTTCTTTAGTTTGATACTTAGGGATGGGTTGTGAGATGTCACTCGTGAGTGGTTGGTCGTTTAGATATTGCGTGCTATGGGAGATACTAGTATGATAATCTAAGGTATTACTATTGGTATCAGGTGTGTATAAAGTGTTTGCTATCTGTCGGGGAAGAAGCAGTTTCCCTGTTGTAAGGTGTTTGCTATACCAGCAAGGAATTGGTCTGACATCATATGTGCTATGTGCATGATCCCAGGCGTTTCTGCCAGTTGTCGCTGGAGAAAATTTTGGTCATATGGGTTGGCTAGAGTCATGTAGATTCTGCCTTGACGAGCTACCCTTGAAGAAATGTAGGACTTACAGAAGTACGCCTACATTCCTTCTCAGGTTGACGATCCAAGCGGAAGACATCCGGACACAAACAAAATTAATCAACAGATAGAAGAGGGATGATACCAATTCATTATATACAACATGAACATATGTACAAAATAGTACACCAAGTACGATGGACTGCTCTTCGACGTACTACCCTTGAAGAATTGTAGGACTTACAGCAGCACGCCTACAACCCTTCTCAAGTTTACGCCCTTAAGTTGGAAAATCGTCGTTGAGCTCATTTGCTGACCTCCTTCCATGATCTATATCCTCGACCCTGAATGGTAACAACCCATGACATTGTATCGTGGAAGGTAGATGACTAACAAACATACGACGTATCTGACCAACCAAGCGAAGGTACAGAGTAATTTGCACCAAAGATAATAACATTCAAATAGTAGTTTGAAACCTGAAATGCCTTTATTCGTACAAGTCAGTCTAACAGTTACCACCTTGTACACAGTTGGCTTATCGTCACTAAACTGGCCATTGACTTTCGTCCCTTCGAACGGACCGACACTAGCATAATCACTGCATAAGACACGTTGGTTCATGGACGGCTCTTTTACTGCATATGACGACACCAACGACGACTGACTGACGCCAGTTGAAGAACTTAGCGGTGTATCAGAGGCTGTTGTTAGACCCTTAGGAGGTTGTCTAACCACAGGATTATCACCACTGCTATCTTTTATTATTGGCTCCAGTTCAGCTTTAACATCTGTCGATAGTTGGGCTACACTCGGATCATTTACACTGACGGCGTCACGAGTATCCATATCTGCAGCAACCGCATCTGCCTTTAATTCTACTTCACTTTCAAGTTGTACAGAACCTTCGTTCAACTCAGTAGTAGTAGGCATTCCGCTAATCTCATCCTGATCAGCCAAAGGTAAATGTGAACTATCGTGATCACTGTCACAAATACCCACTTTACCGCCGTCTGTATGATCGACTTCATCATTTTCACACTCTTTAACAACAGCCGTAGATGACTTAGGTTCTTCCTCATGAATCCTTAAAGGTTTTATTCCTTTACTCTGACTAGTAATACCTTGTAAACTTGTGTACTCAGAACTGGACACTGAAACTGTAACCCTCTTCTTATGCACAAACTGCGGTGTCGTCTGAGACACTCTTTTCAACAATGGATTACTAGTTACGACCACAGGCTTCTTCACCGCACCATTATCGATACACGATTCGGAGTCAGAACACGATGACGCTGACTTCACATTTAGCTTGCCACTAAACTTGCTCATTGCTTCACAGTTCGCCTTAGTATGCACTTCTTGCAAACGGACGAAGCACAACCGTGCTTGTCTTGCAGCTCGTAACTCATCCGTTGGGGACGTCCCAATAAAGCTGTCGCAATCATTAGGTTTACTTGACACCATACAGCTTTCTCGACATCCAATACGCTGAGACCCCTTCATCATAAAGGGTTGCATTTTACTCTCTGATTTCTCTATTCCAGGAGAGGGATGCAGTATACCAGCAAACTCGCTCAAAGCTTGGTTGACACTGTCTTTCACCAGGCTCACAATGTCATCCAATCCGGGCTCTAAACCTTCCTCCTCTAGACGTGAACAAACCTTTATAAACTTCCTTTGTAGACGAACAGGTAATCTCCTGGCAACAGTCTCAAACACGGAACTTGAGTTCAATTCATCTACGCAGTTAAGAGACATGAGTGTATTTCTATATACCATCAAATTATCCAAGAACTCTGTGAGTTACTCTGAGTTATCATTTAACTGTGATCCGTTACCTTTAACTGTCTCGGAAATACTACGGGACATCATAAATGGTTTTCCAAACCTTTGACGTAGTATCTTCATTGCCTCAGTATATCCTTCTTTTGGGGGCATAAACTTGCAGCACTGTATGGCTCTTGCAGCCACACCAGTGCAATATCTCAACAAATACATTAACTTCATTTCATCACTTAACACAAAACCACTCAGCATGACCTCAAACTCTTTGATAAACTGTGGGTAGTCGGTTGGATTTCCATCGAAGTATCGCTGTTCAAACTTAGGTAATCTTAAGCCCTTACTATCACTTAACGGTGAAGCGTGAACATCAAACTCAACATGCTGAGCAACATACATATCATTACAATTAACAGGCAACTCATCGTTACTTACTTTTTTGTCTGCTTCCATGGTGCCACGTCCCTTTCTTGACCCAGGCATTATCCAGCGTCACCAAAGATTCCAAATTGCGTCGATAATCCTTGTCCAAAGAGAAGCTGGCTGCAGATCCAGTAAGTACACCCGAAAGAGTCACAGAAGGCGCTCCAAAAAACGACCAGATGAATGAAAACTGCCACAGATGGAATTCCAGAAGACGGACAGAAGAATAAAAACTGTCAAGGAACTTAGCCCTAAGTTCCTATTCTAGTGAAGAAGTTCTCGTTTTGAACCGATAAATACTATGTATCTATCTCAACTTTAAATCCAAAACACCAGTATTCCTTGAACGAAATTATATTGTTTGGCAATTAAAGCGAGACAAAATACAAAGTCTGCAAACAAATGTTAAGTACAAATGAAGTTATAAGGTACTTTTATTCGTGTTCTTTCCACCTTCTTCCAGCTTGTAAGCGATCGTTCCATTCGCGCCTTCGAATTGCCCACCAATGGTTGCCAGTTCCAATAAACAAACGTTCAATGTTCACGTCCATTGTCACAATTTTATCAGTTTTTGATAAATTGATATTATCTTTACCTTCATAATGGTCAAGGTTGTTAAAGGAGTTAGTACTTTTAAGAGACTAGCATCAAATCATCAGCAGCTCACTAAAAACTTTAGTGATGATGACGAATTTGCACCTAGATCAATCGGTAAACCGAGAGTTATGGTACGTAACTTAGTGGAAGAACTAATTGATAAGGTAATCCGTAACACTAGCGATTTACCGATCATTCAGAAATCCATATCAGACTTGCAGGATAAATCTGAAAGTGTCACCCCTTTCATCCAACTTTGTGGTCCATCACAAGATATTTGCTTAGATTCACTTCTCAAATCTGAGCGCCTGCTAGACTTTTTGACTGCAGAGGCTGTAAAGAGGGTGACGTCGTCGTATAATGTCTTAGGATATAACATACCAGACAATGTCGCCATTGTCAAACTTATAGCCGTCTGTCTACAGGCGTGCAGCATTTCATTAACTGACTGCCAGGATCTGCGTCTTCGCGAGAAATCTGCAAACCACCCATGCCCTGTACTTTTCAAATTTAAGTCTGTTGACCTAGTTTAGAAATTCTTGGAGTCTGGTAAACTTCTTGGCTCCTCAATACCTTACACCTATTTCAGGATTGTACCTGATTTAGCTTCTTGCCAAAGACGATGCCACGCAGGAAAACTAAATAAAGATAACCCCAATAAGACAGCCGTTGTTAATACTTCCCTCGTTGGATTGCCTAATGACCAAGAGCACCAGTTAATATCGCATGCACAAACTAACGGTAGTCAAGTAACTGTTGAAGACTCAGTTCTAAATACTGAAATCGCAGACATAGAAATATCAGTAGATCACAGTATTGACGTGCATCCCTTGCACACTGACACGAATGCCATGCCCACGAAAACGTCTAAGCTGAGTTCAGTCGTATACTCTGAATCCCTCCAGAAGTCATATACCGCACAACCTCGTAGCCCGGCTACTGTGAAGCAGGAATCATATGTGGCCACCCAGATTGGCGTAAATTCAAGGCGATATGATAAACGTCCTATTTCCGTAGGGAACACCAAAAGAACTGTTGAGAATGTTCAACAGAAATCCAGTTTATTAGGTAATCATACTAGTCACCAGCAGCCCAAATTATACAAGCCGACTAATACGGAAAAACCTAAGCCAAACGCTAAATCCGGAACACTAAAGCCCACAAGTACGAAAGTTTCAAAAGGGTCACCGGCCCATTCTACTGATGGACAGTCATCTAAACTTAGTCATGTTACTCAAGTTAGACATAATCCACCTACCATGGTAGCTCACTCATTTCCGACTACCACTGCTAGTCCTATGACAACAAAAAATAATCGTTACATATCTACTCAACCACTTCGAAAACACGGAGTTACTCAGCCCCTCACGAATGCACCCTCAACTATGGTGTACAGGAAACACCAGTCTGAGAATACAGACATTAGGTCAAAAACACATATAGTGCCCTGTCATACTTCTCATGCATTCAGTAGGGCGCAAATGCCATTCGAAGCACAATGCTCATCATGGCCTAGGAAGAACTTTTACCAGACACAGGGATCCAAATCATACGCCTACAACAACACGCCGATCATACATTTCGGTTATAACTATGCAGATAACATGGCTCTAGCCAACTCATATGACCAAAATTTTCTCCAGCAACAACTGACAGAAACGCCAGGGATCATGCACGTAGCACGCATGATATCAGACCAATTCCTTGCTGGTATAGCGAACACCTTACAACAGGGAAACTGCTTCTTCCCTGGCAGATAGCAAACACCTTATTCACACCTAATACCAACAGTAGTACTCTAGATTATCATACTAGTATCTCTCATAGCACGCAATATCTAAACGACCAACCACGCACGTGTGACTTTTCCCAACCCATCCCTAAGTATCAAATTGATGAAAACGTCTTTAGTGATCAAAAGGTAGTAAGTAATCAGTTGGATAACGACTGCATGTATTCAGTCGGTAACCACACACGCGGTACGTCCAACGTTTGCGTTACATTTTTGCGTGATTCGTTACATAAAATTTATCTTGTTGTAATCCTTGCACAAGTCCTCTACTACTTCCATACCTATAACTATTAACTCTCATATCAAATAGTTATGGTTAACCAAAGTAAAACGCAGGGAACTCAATCCCCTGTAAAACTGATGACTAATTTTAAGTCGTTGATTCCTACATCAAGCAACACACTCCCTACAAATGGTTATAGTGAGCCACAAAACTCACTTGTATGTCGTAAGCGTCGAGCTGAAACTGAGGATAAAACTGCACTGACAGCTAGTATTAGCACTACTCCCAAAAATTCAGTACCCTCTGCTCATACAGAAACCCTCCCTACACCTTATGTGCTTATCGAAAAGCTCCAGCCTTCAAGCTCTGTTTCAGTACTATCTTCAGAAATAGAACTTCTAAAGTTGTCTATAGGAGAACTTAAGGCCGAGTTAAGGGACTTAAAAAACAATAAGTCAGTAGATCCTGGAATTTCCGATACCAATACCAAAATCTCCAATTTATCAGGTCAGATCAGTGATATCAGACTGCAGGTCTGTGAACTGACACCTTTAACTATTCTCATGAAAACTGTAGACCTTAACAAACTTGACAGTGAATCGATATCTAAGGTGGATAACCTAATTAACTTTGTTACTACAGAAGTAACAAAACGACTAGATGCTAAATTAAATGCTATTGTCTACAACGTTCCGGATAATGAGGCACTAAAAAAGGTACAGCGCATCCTACCTAGTGAGGCGAAAATGCCCAACTCCAAGACTAAGTGCTACAGGCTGAAGAAGAGTCAACATGAAAAGTGTTGTCCTATTCGTTTTCAGTTCGAAACACCTGCTGAGGCCAGAAAATTTATCCACTCCCAACACACCCCACTGCAAGCCAGAAATTATAAACTAGTAAAGGTGGCGGTGGACAAGACCGTCATAGAAAGGCGCGTATATAATTATCACACTGAGTCTAACTGTGGAATAAACAATAGGACATTGCAAGCAGCAATTATACCCAACCCTTTGAGAGATACCGTAGAATCCACCGCACCACCCCTCTCTAACCACACAGAATTATCTTCTCAGAGAGCGACACCAACCGAAAGGCCGCTAAATTGTAATCAAATAGCCAATAAAACTATACCACCCACCACCGTAGATTTAGACATGTCACTAAATAATCCAAGAAAAAAAGTCAAAATCCCCCGAAAGTTGACCCTGTCCTCTCCTAGCCATAAGTCCATTGGTAAAAAAGAGAAGAATATGACCCCAAATCATGCCAACAACAACAATGGCAGTATAAGTAAGCCCACATTCCCCACGGTCAATAGTATTGGCACCCACAACGTGCGAAATAACACCACGGCCCACACTGATAACCAACGCCCAAACAATGCCACCCTCAAGAGTACAAGTGACAATAGTCAGAACTCGACCACCAACAACTCAGGGCATTCACAGTATGGCACGCTAATAAATTTTGATCGGATATACGGTACAAGTCTGCTGGGAACTAACCCACAAAGCAGTACATTCGAAACCCTTACAAGGACACCACTAGTACCTAACAATAGGTGGAATAATAGACCATGGTCTTCACAAGGTCCCAATCATTTTTTATCCCCTGCGTCCCTGTCAGCGTTGAAAAAACAGCTGGTAGGGATGCTAACACTCCTAAACCACTAGTGCTGGCTCCCCATTTGCATGAATGTAGGAACAGTCTAGCTCACCCGCATCCACTAAGCACACTTGGTACATGCACAAGTTTAGGTCAAATTAAGATCCCTACCCCCGTTTCTAGCTTTACTAAAAATAAAAATGCCTTAGCCTATAGCACATCCAGTACTCCAACGCTCAATTCTTCACCGAAAACAGCACACACCAACTCGATAGACATAGGTGAACATGATGCTGAAACTCCTCTCAACATAGGGTCGTCATGTCAAACAGTACTACTGGGTGCTGAACCACATTCGGGGCTGATTGACGAACTTAAGTACTTCAAATGCTATTTCAAATCTCATCTTTACCTAATCCTCATAAATGCTAGATCCGTTCTAAATAAACTACCGATGCTCAGAGCACTCACAGTAATATACAAACCCCCTATAATTGTCATCACTGAATCCTGGTGTAACTCGAACATACTGGATGAAGAGATAAGCTTAGATAACTATACACACTTTCGGTGCGACAGGGAAGGTGGTAAGGGAGGGGGTTGTCTTATGTACTTTCTGAATGCACTTACTGTATCACAGCTAGAAAGTAGTACACTTAACATGCCTGAGACTTTATGGGTTAACTTACACTTAAATAACGCAATAGTATTAATTGGATGCACCTACAGAGCACCTGGCACCTTTAGTAATTACGAGACCCAACTTATTAATACTCTAGAACAATTATCCACCCTCCACTACGATCATAAGATCCTATGTGGAGACTTTAACTTACCAGAAATCAACTGGGAAATACCCACAGGTCCAACTAAACTTGATAAGTTCTTAGGCACACTGGATATACTTGGCTGGAAGCAGACCGTCACAACCCCTACAAGAGGTAATAACGTACTAGACTTAATCTTCTGCCACAATATAAGTCCCCTTTCTACCCTAGTAGGTTCTGAGTTTTCAGGGAGTGACCACAAAACAGTGCTGTGTGCACTGCCACTTCCGTCAAGTAGCAATGCAACCCATACCCCTACTTCACAACAAATAACTTACAGGAACTACAGTAAGGCAGACTGGACTCTAGTAAAATCAATGTTAAGATCCTCAGAATGGAGTGAGTACTTCTATACTGATAGCCTCTCGAAAGCTCTAGACATCTTTTACTATAACTCCAACACATGCTTAGATGCTGTCATCCCATTTCAAACACTAAAGTTTTCCCCACATAGAAAGACATTCATAAAGCCAAAGGATCGTAGGAAACTGAAAAGACTGTCAACAAGTTACTTCAGGCGACACGACTTTAGTACACTAGGGTCAATACTTAGTACTCTTAGCTCCATCTCGCAAGCTCATAACTTGCGTATGAGAAATGAAGAATGCACCGCACTAGCCAGCACCACCAGAGTAGGTGCTCTCACAGAAATCCTAAAGAAACGAATGAATCGCCAAAGCCATAAAATTTCTCTCCTTATAAACAAGGGCAATCTATACAGCAACCATGCAGACATGTGTGAACTGTTTAATGAGACGTTTGCAGCTAACTACCTTAAGCCTACAAGTCCACCTCTCGGTTTACAATCTAAAATAGAACTCCCTTCATCTTCAACGCTGAAACAAATCAGTATAGTTCATTTCACTTACTCTAATATTAACCAAGCCGTTAATACTCTTAAAAACTCTAGTAGTGCCGGTTTTGACGGTATACCATCGTATCTTTATAAACACGGTGGTTCTGACATTTCCGTTTTATTACTTAAGATTTTTACAATGTCCCTAGAAAGCCAAACCTATCCAGATAAATGGAAAACGACATTTATAGTACCTAAACACAAATCCGGATCAAAAACTGAAGTCAACAACTATAGGCCAATCAATATTACACCCATAGTATCTAGAATCATTGAACGAATAGTTAAAGATGATATCCTCAAACATATGCTCAACTGCAATATTCTAAGTCCCAACCAACATGGATTCCTAAAATCCAGATCATGCATGACATGTCACGTTGACTTCTTTAACTACATAACTAGCAGCCGCGACAAACAACAACTAGTACTTGTCATCTACTTCGACATATCCAAAGCCTTTGACCGCATTGACCATTTGCTTCTAATAAATAAGCTAAACTCCTTAGGAATAAGTAACCCATTATTAGGATGGATTGAATCATTCCTTAACAATAGGTCCCAAGTAGTTAGACTGGGTTCTGTAAACTCTAAACCTAGTCCAGTCACTTCTGGAGTAGTTCAAGGTAGCGTCCTAGGCCCCCTCCTATTCACTCTATATGTCAACGACATTTGCAGCTGTTTCTCACTAGGCAAACCATTCATCTTTGCAGATGATCTTAAAGTAGCTTACACATTCCACTGTGATGACTTAGGGTACTTTCAGAAAGCTGTTCAGGAAGAACTAGATCGAGTAACTGCATGGTCCTCCACATGGAACCTAAAATTCAACCTTAAAAAATGTGGTTGGATATGCTTCGGTGCACCCTCAATAAATATTAAACTGGCACTTGAATCCATCGACTTGCCTAAACTCCAAAGTGTTGTTGACCCAGGACTCAGGTACTCTAGTGACTTGACATTTTCCGAGCAAGTGGCGACACAGACGCGTAAATCGAGGATGCTTCTAGGATGCATACTCAGGAATTTCCACAACTACGAAGCGAAGCTATTATTATATAAAACTTGTGTCAGACCACTACTTGAATATTGTCCATTTATTCTCAGCAGCACTCGCGTAAGTGACAAACTTAAAATAGAAAGTGTCCAACGATACTTCACGTCTAAACTACTAGGATTTGACTGCGAAAAGGACTACACATCAAGGTGTATAACTCTAGGTATCGACCCACTCTGGATGAGAAGACTGAGCATTAACCTAACATTCTTCTTTAAAATATTGCATAAAATATCATTCTCAGACAGCAAAGAGATACAGTTCTCACCGGAAGGCTCTTACAACCTTCGTAACCAAACGTGCAAAGTATCTAGGAAAAACTGTAAAACAGCACTCCGTGCAAACTTCTTCATAGTCATGTACTCTAAGATCTGGAACAGTTTACCCCAAGAAATAAGGACCTGTCACTCTATCATAACCTTCAAACGCTTGCTATATAAACTGCTTCATCCCAATGACTATGCCAATCACACCGCACCACTTATTTCCAAAACGCATGAGCTATTAGCACACTATAACGCCTAGACTCATTACTAAATATTACGACACTAAATAAACTCTAAGACTTCGCAAAATTACATGAAAAACAACTAGATTATGGGTAGTGTTTACTATACAATGATATACATTTATATACATTTATATGTACATAAAATATTAATGTTTTCTTCATTTTTACATACTTTATCTCCCTGCTGAGCTTAATCTTCTATATACCTCCTGGTTGAGGTCGAACAACCCAACATCCAAACTGAAATGACCATTTATGTAAATTCAAACTCAAATTCCATGAACGATCCGATGCAACCACTTGAAAACGCTGGCTAACATTCTGTACAAGGAGTATTCTTGATCTGAAATAAAGAAGCAACTGGTTTTCAAACAGTTATCAATGTATTACTCAACTTACATGTACAGTCTGCCATGCTGACGCAAATGGCGCAAATGGATAGTTCTAGAATTGACCCCATTTGATGCAGTAAAACAATCTAACACTACCTTATCTAACTTTCGTATCAAAGATCAAATTTCTTTCCTATTATAAAACTACGATAAGACTGCTGACAAAAATGGAATAAATACATTATTGAATCAAAATAATACATCAATAAACTTTATCTCACGGATGCTGTTCACAACAAAGTTTTATAGGAGAATTGACTTCAAGCTTTATTTTTCCCAGATATTTGTATCACACTCATCTGAAGTCTGGGTTTTTTGTTAATGCGAAGACAATATTTCTATATCTCTTTATGTGTTACACAGACAGACTATTTTGCAGACTGTTCTGACTGACTCTAATGTTAGATTGAACAAACAAACTGTAATTTATATGAACTGTGATCAAGATTTGACCGGATAGTTGCAAAATAATTGAGCGCTGAGTGAGAAGTAGACATTTATAAAATTATATTTGTAAAATCTCAGCGAAATTGAAATGATTAATTCCAACGTTTCGTTCGGCAATCTGGTCCGAACTTCTTCAGGGAAATTAATCGAATTAAAATAAACAGGTTTATATATAAAAGGAACAATTCATGTTTTTAAATTTTGTCCAATCATGAGTCATGCAACAGTCATCAACATGTATAATAAATAAATAAATAAATAAAATAGTATGTTTATATATAAAAGTACATCTCTTTTAAATTGTTTGTCCAGTCATGTGAATCAATAAACAGCTATCAATAGGTATAGTAAACAAAACAAAACAAAACAAAATCTTTAATATGAACTGTGATCAAAATTTGACCTCAGACTTTCAAAATTAGTCTACTTTTGTTAAAATATATATGTGTATATGTGTTATGCAGTATCAATGGTGTGTGTGTGTGCATGTGTGTATGTGTGTGGTTGAACAGTCATAAAACATTTGTTATTCTCATATGAACTGTGATCAAGATTTGACCGGATAGTTACAAAATAATTGAGATGATTTTTACAAATATAATATAATTTTTATAGATTTGTTATTCTCTCCATAAAAGGACGTAGACAATCGGGAATTTGATCAAGTGTGACTAGTTGTTGATACATATCCAATTTATTTACTAGTCAGGATTTGCCATGCATCAGCTAAGATCACACCTTCACGTCTGTTCAAACTGTTGGGATTCACCCATATATGTAGGGCTTCTGCAGTCAGTCTTTCTTTATATGAACCAAAACCTTTCTGTAAAACCTTAGTCTTATCAAAGTCGATTTTGTGTCCCGTTTCTATCGAGTGCAGTGCAATCGCTGAGTTGTTTTCTAGCTTCTTCAAGTCTGCAGAGGTCTTTGGAACCACCTTTAGACGTTTGGCTCTGTTGATCAGATTCTTGGCCAAGAATCTGATCAACAGAGCCAAACGTCTAGTTACTGAGGAGGAAGATATTGGCAAGGAATTAAAATTGGTTCAATCCACTCTTGAATCAAATAATTATCCAAAATCCTTCATAAATAGATATTTAAAATGTGAAGATAAGCATGAATCAAAACCTGTTGCTAAGAACTGGGTTAGTACAGCGGTGATTCCTTACCGCAAAGAAACTTCCGACGAAATAAAGCGAATCCTTAACGACCATAATATACGAGTGTATTTTCGTGCATCAAACACCTTACGCTCATTACTGGTTAAGGTTAAGGATAAAATAGAACAAGAAAACCAGCAAAATTGTGTATACCAGATCAATTGTGGGGATTGTAACGCCGTATATGTAGGAGAAACTTCCAGACAGGTAAATGTAAGGGTGAAAGAGCATAAACAATGTCTAAAGGTGGTTCCAAAGACCTCTGCAGACTTGAAGAAGCTAGAAAACAACTCAGCGATTGCACTGCACTCGATAGAAACGGGACACAAAATCGACTTTGATAAGACTAAGGTTTTACAGAAAGGTTTTGGTTCATATAAAGAAAGACTGACTGCAGAAGCCCTACATATATGGGTGAATCCCAACAGTTTGAACAGACGTGAAGGTGTGATCTTAGCTGATGCATGGCAAATCCTGACTAGTAAATAAATTGGATATGTATCAACAACTAGTCACACTTGATCAAATTCCCGATTGTCTACGTCCTTTTATGGAGAGAATAACAAATCTATAAAAATTATATTATATTTGTAAAAATCATCTCAATTATTTTGTAACTATCCGGTCAAATCTTGATCACAGTTCATATGAGAATAACAAATGTTTTATGACTGTTCAACCACACACATACACACATGCACACACACACACCATTGATACTGCATAACACATATACACATATATATTTTAACAAAAGTAGACTAATTTTGAAAGTCTGAGGTCAAATTTTGATCACAGTTCATATTAAAGATTTTGTTTTGTTTTGTTTTGTTTACTATACCTATTGATAGCTGTTTATTGATTCACATGACTGGACAAACAATTTAAAAGAGATGTACTTTTATATATAAACATACTATTTTATTTATTTATTTATTTATTATACATGTTGATGACTGTTGCATGACTCATGATTGGACAAAATTTAAAAACATGAATTGTTCCTTTTATATATAAACCTGTTTATTTTAATTCGATTAATTTCCCTGAAGAAGTTCGGACCAGATTGCCGAACGAAACGTTGGAATTAATCATTTCAATTTCGCTGAGATTTTACAAATATAATTTTATAAACTGTAATTTATATAATAACTTATCCATGCCTGTACAATTGGTATGTTCCTGCATAAACAGGAATAAATATATGTATATATATGTAAAAAAAACCACGGTCCTGGGTTATTTCTCATAAACTCGTAGCATGCTTTCGGCACCTCTTTGTCACAACGGCAGTGCACCCAACGTTTGCAAAAATTGCATTCAAACTCTGAGTCAGCTTTAGAAACTATGATACTGCACGCCTGGCATTCGTCTCTATCACTTAGTGATGCCTTCGAGGTCATATGACGACTGTGGCAGTGGAGGTGTAGTATCAGGACAGACGAGACCTACACGAGTCTTTAGGATGGGTATACGACTTGGGGTTGGTGTCCATGGGCTTTTGCCTTTTCTGGCTGAAACCCTTGTGACTACAGAGTAAGGTGTTTTAGTGCCATTTCTAAGGTTACTTTCGACAGCCATATTAACCATCACTAAAACTTATGCTGTACAAGAATAAGAGTGCAACAGCATCTACCAGCAAGAACAAAAATAAGACTGAAAAAGTAGAAGACAAGGAAATGAAAAGGTTTTCGACTTTACCTAGTACTTTCTGGATGATCGGCTTCACAGCAATCACGTGGTAGATCAACAAGTCTTGTTTACCTGAAGGAGTGTGGAAGATGCTGCTACAAAAATATCACCTGAAGTTTTGGCACTAGTTCGAGACAGCGGGACTTACCACATAGAGATTGAATATGTAAGTAATGGTTGAATTTAATTCACCTGCTAGGTAGATCAGGTTTCCCAAGCGGAAAATTCAAAAATAGGTATTGTAAGGCCTGGTAAGTAAGCGGTTTTCTAGTGTTTAAACTGTATGTTTATCTAATTTCAGGTTGGCCACGTAGCGTACAGGGATTGGTCGCCCAAGACGACGCAACGGATGACCAATAGGAGGGCTCTTCCCCTCTCCCCTAATTGTATTGTGATTGGTTGTAAATAAACTCATTGACCTTGAGTCTTCGTTCTTACTAGCACGCGGCACTTGTGTGATCACCCTGCTAACGTGCGCTTTGCTCTCTGTTTCAGATCATTGCTTGACGATTGGCCCTACATAAATGGCGAGCCTGCCAACGGAAAAACTCTCTTCTTCTAAGTCTCGACTCATTAAGGCTTCCAAGACCACTTCTCCTGTCCAGGAGACAGCATCTAACGAGCTTGTTGATCAACTAGCTGTGGCCATGGCCAGAGCATTCTAATCAAATCAGTCTGGATCGCGCTATGTCCATCCCATGCCACATAAATTAGAAGTTGGTGATGACTTCGATCTATGGTCGGACAAGGTTCACCGATATGTCGATCTGATGAACGTCCCTCACCCAAACGCGTTTGTCCTCGATTGTGTCGGACGTTCTTTGGAAATGCGCGTGATAGGTTTGGACTATGTGCATCTGACAATGGGCACCCTTTTGAGTACTCTACGAGCACGCATAGTACCACCAGTGCCTCAAATAGAAGCATTGAAACGCCTTAATGAGTGCAGGCAAGGTCAAGGGGAAGCGGTCAACCAATTTTCACTACGGCTACGCAAGCTTGCTCGTCAAGCTATGCAAAACAGCCTTTTTACAGAGGTCGAAGAAGTTGTTTCCAGCAAGTTCCTGCAAGGTGTCGACTTCGATTACAGGAAAGACTTCATCTTGCATACTCCGGCATCCATGGAAGAAGCGGAAAACAGGGCACGTTTACTGGAAAGCCTGGAAGAGCCAGGAACCACATCACAACCAATTAATGCATTGGACTACCGTCACAAGACACCACAATACACTCAACAGCCCAGACAACAGTATAAAGGACGTCCACAGTCACAAATGGCTTCAAGAAACAATTGCTACTACTGCAGGCAGTTTGGTAAGCATGCTCGAACTTGTGGGCACAATTCAAGTAAGTCACATGTCGATGTGAATTGTTTACCGACTATTAAACTAATCGGCGCCACCTCCTCCCCGAAAGTTTCAGAGTGTATAGGTAACAGATTATGTGTAATGCTAGTTGATTCAGGAGCAAATTGCTCCGTTATACATTCCTTATGTGTGCCAGAAAATTTCAGGCCCAAAATAGACAATCACAAGTTGCGGCTTATGATAGCCAGCGGAGATTGCATGCAATCCCAGGGAGTAGTCCTACTACCTCTAAAGTTAGGGACACTGTCACCTCAGCACGCTTTCGTTGTGTCAACTCAGGTGCCGTGGCAAGTAATCCTAGGAGTTGACCTCTTAGAAAAGCTGCCCGGGATAATAGGCTGTGCCAAAAGACTCTTATATTGAATGACAGCTTCATTCCGTTCATTCCAGTAAACAACTTAGAGCACGGCACGTTTGTCGTACAGGGCCATGTTATGAAAGAGAAACTTAGAATGTTAACTACGGTGGAAACCTTACCCTTGGAGACAACAGCCAGTTTTAATAAGATGCTCGACAATTACATAGACTGTTTTGACTGGGATGGAAAAAACCCAGGGAGAACAAAACTGATCCAACACCACATAGATACAGGTAACGCCCCACCGTGTAGACAACCTGCACGGCGAGTACCTGCACATTATCAGAAAAGGCTGAATAAGTTAGTGGATGAACTGTTAGAGAAGAATGTCATCAAACCATCTGTATCCCCATGGGCTCCCCCAGTAGTGTTAGTTAAGAAATCGAATGGAACACTTCGGTTGTGTGTGGATTATCGTAAGTTGAATCAAGTAACTAGGCGAGACTGTTTCCCCTTACCACGTATAGACGACACATTTGATGCCCTAGGGGGATCGAATTGGTTTACTACCTTAGATCTAGCTTCTGGATATTGGCAAGTAGAAGTACACCCAGAAGATAGACAAAAAACAGCATTTATTGTACAATCAGGTCTGTATGAATATGAAACGATGCCATTTGGTCTGGTGAATGCTCCAGCGACATTTCAACGTCTCATGCAGACGGTCCTTAGCGATTGTATACCAGGTAAGTGTTTGGTATATTTAGACGATATTATCATACATAGCAAGACAGTGAATGAACATTTAAGTGACATTGCTAAAGTCTTGAGTCTTCGTTCTTACTAGCACGCGGCACTTGTGTGATCACCTTGCTAACGTGCGCTTTGCTCTCTGTTTCAGATCATTGCTTGACGATTGGCCCTACAGTATTTTCCGGTCAGAGAGTGTGACACTTAGAAGCAACAGGCACCACCAGTGAAGGAAGAAGACGAAAGTGCAAAAGGAACGTCTTTATTTCCAGCACGCCGGGTTGGAATTGCCCGGTTACAAGCTGATTATCGTCCTTTATAAAAAGGTTCGACATAACGGCTTCTTGTTCTAATACGGCCACGCCCACGTTCCTTTCTGAAAAAGAGAAAATAGAAAACTCATTTAGTGGCATCATGCTAGTTTTAATAGCATTACAAGAGGATTTAGCGGTAAATAATTCCCCAAAATTATTAACCACAGCAATCATCACTCAACATTGGATGCTGACCATCACTGTTTAAGTCGACTTGTTTAGCTGAAGGCTTACGGTCAAGCATCCCCGCCATTTGGTGCTCCGTCGTGTCACGTGCGTGCACGATTACTAGCTAGCTAAGCATTCACCTCTACCCGCGATTTTGTCCCGAAATATAATACGTACTTTGGACGACAAAATCTGGTCTTTTGCTTTATCTTTGGTACTCGAAGAACGAACACTATAGTGGTTGTTGGTATAAGATCTTGCGTTAGTATAATCCGTACAACCCGCGAACGTCGATACCTACAGGCAACCACCTAAACTGGTGAGCCCGACCACGAACTACATCTTCAATTCACACGCAGATAAACCCAGTGAGTTCGTTCCATTTTGTGTTTATTCTTGTACTATATTGTTATCGGCATACATTTCGTCATGAGTGATCCTAGCCCCAAGGTTATTCGGATTCGCTCAACCGCCAAAACAATCCAGCTAGTACCATATTGGCCAGATAATGCTGAAACGTGGTTTCAGATTGCTGAGTCTGATTTTTGTGAACATGGCATAACCGATCAACGTCCACAGTTCCTTGCAGTTATTCACGCCCTACCGCGGGAATTCAGCAGATGCGTAACTCTGCGGATGTCGGTAAGTAACTCGTACGAGTTGCTCAAAGCATCTATCCTCAAGAGAAACTTTCTCACGGATCGACAACGTCTGGATGAGTTATTTCGTAACATCGAGTTAGCGGATCAGTCAGCCGTGAGCATGCTGGCAAGAATGAAAGAGATCATTGGCCAAAGTCAGTTCGATGAAGGACTGTTTAGAGAACTATTTTTATCCAAACTGCCACAGTCAGTTCAGACTGTACTTGTGACACTTCAGGGTGTTCTCATAGATGATTTAGCTGTCTCTGTAGATAGAATTCTAGAGATAACGAAACGGCCAGTTACTGAAGTATACTCTGTTACCGAACAGCCTTCGAAGAAGGATTCTGCAATGATAGAGTTAATCAACTCCGTCAAGCAGATGCTTAGGTCAAAAAAGCCTAGCAATTCTTCCTACCGTCGTTCTAAATCCCCTCAACGGCAAAGCGCACGTAGACGATCTAAGTCCAACACACGCTCTCTCAAAAATCCTGACTGGTGCTGGTATCACAACACCTATGGCAAGGAAGCAAAATGTTGTCGAAAACCTTGTGATTTCGGCAAAGCCTCCAAGTCTGTTGGAAACTATCCCACCGGCACGCGTTAGCGGCAACCGTCGCCGGTGGCACTAGCCGCTTACTTTACATCCATGATGTAATTAGCCATACTAGATATCTAGTCGACACAGGCGCCGAAGTCAGCGTCCTTCCTGCTACAGCAGCAGATCGACAGAAGGATCCTAACTTCAACCTACAGGCTGCAAATGGAAAACCAATTGCAACCTATGGTCGGAAATACGTCTATCTGAACGTTGGTTAACGCAAACCTATTCAGTGGATTTTCCTTCTTGGTGACGTCACAATGCCCATCATTGGCACGGACCTACTTAATCATCATGATTTGCTCGTAGACGTCCGCCGTAAACGATTAACTGACAACACTACTAGTTTGTCTATCAAAGGCATAACTTACGTAGGCCCAAGCTTGTCAATCGTTAAGATGAAAGCAATCCTCGATCCAACTTTTCAACCGATTGTTGACAAATATCCGGAACTCAATTGCCCATCTAACGACCTCCCGTGCATAACCAGCAATGTTATGCACCACATCATAACCTCAGGACAGCCCGTGACATCTAAAGCACGACGACTGGCCCCTGATAAACTGAGAATTGCCAGAAAAGAATTCGATCATATGCTCACCCTTGGCATCATTCGGCCATCGAATAGTCCATGGGCATCCCCATTGCATATGATACCGAAAAAGGATAGCAACGATTGGCGACCCACTGGTGATTACCGGCGAGTGAACGCCAAAACAACCCCTGAATGCTACCTTTTGCCTCACATACACGACTTGACAGCAACGTTATCTGGAGCATCCATATTCTCCAAAATCGACTTGGTTAAAGCATATAACCAAATCCCCATGGCAACGGAAGATATTCCGAAAATGGCTATCATCACGCCTTTCGGACTTTTCGAATTCCTACGTATGCCATTTTGCCTCCGGAATGCAGCCCAAACATTCCAACGCTTCATCGATGAAGTATTTCGCGGTCTCGACTTTGTATACGCATACTTAGACGACTGCCTCATTGCCAGTCCAGATAAGGAAACTCACCCTAGACACTTGGACTTGGCATTTGAAAGGTTACGCCAACATGGTGTTACCATCAATATACAGAAGTGTCAAATAGGCGTTGACTCACTCGATTTTCGGGGTCACACTATTGACTGTCAGGGCATTCGCCCACTGGCTACTTCGGTCGATCACTCTAAGAAAACGCGTTCTGGACGTCACGTTAGATTCCCAGAATACCTTCACACCTATTTCACATAACTGAGTGACACATCAATTTTTTTATGTTGCATCATTTAACACAAGTAAATGATATTTTTTTTATAACCGTACATTAAATTAAATTAGATGTATATATTTTTTTCCCGATATTTTGCACTTTACATTATTTTACTGTATAGTAGATGCATGTCATATTTTTTTTTGGTAAAAAAACGCTTATTTGGTACATTTTTCTTGACAAGGTTCTCAGCATTCTTGTTTTCTTTGCCAGGTGCAACGGGCACTGGACAGGAAACAAACGAAGCACGGGATCCAACGAACAACACTGAGGAAGCTATGTACAGACACTCTATTAGCATAGGCAGACAGACCAGCAGGCTCTCGATCAAGCCGCTCGGAAGATTTTTTTCACCCATCAGGGAACCATCGAGATTTTTTTACTTCCGGCTGGTCATGTCTTAGGGTCCTCACAAACCCACTAGGGGGGGAGTGAGCTGTAGCGGTAAATAATTCCCCAAAATTATTAACCACAGCAATCATCACTCAACATTGGATGCTGACCATCACTGTTTAAGTCGACTTGTTTAGCTGAAGGCTTACGGTCAAGCATCCCCGCCATTTGGTGCTCCGTCGTGTCACGTGCGTGCACGATTACTAGCTAGCTAAGCATTCACCTCTACCCGCGATTTTGTCCCGAAATATAATACGTACTTTGGACGACAAAATCTGGTCTTTTGCTTTACCATTTGGTACTCGAAGAACGAACACTATAGTGGTTGTTGGTATAAGATCTTGCGTTAGTATAATCCGTACAACCCGCGAACGTCGATACCATCAATCACCTAAAAGGAAAAAGCACGTCGTATTCAAGGAGCGCGCATTGGCAAAGATATTTTTTAATAAACTATTTATTCCTAGAACGAATCAACTATTGGTCAACTACAGTACCTAAACAACGCGCTTCAATACCTTAATTACTCTAAAAACTATAAACAAACTAGTCACATAGATGCATGAAAAGACTAAGTAGAAATGAATATTTGTTCACTAAATTACAATGTACAACGAATATAAACATATTTGTCCCACTCCACATACTTTTTCTCTGCCCTCTGGTACTTTGCTGCTCGCCTCTTTTCTTCTTCTTACCTTGTAGTAGAAGTTGTATAGATGTACATTTAGACTGAATCTGAGAAACAACTGAAATCAATTACTCATATATCATCCTTCAAGGTTTGGCTAGTAATGACTCAGCATCTTTGATAAAATCTACTGTCACCATAACAAGACGCTGTACAGCATCTTATGCAAGCACTGTCAGTGATCTAAAATGGCTTACATATAGCATTCTACGTATGAATCAACTTACTGTAACTGACCAACCATGCAGTGACAAGTGGCGGGCCTTGGCTGACGTGGGTGCAGCAAAACAAATCTGCCTGAAAATAATCAGTATCAATGTGCATTCAGTTTATTTCACATCTGGTGTTGCGTACGATAAAAATGCTGACAACATTATGCAAAAAATCGCTCGTTTCAAATTGTTACCCAATTTAAAAATAAATCAAGAACAAGGGACGATGCTGCACACATCAAAGTTATGTGGAGAAACTGACTTCAATTTCACCTTTAGGCATAAATCCGACCTAAACAAACTGTTTGGCTCTTACGAGGTATGCAACATAGACGGCACTGAAATAGAAACCAAATCGGAAATTAAATACCTAGGTGTCATTCTATCTGCTGATCTCTCCTGGTCGTCTCAAATCTTAGCAATTTCTAAGAAAATATTCCGTCTAACCTTCTACATTAAGAAGTTACAACATTCTGGTATTACCCAACCCTTACTCCTACAATTCGTTAATTCTCGCATCCTGCCTATTATTCTCTATTGTTCCCCTTAGTTTATCCCGGGCTACTGAAGAAAGACTATAACATATAACGCAGGATGTTAAAGGTTGTCAGCAGGGTAAGCAACGTGCCACTTAACCAGCTTGCTAATACTCTGGTTGACAGGCACATGGACTCATGTGAAAAATGGGCCAAATCCATTTTATCTAACTCACACCACCCTCTTCACTCACAACTCTACCCCTGCATCTCATCAGGTAAAACCAGAAGCCAATATAGAAAACTATATGCTCGCACCAGCAAGCAAGTACAAAATCTCAACCATACCCTACTTACATCGTGTTCTGTGTGATAAAGAAAGCATTAGACGTGACACATATAATTCATTAAATAGTCAGTAGAACAACTGGATCTCGTCTTTCCAACCCACATCATCAATAGGTACAACATTTTCTTTCTTTCTTTTCCTTTTCTCTCTCCGTTATGTGCTGCTTTGTTTCTTTCTCTCGCTTACGCCAGTTAATATGACAGCTCCCACTTTTCTAACACCTTCAAACACTGTTTCAGCTTTACCTCTGCTACCGACATGCCAATGTGTTGTTGTAATAATGAACTGAGATTTCCTCAATCTATGTAGAATTCTATTTATTGATAATATACTAACTGGATGCAATACTGTAGCAAAAAAATGCTGAGAATTCCATTCTGTATCACAGGTACTGTTTTGGAATAAAGCAAATTATTATTATTATTTATTTTTCCCAAATACTTGTAATCCATCTAACACATACCTGGGTTTTCTGTTAATGCGAACACAATTTTTCTATATTTCTTAATGTGCTCCATTGAATAACCAGTTCGCAGATTGTACTCACTAACTAATATCAGAAAGGCCAGAGACCATGTAATTTCACCATGATTCAAATTCATGTAATGTAAATAAGACTTGTCCATGCCTGTACAACTGGTGTGCCCTACATAGATGGGAATAAATATATATATATATTTATATATATAGATTTTGTAACTTTATTATTTTGAACCATGACGTTAAATATTTCTGGAATCTTTTCACTACCTATATTCTATCCATAACACTAGGCAATTTTATTAGTTTGACCTTCTATGGGAAATGACTCTGGAACTAGCTCACTCGTTGACTATAAATATACGAATGTACAGTCTAGGTGATGGCTTCGTCGAAAATAAATTTTCCTCGTTGAGACCATCTTTTTATTAATTCTTACGGTATGTTTGTCCATAACACAAACTCATTTGCCTGAAGTCGTCCTGACTCTAACTTAGCTACAAAGCCATCCACAAACATAACGTTATCAAAGGAGCAGATTCGCAGCAAACTATATTTGCGAAAAAAACAAAATGTCCACATGTATTTGCATTGGCTGGCTGAAGGTCAATTTGTTGTATAACATTCTATAAGCACGCCATTGACTTATTCAGTCTTGCTTCTTAGTAGTGTAGTAACGGTTTCTGGTCTTAGGCGGACCCCTCCTATACATTCCATCTGGCAACTATCCAGTGTATAAATATCAGCAACACAGTCACCAGCAAAGGAAAGCCGAACAAACAAACAGATGACTCAAAATAGAAGTAATTAAATGAATGATAAGCAGAGATATCTGAAGGGTATGAAGTGGAAGACAGTGCGAGTGATAGGGACAATTTTTGATAGGGATCCAAAGATAGGGCTTAGTACGTGAAGGCGAAATCTCGGTTTGGCAAAATGGCATTTCTGTTGGACACACTCTGTGTTAATTATTATGTATTATTATTGTTCCCTTGGGTTCCTAGTGGAACATAGGGCTTCAACTGCACGCCTCCACTTGCTTCTGTCTAATGCTGTACTTTTCACTTGCATCCATGTCACCCCATATTGTTTCATCTCCTCCTCACACGATCTCCTCCATGTCACCCTTGGACGTTCCACTCGCCGCTTTCCTTTCGGGTTCCACTCGAGGGCCTGACGCGTGATGTCGCCCAGTGGCCTCCTCAGCGAGTATTCAATCCATCTCCACTTTCTCCTGCATATTTGTTGGGCTATTGGTTCTCGTTTTGTTTGTCACCATAGTTTCTTGTTGGTGATTTTTTCGGGCCATCTAATCTTCAGTATAGAGAGAAGACAGTTGTAGATAAAGGTCTGCAGCCTGCTGGAAATATTCTTTGTGACCCGCCAAGTTTCTGATCCGAATAGAAGAAGTGACTTGACGTTTGTATTGAAAATCCGGATTTTGTTGTTGATGCTGAGTGATGAAGATTTCCAGATTGGTTTCAGGTTGATGAATGTGTTTCTCGCCTTCCTCGTCCGTTCCTCCTGTAGTTGAGAAAATGCTCCCTAGATAAGTGAAAGAAGTAACCTCTTTCAAATCCCTCCCGTTGATGGCGATTGGCGCTGGATGTTGCTGGTGCTGTTGTTGTTGCTGGTTGGCTATTTACATAACCTCCGTCTTGTCTATGTTTACCTGGAGTCCTGTCTTCTCTGGATGCTTCTTCGACCAGTTTGTCGGTTTTCACTTGTAGGTCTTTGATATTTTGTGACATCAAACATAAGTCATCTGCGAAAACAGGTCTTCTAGGTTCTTCACGTCGGTCCAGGATATCCCTGTCTTCTCGTTTCCCACTGTCTGACGCATAATCCAGTCCACCACAATTAGGAATATCATTGGTGATAATAAGCACCCTTGTCTACTCCTGTGTTTACTCCAAACGCTTCGCTGAGTTTTCCGTTGTGGATCACTTGACATGTGCCGTTGTCGTACAGCTGTTGAGTAAGGTTGATGAATATTCGGAGTACGCCGTAGTACTCGAGTAGTTTCCAAATAACTTCGCGGTCAACGCTGTCGAAGGCCTTCTCAAAGTCTATGAAGTTGAGGTAGAGGTTTGATTGCCATTCCATGCTTTGTTCGATGATGATGCGTAGAGTTGCAATTTGGTCAGAACATGATTTGCCTTTCCTGAATCCAGCTTGTTCTGGACGGAGTTCTGTATCCAGTGCGTCCTTGATTCTCTCCAGGATGATGCGACTCAGGATTTTACTTGGCGTCGACAGGAGTATGATTCCTCGCCAGTTCTTGCAGAGTCCTAAGTCGCCCTTCTTTGGTAGTTTCACTAGGTAACCTTTCCTCCAGTCTGTAGGCACCTTTCCCTCTTTCCAGATCTTTTGCAATAATGGAGTCAGTATATCTGCTGTCGTTTCTGGGTCCGCTTTCAGTGCTTCCGGGGGTATTCCATCTGGTCCAGCTGCTTTTCCAGCTTTCGGAAGCTTGATTGCATTCATGACTTCAGTTTTCGTTGGGGGATTGATGTCAACTTGCAGTTGTGTACGTGCTGTTGTTGGTATTTCTGGACGGGTTGTAGGTGGTGGTCGGTTCAAGAGTCCTTTGAAGTGGTCCGCCCATTGTTTAATCTGTCTTTCTTCCTTGGTAAGTGGGTTCCCTTGGCTGTCTTTTATAGGTTTCACTTGTGTTGATCTCCTCCCGGATAGAGACTTGGTTATCTGATATAGTGTCCTCAGGTCCCTTTTGCCTGCTGCCTTCTCAGCTGCAGTGGCCAGATTGTCGTAGAATTGTCTTTTGTCCTTCCTATCACTCTTCTGCACTTCTTTGTCCAGTGCTGTGTAAGTAGAGCTCAGCGTCTCCTTCTCTTGTCCATCCTTGCAATGGATCATTTTCTCTTTCACCATTCTCCTCTCCTCCATTAGCTTCTAAGTGTCCGTTGAGAGCCATTCCTTGTCTTGTTTCTTTCTTCCTAAAACCGTTGAACACGTTTCGTTGAAAATCACCTTCAAAGAGTTCCAATGGTCTTTCACGCATGATTCCTCAGTGGTGCCACGTAGTGTTTCCTGCTTTGCTCCGACAGTTGCAGTGAAAGTGTCCTCTGTGGTTATGTCCCTCAGTTTTCGAGTGTTGAACTTGCATTGTGGCCTACCCCCAGCTGTTCTCGAGGTTTTCAGCTTCACCTTGAAATTCCCTTGGTCTGAACCCACATCTGCTCCTCTCCTCGATCTTGTGTCCAGTAGGCTCCGTCTCCACTTCCTTGAGATTTAAATGAAGTCTATCTGGTTTTTGATGTGTTTATCTGGTGAAATCCATGTCGCCTTGTGTATATCCCTGTGTTTGAACACACTTTCACCAATCACCAAATCATTGAAGGCGCAGAAATCTGAGAAGAGTTCACCATTGTCGTTCACTTCACCGAGATCCTCGCGACCCATGGTGAGTTCTTTTCCTTTATTGTCTCCTCTCAGTTTCGCATTCATGTCATCCATCAGGATTCTGATATCGCCATTTGAGACGTTGTCCATTACTGTTTGTAGTTGACAGTAGAAATCCTCCTTCTTCTCTTGTTCTGAGACGTTTGTAGGCGCATAGCATTGAATGATTGTTGCCTTCCTTCCTTTTGAGTTGAACCTGGCTGTCATTATCCTAGAGGAGATTGGTTCCCACTGCATGAGGGATTTGGTTGCTGTTGGTGACATCATGATGGCCACTCCCTCGGTGTGCTCGTGGCTGCCCTCTGGGTGACCGGGATAGATTACTGTCTCTCCAGTTGATAGTGGGCACCTTCCACATCCGTTCCATCTACTCTCGCGGATTCCCAACACTTCTAATCCATATCTTCTCATTTCTGCGGCTACCTGGGCTGCCTTTCCAGCTTCGTACATTGTACGAACATTCCACGTCCCCACCCTTATTTTTGCTTTCATCGAAAGGAGGCACACCGGCTGACTGGCTTCCCGAAGGCCTTCACCAGCCTGCGTCATTTCACTCCCCCGATTCCAGCGAAAAATAAGGTTATTGTTTATATTTTTAGTATTTTTAATATCTTTATGCGTTGAAGTTTCTGTAGCGATTTGGTTAAGTTTTGGGGGTGGAGTTGCTAGCACCACTCCTCAACCCTCCCTCTTTATCCGTGCTTGGGATGGCTAGAAAACTAGCGAGCTAGTAATCTAGGCGAGGTTAAAAAGCCACACCCACGGCGGTACACGAACCCGCAATCTTCTACTTAGGAGGCAGAAGATTTGTAGAAGACTTCTACTTATTATTATTATTGTTCCCTTGGGTTCCTAGTGGAACATAGGGCTTCAACTGCACGCCTCCACTTGCTTCTGTCTAATGCTGTACTTTTCACTTGCATCCATGTCACCCCATATTGTTTCATCTCCTCCTCACACGATCTCCTCCATGTCACCCTTGGACGTTCCACTCGCCGCTTTCCTTTCGGGTTCCACTCGAGGGCCTGACGCGTGATGTCGCCCAGTGGCCTCCTCAGCGAGTATTCAATCCATCTCCACTTTCTCCTGCATATTTGTTGGGCTATTGGTTCTCGTTTTGTTTGTCACCATAGTTTCTTGTTGGTGATTTTTTCGGGCCATCTAATCTTCAGTATAGAGAGAAGACAGTTGTAGATAAAGGTCTGCAGCCTGTTGAAAATATTCTTTGTGACCCGCCAAGTTTCTGATCCGTAAAGCAGAATTGACTTGACGTTTGTATTGAAAATCCGAATTTTGTTGTTGATGGTGAGTGATGAAGATTTCCAGATTGGTTTCAGGTTGATGAATGTGTTTTTCGCCTTTCCGATTCTCGATTTGACATCCTCGTCCGTTCCTCCTGTGGTTGAGACAATGCTCCCTAGATAAGTGAAAGAAGCAACCTCTTTCAAATCCCTCCCGTTGATGGTGATTGGCACTGGATGTTGCTGCTGTTTTTGGTTGGTGATTTTCATAACCTCCGTCTTGTCTATGTTTACCTGGAGTCCTGTCTTTGCTGCTTCTTCGACCAGTTTGTCGGTTTTCGCTTGTATGTCTTCGATTTTGTGTGACATCAAACATAAATCATCCGCAAAATCCAGGTCTTCTAGGTTCTTCACGTCGGTCCAGGATATCCCTGTCTTCTCGTTTCCCACTGTCTGACGCATAATCCAGTCCACCACAATTAGGAATATCATTGGTGATAATAAGCACCCTTGTCTACTCCTGTGTTTACTCCAAACGCTTCGCTGAGTTTTCCGTTGTGGATCACTTGACATGTGCCGTTGTCGTACAGTTGTTGAATAAGGTTGATGAATATTTTGGGTACGCCGTAGTACTCGAGTAGTTTCCAAATAACTTCGCGGTCAACGCTGTCGAAGGCCTTCTCAAAGTCTATGAAGTTGAGGTAGAGGTTTGATTGCCATTCCATGCTTTGTTCGATGATGATGCGTAGAGTTGCAATTTGGTCAGAACATGATTTGCCTTTCCTGAATCCAGCTTGTTCTGGACGGAGTTCTGTATCCAGTGCGTCCTTGATTCTCTCCAGGATGATGCGACTCAGGATTTTACTTGGCGTCGACAGGAGTATGATTCCTCGCCAGTTCTTGCAGAGTCCTAAGTCGCCCTTCTTTGGTAGTTTCACTAGGTAACCTTTCCTCCAGTCTGTAGGCAAAACTGACTATACTTCTACTTACTGCCCGATTATTCTATTTCCACTCAAGGCTTTAAGTCAATGATGTAGAAGGCACGGATACTGACGGAGACCTTCAGGAGCAATAAACTTAAATTGAAAGAAGTGGTACTGCTAATGAGAGTCCTCTGACACTGTGGAGTGATGGAATGCCTCATGTTTCAGCCTGCAGACTGCTTCTGTTCACTGGTACAGAGCTAGCGTTTTAATCTTTGGAATGAGTTTCAGTAGTGTTAGCCATAAAAAATTAGTGGTGAGTTCATTTCAACTGGCCACGTAGATCATGTCACTACTTTTGTAACAGGACGAACAATCTATTGCCTTTAGCTGTGAAGTTATCATTGCGACAGGACCGACATGATAAGTTGGTTGGACAGCTTTGATTAGTTTGTTTATGGCTTGAACTCCTGAGGATTTTCAAGGTCATAGAACGGATGAGATATCAATATTCAGGTTGGACATCTCGTGGTGCGACTAACTGTATTTATGTCTTTCAACTGCGTCGGCTTAGGAAGGTACCAAGCCTCCACTTTGCGTATAAAGGTTTTCGAATTCGGCTTGCATATCCGACTTGTTAATTCTGACCATGGTTATCACGAGACTTAGTGCCGAGGGATAATACTTGCAAATCTCCATCATCAAAGAAAACAGCTGAAAAAATGTCAACATATCGACAAGGATTTGGATGAAATCGCATTTCTGGAGTTTTGCTCTCGAGGTTCTCTGATAATTTTGCACTTTTCTTTTCTTTCCTCTTGACAGTAAACTGTTTGAGGTGGTCCGTAAATGATTGCTGATTGGGTGCTGTGGGAGCTCGTCCACAGAAAAGAGCCTTTCTGTGACATTCATTGACTATTCCGTGCTACATGATTTGAGCGAGTCTATCTGATTTAGTGGGTCGCGTTTGAATGTCTTATCATTCGATCAAACACTGCTACATCGTGAAGATTCCCAGTGTGATTCATGGTGAAACATACATAACTCCGTGGTATAATCTAAAATACAGTGTCCAAATCGATGCTTCGTCTTCTTACTGATTCATATTTTCTACTCGCATCACTACTAACCATGTTGTATCGTTTCGATTTTTGAGGGACCTCTCATTCTCATCCGAAAACTATTCGACAACCGGTGGACAGCTTCCACTAGTAGACTTTGTTGTGATGCTTTATTTGACCAAACTAGCCTACACATATATCCTAGTACTTCTTCGCGTTTATTATTGTGTCCTAACTTTGTGATTACTCGACATCCACAACGTAAATCAAAAGGCACTTGAAAAGGAGTACGAACGTGTATTCTCTCAGAGGTAGAATTCAAAAGTTGAGCGAGTACGAAAGTATCAATTGTTAACACGCAATATTTAGAGTGATAAATAAATCAAAGTCCAATTACGTAGTCCAATTACATAGTGAAAGTATACTACGATGATGAGTAATAAAAAGGATCACTATAACTTGACTCCAACAGCGAACGCTTCTGTGGATTATATTGATAATTTGTGGCAGCGGAATTCATTTGTTCCAACAAGTACCCATTATTTATTTCTATAACTCGGTAACTGTATTTGTACAGTTTACTCTTACTATATTATTTCACTCTCTTGGATTTTTATTCTAATATTTGTTCCATGATGGAGCTCGCCATTAATTCCCCTGCCTTTTCCACTGAGCTGTTCGATGCCTAGTATAGATGTGGAGATTTAAATATACATATTATCTGTCAGTGTATCGAGGAGTGGAGAGATTGCTATTATGGCGAAGTGAAGAAATGATAGATGCCTGTGAAACGAAATCATAACCATGCACGGAATACACAAAGAAAGCACATCACAGAATACCAAATCAATGCAATACACAAGACGCGTACAAATTGTGAAGGTAGATGCATTTCAACTATGTGCGTGCATCTAGTTGCCAATAAATAATTCCGTTGCCAACTACTCTCGTGCTCTGCCGTTGCTTTTGCGATCTCCAGTGTGAATGCTGCAGTCTGACATGTGTATGGCTTTAAGCACATACCAACCTACTATTTGAAATGTCAGTTGTCCATCCCCAGATTGGTTTATCATTCACTCTGACTATTCACCCTATCATCATCTGTTAGCTTCCACATATCCGTAGAGAGTCATTCCTTCACCTATCACTTATTTCTTCCTGAAACAACTATACACCTTTCCTTAAGCACCATTTTCAGAGAGTTACAGTATTCTCCCACGTGGGTTTCCGCAGTTATCCTATTTAGTGAATTGGACTTTACTCTGATGGCTGCAGTGAATGTGTCTTTTGTAGTTTCGTGGTTCAGTTTCACAGTGCTGAAATTGGGACCTTGAAACTTCATGCTGTGAATAATGCGGGCGTAGATTCCCACTGAATCATGGCCTGAGATGCAGTCAGTGAAATCACCATAGCCACAGCGTGATTGTGCTTGTCGTTGTCGTCTATGTGACCTGAGGGCAATACTGATTCTCCAGTCGTCAATTTGGCCAGGCCACTTCCATTACACTCGCTCTCACTGATTCCTATTACTTCTGCATCATATATTCTGCAAAGCTCTGCCTTCCAACCCAGTGTTCCACTGGCACGCAGAAGAATTAAATAACAAGCAGGTAACAACTTTGTGGATAATTGTCACCATCGCTTCAAGGTGTCTCCAGATGAACAAATTCCTATTTTCCAAAATACTAGCCACACAATTCACCATTCATTTTCAGTGTTTCAACACAGGAAAGCACCATGTTGGTAATACGGTCGACAAATTCTCTTACTTATTTATTTCAAAGGAGTTTATGTTACTTCAGTGAATGGGCACCTCGGTGAACTATTCCGTGTTGGTGACAAAACAAATTCAAAATGTAATTTCTACGGACAGTTATTGTACAGCTACATGTATACAGGCAATCACCAGCAGTTACTCAGCTGTCCTCGTCATTACGTGCATTTCATCAACTCTACCTATTCATTCATACAATAATCCTAACAGCTGTTGTGTTCACGAGAACTTCTCACAGCCTGTTTATTTACTTTCACCATATTCACTTAGTTTCCGTCCATATATATCCACCCATTTAGTGTTTATGGGATGAAGGATTCCAATCCAGCTTTGTTAAGGCAGGAACTGGGATCTTACATTGTGTTAGGAGTGTTCTACTCATTTCAAAGTGTTGATATGATTCCGATTGGACGAAACGAATGATTCAGTGAAGAACATAGTTCGTGATGAATTGCGCCACTGCCAGTCAACCTTATCGGTGACTATATCTTATGATAACCTACTTGCTGAGTCTCACTGGTTACCACTACTGACAAGAAACCCAAGCTACTCCATCATGCTTTCAGTCACCGATGGAATGTAGACCAATTTTTTTCTAATCAATGATTTGTGGATAATTCACTGATTTCGAGTTTCATCACGAGATGAAATCGGTTAGAGAACCATTGAAAATTAACAAAGGTAAAGTGGACAGCTGTCGAGTTGTAATTAGCGATGGGAGTGGGGATGTATGTATATACACGTACATGTCTATCTGATGAAATGTGATGGGAGTTAACATTTCATGCTTTGACCATCGGATTCCTTCCCCGTGAGAGTGAATGATGAACGGGTTCGCCTCGTGACCTGAAGTGCTTAGGCATGATACTTGATGTGTGAGTATTTGGGTGCATAGAGCTGGAAAACCTCAAGTAGGGACGCCTAGGTGTTGAGTACTCGCTCTATGGTTGTCAGTGGTTCTCTAACTGATGTCAGTTGGTGAAACAATAAAGGTCGAGTGAAGAGACAGCCTTATTCGATGTATAACAGTGAGTACTTTTCGAATCTGGATAATAGGTGAATACATCGCCAGTGAGGACGATTTGGAGATATGTTACCGAAGTTCGGCAACGATTGATTGTTAGCACTCTGTGGAGTCCCGGTCAAGCAGTCTATACCGCCCTGCATGATTCATAACAACAACTGATAGCTTTATGTCCTGTTTGGCCCACTTCCAGCTGTTCATCAGACTGATTTTATTTTGGCGAACCACGTGATATCGGTGATCGAACTGAAGAGAACCTGTATAGCTGATTCATTTATGGTCCATAAATCACGTTGCTGAAGGTGAATTGTGCGTCTAAGCAACATTTCCGTTAGTTGTGAAGTCGGTCCGATATATTCACCCTCGTTGTGGTGGGTTTGTAAGAGTTAGACTTAGGGTTTACTTCTACCTGACAATAACCACTCTTACAAAACTCCTTCACCGTTTATAACCTTAACTAGTACTCTGCCTACGTGCAAGTACTAAAGAACGGAATCGAAATTAGAAGACTCGCAATGGCAAGTGTAACTGGACCGGAATTATATTTACACAACGAGATATGCAATTTGATAAGGAATAAAAAATACACACTTATCTGGAGGTGAGACGGTTGTCGGCTCGTAGAGTGTACTAGGTGAAAGTACAGCGAGAGAGCGAGACAGTAACCGTACAGGAGGAACCGGAGTACAAAGCGGAAGTGGAAGTGAAGTTAAACATGTCAGGTTGCATTCATTCAAACAAAAGTTCAAAGGTACAATGTACACTACAGGTTATCCCCCCCTTAGAAGGTTGGTGGGATAACAGCAAGCTTCGATATATAAAAGTAACAAGGTGGCGTACAATAACGGTGAATGGACAAGAAAATGTGAAGATAGTAATAAAATAGCTGTTTTTTTTTTAAAAAAAATATATATTGAGAAAGGAAAGAATGAAGGAAAAAAAATTAAGGCAATTTATGAGCACTATGTACATGATCGATGGAGTAAGATGGAATATAAGAAGGAATAACGCTGGTGCCTTGGTGCGATTTTTTTTTCAAACTTTTTTTTAACAGCGTTTATTTATACTTATCTTTTTTATATTTTTTTTATTTATTTAGTTTTTTTTTACGACATACTTTTACGGACTGGTTATGTGGAGGTATGATGGTTTACCTCCGTTACCCACGTTGTTATAACTGGAAGGTGGCTCATTATGTCTAAGTTTCCTCTTAGACTAATGCTCCATCCTTCCTCATCAACTAAAACTAGTAGTAACACCAAAGGCAATCAATATACCAGCGTATTAGGAGGAATAAAGTAAAAGCAACAGAAAAGAATAGAAGAAGAGGTTAAGATTTAAAAATCAGCATAGGGTGTTAACAAAAACTTAAGAGGAATAAATGCGAGGGAACTAGTGTAACATGGAAGTGATACGCCAAAATGAAATAAAACAAGGAAAATTGCTAACGCTGTGAAAACTGATGGAATGTACAGAGAAGTGTGTGCAAAACCAATAGTTATGAGTAGGTACAATCGCCATTTAAAAAAAAATGTTGCAAGCTGTATAATTAAAGTCATACGAAGTAATTACAAATGCGGGTCACAAAATAAATAAGTGTCATCATGGCACAACCCGAGTGAACATAATAAAGTCTGTAAAAAACAATAGATTGAGCAGATTAAAGTGTACAGCAGGGAAGTGACACAGTCATGGGCAATAATATGTAAGGGTTCGTTGACTTATATAGTACAAGTTTTGCTTATTATATTTTTTAAAAATTTTATTTTAAGACTTTTTTTTGGTTTTACATTTTATCTTTTTATTTCCTATACTTTATTATTTTTTATTGGTCTATATTTTGTTATTTCGCTTGGTAATTCCACAAGTGATGGGAGGCATCATACGACGATAGAGTTGATTGATGTAGTTAGCTGTTCGAGTGTAAGGCCGAAAATAAAATGCTAGAACACTCTGTAAAGAGAAAGAAATCTAACAAGGTTAGTAACTGTAAAAGCGGCTACTGCCCACAAACTAAATCAGAAGGGTAAATACCATGAAAAATGAATGTAAACTGCGACAAAGAAAGAAAAAAAATGAGAGTATGAACTACTCTTATACGTAAAAGTGTTTAGTTAACGAATTCGCAGTATCGCTTAGGCCAGTGCACACGCCGACCGGCGCGTGTAACTGTTGCCTTACTTGTCTCATCCGAGGAACTGCTAGGTTTAGCAGGATTTTTGACCATCGGACTTGGCTGGGGTGTGAGTGCGGGCGTAGCTGCTGGTTGCGTAGGCGTGGGGGGTACCGAGTCTTCAATGTAGGCCGCTTTAAGTCTGTCTACACTTACGGTCTCTCGCCGGCCAAATCGATCAATAACAAAAAATTTTTCTTTTCTACTGACGACCTTGAATGGTCCATCGTAAGGAGGTTGTAAGGGTCTACGGACGGTGTCGCAACGCACAAAAACGTGTGTACAGCCATCGAGTCTAGCGTCTACTTGCACTCTCTTGTTTTGTGTGCGAGTGGGAGTTGGTTGCAGGCGTTGCATAAGGCGCTTGAGGTTCTGAGCATAACCCTGTACATCCGTAGCACCTGGTTCACCACTTTCAGGTGAGATAATTTCACCCGGTAGACGGAGGGTGGTACCAAACACCAACTCTGCGGAAGTGCACTGTAAGTCTGCTTTGAGTGTGGAACGGATACTAAGTAGCACTAGGGGAAGAGACTCAGTCCACTTAGTATTCTCTGTAGCCATTAACGAAGCTTTCAGTTGACGGTGAAAACGCTCCACAAGTCCATTTGCTGCTGGATGGTACGCGGTTGTTCGGATGCGTTTGCACCCCAGTAGCTCTAAGAGCTTCTTGAAGTGGGTTGATTCAAACTGCTGTCCACGGTCTGTAGTCACCGTAGATGGACATCCGAATTGAGCTACCCAGCGTTCCATGAACACTCGGCAAATGGTTTCCGCAGTCGTATCGGGGATGGGAATAGCTTCTGGCCAACGAGTGAACCTGTCGACACATGTCAACAAATAACAGTGGCCATTTGATGGTGGTAGAGGACCCACTATGTCTAGATGAACGTGGCTAAAGCGAGCATCGGGTGTGGAGAAGGAACCCACTGGGGTGATGTTGTGTTTGTGTACCTTAGCTCGTTGACACGGCACACAGGCACGTGCCCAGATACGCACGTCTCGATTGATACCAGGCCAGACAAATCTAGCTGACACTAGTTTGTCCGTTGCCCGGATACCTGGGTGGGAAAGGTTGTGTAGGCTATCAAAAACTGTACGGCGCAATGAAGGTGGAACGATGGGTCTCGGGGTACCGGTGGACAGATCGCAGAGGATGGTACCCTCGCTATTAACGAGCGGGATACGCTTGATATGTAAGGAGGTATTTGACGACAGCTTATCAAGGTCTAACTCTGTAAGCTGACGTTGCGCCATTTGTTTCAAGTCAATGGTTGGAGGCGCCGACATGGTACATATCCGAGACAAGGCGTCTGACACAGCATTGTCAACCCCCGAAATATGTCTAATATCCGAAGTGAATTGAGAGATATAATCCAAGTGACGCAGTTCGCGTGGGGAATATCTATCCGTAGTAGTGTGGAGGGCATACGTCAGTGGCTTGTGATCGGTAAATACTGTGAATTTCCGACCTTCAACAAAGTGGCGAAAATGTTTGATAGCCGCGTATATGGCGAGGAGTTCTCTGCCAAAGGTGCTATACCTCGCTTCAGCGGCGGACAACTTCCGGGAGAAAAAGGCAACTGGTATCCATGAAGTATGTACCAGTTGCTGTAGAACAGCTCCAATGGCTGTGTTAGATGCGTCAACTGAGATGCTAAGTGGAAGATGGACGTCAAGGTGGACTAGCATGGTGGCGTCTGCAATTGCCGACTTTATATTCTGGAAGGCTTCTCGAGCCTCTGATGTCATGCTGAACGTTTTGTTCCTACCCTTTAGTAGGTCTGTGAGTGGCAGTAAAATATGTGCACATTGGGGAACAAACCATCGATAATAGCTCACCATGCCGAGAAATGTGCGCAAAGATTTCATTGACGCAGGTTCCGGGAAGTCGCGTATTGCCTGTACCTTCTCAGGTAGCGGGCGAATTCCCTGCTCATTAATGACATATCCCAGGAAGGTCAATGAATGGACGCCAATCTGACATTTGGACATGTTTAGTGTCAAACCATGGGCTGTTAGCCGCTCGAAAACCATCTGTAGATGCGTACGGTGGCTAGCTTCGTCTGGGCTAGCCACGAGAATATCGTCGAGATAAGCATGTGCGCAATCTAATCCTCGCAAAACATCGTGAATAAACCGTTGGAATGTTTGTGCGGCGTTGCGGAGTCCAAACGGCATTCGAAGAAATTCGAAAAGACCAAAAGGGGTGGTCACTGCCGTTTTAGGAATATCATCTGGGTGAACTGGAATCTGGTGATAGGCCCTGGTTAAGTCCAGTTTACTGAATACCGTGGCACCCTTGAGAGACGACGTAAGGTCATGAATATGTGGTACGGGGTAACGATCAGGTACGGTCTGTGCGTTAAGCCTGCGGTAGTCACCACAAGGCCTCCAATCTATCCCGTTAGACTTTGGTACCACGTGTAAAGGGGAAGACCACGGGCTGCTGGAAGGACGGATTATCCCCATATCTAACATATGTTCGAATTCAGCCTTCACGGCTTGTAGTTTTTCTGGGGACAATCGCCGTGGTTTAGCGAAGACCGGTGGACCAGTGGTCACGATATGATGAGTGACAGTAGACGTCACACAAGGAAGTTTAGAAACCGGTTTGAACAGATTGGCGAAGGACTGAAGAACTTCAGCGTAAGGGCCGTTAGAGGCAGGGGTTGAGTATACTGGGCTCAATGCAGGTGTGTGTGTCACAACACAGGAGATCGAAAGGCTTGTAGCTGAATCGATAAGTTTGTGTTTGCCAGTATCAACCAGTAGCTGATAGTGTTGCATGAGATCCATGCCAATAATACCGGTAGTTACATCTGCTACAAGGAAAACCCAGCGAAATGACCTACGTAGGCCTATGTTAAGGTCCAGGAACTTTTTGCCATACGTTGTGATTGGCGAACTGTTTGCGGCGCGAAGCTGTAAGGAAAGTGGCCGCTTGTGCTCTTCAGATGTTGGTGGGATCACGCTAACTTCCGCCCCAGTGTCAACTAGGAAGCGTGTCCCAGTGGTACGGTCGGTAACATAGAAGAGGCGACATGGAAGTGGTTCGCCAGCGACGTTAGTCGCCAATACGTGCTGGCTTACAGGTTTCCCGATTGCTGGCCATCAAAGGTGCACGGGCGAGTGCACTTTTGGGCCTTATCACCATAACGCCGGTGATACCAGCACACTCCAGGCTGGGAATTTTTAGGCCTACGACGTCTGCTGCCAGCTCGTGACGAAGATCTGCCACGAGTCGAGCTGGTGCGGCTATGTGAACGACCTCTAGATCTCCTATCGAGTTTTAACTTTCCTATCTCTTCGTACAGCTTATTGAGGTGAGCCACCACATCAACGTTGGATGACTCCACGGCAGAGGAGGTCCTAGTCTGCGTGGAACTAGCGGTAACGGCAGCCGAGATATTCGTGTTTGATGTAGTAGTCTCTACTACTCTATCGGCTGCCTCAGCTAGCTCAGATAAGGGGGAATGGTTGATTGGGGCTAAAATAGTCTGAATCGTCTGGGGTAACCGTTGTAACCACAGCTGTTTCAAGAAGGCATCATCTATTTTGAAGTCGGCCACCAACTGCCTCATTTGACGTAACAGTTGGGTGGGCTTTCTATCACCTAGGTGAACATCTCGGAATAGCTCCTGCACTTTCTGTTGTTCGGTAAGTGCCACGCGCTTAATAAGCGCCTGCTTGAGACGCTCGTACAAGCCCGGGGATCGGTCCGCAAGGACATCAGATACATCTTCCATGACGTGCTCAGGAAGAATTACTATAACTAGGTTCACCTTAGTCTCCTGTGAGTGTATATTACGAAGTGCGAACATAGCTTCGATGTGTTCGAACCATCGGGCAGGATGCTGAGTCCAGAAGGTGGGGAGTTGCAAGGTAATAGCCATTTCTGAGGCGGGACTGGCGTCAGTCATTTTGCACACGGGACGATATAATAATAAAATGACAACAAATATGATAACAAAAAATATGAGTAAAAACAAGGCAAATAAAATTTATAACTCCGAATGAAAAACAAATTACCAATATGAAAAAGGACTATTTACACTTTAGGCTACTAAGTAGGCAAACGGTGAAAACTCGGGCTCACCACTTGTAAGAGTTAGTCTTAGGGTTTACTTCTACCTGACAATAACCACTCTTACAAAACTCCTTCACCGTTTATAACCTTAACTAGTACTCTGCCTACGTGCAAGTACTAAAGAACGGAATCGAAAATAGAAGACTCGCAATGGCAAGTGTAACTGGACCGGAATTATATTTACACAACGAGATATGCAATTTGATAAGGAATAAAAAATACACACTTATCTGGAGGTGAGACGGTTGTCGGCTCGTAGAGTGTACTAGGTGAAAGTACAGCGAGAGAGCGAGACAGTAACCGTACAGGAGGAACCGGAGTACAAAGCGGAAGTGGAAGTGAAGTTAAACATGTCAGGTTGCATTCATTCAAACAAAAGTTCAAAGGTACAATGTACACTACAGGTTGATGGCAGAATATTCGTCAACCAATCAGGTAGTTTGGGTTTTATTCAAAATCGATAGATGTGCTCCAAAACCTCGCCTTGCTGGCAGTAATCCCGTAAAACGAGGAAGGCCGAGTGGGAGGCCAGCAAATTCACTCTGTGATATCAACAACATCACCACTTCTGACTTTCCTGGCTCATTTCAACGGATGGAGCTAAAATAGGAGGAGAATCTGTCGACTTCTGATTGAACTAAGAAACATTCTGTTTAGCACGGAGGAAGTATCCTTCTAGCCAGTGATTTCAAGGGTCATTTGTTGGTTATCCCTATACCAATATGTCTGTCATTCATTGCTTCATTCTGTCGACAGCTTAGTCAACCTGTATCGTAATACTGTCATCATTATTCTTGTAACCATATATACCATGGTGGCGTGATGAAGAGAATGGGTTCCAACGGAATATTATTCTCATAGTAGGAATCATTGTATTTTTTGTTGTTAACGTCTGTATAGTACTCCCACAATTCAATACTACTATATAAATTGGTATTAGAAACGGCTCCATCAACTGAAAACATGCTTTACTAATGTGTATTGTGCGTCGGTGGCATCGCAGTTAGGACGCTCGCCGACCATGCACATGGTTCGGAGTTCTATCCCCGGCCGGCGCACTCCTTTACCTCGCTAAGTCAGAACTAAAAGCTGGTGAAGAGGAAAGATTAGGCATGAGGCTAGCAACCCTATCCTGCAAAAATAAACACTGCTACAGAAACTTCAAGCCACTAACTTGAAGCCTTATGTTTCACTGGGAACGTGAAGGAATAAAAAAATGTGTATTGCCTGTCCAAGTGTACCTCCCTTCCATCCATCAATGCTTCACCAATACAGTGCTTCTGGCCTTGTGAATTAAACCATCAAGCAGCTGACATTTTCCCACTTGTGTGGAGGCATGGGCTGTCTATCAGTGTGGACTCAAGTGAGAGCAGCATGACAAAATGATCATTACACTATGGAGTGCCCAAAATCTTTATTAACACCATTCAACGGCTGGCCATATGACAATTCTACATTTCAAGCGATCCAAAACAGAGAACTCAGCGATGTCTCTGAAAGCTGATGGTTACACTTGAGGTCAGTGAAATAGGACTGCAGTGGACAAGAAAACGTAGATATGTGCTGGTGAAGCCGTATGTTCCACCAGAATGGTGCTAAATGATAACAGCACGCACTGAAATAAAAGCAACAATAATAATATTGACAATAAGTTCAATGATTACATAATAAGAAGTAGTAAGCGCGTCAGATGGTGATAACTATAATGAAGGTGATAGTATGATAATGTGAGAAATTCAGTATATAAATTAGGTCCAACTCCTATAAAACTGAAAGTTACGAAGTACTATAGATGGAGCGGATAGTTAATCGGTGCTCAAATAGAAGTCGTAGAATTACGAGAGAAATGAGGACAAAGAATGGGTGGGAGGTTTATGTTAGAATTTAAACAGACTATTGGAGGGGTGTTTATATGAAGCGACTTAGATTATTCTCTCGAATTCTCATAGATTTAGATATGTGTGAAATGATGGGTTCTAATTCCTTCCGAAATATTCGACGGAATACAATAGATAAGGTTGAAGGCATCTATTCTTCTTCTGTTGCCGCTTAAGTGATCCCTATCATCATCATCATCATCATCATCATCATCATCATCATCATCATCATCATCATCATCATCATCATCATCATCATCATCATCATCATCATCATCATCATCATCATCATCATCATCATCATCATCATCATCATCATCATCATCATCATCATCATCATCATCATCATCATCATAAATGAAATGAGAGGAAATAAGGCTTCTAAGGCACCTTGTGTGGCCTTTTTTGAACTATGTAAGAGGATGCTGCGTAGTGAGTTTGTTGCGCTGTCTCTAGTTGTCCGCCCTGTAAGAGCAGTGTAAGTCTGTTTCACGTTCTAGTTGGTCTGAGATGAAGTACATCACCAGTCACGACCCTTTTGAATTGAGACTTCAGGAAAAGTGTTTCTTCTCTAACTGTGGTGAATTTCTCTTCGCTGTACTCAATACTCATGTTTCTTCCTACATATCGACTAGGATAACTCGCTCGGATCAGCACGTTATGTGAGTATCCTAATGTGAAATATTCCCATATTATGAATTTAAAGTCAATCTGAACGAAGAATATTCTTTTCAATAATTTCTCTTCAGGTTATTACAATTATAACTAATTTTTAAATATTCCCATTTATAATATTAGAACAAGACATATAAGCGAACAATATTGTTTTCAATTAGATCTTCTTCAGGCTTTACTCTAATTTACATAGATATATATATAAAATTTTAACCAATGACGGTGATTTTGGGAATCAAATAATAATCTTAATAGTCTTAATAATAATAATAATAATAATGTGGTAAATGTTTTGAACGTAGTTAATAACGATGATTATAATGATAACAAAATATTGATAATAAGGTTTATGCAGGTGATAAGAATAACAAAGATAGTATATGTATATAAGTGTATAAATAAATTGCGTCAAATCTTAAAAGGTGAAGTGGAACGATAATCAGAGTTTAAATAAATATTATAAAAGTACAAAGGAGATGGAAAATAAGAAAGGGTGGGAGGGTTTTGAATACAGTTCACCTAGGCCAAGGGAGAGACAAAGGTAGAACAAACTTCTTTTGTATGCAAAGACTAGGATTGTTCTCTCGAATTCCAGCCTACCAATTTTGATTGCTCAAGTGAAAGATAAGCTACCTAGTTGTGCCACTTCAATGTGTATCTATAAATTTAGTTGCTCCTGTGGAGAGGGCTATATAGGGCGAACAACTAGACAGCTTAACAAACGCATTAATGAGCATCTTCCTTCATGGTTTGGAAAAGGTCAAATAAAATCTATGAGAAGTTCTATTTTGGCTCATTTGATTGATAGCGGTCACCAAGTGGACATAAATAGTGCTTTCAAAGTTATCTATCGTATTCCATCGAGTCTTTCGAATGGAATCAGAAACCGTCTTTTACACCTAGCCGAAGCTATCGGAATTCGAGAGAACAATCCTAGTCTTTGCATACAAAAGAAGTTTGTTCTACCTTTGTCTCTCCCTTGGCCTAGGTGAACTGTATTCAAAACCCTCCCACCCTTTCTTATTTTCCATCTCCTTTGTACTTTTATAATATTTATTTAAACTCTGATTATCGTTCCACTTCACCTTTTAAGATTTGACGCAATTTATTTATACACTTATATACATATACTATCTTTGTTATTCTTATCACCTGCATAAACCTTATTATCAATATTTTGTTATCATTATAATCATCGTTATTAACTACGTTCAAAACATTTACCACATTATTATTATTATTATTATTAAGACTATTAAGATTATTATTTGATTCCCAAAATCACCGTCATTGGTTAAAATTTTATATATATATCTATGTAAATTAGAGTAAAGCCTGAAGAAGATCTAATTGAAAACAATATTGTTCGCTTATATGTCTTGTTCTAATATTATAACCAATTGTTAAATGTACAACAAATATTCCGTTCTTGTTTAATAATGAAATATGCAGACAGTTTGATGGAGTAGCCATGGTCTCCCATTGAGACCTATTTTCGCGAATATATTTCTAGCAAAACTAGAAAATAGTCCTTTGAAAGAGGAAATAGCAGAAATGGAAATGTATTGTCGTTACATGGATGACACTTTTGTAGTGTACGATGAAGGGTTTAGTAGTGATTTGATTTCGAACAACTTCAATAATGCTCATCCAGCGGTCCATTTCACCTACGAAGGAGAATGCAACGACTCTCTACACTTCCTCGACGTCCTACTAACGAGAAGAGAGGATGGTTCCGTCAAAAGAACAATATTTAGAAAGCTAGAGACAAAAGCTCAGTATACACACTTCGATAGCTTCGCACCGATGCAATACAAACGTAATCTAATCAGGTGCTTAGCACTTAGAACGAGGTCTATTTGTTCCAAAGACTGTGTAGAGAAAGAACTCTAGGTCATCTGAGACATTCTAAGCAAGAAGGGATATCCGGAGAAGTTCATTAAAGTCAACACAGGTTACAATAGTCGTAAACATGAACTGGTAAAGGTGGAGAAAAATCCCCTGTTTTTACTTCTCCAATTCAAGGGAGATACTTCTGCGGAGATTCTATCGCAACGTTCAAGCAGGGCGATCAAGAAAACTTTCTACTCTGCACGTCTGTGTCTGTCCTTTAGTAGCCGTCCAATGTTCACCCAGCAACTCAAAGATGTCTTACCTAACCTTAGCTCTTCTTCATGCATATACCGTTTCAACTGTTCCTGTGGTTCAAGTTATATAGGACGCACGATATGGCAGGTTCGTCTACGGGTTCGAGAACACTTACCAGCTTGGTTCAAAAGGGGGGGGGGAAATTAAGTGCCTAAAAAGCTTGATCCTGTCACACTTGGTCGATACTGGATATCGTATCGATGTCAATACAGCCTTCAGGGTTAAATTCCGAATTCCAACGTTGTTACCACGTACAGTGCGCTTACTTCTCCTACACATAGCTGAAGCTGTTGCAATAAGATCGACTAAACCGGAACTTTGTATCCAAAAAGAACACATCCAAACACTGTTCCTACAGTGGCCGAACTTGGATTGATGATTATTCTTCTCACCAAGAGTGCTCCTTCCCCTTTACCCTCTTGGCTTTTTTTCCTTTGCCTATTATTACAAATATTACAATTATTATTATTCGTCATAATTTATGCCCTTCATGCAAACACTCCCTCAATACTATCGAATTTTTCATTTTATACTATCCGGACTTATTATTAGTGATATTATCTCTTTTCTCAATATATGCCTCCACCTGTTTCATTTCACACATTCGTTATTTCATTGTAAACCTCTCATTGCAGTCTTGCTACTTCCTGTTTAACACAGACCACTTTGTACTCACCACTCACCTGAACCTTTTATAACGTTGAACTAACTTGTCAATTTTCCTACCCCACATTCTACAAATCTATTATGATTAATCACCACCATTGTCTCCCGTTTTACAATATTTTGTAATCGATTTCAGCCTAGCACGTTTGTCACACGAATGTGACTATTTATTTTGACACCCCGTAACTAATCTATTATTATACGTTGAAAATATATCCGCTGCATAACTGGCTATGATTGTTGTAACGACAACAAATATTATAATATTTTGTAATTGTAAGAACCTGAAGAGAAATTATTGAAAAGAATATTCTTCGTTTAGATTGACTTTTAATTCATAGTATCCTAATGTATTTGCTAAGGAATTATCGGTACAAATCCTTCTTGGTATTTCTATGAGGCATCTGACCAATTCGATTTATATCGGATGACTTCAAGACTGAAAGAATGTGTATATTGTCCTACAATGGTAGTTCTTCAATAGGCAAAGCCATATTGTTTGCCGATGTTTTGTTTTAATTTTATCACTGGGAATGTTTATTAATTTCATTTAGTGTTTTACTGTGAGATTTATTCCAAACCGAGTGAAATTTCAGAGTGCGGTATCTGTAACTGTAACGGAACGATTGTCTGGGAAACCGCTCTCCTAACCGATCTAATTACATCATTGATATTTACTGAGACATTCCACCTAACTTTGTAACTATTCTCCGTTTTTCCTCTAGACTGTATGTCACTGTCAGGATATCCGCCTGCCATCCGTTGACTTAAGTCTTATTGTTTGTTTTGGTTACAGGATTTCATCATGAGCTGACATCGTTTGGAGAACCAGTGAAAAACCTGTAAGTATTTGTATTCATCTTTGTTTAATCTCTAATTTCAATGCTTCTCTGCATGGTAGTGTGGTGACATTAACAATGTCTTCTTCTACGATTGGTATTTTGTTTGAATGAGATCAAGGTTCACCCTGTGAATTTCGCATTTAGACTGTCTGCTGTGAGTGTTCGTTGTGTGACTCTTGCTGACAGAGTTTCGATCCCTCCTTGTTGGCGATATTCTCCTACATTCTAAGGTGTTTCTTACGACTGTGCAGTACTAAGCTTGTAACTGATAAGGAAATACATGTGTATCACTGCCTGACGGGATTGTTGCGGTGATTTTTCTTTTTGCTGTGTTATCATTGTTTAGTGGTACACAAGGTTTGATTGCAAGTAACTGTGGTTCTTCTGCCGTTGGGACAGTTTTGAGCTGTGTCTTATTCGAGGAAGTTTTTTTCAGCTTTACAGTAGAACGCAAATATCGGTTTTCTGCGTTCAGAGAATAACACGTTATTTTTCGCGGCTGCAGTGATTACGTGTGTATGTGTGTGTCTAAATGATCAACTCGAATCACACAAGTAGATTATATGAAAGATAAAACGACTGACTGTAAGCAGAAGTGAATTTAACAAAGAGAAAATGCTTATTAATATGAATTAGTAACACGCCATCACCACAGAGTAACATTTTATCAGTTTATGATCACTCCATGTCTACTGTATTTCATTCATCTTTCTCACCTGTGAAAAAAGATGGAGTCGTATTTATACATACTAGTGAGTTGACAGAATTTTCAAGGGTCAATTTGCAGGCATTTGTCATGTTTCAAGTTTGACCACGAATTGTTATCCGTGAAAGAACCACTGGTAACTAGATAAGAGTGCCTGGCAGGTGGCTGTATTGACCTGGTTTTGTACTCAGTAGCATTACACGAAACACTGACGTTCGAGCTGTAGACCCTTTGGTAAACAAGAGAAACTCGTTGAACATTCATCCCCAGAACCCAGCCCAGTGGTCAGCCAGTGAATTCTTGCTTCTACTAGTTCGTGATTTTTCGCACGACAACCATTCAGTGTCATCGCTGAATATCTATCCTCACTACCGGTCGTATGGACCGCATTGATAACGACTACTCACCGGGACTCCCGACAACTTCGTCCTGCGGCCAGTCACTAGCAAGCATCAGATTAATTTCCAAGAATTGGTGACTTTACTTGTTTCAAGTGGTGGTCGCACAAAACATTATGACGTGTTGGAAGTTAGAATTCATGAGGTGGATTAGTCGACGAGATTGACTTGTACCAGGGGTGTTGGGTTAGGAACTAAGCCAATGCGTACTGCAGATGGGCACCGGGCTAAGGTGAAACAGCCAGATGTTCAGTAAGTCCAGCTGGTTTCCACTGTTTCTTTAACTGATGCCAATCCGTGGGCAAACTTGATACAAATTTCAGATAGTAATATTCTACTGTTGACACCAGTGGCTGATTAATTCCAATATGACGTTGCCTGGAGTTCTAGTGGATGAGAAGTTATGACCGATGGGGTTCACCAAGTCAGATGTGGTCATAGATACTCACCACTTGCGTTGGTTGGTGGTGGCACTTACACCGCAAATTTTTGATGTGTGTAATTTAATTGTGAATCTTTCGTTTTCCTTCTTGACAACACCATCTTATGGCAAACTTCAGCATGAAATGAACTTATTTGAATTCTTGACGAATGATGATGCAATTGTATCTCCTGATAACCTGCTTTGTGATGACAGGCATTCAAACAGTATCTCTGTTGATCGTTGTTATTGACTTGTAAAATGAATTTGTTTGTCATGTGGTTTATTCTAAATTGGTTGGTAAATTTGTTCTATGGTAATGTGTGTGTTACTCGTTGGCTTATTCATCTGACCCCTGGGCTTCTGGGAATTCTGTAGCGTCGATTTCAGCATTTCCACTATAGAAGATTTCTACATTTTCCCGATCGAATTGGTGTCTTCAATTCTCCACATGCAAATGGATATGGAAGAAAAGATTTCGTGTCTGATGACAGCTGGCTTGTGGTTTTGCAATGGCAGAAGTAAGAACTCATAGGTCGTTTTGTAGGATTCCAACACAGTGGTTGAAACATCAAAGGGCTTGATTCGTAACCTAAAGTTGCTGGGTTAGACTATATGTATGGGTGATTATAAGGGCGTACCGGTAAGGAATCGAGAAGTAGGAGGGCAGAAATACTGTCTGTTATTCCTCGTACTCCAGTGATTTTCTAACGAATGGAAGTTCGCAACCTTCATTTGTCCCTCTGAGAAACATGGTTTGTACCATTTGACTCTGGCAGACAGAGATTTGCTCTCATCTCTCTGTGAATATTCTTACTGATTTTCGGATAACTTGTAATTGTGTTTGGACAGCTAATGTTGTTGTACAGGACTTCTTTTGTACCTGAGAAATCTTCTGACTGCATAGGTTGAAGAAAGTTGAAGTAAGACTATCCCGTCATAATGGCACAGACCAGAGACTAAAGAATTGGCAAGAACTGATATGCTATCAAATGTCTATTCTACGCAAGCAAAATATGAAGTCGTATTATCTTTGAGAGACTGATTAATGTTCTGAAGACAGAACTCCACTCTAAACATGCTGAGTTGAAGAGAAAGGAAGGCATGCGCGTACCAACTTGGAACACTTTGCATTGTCATCAAAAACAGTATAGAAAGACAACTTTGGACGAGGGAGTCCATCAATATCATAAACTGCGAAGTGATTTGAAAGTTGATTTATCACTCCAAAGTGTGAAACCAAAAGCATATATAAACTCTATTCACGACACTAGCTATACGACACTGGTCTCATTCCAGGTCATTCTTATATCAATAGACATTGAAGCATTTGAAGTAGAGTTCGGAGTAAGACAAGGCTAACAGCTATCGCCGATTATCTTCCCAGTCGTCGGTGACTGGACTGTGTAACAGACTGTGAGGAATGAGAATAGCATCACACATCGAACGGATGGAAAATTTAGGTCTAGCAGAATATCTATGCCACATTCTCGACAAACTCAGATATGTGTGTGTATGTATGAATACGAAGCAAAGGTCGAGAGAAGCATCAGTAACATGATTTCGAGTAAACTTAATGGAGATAAGATCGTTAATGATAGTCAGGTAACGACAGCATTCGAAAATCGCCACCAGAGAGAGAAATCTAAAATATGTGGTTGCTTAGATTAGGGGAGCAGGATTCTTTCCACTACTGCAGTGATGGATGGGTAACGATTACAAAACCAAAATCGGAAAGGCGAGACAGAACTTCATCACTTAAAGATTAGTTTGAAAATCCGCTGCACTAGTCAGCATTAACAACATGATCCAAATTTTTAACAGTAATCTTTAGTCAATTGATCTGCATGCGTCAGGAATTCAAATTGCGACGGAAGGCATTTCCAACAGGGTGCTGCAAACTTACATCACGAGCTACCCTTACTAGCACCATACTGAAGATCACATAGCCGGCTGGAAAGGATTAGCGATGAGGAGCTCTATCAGAACATCAACAGGCAGGTACCTATTGCCCAACAAATATTCCGAAGAAAATAGAGAATTTGTGTCTGGACTCTGCAAATCATGATAAGAATAAATGTCATGTTTAGTTTGGAGGCACACAACAGGCAGAAGGCTCTGTCTGACACTCAGGTGTCTTGCTTGTGGTGTTGGCTGCAATTCACTACTCAGCAATGGCGTATCTTCAATCTTGGAAGAACAACTCGTTTCCCTTATAAGAGTTGGAACCATCGACGCTACCTGCAGTCGAAGATGTTATCAATGAGCCTCTCGGACTCACGATGCAGCTCCAATAACGGAGTAATGGATACTCTGACTGCACACTGGGTAGAAATTATTGTACTGCGCCTAGTCCTTGTTACTGATACAGAGTGAATCTTACTAATCAAGTCTGGAATGTGACCACCATGTCAGGTGGCTTTTGTCGGTGTGAGTTATAGAGATAGATAGAGAAGGATAGAGAAGGAGAGGGATTCGAAGACTTTCGAAATATCTAAATGATGCATTATAGCTAACTGAAAGTGTTTACTAAATGTGTGTGAGTAAAACTCAAGCAGAGGATCCACTCAAGGTATTCAGCTCATTTCATGCAACTTTCACATACACACTAGAAGATCTACTGGCGAAATGCAACAGGCTGGTAGAAGAGACATGCATCAAAGACAAGATTTCAAATGAATATAGAGAGGCTAGCGGTAAAGAAGATAACCAGCAAAACACCACCGACACCACCATCAACAAAAACGAAAACCAACGCCAATCACTGTCAGTGAAGGAATTTGAAGGAAGTTATTTCTTTCATTTATCTCGACAGCCAGCATCGTTCCAGCAACAGTCAGTTGACATGGGTGGAGATATCAGTGTTAGTCAGGCCAGAATTGGAATGACAGACCTTCAATACGCTGAAGTTACATTGGAAATTTCTACGCTGACCATGAAGAGCAAGATTTGGAATTTCAGTAGTAGTGTGAAGTCATTCAGATCTTCCTTACGGCTGAGAGACTTCACGCGTTATGAAAAGCTTTTGTAACAAGCATTTTCAGACTTTTACCGACAGCCAGATACCTTTGCTAACACCGTACTGAAGATCTGATATTCTAAATGGATGAGTGACCAGAAACTCTAGCAACGAACCAGACGAAGTTGATTGAAGTTCCAGTGACAAGGCTTGCGATTGTATAGGAGCTAGGGATATACAAGAGTAGTTGAAAACGTATTCCTCTGGTATGGCAAGAAAACGTGAATAAGTGTCAGCAGCTTTGAGACTATTTGCGAGTTTCAGGTTTAAATCTTCCCAACATCTTCTTGAAACCAAATTGACGTAGTCCATACAATTTCGCTGCTCTTCTTCGGTCAGTTCAAATCGAGCATGTGCTCTCAGTGAATTGTTTCTTTCTATCTCTGATAGTCGAGATTTTATGTCATCGGTCACATTCAATGTATGACGTTTCAAAGAGCAATGATTTTTGCGGATGTGATTGCGAAGAAGACATTTCCAGTAGTGCTAAACCTCTTCACCTCTTCATTTGCTGTAAAATAATTTCAATATTTCCTTTTTTATAATTTTGAGCTTTACTTTTAGTTTGCTTTTACTTTAATAATTAATTCAAAATTATCACTCTCATATAATTCATTAGCACAGCCTACACACATACCAAGTTTATATGAATGAGGTCAAGATGTATTCTGATATAACTAGTCACAATGAAGTTGTGTATCTATGATTATATTTTGCTAAAATGATAAACAATATATGACATAGTTTCTTCCTCTATAAACATATGCAGAATTTATGTAGGCTGAAAGAGGTCAAACTCATTACATATTATTCTAAGTACAAAGAGTATTCACGTTTTTCTTCTGTTGTTTATGTTTACTTTATTTTATGTATAACTTCACGTAATTTGCTAAAAACTTATTATACCATGGTGTGTGTGTGTGTGTATAACAATTACAGATTAAAAAGTACAGAAAATAATGCAATTTCTTTTTCACTGATAAACAATTCCATCACATCCGTCTCTTACACACCTCGTTGTGGTGTGGTGCACAGTAGTGTAATGATCGTGAAATCGACGGATATTAGGGCTTCCAGTGTATACTGTGATCGCACATTAGGTGCAAACGAATTAACTCATCATTTTCCAAATGAATTCAACAAGCATGTTCTGTCACTTTGCAGAATGAGATTCAGGATAGCGAGGTGCACAAAATCTAAAGTAATCACAAACACAGACAAAGGAGATGCAGAGAATCTAGTTTATCAAGATAGTCAGGCGATACAAGAATTGCTTTGACACTTGATGTTTTGCATCTAGAGGATGTTTTAGTCTCTGCGAACGACGAAAATTACCAATATCCTTGACCTGGTCAGTTGCATGATTCCGCCCCAGTTTTTGCTAAGAGTTACTTCGCTTTCTACTGATCATCAGGTGCCTTCCCTCGTTCCACCAACCTGCAAAAGGGGCTTGAGGATATCTACTAAGGCCTGTCGATCTGTTTTCTGTGCTTCTGGAGTAACCCCATCTGGTCCTGCTGCCTTCCCGTCTTCCACTTACTCTAAGAGAACAGCTATGTAATGAGATAGTTGTAATCATCACAAAGAAAAACATAACGTACATACCATACAAATAGATCTTTCTCTATGGTGTAACTTCCAGTAGATTCATCCCACGGTGTAATAGCTATAGTTACATTCAAGGCACAATTCATTCATTATGAGCATGCCAGAGTACAATGGTTTGATTTTCCATTTCAACCCAAATTTTATCAAAAGTCTAAATGAAAATATTTGATGCACTAATTAAATCTAATAACAAGAGTTGAATATTTCAAGTTTAATGATGTGAAGTTAAACATTGGATAGTAAAGGTATACATTATAAGTTGAATTTTGACTGTTTCTTATTATATAGGGAAACATCTATATTACAAGTATTGTCTACAGAAGAACCACTCACGAAGGAGTATGCTTATCCAACTGATGGGTCTCAAAGAAGACGTCCTGAGTTCCACTGCTCCTTAATAGCAAGAAAAATAATTTCAATGGTTTTAACCCTGATAACATCAAGGCATCCGATCAAGCAGCCCATATAAGAAAACAACCTATTCGGTGTAGATATTTCAATGAGAAATCACTGAAAAGCTTGAAGGAAAGTTATGAGGTGACATATCTTTTTATTACTAAGGGAAAATATCCTCTGACCTGTGTTGTCCATTAATATTCCATATATAATGCTAAAAGTAACAATTCTAGTGATTTTACAATGTGTATCTTGTGTCGTCAAGTGATATTGTTTCCAAATATTTAAGCCCAAAATACCACCATTATGAGTGCCGTGGCGATAAATGTTAATACATACAGGAATATATATTTATATACATATATATATTTTTCAGTGTACTGTGAATGCATTCTTATCAGTCACTTTGGTCTGCTCAAACACTTTGCCTACAAAGGCGCGGAACAGTGTTACTCCAGCAACTGCAAATGGTAATCAGATTGATAACATCCCGTATGTGAAAAACGTCTAAGTTGATACATTTAATGTTAACGAGAATAACCATGGAAAAATTGAGCTGCTTATGGGAATGGAGGTAAAAACAAAAGTCTATCGATGCATAAGAAAGAGACCCACAACTATCACATTTTCAATGATAAGTATTGACCTTATGACGAAGTACACAGATTTTATGAGTAGATGGGTAAAAGTTGGCTTTGATGAACAAAATGCTGAACGTTTGGTTGTTTACCTCCCCATACATGAGAGCTTGCTATAAATTCCTGCAATAATGTTTTTATGCTGTAAACTTTGTGAAAATCTATGCATCTCTCACTTATAAATCGAAGTGCCATGACTATACGACTGACGATGAGTGAAGCGATTTCACTGAACAATGTTTTCTTTCGTTTACTTCAGTCGTTTGATTCCAAAAACGGATCACAATAGTATTTGGAACAACCTCAACACTGGTGAAACATGAATTAGGATGGTAGGAAGAACTGGGGTATAGCAAAAAGTTTTTTTTTGCTTGAATTAGAAATAAACCACTTTCAGTAGCCTCAAGTGACACTACACCAGCAAGTGAGAACATTTATTTTTACACCCTAGTGTGAATAAGAATGACTTCGGCTCAGTGAAATGAATATTCAATATAATGAGGAAAATGATGCAGACGTATGTGCAGACTAGAAATAATAGTGGCCTTACAAAGAGGTGAAGAATGCAGTCGATATACCTAACTGCTTGGTCAGAACACTGTTAAATGAAGGGAATACTACAGGCACAATTTGTGAACTGTCACAGGTGATAAGAAAACGAATTGTCAGCCAGGTTATAAATATTCACATTTTTTTTCACTGTTCTTTTCTAAATGATGAAGCATAAAACTAGGCAAATTTTATTATTATATGAATGGTGCATGTTAATCGTTTAGGTTATAGTTAATTCTGGTAATATTCTGAATATTTTTCAGAGATAACCACGAATTAAATTTAGCGTAAATGATTTTTCAAAATCCTACCAGTGAAGTACTGAAGTTGGAAATAAATTTAGGTGGTATGGAATATCAAATGTATTTTTTTGATCATTTTCTCATGACTTCATTGTCAAAGTGGTGTTAACATGAAGGCAATGTTTTCCTGCAATTCTGAGTTTAGTGTTTAGACACCACCATTTCATTGGTGGAAATTTGACTTCTTCATGGAAATATTGATATGTGATACAGGATAAGTCGTTCGTCAAACGCAAACATATTGATTTCAGTGCTATTTTACAGCATATGTAATACATTCTGAAACACTCTACACAACGAAATGGCCTCCGACCTCGATCAGCAGATAACTAGTCTTATTATAATATTATAACTCGAATTATACAATGTGAACAAGTGACATTTCGGAAATACTGAAGAGTGACTAGTACTGCTGAACATCATGAGATGAGTGAATAACATTACAGAAGCACAATTCAGATGGCATTGGAATGGACTGGCTTTACCTCGTGTTTGAATATGTATACATGAATGAGTAATTTGTCTCAGCGCACCTATGAATTATATATGTATATATATATACATGCATACATAGCATCATATATACATATATTTATATATTTATATTTATATATCTACAGGGAATGCATAAAGCATCGTACATGCATATAAGTCACTCAGTACTGACCAGAAAACTGAAAACTGACTTCACAAATCATGATTAATAAGCCTAACCACAAGTGATATATGTGGGAGTGCATTACGATATGAGAGTATATTGCGACAAAATATTAAGTCATATACGAAAGCTTCTCTAGCATGGTGTGTAATAAAGGAGAGTCAATTCAAGGAGATCTGAAACCATGATATGATATAAAAATAACGAAAATTTCTGTCATCCGTCCTTTGAAGTAAAGTGCCTTTTAACTAAAGTGGTAGTCTCATGAAATTCCACGTCTAGAAATCGAATTACATCGATTCAGTCAATATTAGCTGCATAAAGTGATTTTTTATGGTTTCTAAACACGTCCCGTGTAAGATACTTTTTGAAATGTTTTACCGTTTAGAGTTTATGTGTATGGTACCTAATTATTCACACGACGAAGAAACAGCTGAAATCACAAATTCTTCGTTGAAATATCCATGTGTGCGAAATCAGTCGAGATTTGGTTTATTGTAGATGAAAAGTTGACTGAGTACTTCTGGTGAAAATGTGTTTATATTGTTGGAGAGAGTGTACTCAGTGCAGTGAGAGTTACCTGGAATCATATCTTTAAAGGATGGCTTGTTTGGAGTACATACTTGCTGTACATAGAATAAACATTTCTGCGCCATTACATGTTTGTGATTCACTGTTTTGGCTAACTACACCACATATCAGTTGCACGCAAGTATTTTCTGGAATTCAAAATTGAATGGTGAATACATCAGATGCAGTAACGTGTGAAATGTGACTTCTCATTGATTTTCATCTAGTCATGGATTTGTCGACAGCGTAATTATATGCAAAATGGTTGGCATATGATGATGATCAGTAGAAAGCGAAGTAAGTCCTAGCAAAAACTGAGGCGGAATCATGCCGCTGACCAGGTCAAGGATATTGGTAATTTTCGTCGTTCGCAGAGACTAAAATATCCTCTAGATGCAAAACATCAAGTGTCAAAGCAATTCTTGTATCGCCTGACTATCTTGATAAACTAGATTCTCTGCATCTCCTTTGTCTGTGTTTGTGATTACTTTAGATTTTGTGCACCTCGCTATCCTGAATCTCATTCTGCAAAGTGACAGAACATGCTTGTTGAATTCATTTGGAAAATGATGAGTTAATTCGTTTGCACCTAATGTGCGATCACAGTATACACTGGAAGCCCTAATATCCGTCGATTTCACGATCATTACACTACTGTGCACCACACCACAACGAGGTGTGTAAGAGACGGATGTGATGGAATTGTTTATCAGTGAAAAAGAAATTGCATTATTTTCTGTACTTTTTAATCTGTAATTGTTATACACACACACACCATGGTATAATAAGTTTTTAGCAAATTACGTGAAGTTATACATAAAATAAAGTAAACATAAACAACCGAAGAAAAACGTGAATACTCTTTGTACTTAGAATAATATGTAATGAGTTTGACCTCTTTCAGCCTACATAAATTCTGCATATGTTTATAGAGGAAGAAACTATGTCATATATTGTTTATCATTTTAGCAAAATATAATCATAGATACACAATTTAAGCTTGGAATGTGCTTCATTAGCACAGCCTACACACATACCAAGTTTATATGAATGAGGTCAAGATGTATTCTGATATAACTAGTCACAATGAAGTTGTGTATCTGTGATTATATTTTGCTAAAATGATAAACAATATATGACATAGTTTCTTCCTCTATAAACATATGCAGAATTTATGTAGGCTGAAAGAGGTCAAACTCATTACATATTATTCTAAGTACAAAGAGTATTCACGTTTTTCTTCTGTTGTTTATGTTTACTTTATTTTATGTATAACTTCACGTAATTTGCTAAAAACTTATTATACCATGGTGTGTGTGTGTGTGTATAACAATTACAGATTAAAAAGTACAGAAAATAATGCAATTTCTTTTTCACTGATAAACAATTCCATCACATCCGTCTCTTACACACCTCGTTGTGGTGTGGTGCACAGTAGTGTAATGATCGTGAAATCGACGGATATTAGGGCTTCCAGTGTATACTGTAATCGCACATTAGGTGCAAACGAATTAACTCATCATTTTCCGAATGAATTCAACAAGCATGTTCTGTCACTTCGCAGAATGAGATTCAGGATAGCGAGGTGCACAAAATCTAAAGTAATCACAAACACAGACAAAGGAGATGCACAGAATCTAGTTTATCAGGATAGTCAGGTTGTACAAGAATTATCTAGACTCTGGGTAATCCAAGATTGCTAGAGCAGCGTCAGATTCGTTTGACGTTTTACAAATATGCAAATAGGAAAGTAATAGATGATTCAGAAATTTAAATAAACATACCGACCACACGATAGAATATATCTTACCCGATAGCGACACCATTGGTACTGGTGAGTGAAGGTATACAGACTCCGAGGACCACAAGATCATAATTTGAAGGAAATACCAGCAATCCTCAGACATTGGAATAACTGCAGTCTACGTTGTTTCATCAATAAACTGAAGGAGCTATCAGAATAGTACTAGGTTCATGTTAGCAATCATGTCTACACAACTCTAAATCGAGCAATTAAACCTTGAGGATTCTATGAGTTGAATAAACAGACTGTTTGTGTTACACTCGATTCTATCACATCTCAGTTTATCGCAGTACCAATGTACTACTTTCTGAACAAATACTGATGTCTGTATATCTCAGGAGAACGCGCACTTGTATGGATGGTTCTACAGGACTTCTGTGTCATTCTGGTTTTTCGGTGAGAATCGCGATATCCTAGATGATTATCCATAGACAAATTGTCCCTGTTCATTTCAATTTAGATGAATCATTTTCTATCAAACGCTTTCACCCATAAATTTTTGTTCAGAATTAGGTATTTATTGATCATTACTCGGTTGCATGAAATCCTGAAATAACTCGGCTATTCACAACCATATTTTGCTTCTGGGAATTGTTCATGGTATTCCCGTGAAGGAAGAAATGTCCCTCCTACATTTTACCAACAACCAAGATCAAACAAATAATTGCAATTCTGTGAAGTGTCTATTTTCAGCTTATTCATTCACTTAACTTTGCGATCGGAATTATATACACGTATACCGATAAATACGGCTATGGAATCGATCAAAGCCGAAATCATTTCTGACCATAAACTTTAAGTAAGAACAAAAGTGCCACTGAAGTATGTAATGCTGGAAGTGCAGCTATGTCTGACTTCCACAGTATTTATGTTACAAGGGAAAATATACAAACAAACTGAGGGAGTTTCCATGGAGCCACTAATATTTCTGATCGTGGAAGATATATACATGAATGGGTGGGAAAACTTGGCGATTGAAACGTTCAGCCCCACCTAAAAGGTATGGTGGATAAAAGTAGATGACACATTCACTGTACATACAACACAGGATATAAATAAATTTTTCGAATGTATCAACTCAAAGGTGGAGGAAATTCAATTCACTTTCGAATTAGAAATTGATGAAGGGGAGCTTCCGATGTTAGCTTATAGCATGAAAAGGGGAGAAGACGGGAAGTTAAACACTAGTGTTTACGGGAATCTCACACATTTAATCCGATATTGGGATTTACGGTCATTCCCCCAATGTCAATAAAAATAGGTTTCGAGAAATGTTTAAGTAATTAAGGGGCATAAAAGCTAAGTAGCACTAAGGAACATCTAAAACAGGAAGTAAGGCATATAAGTGAAGCATTCGAACTTAATAATTACCCTGATAAATTAATCAGGAAGTATGGGGGAAATGTAGAAATTAATAATAATGTTGAGAATAAAAATATGAATGACGACAAGCATGTCAAACAAACACAGAATAATGACAACACCAACAACATCAAACATAAATGATGAGTGTACTTCCATACATAGAAGGACACTTGCAAACTTCACGGAGAATTCCTAACAATGCAGGAACAAAAGTTGCACTCAAACCTACAAACTCAATTAGAAACAAGCTTTGTCGGTTGAAGGATTCTGTAGAGGCAATAGAACGAAGCAATTTACTTTATCTAAAACCCTGCCGGAATAACTGTCAGGTCAAATACTTGGGTCTCATTAGTAGAACAGAGTCAGTGCGACTAGCGGAGCACAAGAACCTTGTCACTTCTAGGTTACTCGACCGCAATAATAAGATCATAAATCCGGAGAATAGTTCAGCTATGTAATTTCACACCATCATACAACAGGATGAAAGAAGATGGCAGTTTGAAAATCTAATATAAATGGGTGGAAGAAGACTTTGATAATGGAAGATTTATTTTGTCGAAACAACTGCAAATATGTGTAAAAAGAATAATTCAACACTTGTCCCAGACATCTGAAAAATTCTATTCCTCTTATGACGAAAAGGAAAGAATAAAGAGAACCATAGAGTGTAAGTTTCGAAGTTTTCTGGTTCCACTTGATTTGATTATGAACAATAAATTGTGTTTGGAACTCGGTCATCCAGTAAATAATACTGTTCCATTATGTGATATATATAATGAACAAATTATTATAGAATTAATAGATGGTTGGAGGCAATCTTTAGAGAGCCTTGTACCAGGGTTTCGTGCTGGTTGGCACGCGTAGGTCAGGAAGGCGTTTCTGCAATGTCAAAGGATGTCATGTTCTTCCTGAGATTCAAACTCGCGTCACTCAGTGAGTACTGCAGTCAGAGACGTTACCACTGAGCTATTCGGGGTTGCGCTTGATATCATGTGGGACTGTTTCGGATACCTTGATTGGACACTAGTTAATAATCGGTGTAATATATCTAGTTCTTTTTTTTGGTGCAGACTGAGTTCTGTCAGTCACGTTTGTAATGTGGCCACCCTTCTAGCTAGCTCTCCATCACTTTGAATTGTCGAAAGTAGATAGTTGGAAGTGAGCTACCTAGAATGGTGGCCACGCTGCAAACCTAACTTATAGAATTCAGTCTGCACCAAACTACCACGGTGCCAAACTTCTACACACATATTTACAAATGATTCTTTTGTGTTTTTGTGTACATTGGCTTTGTCGGACACGAATAAAATTTACTTGGTTTAGTTTCTTTCGTCATCAAGATATTTAAGATAATGTGATGAATAATCAAATTGCAACTAGGGGAGTCCATATAAGTATGAGGATCTCGGTGACGAATTATCAAAATATAGTTGTCAGTGTTGGTTGATGCACAAGAGAATTTGAATTAGTGTAATAAAGTTGCGTAATAAGATGGATATTTCAATGAGTGAGTTTTGATTAGGATGTAAATAGAAAGGAGGTAAAATATAGAATTGTGTAGGAGTTGTGAAGAAATACAAGAGTAATAAGGAGTTAGCAAAGCCAGCAAACAAATATTAAGTCTGTTGAAGTCAACACAAATGACGCCATGTTAATAGAAGTGGTTGGATGACTTTCTTTCTTATACATAACTCTGGTGTTTCCAACTGAATGGCTATGGCCTCAGCAATACATCGGACATGGAAGCGTATTAATTTTGGTGGGTTATTCTACACTTTGTAGATCACTTTGAAGGAGGTATTTGATGAGATGGAATGACCGGTGTTGACGAGATATTCGATTACCACACTCCTCATACGGCCACTATTACCTTTTTTGCAGCCATGTAGGGTTGTGTCCTTGAAAGCTTTTGGACATTTTACGCGTCAAATGACCAATGTACTTGGCTCCAAAGCAACAGGTGAACTGATATATGAACAAAGAACTGACTAGATATGACATCTTGTGCTTAAGGCTACTGCATACTAATAGACGACTGGAGAACACTACTCCGAGCGTCGCTGCTAAGAAGTTTCTTCTCAAACATATTTATCGTTGGAAGAAGGCCTTCATTACATTCCACGAATGTTTGAATCGATCAATAAATATGTTCCGCTACAATACAAACTTCCTGTCTAGTCAATCCTAACGGTGGCTTCAACTCTCTGTTGAAGACATAGGAAAACTGTGCATGTTAATTACTTCGGAATGTGACAGTTCACGTTTTCAACTACCATTACTAATATTCGCACTTATAAATATCTTCGGATATTAGGCTTCCTCAAGTGTATCGCGCATTATATGTCGATATATCTCCGGTCAGTCATCAGAATTGATTCACCTTACTCTTAGTTTTAGACGGCTAATTAAAATCACTGAAGGCAAGCACTTAGCAGAATTATATATTTTCTTTCTTCGTTCATCACTGTAAACGTGTTATTGAATTTGTTTGTACTTATGGTTCATATCCACAAAGAGCAGAGTAGTCTTTCAACATCATTATATTACACGACACGTTTCTGCAAAGATAACTGCTGGTAAATGCAACAATATTGAATTCGTTTCAATTATCTTCATGTGAAAAGAAACTTCGATTAAACTAGGACTTTTTCTTAAATTTCTTTTGCTTTCTGTTATCGGTAAACATTATCATATTTATCACGAGCTTTTAGCGACCAACATAACTAGCTCAACACGAGGGTGAAATTATAAACACACACATTGAAGTGGGCCGTCCTAATCGGCAGTTTATCCTTTACACATCCATGGATCATTTGTCGGCTGTAGAAATTGATCCGTAGCTCAGCCGTAGAGAAGGCTTTTCTCAGTTATCTGCATAAGCGATTCTTTCGGATCTCAGTCACGTTATCATTTTTAAATTCAACTATCATAAATAGCAGTTTCTTCGGCACCGTCTGAGTTCATTCCAGCTTTTCCCTTGACTTCATGTTTTTCTCGATAAATCTTGGAGGATATCCATTCTCTATGAGGACTTGTCTGAGTCGCCCAGTTCCCTATCGATTGTATCACTGGAACATATCCTTCTTATTCTTGATAATAAGGAGTAGATCAGGTTTCTCTTCCTTCTCATATGGACCCATCCCATGTTGGTTTCCTGTAGATCGGTCTTTGAAGAGAACCATCAGATCTACTGTTTAGAAAAACATCCACAAAATGGAATTCCGACTCTGACTCTGATGTCAATTGGATGGCATGATGGCAGCTGTCGAACTCTTAGGTTATCAATTCGATGTCGTGATTGTCGTCACATATGATGAAAGTATCATCAATGTATCTTTGGTACAAATGGAAACTTCCGATAGTAGGCCGTAACATGCTATTATCCAAACTTGCCAAGAAGAAGTATGCAAGTAAAAGACCCAATGGTGACCCGATCGCCACTCCATTTCTTTGTCTATAAAACGTGTTGTTGAATTTGAATAGAACATTTAAAGCCCACCTCAATAATAGTTCGGAACACACACGTCTACATTGTTATTCTCAATCAGTGTGCATATAAAGCAAATAGTTTCAGTGAGAGGAACATCGACAAAGAGGAGGTAACATTCATGGATATCATTTTCTTCCCGGATACATTAGCATCACTTATTGAATCGACGAATTCAAACGAATCAGAAACACTATGCATGAAGAGGTTATTTCTGATAGATAGGAGGATGTCTGCGAGCCATTTGACAGTAGCATGATATGGGGAAATTGTCATATCCAAGATTGGACGCAGTAGCACGTTCTCTTTGTGCACTTTCGGCAGACCATATAAACGAGGAATCACGAAACCTGAGGGTCGTATTTACTCAAATAATTCAAAGTTGATAACTGATTCGTTCTTCATTTTCTTCAGCATTCACTTTGTTCCGTCTGATCTTTCTGGCTACTTTCGTTTGAAAATTTGTTTTCATCTGACATGACGGATAACATTTTATCGATGTAGTCTTGGCGATCCATCAGGACAGTGTCGGCACCTTTATCGGGGTGGGTCAGAAAGAAGTCTTTATTCTTTCAAATCTCATGTAGTCGCTCTCTCTGCTCGGCCGAAATCAGTCTTTTGACATCTAGTTTTGTGTTGATGTACTGATGACAGCTATTCAATACTGTAGACTTGAATTGTCCATTTGATTTGTCTGACACTGGGAGAAGGTCATTTGTCTGATGGATCAGTGCTTCCAACTGGACTTTAATATCCAAGTCACTCGAAATTGTCATAATATCACAGAATTTTGGGCATAGCGACAAGGCTTGCAATTGTATAGGAGCTAGGGATATACAAGAGTAGTTGAAAACGTATTCCTCTGGTATGGCAAGAAAACGTGAATAAGTGTCAGCAGCTTTGAGACTATTTGCGAGTTTCAGGTTTAAATCTTCCCACCATCTTCTTGAAACCAAATCAATGTAGTCCATACAATTTCGCTGCTCTTCCTCGGTCAGTTCAAATCGAGCATGTGTTCTCAGTGAAATGTTTCTTTCTATCTCTGGTAGTCGAGATTTCATGTCATCGGTCACATTCAATGTATGCCCTTTCAAAGGGCGATGATTTTAGAGGAAGTGACTGCGAAGAAGACATTTCCAGTAGTGCTAAACCTCTTCACTAGTCATTTGCTGTAAAATAATTTTATTATTTTCTTCTTTATAATTTTCTGCTTTACTTTTAGTTTGCTTTTACTTTAATAATTAATTCAAAATTATCACTCTCATATGCTCCCTTTGTACACTTTCATACCCTCTTCCCACTTCTTCAATTGACACCTAACTACCTTTATTCTCACTCAGCAGCAATTTTAACCTAGTCAAATTTCTATCTATGTGCAATTGAGTACCACGTAATTTACAACTTTCACTTCTAAAGCCACTTCTGAGTAATTATTTCAACTATGTCACTCCCTGGTAATAAATAACAGACCACTATATATTTTTGGTAAATATAAATACCATGTACAGCCTCTCATAAAGATTTCGTCGATAAAGAAAATTATCTTCACTGAATTTGTCTTTCATTTTCTTCATAACTCACTGGGTATTTCGGTGATTAGAATCTAGATTATCAAGATAGTCAGGTGGTACAAGAATTATCTAGACTCTAGGTAATACGAGATTGCAAGAGCAAAGTCAGATTCGTTTGACGTTGTACAAATATGCAAATAGGATGGTAATAGATGATTCAGAAATCTTAATAAACATATCGACCACACTTTAATTGAATTTTGGATTTTCCCGTCGATTGATTGGACCGAAGTGCTCGGTCTCAGGTTGACATGTCGGCTTCTTGGGCAGATGCTTCGACGATGTCTGGGCATTTAATTAGTATTGAATTGGTGGATGGTGACTAGCAGTGGAATCCAGGAAAATCCAAAATTCAATTAAATCAGTAGGACCCGTTGCACAAGAGGTGTCTCTCGTGGCCAAAGTGGTCTAGTGGATAACGCTTTGGTGTTTGAAACCATGGGCACTGGGTTTGAGCCTCGATGGGAACATCATCACTTACTGAGAAATGCAGGTACATCCAGATGACGATTCCCAAATAGGACGAAATGCGCATCCTGGATTCCACTGCTAGTCACCATCCACCAATTCAATATCGACCACACGATAGAATATATGTTACTCGATAGCGACACCATTGGTACCAGTGAGTGAAGGGATACAGACTCCGAGAACGACAAGAACAAAATTTGGAGGAAAGACGAGGAAGTTTTAGACATCCCGACGACTGCAGGAAACACAAATATCATTACAAATACACAACAGCTATCTTAATAGTACTGAGGTTATGGTAACAATCATGTCTACAAACCTATCAATCGAGTAATCTAACCTTGAGGATTCTATGAGTTTGAATAAACAGACCGTCTGTCTTACACGCGATTCTATCATATGTCGACTGATCGCACATAGCAAGGAACTTTGAATCATTTTGTTTCAGGGTTTTGTGATCACATTCAAGAAATTGAGTTCACAGTAAATATGGCGAATTCGACTTCATGTGCACAGTCTAACGGGGATTGATACAGTCACAAACCTCTGATAGATGACTGGATCGAATCTCATTTTTTTCAATTAAACACATGGATTACCAAGAAAAGTGAAATCAGTGTTTAGTGAATTAATTTATCATAATAGCACAATTCTCAAATATTCGTCTTATCACTTTGCTTATTGGTCCCATTGCACAGCTCCGTGTCAAACACACTGGCCTCGACATTCACCAAACTAGGTGTCATTCAACAAATGAACCTGCTTCTTCACAGGGTTGGTGATGACTATCATAACCAGACGAAGGGATTTGCCGACTGACTCACCTTAACATTTGTTTCTATATACGTGAATGTCAGTTGTGTATCCAGGTGAATCGATTCGAAACTAGTCACTCCTTCTTGTATAATGTTGGATGTTCATCCAACATGACTTTCACTTTCTCACTTCATTCAGTGGGCATATGCAGACTGTCGTTTATAAACTTGCAATCTAGGAAGAAACTATGAAACATATCTTACTTAAGCCAATCACAGTGTCCAATTATTTGTAATCTCAAATATTTTGCACGCATATAGACAATAATTTTTCTTCGCCTTTTGGCCGAAAATTTGTTTTGCCAAGAGAATTATACCCACCAATATTCACTGAGCATCACGTCTCAATAATTAGTCGAGAAATCAAAGCTTAAGTAGGGTTGAGCCTTTCAGCTCTATTTTCTTGAATAACCTTGCATGGAGATCTAAACGTTTTCCATGCCACCATTTGCTATGAGCACTGTATGGACAGTTGATATAATCGACAGTCTAATGTTTTAGTCATCGGAAGCATTTTATTGATTGCCAGTTGGTGTTTGTTTATTATGTCTCAGAGATAAGTTTATGCCGAATAATTAATCTGAGTGTCTGAAGACTCAAAATAATTTTGTCGATTCACTTTTGTCACAAAAGTCATTGTTATTCAGGTGTGTTTGAGCTTGGTCAGACATTTTGAAGTAGCAGTAAATATCTGTCTCTCATCAGCAAGTCACCTTAGTTAGCCAGATATGATGGATTCATTGCCAGGCATTAGCGAGACGATTATTCGACGGTTAAACTATAGAACCATGACGTATTTCACACGTTCATGCACTGAACATGTATATGCAGGTCATCTATTATGGCTAAACCTTGTTTACAAATGATGTTAGAAAATGACAACAACTTCCTGAACTACACATATTTGACGTGAATGTTCGCTCATCATTGAGGATCTCTTTAACAAAAATTGGTAAGGAAATATATTTTGAAATTTCTAGTGAATGTCTTCACCAGAAACTTGGTGTTCAGGGGTGATTTACCTGAATTTAGTCTCAGTTAAATGAGATTTGTAAATTGTTTTCTCAGTGAATGGCAATGAAGGAAAGTTATTCAGTTGTAATTTTGTTTGCTTTCAATGAGAGATAAGATGTACAACCCAATAATTATTCATGATAATATATTCAGGCATTGATAAAGAGATCTGATGTCTGTATAAAAGAAAAGAATTTTGTCCAAATAAAAACCCTGAGTGTTTCAAATTGCAAACCTTATAATTGTATTCATTCTATAGATCATTTGAGAAATTGATATGCTGCTTAACTATTCCTTAACGAATCCATTACGCTTCAGCGTTTTCGTGTTAAACAGTGATATTTTGTTATGTGCAAATCATCGAAAATAGTCTATATGCTGTTCTAAAGTTATGCGAAATTTCGTATGCACAGTGATTGGAATCACCTCATCTATTCTTTGTTAAATTAGTGTTCTTTTATTCCGGTGACCTTGTAAACAAAGTACACCATGAACAGATATATGGTTATATTTGTAATTATTATCAGGCCACATTCTTTCAAAAAGAAATAAGGTGATATTTTGAATTATTTTTAGGAATCTTTATGGTCTTATACGTGGCAGGGGTATTAAAACACTATATAAAGACTTGTTTTTATTTGTTTACACGTTCTCGGAATAGAAGATGATGATGAAGTTCTGTGCGCTGTTGTTGATCGTTCAAGCATTCACAATATTCATCAAGCCAAGCGAAGCATGTAAGTACAATTTTATGTGATTATTATTGTTTCAAGTAGAATTTGACATATTCAAAGCAGTTTTGGCGTATTACTTTTTAAATTTCATTGTCACTTTACTGAAACCCCAATGTTGTCAAAGTTGAACTGATTTACATAGGTTATATTGAGCTGTGTAATTTGAGTTTACATGTACGTGTTTCTGATTAATTCTATGAAATTGGTTGATTATGTCAACAGCAGACATTGTAGATATTGCGAATACCATGATAGAAACAGTTCAAGACAAACTTATAATATATTCCACGGAATAGTGGAAACCTCATGAACATTTATATATGTGCATTGATCAGAGATTGATTAAATAAGTTTCATATTAGCCAATATGTTCACCATTAAATACTGTAATACTTTGATAAGCATAACCACTAAAATTGTGAAGAGGACGGGAAATACAGCTGAAACCGTCCAAATCATTGCTTGGACACTAATCTAACACTCTAATTAGGTGAAGGTGTTATTCTTGAGTGCATAAATAACACTGTTCATGCTAGTGTGATTTTAGTCCTTCTAATATTTGATTTAGTATGAAGTAAATGAGAACAACTCTACACATTTCTATGATAATGTTAAACCTTTTAATGCAGACTTGTAGTGACTTTCATTCCAGCAAATTATTTATCGCTGTTAACGTTTAGCCTTAGGAATATAACTGATTTGCTAATGACATGGGTAGATTTATGGTCACTACGGTCCTTTATAGTGTTAACACTTAGTCAAATAAAACGCTAAACTACAGACGTCCAGCTTAAGGATAGCGATGCAACAGTAAACTAAAGACTATCACGCTGTATGGTTTGAATGACCAAAACACTTTTAGTAAAACACATCATTACTGAAATTAGATATCATTCTCCAATTCTGAACAAAAGACATTAGAGAATATCACACCTGTTTTCATCCGCCCCTCTCAAATCACATTCAGCAATAAATTCACGTATTTGAACGAACAGTATGAAATGTATTACCAGGTGATCAATCCACCGCATTCATGAAATATGCACAAGCCTCATATAAAACTGTGCAAATAGTCAACTTTGGCAGAAATATTAGTTATGTGAATAACTGAACTGCTCTCAATAGATTGAAAATCTTAACTTAATTTTGTTTTTATAAAAACACGATTCTACATAGCATAAAATAGAAACATTTATGCAATTATTTGAGAGATGGAATTCCACAGCATTTTGAAAATCTATAATGCACATAAATGTTAAGTGACATATTATCCAGTTGAAGAAGTCAAAGTTTTTCACAGAGAAAATGGCTGTAGCTTGGAGATTGAATAATCACACATCAGGGAAATAAATTTACAAGTAAAACGATAAAAAATTAAAATATTGGTTGAAGAAATAAGGAAATTAACTGATATATATATTATTAATGCAATTAGGAACATCTGAAAAAGATAAGCAAGAAAAAAGCAACAAAAAGCATATTAACAGAAAAATCTGAGAATAAGAATCTTATTAGGATAGCTTCATTAGAAGCGATCCAAAGAGAAGTAGACAATCATGAGAAATACATATTGATGCGACCAATACAAAGACTAAAAGATTGGTACTGCTTTCATAAAAGAATGTTTCAACTCACCATTCGTAAATAAAATTCAATACGTGTACAGAACCGATCTGGATAGGCACAACAAATTATGAAAACGTTGTGCATTGACACAAACTAGTATTGTATTATTATTATTATTGTATCCTTTAACTCCTAGAAGAACATAGGGCTTCAGTCGTGCGTCTCCATTGCGTTCGGTTCTCTGCTAGAGTCTTCACCTGGCTTCAAGTCTGCCCACACGTTTTCATCTCCTCTTCACATGACCTCCTTCAAGTCACACTTGGACGACCAACTCGCCGCTTCCCTTTAGGTTTCTAATCAAAGGCATGTCTAGTGATGTCACTTGATGGTTTCCTCAGAGTATGGCCAATCCATCTCCATTCCTTCCTGCCTATTTGTTTCACAGCCAGCTACTGGTTGGTTCGCTCCCAGAGATCTCTGTTGCTGATCTTTTCTGGCCGGCTATCTGATCTTGAGTATTGAGCAACGACAACTGTTAATGAAGGTCTGTAGTTTGTTTGAGATGCTCTTTATGACGTGCAGTGCAAGTCTCTGAACCGTATAGTGAGTAGCACTGACTTCACATTGGATTTGAAAATCCGGATCTTATTTTTCACGCCGAGTGCTGTTGACATCCACACAGACTTGAGAGTATTGAAAGCTTTTCTTGCTTTTCCGATTCTTGCTTTGATATCCTCGTCAGTTCCGTGTGCCTGTAGTTGAAACGATGCTTCCCAGGTCGGTAGGTAAAAGAGGTCGTTTCTTTCAGGTTCCTCCCATTTATGCTGATTATTGTCTGTTGTTGTCGTTGTTGCTGTTGATGGTGTTGCCAAGGAATCTTCATCACATCTATCTACTCTATGTTTACCTGAAGTACTATCTTCGATGCTTCTTCTACCAACTTGTTGATTTCCGCTTGCATATCTTAAAGTTTGTGGAAAATCAGACATATATATAGTATTGTGAAGGAGTGATATTCGCAGTATGCCTATGTCGTCACAGATAGAGAATGAACGGGCAAGTTCTTCGTGAGCTTGAAAAAGATTTTATCTGTTATCATGAATTTGTTATAATAAATTCAATTCAATAATATTTTATTTTATTCCTCAATCAAAAAGCTGAAGACAAAACAAAATGTAAATTGATATTTTCAAAATATTTACTATATATTATAATGGATTGTTTTCATAAAATAATTTAAGCTAGCAGCATCAAAACAGGTTGAAAATATAGGCCTTGAAAAATGGTGTGTGAACAGGGATTCGAAAAATTACTTCATAAAAAAGTTATTTTGGATATAAACCGACAAACTGCTGGTGAAAGTATGAGTAAACAAGTATCACCATGCAAATACAAATATACAGCTGATAACATGAAAATAGACAGGATGAAATTTTGTGCACATTTCTCAACATATACATAGATAATTCTATCATATTAAAATAAGTCAAAGTGTGCTTTCATCCGAAAGCATGTAGTATCGAAGTCAGTTCTATCAATATGTGTTGATCAAATAAATCTATATATACATATCATAATATTGTGCAGAGTGAAGTTACACTGACGAGAGAATCTATCAACCCACGTGACATCAACTATTTCATGAATGCTGACATGAATAAATGGAAACAGTGAATAAAATTGACTAGACAGATGCAACCGAAATAGGCGTCAGAGTGGGAATTTCATATTTGTGGAATATGAGGATACAGATATGGTGTGAAATAGTATTCGGAAGATGCTGAGTAAATTCAAACTGTGCCTTTCTGAGTTGTTCGGGTAGGCGTAAATCTCTGTGCCCATAACGGAACACCTGATCTCTCAGTAGATTGTAATGCAGGCGATTTGTGGAAGTCAGTTCGGTGGAGACCGGAAATCAAATGAAGCAACGACATAGTGTGAGCAGAAACCAGTGTTGCACTGCACAGTCAGCATACTGTCAGACATGCTTGTAATCACTACTAGGTTGTCGTGTCCTTCTGAAACGCAGACGTCACCTCCTGCAGTCGATAATTACAGTTTCTGTCTTCCTTCGGCTTCAATCTCTCGTCCACCTTGTCAGTAGACAATCACGCCAATCACAAACAGATGCAATCATCAGAAAAAGACTCTGAGGATAGTACTGCTTTGTGAACAGACTGTTTCAATTCACCATTCGTGAATGGAATTCAATAGGTGTAGAGAAGCGATCAGGATAGGCACAACAAATTATGAAAACGTTGTGGACTGACACAAACCAGTATTGTGAAGGACTGATATTCGCTGTGTGCCTATGTTGTCAGAGATAGAGAATGAACTGGCAAGTTATTCGTAAGGTGGGGAATGAATTCATCTTTCATCATGAAATATTTTGAATGTGAAGCAAATTAAAAGATATATTTTTAACGAAATATTATAGTGAAAACCTGCATTGAAGGTAAATAAATATTGTTTAAAATAAAATGTAATACGAATAACCGCCTTTGATATTTAATGAATTTGGAGGAATAAAACTCTCCATAGTTAACAATTCGGTAACAAATAAAGTGTGTGTGTGTGTGAACAAGGATGCGAACCATTTATCTATAACGAAGTTAATGTGGATAAAAACCCATAAACTGCTGGTGAAAATATGAGTAAAAAGTATCACCATGCAAGTACAAATATAGAGCTGATTACATGAAAATAGCCAGGATGAACTTTTGTGCACATTTCTCAACATATACATAGATAATTCTATCATATTGAAAATAAGTCCAAATGAGCTTTCATCAGAATGCATGTAGCACCGAAGTCTGTTCTATCAATATGTGCTCATCAAATAAATATATATATATATCACAATATTGTGCAGAGTGAAGTTACACTGACGAGAGAATCTATCAACCCACGTGACATCAACAATTTGATGAGTGCTGACATGAATAAATGGAAACAGTTAATAAAATTGACTAGGCAGATGCATCCGAAATAGGCGTCAGAGTGGGAATTTGATATTTGTGGAATATGAGAATAGAGATAAGGTGTGAAATAGTATTCGGAAGATGCTGAGTAAATTCAAACTGTGCCTTTCTGAGTTGTTCGGGTAGGCGTAAATCTCTGTGCCCATAACGGAACACCTGATCTCTCAGTAGATTGTAATGCAGGCGATTTGTGGAAGTCAGTTCGGTGGAGACCAGAAATCAAATGAAGCAACCACATAGTGTGAGCAGAAACCAGTGTTGCACTGCACAGTCAGCATACTGTCAGACATGCTTGTAATCACTACTAGGTTGTCGTGTCCTTCTGAAACGCAGACGTCACCTCCTGCAGTCGACAATTACAGTTTCTGTCTTCTTTCGGCTTCAATCTCTCGTCCACCTTGTCAGTAGACAATCACGCCAATCACAAACAGATGCAATCATCAGAAAAAGACTCTGAGGATGGTACTGCTTTGTGAACAGACTGTTTCAATTCACCATTCGTGAATGGAATTCAATAGGTGTAGAGAAGCGATCTGGATAGGCAGAACAAATTATGAAAACGTTGTGGACTGACACAAACAAGTATTTTGAAGGAGTGTTATTTGCTGTGAGCCTGACGTCATATGGAGATAGTGAAGTGGCAATTTTTTCTTGATTTGCGAATGATATTATTTGATTTCTTTAGTTCTTGTAGGGCCAAGTTTTAATGAAATTTTTTTATTTTCTACTGCACTTCAAGAATACTGCAAGAAAAGTAAGCAAATGTCTTATAATATTTTCCTATTAAAGCGTGATAAGATTAAGAACTATATATCAGCGAGTGTCATGAAAAGAAGTTGACAATCAATTGCCTGTAAAATTAGGCCCGAACATGAAATAGCATAATATATTTTGAACAAATTTATAGTGGATAACAACCGATAAACTGCTGGTGAAAGTATGAGTAAACAAGTATCATCATACAAGAACAAATGTAGAGCTGATAACATGAAAATAGCCAGAATGAACTTTGTGCACATTTCTCAACATATACATAGATAATTTTATCATATTGAAAATAAGTCATAGTGCACTTTCATCCCAATGCATGTAGTATCGAGGTCTGTTCTATCAAAATATGCTGACTAAATATACATATATATATATAAATATTTACATATATATATGTATTACAATATTACGAAGTGAAGAAACACTGACGAGTGAATATTTCAACACACGTGATATCAACAATTTGATGAATGCTGACATGAATAAATGGAAACAGTGAATAAAATTGACTAGGCAGATGCAACCGAAATAGGCGTCAGAGTGGGAATTTGATATTTGTGGAATATGAGAATACAGATAAGGTGTGAAATAGTATTCGGAAGATGCTGAGTAAATTCAAACTGTGCCTTTCTGAGTTGTTCGGGTAGGCGTAAATCTCTGTGCCTGTCAGGGAACACCTGATCTCTCAGTAGATTGTAATGCAGGCGATTTGTGGAAGTCAGTTCGGTGGAGACCAGAAATCAAATGAAGCAACCACATAGTGTGAGCAGAAACCAGTGTTGCACTGCACAGTCAGCATACTGTCAGACATGCTTGTAATCACTACTAGGTTGTCGTGTCCTTCTGAAACGCAGACGTCACCTCCTGCAGTCGACAATTACAGTTTCTGTCTTCTTTCGGCTTCACTCTCTCGTCCACCTTGTCCGTAGACAATCACGCCAATCACAAATAGACGCAATCATCAGAAAAAGACTCTGAGGATAGTACTGCTTTGTGAACAGACTGTTTCAATTCACCATTCGTGAATGGAATTCAATAGGTGTAGAGAAGCGATCTGGATAGGCACAACAAATTATGAAAACGTTGTGGACTGACACAAACTAGTATTGTGAAGGACTGATATTCGCTGTTTTCCTTTGTTTTCAAAGACTTAGAATGAGCTGCCAGTGTTTCGTTATCCTGGTAATATTGTTTGTTTATTCGTATAGTTTTTTAAAAGAAATCATCAGAATTCGTTTTTGTTTATTTTCTGTTTTTAGCATATGCAAACTGCAAAGAATGTAAGAATTATTGATAATATTTTATATCTGAAATTTTGTGGGAACACATTTGAAAATGTATTAATATAACCATCAAAATAAGTAGGCAATTTTGTAACAAATAAATAGATTTTTAACATGAATAAGAATAATTCAATCAAAACATAGTTATTGCGGATAACAATCGATAAGCTGCTGGTGAAAGTATGAGTAAACAAGTATCACCATGCAAAAACAAATATACAGCTGACAACAAAAAAATAGCCAGGATGAACTTTGTGCACATTTGTCAGCATATACATGGATAATTTTATCATATATTAAAAAAGTCAAAGTGAGCATTCATCCAAATGACTGCAGTATCGAAGTCTGATCCATCAAAAAGTGTTGATTAAATAAATCTATATATACATATCACAATATTGTGCAGAGTGAAGGTACACTGAAGGGAGAATCTATCAACCCACGTGACATCAACAATTCGATGAATACTGACATGAATAAATGGAAACAGTGAATAAAATTGACTAGGCAGATGCAACCGAAATAGGCGTCAGAATGTGAATTTGATATTTGTGGAATATGAAAATACAGATATGGTGTGAAATAGTATTCGGAAGATGCTGAGTAAATTCAAACTGTGCCTTTCTGAGTTGTTCGGGTAGGCGTAAATCTCTGTGCCTGTCAGGGAACACCTGATCTCTCAGTAGATTGTAATGCAGGCGATTTGTGGAAGTCAGTTCGGTGGAGACCAGAAATCAAATGAAGCAACCACATAGTGTGAGCAGAAACCAGTGTTGCACTGCACAGTCAGCATACTGTCAGACATGCTTGTAATCACTACTAGGTTGTCGTGTCCTTCTGAAACGCAGACGTCACCTCCTGCAGTCGATAATTACAGTTTCTGTCTTCCTTCGGCTTCAATCTCTCGTCCACCTTGTCAGTAGACAATCACGCCAATCACAAACAGATGCAATCATCAGAAAAAGACTCTGAGGATGGTGCTGCTTTGTGAACAGACTGTTTCAATTCACCATTCGTGAATGGAATTCAATAGGTGTAGAGAAGCGATCTGGATAGGCAGAACAAATTATGAAAGCGTTGTGGACTGACACAAAGTAGTATTGTGAAGGAGTGTTATTTGGTGTATGGCTTTGTCTTGAAAGAGAAACACTGATGTGGCATTCTATTGGTGAGCTTGGTAATAATTATTTCTTTAACCATTTATTTATACTATTGAAATATTGTCAAGAAAACATAAATTTCTTTGCATTCCTCAAAATGGCAGTGTGTGATACAAGTAAATTTTAAATGATCAATATTTTTTAATAAACTTTCAAATGAATTTCGTGATTATTATATGTTCTTGTGAGATTAATCCTAAAGCATTCTCATTCTAGTTGCTATAAAATCTTGTTTGGAAAAGGATCCGAATTTTCTATTTAAAACAAAGATATTTTGCATAAAAAACGAAAAACTGTTGTTGAAAGTACGAGTAAACAAGTATCACCGTGCTAGTACAAATATACAGCTAATAATATGAAAATAGCCAGGATGCACTTATGTGCACATTTGTCAACATATACATTGATAATTTTATCATATTGAAAATAAGTCATAGTGCAATTTCATCCCAATGCATGCAGTATCGTAGTCTGTTCTATCAATATGTGTTGACTAAATATAAACATATATATATATTCATATATATATATATGTATAATAATAAAAAGAGAGCGAAGACACACTGACGCGATAATTTTCAACCCTCGTAACATCAACAATTCGATGAATGCTGACATGAATAAATGGAAACAGTGAATAAAATTGACTAGGCAGATGCATCCGAAATAGGCGTCAGAGTGGGAATTTGATATTTGTGGAATATGAGAATACAGATAAGGTGTGAAATAGTATTCGGAAGATGCTGAGTAAATTCAAACTGTGCCTTTCTGAGTTCTTCGGGTAGGCGTAAATCTCTGTGCCCATAACGGAACACCTGATCTCTCAGTAGATTGTAATGCAGGCGATTTGTGGAAGTCAGTTCGGTGGAGACCAGAAATCAAATGAAGCAACCACATAGTGTGAGCAGAAACCAGTGTTGCACTGCACAGTCAGCATACTGTCAGACATGCTTGTAATCACTACTAGGTTGACGTGTCCTTCTGAAACGCAGACGTCACCTCCTGCAGTCGACAATTACAGTTTCTGTCTTCTTTCGTCTTCAATCTCTCGTCCACCTTGTCCGTAGACAATCACGCCAATCACAAATAGATGCAATCATCAGAAAAAGACTCTGAGGATGGTACTGCTTTGTGAACAGACTGTTTCAATTCACCATTCGTGAATGGAATTCAATAGGTGTAGAGAAGCGATCTGGATAGGCAGAACAAATTATGAAAACGTTGTGGACTGACACAAACAAGTATTTTGAAGGGGTGATATTCGCTCTTTGACTATATCGTCAGATATTTAGAATGAACGCCGCAGATTTTCGTCAGCTTGCAAATGATGTTATATTTTTTTCGTTTAATTTTTATAAAAATTATTTCTAAATGCAATGTGATTTTGATAAATTTATAGTTGGGTTCTGCAATGACGGTATAAAATGTTTTTTTTAATTTGTATTTTTTGTATCATCTGTAAATTTATCTTAAATATTTTAATGAAAACGTAGCTTAACTGCTTAAATATTTTCCGCATGTACATGCGTTAAAATCAGAGATTCGAAAGATTCATTTATCAAATATTAATCTGTATATAAACCTATAAAATCCTGGTGAAAGTATGAGTAACCAATTATCATTATGCAAGTAGAAATATAGAGCTGATAACATAAAAGTAGCCAGGATTAAGGTTTGTGAACATTTGTCAATATATCCCTAAATAATTTTATCATATTGAAAATAACTCAAAATCTGCTTTCATACGAATACATGTAGTATCGAATTCTGTTCTATCAAATTATGTTGACTAAAAATATCAAGAAAAATACATATATATATATATTATTAAATTACGTAGAGTAGAAATGCACTGACGAGAGAATCTATCAGCCCACGTGTTATCAACAATTCGATGAATGCTGACATGAATAAATGGAAACAGTGAATAAAATTGACTAGACAGATGCATCCGATATAGGCGTCAGAGTGGGAATTTGATATTTGTGGAATATGAGAATACAGATAAGGTGTGAAATAGTATTCGGAAGATGCTGAGTAAATTCAAACTGTGCCTTTCTGAGTTGTTCGGGTAGGCGTAAATCTCTGTGCCCATAACGGAACACCTGATCTCTCAGTAGATTGTAATGCAGGCGATTTGTGGAAGTCAGTTCGGTGGAGACCAGAAATCAAATGAAGCAACCACATAGTGTGAGCAGAAACCAGTGTTGCACTGCACAGTCAGCATACTGTCAGACATGCTTGTAATCACTACTAGGTTGTCGTGTCCTTCTGAAACGCAGACGTCACCTCCTGCAGTCGACAATTACAGTTTCTGTCTTCTTTCGGCTTCACTCTCTCGTCCACCTTGTCCGTAGACAATCACGCCAATCACAAATAGATGCAATCATCAGAAAAAGACTCTGAGGATGGTACTGCTTTGTGAACAGACTGTTTCAATTCACCATTCGTGAATGGAATTCAATAGGTGTAGAGACGCGATCTGGGTAGGCAGAATAAATTTTGGAAACGTTGTGGACTGACACAAACAAGTATTTTGAAGGAGTGATGTTCGCTCTATACCTTAATCTACACAGAGATACAATCCACTGTCAAATTCTTGCATTGCATTTTTATTATTTAATTTTCCCTTCAATATGTACTCATGTAAATCTTGTCGTTTCTTTACGTTCCCCAACGGTGTAAAGAATTAAAGAGTTGCAAGGGTGGTATGTGAAAAGTTTGTTTAATTTATGTGCTTATGTGTATTCATTTCAATATGATTTACTTGCATCGTTGATCAATTATGTTAGTTAGAAATAAATAGCTAAAAAATGTTGTGTTATCATGAACACGAGAATTAGTTTATAACAAAGTTTATCGGCATAACAACCGAAAAACTGCTGGTGAAAGTACGAGTAAAGATGTATCAGCATGCAAGTACAAATATGGAGGTGATAACATGAAAATCGCCAGGATGAACTTATGTGTACATTTGTCAACATATACATAGATAATTTTATCATATTGAAAATAAGTCTAAATGTGCCATTATCCGAATGCATGAAGCATCGATGTCTCTTCGATGTAAAGGTGTTGAAGAAATATATTTATTTATATATTTGACAATATGACGGACAGTGAAGTCACACTGACGAGAGAATCTATCAGCCCACGTGTTATCAACAATTCGATGAATGCTGACATGAATAAATGGAAACAGTGAATAAAATTGACTAGGCAGATGCACCTGAAATAGGCGTCAGAGTGGGAATTTGATATTTGTGGAATATGAGAATACAGATAAGGTGTGAAATAGTATTCGGAAGATGCTGAGTAAATTCAAACTGTGCCTTTCTGAGTTGTTCGGGTAGGCGTAAATCTCTGTGCCCATAACGGAACACCTGATCTCTCAGTAGATTGTAATGCAGGCGATTTGTGGAAGTCAGTTCGGTGGAGACCAGAAATCAAATGAAGCAACCACATAGTGTGAGCAGAAACCAGTGTTGCACTGCACAGTCAGCATACTGTCAGACATGCTTGTAATCACTACTAGGTTGTCGTGTCCTTCTGAAACGCAGACGTCACCTCCTGCAGTCGACAATTACAGTTTCTGTCTTCTTTCGTCTTCAATCTCTCGTCCACCTTGTCCGTAGACAATCACGCCAATCACAAATAGATGCAATCATCAGAAAAAGACTCTGAGGATGGTACTGCTTTGTGAACAGACTGTTTCAATTCACCATTCATGAATGGAATTCAATAGGTGTAGAGAAGCGATCAGGATATGCAGAACAAATTATGAAAGCGTTGTGGACTGACACAAACTAGTATTGTGAAGGATTGATTTTCGCTGGATGCCTATGTCGTATGAGATTGAGAATTATTATGTAGTTTTTGTTCAAATTTATTTTGATGTTATCCTTACAATAATTTGTTCGTAAACAATTTATTTCAATTGAATTGCATTACTGTTCTCAATGTGTCACACGAAGGCTGTGGATCAAGTAAAGTTTCATCTTATATATGTTTTATATATTCAAAAATATCATAAATAAATATCGAAATACATTCTCGGAAGGAGTATGCTGAAATTTTGTCTTCCTTGTGGTAGACACAGTGTGTGTGAACACGGATCAGAAAAATTATTTTTAAAAACGTTATTGCAGAAAGCAAACAAAAAATTGCTGGTGAAATTATGAGTAATGAAGTACCACCTTTTTAGTAAAAATATACAGCTGATAATATGAAAATAGCCAGGATGAAATTTTGTGCACATTTGTCAACATATACATGAATAATTTCATCATATTGAAGATGACTCCAGACGTGCTTTCAGCCGAATGCATATAGTATCGAAGTCTGTTCTATCTAAATGTGTTGACTAAATATATATATATATATATGTATATATATATAATTACATATATTTACATACACATATATATACGTATTACATTATTAGGCAGAGTGAAAATACACTGACGAGAGAATCTTTCAACACACGTGACATCAACAATTCGATGAATGCTGACATGAATAAATGAAAACAGTGAATAAAATTGACTAGGCAGATGCAACCGAAATAGGCGTCAGAGTGGGAATTTCATATTTGTGGAATATGAGGATACAGATATGGTGTGAAATAGTATTCGGAAGATGCTGAGTAAATTCAAACTGTGCCTTTCTGAGTTGTTCGGGTAGGCGTAAATCTCTGTGCCTGTCACGGAACACCTGATCTCTCAGTAGATTGTAATGCAGGCGATTTGTGGAAGTCAGTTCGGTGGGGACCGGAAATCAAATGAAGCAACCACATAGTGTGAGCAGAAACCGGTGTGCACTGCACAGTCAGCATACTGTCAGACATGCTTGTAATCACTACTAGGTTGACGTGTCCTTCTGAAACGCAGACGTCACCTCCTGCAGTCGACAATTACAGTTTCTGTCTTCTTTCGTCTTCAATCTCTCGTTCACCTTGTCCGTAGACAATCACGCCAATCACAAATAGATGCAATCATCAGAAAAAGACTCTGAGGATGGTGCTGCTTTGTGAACAGACTGTTTCAATTCACCATTCGTGAATGGAATTCAATAGGTGTAGAGAAGCGATCAGGATAGGCAGAACAAATTATGGAAACGTTGTACCCTGACACAAATTGTTATTTTGAAGAAGTCGTGTTCGCTGTATTCTTTTGTCGTCAGAAATATTGTATCAGCTGTCAAGATATTCTTTACCTGGCTAGTGATTTTGTCTTTTGCCATTATATTTTTCTGAATAAATACATTGAATTAAAGCTTATTTCATTACTCAATGAATAACCCACAGTCTTTGATGACGGTAAGATTTTTTGCTCTATTTTTTGATATTTACTTAAATCAATATTCATACAACAGTAATTATTAGCAACAGGAATATTAAATACTTATCAATCTAGGTCATATAACTTGGTGTAAAAAGTTGGATCCAAATAATAAGAATAGAATAAAGTTATTCTGGATAAAAACCGAAAATACTGCTGGTAAAATTATGACTAAAAAAGCATCACGATGAAAGTACAAATATACAGCTGATTACATGAAAATAGCCAGGATGAACTTTGTGCACATTTGTCAACATATTCATAGATAATTTTATCATATTGAAAATAAGTCCAAATGTGCTTTCATCCAAATGCATGTAGTATCGAAGTCTGTTTTTTCAAAATGTGTTGACTGAAATATATGTATTTGTGTAACAATATTAATGAGAGCGAAGATAAACTGACGTGAAAATGTTTCAACCCACGTGACATCAACAATTTGATGAGTGCTGACATGAATAAATGGAAACAGTGAATAAAATTGACTAGGCAGATGCAACCGAAATAGGCGTCAGAGTGAGAATTTCATATTTGTGGAATATGAGAATACAGATAAGGTGTGAAGTAGTATTCGGAAGATGCTGAGTAAATTCAAACTGTGCCTTTCTGAGTTCTTCGGGTAGGCGTAAATCTCTGTGCCCATAACGGAACACCTGATCTCTCAGTAGATTGTAATGCAGGCGATTTGTGGAAGTCAGTTCGGTGGAGACCAGAAATCAAATGAAGCAACCACATAGTGTGAGCAGAAACCAGTGTTGCACTGCACAGTCAGCATACTGTCAGACATGCTTGTAATCACTACTAGGTTGTCGTGTCCTTCTGAAACGCAGACGTCACCTCCTGCAGTCGACAATTACAGTTTCTGTCTTCTTTCGGCTTCAATCTCTCGTCCACCTTGTCAGTAGACAATCACGCCAATCACAAATAGATGCAATCATCAGAAAAAGACTCTGAGGATGGTACTGCTTTGTGAACAGACTGTTTCAATTCACCATTCGTGAATGGAATTCAATAGGTGTAGAGACGCGATCTGGATAGGCAGAACAAATTATGAAAACGTTGTGGACTGACACAACCTAGTATTGTGAAGGAGTGATATTCGCTTTGTGGCAGATCGTTGGGAATAGAGCCTGAACTGCGTGTTTATCGTTAGCTTATTGGGGATGTTATCTGGTCATTTATGTATTCGTAATCAATTGATATCAATATATTTTTATTACTTTCGTTAATATATCAGACGATGCCCTTAGAGAAGGTAAACTATTTCGCTTTATGTAATAAAATTTCAATAATATCTCTAAAAGTTATGGAAATGTATTCTCGGAAGCAGCATACTGAAATTTTGTCTCGCCATGGCTCGATGTATTGTGCGCGAACATGTTTCCGAAACTATTACTTACAACAAAGTTATTGTGAATAAATTCCGATAAACTGGTGGTGAAAGTATGAGTAAAGAATTATCAGCATGCAAGTACAAATACACAGCTGGCTAAATGAAAATAGCCAGGATGAACTTATGCGCACATTTGTCAACATATGCATAGATAATTTCATCATGTTGAGAATAAGTCCAAATAGGCTTCCATCCGAAATCATGCAGTATCCAAATCTCTTCTATCAAAAAATGTTCACTGAAAAAAAAATATGTTTTACAATATTACGGAGATTGAAGTGACACTGACGCGATAATTTCCAACACACGTGACATCAACAATTTCATGAGTGCTGACAGCAATAAGCGTAAACAGTGAATATATATGACTAGGCAGATGCATCCGAAATAGGCGTCAGAATGTGAATTTGATATTTGTGGAATATGAAAATACAGATATGGTGTGAAATAGTATTCGGAAGATGCTGAGTAAATTCAAACTGTGCCTTTCTGAGTTCTTCGGGTAGGCGTAAATCTCTGTGCCCATAACGGAACACCTGATCTCTCAGTAGATTGTAATGCAGGCGATTTGTGGAAGTCAGTTCGGTGGGGACCGGAAATCAAATGAAGCAACCACATAGTGTGAGCAGAAACCAGTGTTGCACTGCACAGTCAGCATACTGTCAGACATGCTTGTAATCACTACTAGGTTGTCGTGTCCTTCTGAAACGCAGACGTCACCTCCTGCAGTCGACAATTACAGTTTCTGTCTTCTTTCGTCTTCAATCTCTCGTTCACCTTGTCCGTAGACAATCACGCCAATCACAAATAGATGCAATCATCAGAAAAAGACTCTGAGGATGGTACTGCTTTGTGAACAGACTGTTTCAATTCACCATTCGTGAATGGAATTCAATAGGTGTAAGGAACCGATCAGGATATGCAGAACAATTTATGAAAGCGTTGTGGAGTGACACAAACTAATATTGTGAAGGAGTGTTATTTGGTGTATGTCTATGTCCTAACACAGATGGGCTTTACTGAGATGTACTGATTTGTATTTTTTCCAATTTCATCTTTTTTCACATATTTCTTCTGAACTAATCCAGTTGAATTTATTTTTATTTCTTTTGTCAACACAAAACTCGAAGAATGTGAAAAAGGTATATTCATGTTCCTAAATAGATTTTTGTTTTATTAATCAGGTTTTTGTGATTAAACTATTATCTCGGCAAGAGAAACGCAAAGTATTTCCTCCATAGTGTTTCCAACGTAATGTCAGAACATAGATCCGAATAAATTGTTTACAACGTAGTTATTTTGGATAAATCCAATAAACTGCTGGTGGAAGTACGAGGAAAGATGTATCAACATGAAAGTACAAATATACAGCTGATTACATGAAAATAGCCAGGATGAACTTTGTGCACATTTGTCAACATATACATAGACAATTCTATCATATTGAAAATAAGTCAAACTGTGCTTTCATCCGAATATATGTAGCATCGAAGTCAGTTCTATCAATATGTGTTGATCAAATAAATCTATATATACATATCACAATATTGTGCAGAGTGAAGTAACACTGACGAGAGAATCTATCAACCCACGTGACATCAACAATTTGATGAGTGCTGACATGAATAAATGGAAACAGTGAATAAAATTGACTAGGCAGATGCAACCGAAATAGGCGTCAGATTGGGAATTTCATATTTGTGGAATATGAGAATACAGATAAGGTGTGAAATAGTATTCGGAAGATGCTGAGTAAATTCAAACTGTGCCTTTCTGAGTTCTTCGGGTAGGCGTAAATCTCTGTGCCTGTCAGGGAACACCTGATCTTTCAGTAGATTGTAATGCAGGCGATTTGTGGAAGTCAGTTCGGTGGAGACCAGAAATCAAATGAAGCAAGCACATAGTGTGAGCAGAAACCAGTGTTGCACTGCACAGTCAGCATACTGTCAGACATGCTTGTAATCACTACTAGGTTGTCGTGTCCTTCTGAAACGCAGACGTCACCTCCTGCAGTCGACAATTACAGTTTCTGTCTTCCTTCGTCTTCAATCTCTCGTTCACCTTGTCCGTAGACAATCACGCCAATCACAAATAGATGCAATCATCAGAAAAAGACTCTGAGGATGGTACTGCTTTGTGAACAGACTGTTTCAATTCACCATTCGTGAATGGAATTCAACAGGTTTAGAGAAGCGATCTGGATAGGCAGAACAAATTATGAAAGCGTTGTGAACTGGCACAAACTATTAATGTGAAGGAGTGTTATTCGCTGTATACATGTGTCGTCATAAATAGAGAATGAACAGTCGAGTTATTCCTTATCTTTAAAATGATTCTATCTTTTTGCGTTATTTTTTCGTTTTTAATTAAGTTTTATTAAATTTATTTCTTTTCTCAATGAAAAACACGAAGGCTGCTTAACCAGTAAATTTATATTTCTATATTTTTTAACGTTTCAAATATCTCGGTCTGTGTTAATAAAATTTCTCCTAGGAAAGAACAAAAAAATAACACAAATATAGGTTTTTAGATGAGTTGTGTGTATACATCGATCCGTATAATATGATAACATCTGAGCTAATATGGATAACAACCGATAAAAAGCTGTTGAAAATATGAGTAAACAAGCCTCATATTGCAATTACAAATACACAGCTGCTAACAAGAAAATAGCAAGGATGAAATTTTGTGAACATTTGTAAACATATTCATAGATAATATTATCATATTCAAAATAAGTCCAAATGTCCTTTTATACAAATGCATGTAGCATCGAAGTGTGTTCTATCAAAATGTGTTGACTAAATATATTTATATGTATAACAAAATAAATGAGAGCAAAGATAAACTGACGTGAAAATGTTTCAACCCACGTGACATCAACAATTTGATGAGTGCTGACATGAATAAATGGAAACAGTGAATAAAATTGACTAGGCAGACGCAACCGAAATAGGCGTCAGAGTGGGAATTTCATATTTGTGGAATATGAGAATACAGATAAGGTGTGAAATAGTATTCGAAAGACGCTGAGTAAATTCAAACTGTGCCTTTCTAAATTCTTCGGGTAGGAGTAACTCTTTGTGCCTATAACGGAACATCTGATCTCTCAGTAGATTGTAATGCAGGCGATTTGTGGAAGTCAGTTCGGTGGGGACCGGAAATCAAATGAAGCAACCACATAGTGTGAGCAGAAACCAGTGTTGCACTGCACAGTCAGCATACTGTCAGACATGCTTGTAATCACTACTAGGTTGTCGTGTCCTTCTGAAACGCAGACGTCACCTCCTGCAGTCGACAATTACAGTTTCTGTCTTCTTTCGTCTTCAATCTCTCGTCCACCTTGTCCGTAGACAATCACGCCAATCACAAATAGATGCAATCATCAGAAAAAGACTCTGAGGATGGTACTGCTTTGTGAACAGACTGTTTCAATTCACCATTCGTGAATGGAATTCAATAGGTGTAGAGACGCGATCTGGATAGGCAGAACAAATTATGAAAGCGTTGTGGACTGACACAAACTCTTAATGTGGAGCGGTGATATTCGCTGTATCCTTTTGTCGTCACAGAGCAAATCTTAAATACCTAATGCTCCTACTGTTTTAATTTTATTTTATCCTTTTTGTGTCTGTATTTCTAATGTAATACATAACATCACAATTTCGTTTGTTTATAGCAATGCGAGATAATGAATGCAGATATGGTAAGTAAATGTATGTATATCATTTGTTTTGAGCATCGGTGAATTTTGTCCTAAACCATTATTCATCAAGCAAACACATTCTAAATCAATAATCCAGGTCTTCCCACATGTTGCGTAATAAGTAATTCGAATGATTTATTTGCAAATATGTTCTTGTGGACAAAATCCGGTAAACTGCTGGTGAAAGTATGAGTAAAGATGTATCACCATGCATGTACAAATATAGAGGTGATAACATGAAAATAGCCAGGATGAAATTTTGTGCACATTTGTCAACATATACATAGATAACTTCATCATATTGAAAAGAAGTCAAAATGTGCTTTCATCCGAATACATGTAGTATCGAAGTCTGTCCTATCAAAATATGTTGACTGAAAATATATGTTTATGTATTGTAATATTATTGAGAGTGGAAATACAATAACGACAAAATCTATGAACCCAATTTACCTAAAAAAATTGATGAATGCTGACATGAATAAATGGAAACAGTGAATAAAATTGACTAAGCAGATGCAACCGAAATAGGCGTCAGAGTGGGAATTTCATATTTGTGGAATATGAGAATACAGATAAGGTGTGAAATAGTATTCGGAAGATGTTGAGTGAATACAAACTGTGCCTTTCTAAGTAGTTCAGGTAGGCGTGAATCTCTGTGCCTGTCAGGGAACACCTGATCTCTCAGTAGATTGTAATGCAGGCGATTTGTGGAAGTCAGTTCGGTGGAGACCAGAAATCAAATGAAGCAACCACATAGTGTGAGCAGAAACCAGTGTTGCACTGCACAGTCAGCATACTGTCAGACATGCTTGTAATCACTACTAGGTTGTCGTGTCCTTCTGAAACGCAGACGTCACCTCCTGCAGTCGACAATTACAGTTTCTGTCTTCTTTCGTCTTCAATCTCTCGTCCACCTTGTCCGTAGACAATCACGCCAATCACAAATAGATGCAATCATCAGAAAAAGACTCTGAGGATGGTACTGCTTTGTGAACAGACTGTTTCAATTCACCATTCGTGAATGGAATTCAATAGGTGTAGAGAAGCGATCTGGATAGGCAGAACAAATTATGAAAGCGTTGTGGACTGACACAAACTAGTATTGTGAAGGAGTGATATTTGCTGTACGTATATTTTTTCAGATATTTAGGATGAGCTCGCAAGCTCTACGTTAATTTGGCATTGTTTTTATTTTTTAAAATATATTTATTCCAAATGAATTCATTTCGTTTTAAACTTATTCTTCTCTACTCCACAAATTTAGATCAATCCAAAAGTAAATTGCTTTAATTTATTTAAATTGCTAGAAATGAAATATATAATTTTTTGATAAAATTATAGATTTGTAATTAACATAATATGTTTTGATGCTACACGGTATTACATAATGTGTGAGAACATGAATAGGAATAATTTCATTGTAAGAAATTTATTCTGTAAAACATGCGATAAAATGCTGGTGAAATTATGAATTATCAATCACCACCATGCAACACAAATATAGAGCTGATAAAATGAAAATAGCCAGGATGAACTTTTGTGCACATTTGTCAACATATACATAGATAACTTTATCATATTGAAAATAAGTTCAAATGTGCTTTCATCCAAATGGATTTAGCATCGATGTCTGTTCTATGAAAAGATGCAAACGAAAGATTTTTACATATATATATTTGACAATATGAAGGACAGTGCAGTCACACTGACGAGCGAATCTTTCAACACACGTCACATCAACAATTTGCTGAATGCTGACATGAATAAATGGAAACAGTGAATAAAATTGACTAGGCAGATGCAACCGAAATAGGCGTCAGAGTGGGAATTTGATATTTGTGGAATATGAGAATACATATATGGTTTGAAATAGTATTCGGAAGATGCTGAGTAAATTCAAACTGTGCCTTTCTGAGTTCTTCGGGTAGGCGTAAATCTCTGTGCCTGTCAGGGAACACCTGATCTCTCAGTAGATTGTAATGCAGGTGATTTGTGGAAGTCAGTTCGGTGGAGACCAGAAATCAAATGAAGCAACCACATAGTGTGAGCAGAAACCAGTGTTGCACTGCACAGTCAGCATACTGTCAGACATGCTTGTAATCACTACTAGGTTGTCGTGTCCTTCTGAAACGCAGACGTCACCTCCTGCAGTCGACAATTACAGTTTCTGTCTTCTTTCGTCTTCAATCTCTCGTCCACCTTGTCCGTAGACAATCACGCCAATCACAAATAGATGCAATCATCAGAAAAAGACTCTGAGGATGGTACTGCTTTGTGAACAGACTGTTTCAATTCACCATTCGTGAATGGAATTCAATAGGTGTAGAGAAGCGATCTGGATAGGCAGAACAAATTAAGAAAACGTTGTGCACTGACACAAACTAGTATTGTGAAGGAGTGGCGTCCGCTGTAGGCTTATATTGTTAAAGAATTATAACGAACTGGCAATCTCTTCATTAGATTGGTAAATTTTTTAATTTTTCAGACGTTCATTTACAAAAAAAATGGTTTATATTAAATGTCTTTTTTTACATTGGATAAATTAAGTTTCATTAAAAGGTAAATGTGGTTTTAATTTTTTTATTTATTATTATTATTGTTCCCTTGGGTTCCTAGTGGAACATTGGGCTTCAACTGCACGTCTCCACTTGCTTCTGTCTTCTGCTGTACTTTTCACTTGCGTCCATGTTATTCCATACTGTTTCATCTCCTCCTCACACGATCTCCTCCATGTCACCCTTGGACGTCCCACTCGCCGCTTCCCTTTCGGGTTCCACTCGAGGGCCTGACGCGCGATGTCACTCAACGGCCTCCTCAGCGAGTGTCCAATCCATCTCCACTATCTCCTGCATATTTGTTGGGCGATTGGTTCCTGTTTCGTTTATTCCCATAGCTTCTTGTTTGTGATTCTTTCTGGCCATCTAATCTTCAGTATGGAGCGAAGACAGTTGTTGATAAAGGTCTGCAACCTGTTGAAAATATTCTTGGTGACCCGCCAAGTTTCTGATCCGTAAAGCAGAATTGACTTGACGTTTGTATTGAAAATCCGAATTTTGTTGTTGATGGTGAGTGATGAAGATTTCCAGATTGGTTTCAGGTTGATGAATGTGTTTCTCGCCTTTCCGATTCTCGATTTGACATCCTCGTCCGTTCCTCCTGTGGTTGAGACGATGCTCCCTAGATAAGTGAAAGAAGCAACCTCTTTCAAATCCCTCCCGTTGATGGTGATTGGCACTGGATGTTGCTGCTGTTGTTGGTTGGTGATTTTCATAACCTCCGTCTTGTCTATGTTCACCTGCAGTCCTGTCTTTGCTGCCAGCCTCTTCGACCAGTTTGTCGGTTTTCGCTTGTAAGTCTTCGATTTTGTGCGAGTGACATCAAACATAAATCATCCGCGAAATCCAGGTCTTCTAGGTTCTTCACGTCGGTACAGGATATCCCTGTCTTCTCGTTTCCCACTGTCTGACGCATAATCCAGTCCACCACAATTAGGAATATCATTGGTGATAATAAGCACCCTTGTCTGACTCCTGTGTTTACTCCAAACGCTTCGCTGAGTTTTCCGTTGTGGATCACTTGACATGTGCCGTTGTCGTACAGTTGTTGAATAAGGTTGATGAATATTTGGGGTACGCCGTAGTACTCGAGTAGTTTCCAAATAACTTCGCGGTCAACGCTGTCGAAGGCCTTCTCAAAGTCTATGAAGTTGAGGTAGAGGTTTGATTGCCATTCCATGCTTTGTTCGATGATGATGCGTAGAGTTGCAATTTGGTCAGAACATGATTTGCCTTTCCTGAATCCAGCTTGTTCTGGACGGAGTTCTGTATCCAGTGCGTCCTTTATTCTCTCCAGGATGATGCGACTCAGGATTTTACTTGGCGTCGACAGGAGCATGATTCCTCGCCAGTTCTTGCAGAGTCCCAGGTCGCCCTTCTTTGGTAGTTTCACCAGGTAACCTTTCCTCCAGTCAGTAGGCACCTTTCCCTCTTTCCAGATCTTTTGCAATAATGGAGTCAGCATATCTGCCGTCGTTTCTGGGTCCGCTTTCAGTGCTTCCGGGGGTATTCCATCTGGTCTAGCTGCTTTTCCAGCTTTCAGAAGATTGATTGCATTCATGACTTCAGTTTTCGTTGGAGGATTGGTGTCAACTTGCAGTTGTGTACGTGCTGTTGTTGGTATTACTGGACGGGTTGTAGGTGGAAGTCGGTTCAAGAGTCCTTTGAAGTGGTCCGCCCATTGTTTAATCTGTCTTTCTACTTTGGTAATTGGGTTCCTTTGGCTGTCTTTTATAGGTTTCACTTGTGTTGATCTCTTCCCGGATAGAGATTTGGTTATCTGATATAGTGTCCTCAGGTCCCTTTTGCCTGCTGCCTTCTCAGCTTCAGTAGCCAGGTTGTCGTAGAATTGTCTTTTGTCCTTCCTGGCACTCTTCTTCACTTCTTTGTCAATTTTTTTATTGCTTCCAATTAAAATAATTTTTTGAAAGAATTATTTATTTGCATTCGAAACAGTATTATGCTGACGACACAGGTTATGGATATTGTGTGAAAACATAGATAAGAAAAGTTTATTAATAACAAATTATTGTAGATACAAACGGATGAACTGCAGGTGATGTACGAGTAAACAAGTATTACAATGCAGATACAAATATACAGCTGATAACATGAAAATAGCCAGGATGCACTTATGTGCACATTTGTCAACAAATATATAGATAATTTAATGATAGTAAAAAAATAAGTCCAAATGTGATTTCATAGGAAAGCATGCATTATCGAAGCTTGTTCTATCAAAATGTGTTGACTACATACATTTATATATACACAGATATTTGACAATAATACGTAGAGTAAAAATGCACTGACAAGAAAATGTTTCAACCCACGTGACATCAACAATTCGATGAATGCTGACATGAATAAATGGAAACAGTGAATAAAATTGACTAGGCAGATACATCCGAAATAGGCGTCAGAGTGGGAATTTGATATTTGTGGAATATGAGAATACAGATAAGGTGTGAAATAGTATTCGGAAGATGCTGAGTAAATTCAAACTGTGCCTTTCTGAGTTCTTCGGGTAGGCGTAAATCTCTGTCCACGAAACGGATCACCTGATCTCTCAGTAGATTGTAATGCAGGCGATTTGTGGAAGTCAGTTCGGTGGAGACCAGAAATCAAATGAAGCAACCACATAGTGTGAGCAGAAACCAGTGTTGCACTGCACAGTCAGCATACTGTCAGACATGCTTGTAATCACTACTAGGTTGTCGTGTCCTTCTGAAACGCAGACGTCACCTCCTGCAGTCGACAATTACAGTTTCTGTCTTCTTTCGTCTTCAATCTCTCGTCCACCTTGTCCGTAGACAATCACGCCAATCACAAATAGATGCAATCATCAGAAAAAGACTCTGAGGATGGTACTGCTTTGTGAACAGACTGTTTCAATTCACCATTCGTGAATGGAATTCAATAGGTGTAGAGAAGCGATCTGGATAGGCAGAACAAATTATGAAAACGTTGTGGACTGACACAAACTTGTAATGTGATGAAGAAAGAGTCGCTGTATGCATACGGCGTTAAATAGAAGAGCTTTTCTGTCCAGTGTTTGGCTGCATTAATAATGACTTTTTCTATTTTGACACATTTCATTTGAAATAATCAAAATGAATTAAATTTCATTTTTTTCGTCAATGCAAATCACGAAGACTGTGTAAAAGGTATATCCATTTTGCTAAATATAATAATTTTTGAAGTTTTAAGGTATATGTGAAAACAGTATGACCTTGGAAGGAAAAAACAGTTTTTGAATTACAAGGCTTGCAATATGGTGTGTGAACATGAATCCGAATAATTTAATTATTACAAAGTTATTGTGGAAAACAACCGATAAACTGCTGGTGAATTTATGAAATATCGAGAATCACCATGCAAGTACAAATATAGGGCTGATTGAATGAAAATAGCCAGGATGAACTTTGTGCACATTTGTCAACATATACATGGATAAATTTATCATATTGAAAATAAGTCAAAATGTGCTTTCATCCCAATGCAAGTAGCATCGAATTCTGTTCTATCAAAATGTGTTCACCAAATATACATAAATATAAACATATATATATACATATAAATATGTATTACAAGATTACGGAGAGTGAAGTAACACTGACGAGAGAATCTTTCAACCCACGTGACACCAACAATTATTTGATGAATGCTGACATGAATAAATGGAAACAGTGAATAAAATTGACTAGGCAGATGCAACCGAAATAGGCGTCAGAGTGGGAATTTCATATTTGTGGAATATGAGGATACAGATATGGTGTGAAATAGTATTGGGAAGATGCTGAGTAAATTCAAACTGTGCCTTTCTGAGTTGTTCGGGTAGGCGTAAATCTCTGTGCCTGTCAGGGAACACCTGATCTCTCAGTAGATTGTAATGCAGGCGATTTGTGGAAGTCAGTTCGGTGGGGACCGGAAATCAAATGAAGCAACCACATAGTGTGAGCAGAAACCAGTGTTGCACTGCACAGTCAGCATACTGTCAGACATGCTTGTAATCACTACTAGGTTGTCGTGTCCTTCTGAAACGCAGACGTCACCTCCTGCAGTCGACAATTACAGTTTCTGTCTTCTTTCGGCTTCAATCTCTCGTCCACCTTGTCCGTAGACAATCACGCCAATCACAAATAGATGCAATCATCAGAAAAAGACTCTGAGGATGATACTACTTTGTGAACAGACTGTTTCAATTCACCATTCGTGAATGGAATTCAATAGGTGTAGAGACGCGATCTGGATAGGCAGAACAAATTAAGAATTCTTTGTGCACTGAAACAAACTAGTTTTGTGAAACAGTGATATACACTGTATACTAATATCTTCAGATAGAAATAATGAAGTGTTAGTGCTTCGTCAGCATCTGGATTTCGTTTTCTTTTCTTCATGTATATTTTCTTGATTGTTTATTTTGAGAAATATTTTTTTATTATTTTTCTGAACAGAAGCAAATTGTTTTGGAGGTGAATGTTAATTATAAATTATTTTTCGATTTAAATATGCTTAACTTCGTGCGCTGTATAATTCATATTTATTGACGTCTTTGTCATTGTACATACCAGTGCCTAAGACACAATACGAAACCTGGATCCGAATAATGCATTTACAACAAACTTATTAAGAATAACAACCGATAAACTCCTGTTAAAAGTATAATTAAAAAGTATCACATTGCAGTTACAAATATGAAGCTGATAACATGAAAATAGACAGGATGAACTTTTGTTCACATTTGTCAACATATAAATACATAACTTGAACATATTGAAAACAAGTCAAAATGTGCTTTCATCCGAATGCATGTATTATCGAAGTCTTTTCTATCAAAATGTGTTGACTGAAATATATGTGTTTGTGTAACAATATAAATGAGAGCGAAGATACACTGACGTGAAAATGTTTCAACCCACGTGACATCAACAATTTGATGAGTGCTGACATGAATAAATGGAAACAGTGAATAAAATTGACTAGGCAGATGCATCCGAAATAGGCGTCAGAGTGTGAATTTTATATTTGTGGAATATGAGACTACAGATAAGGTGTGAAATAGTATTGGGAAGATGCTGAGTAAATTCAAACTGTGCCTTTCTGAGTTGTTCGGGTAGGCGTAAATCTCTGTGCCTGTCAGGGAACACCTGATCTCTCAGTAGATTGTAATGCAGGCGATTTGTGGAAGTCAGTTCGGTGGAGACCAGAAATCAAATGAAGCAAGCACATAGTGTGAGCAGAAACCAGTGTTGCACTGCACAGTCAGCATACTGTCAGACATGCTTGTAATCACTACTAGGTTGTCGTGTCCTTCTGAAACGCAGACGTCACCTCCTGCAGTCGACAATTACAGTTTCTGTCTTCTTTCGTCTTCAATCTCTCGTCCACCTTGTCCGTAGACAATCACGCCAATCACAAATAGATGCAATCATCAGAAAAAGACTCTGAGGATGGTACTGCTTTGTGAACAGACTGTTTCAATTCACCATTCGTGAATGGAATTCAATAGGTGTAGAGAAGCGATCTGGATAGGCAGAACAAATTATGAAAACGTTGTGGACTGACAGAAACTAGTATTGTGAAGGAGTGGTATTCGCTGGTTTCCTATTTTCTTGCAGTTACAGAATGATTTTTCATGTTTTTATTTTGCCAGGTATGACGTGTGTTTAAATGAAAGTTACATTTCTTATTGCTTTTGAGAAATTAATTAATGGTTTTTACTTTAACGTTTAGTGAAGCACAAAAATATAAGTAAGAACATATATACTTGCCTATGTATAATTTTCATTATGCTGGATGGCTACGTGTAATATAATGCAACATAAAAGTAATAAGGTGTTGATTTTATCGAGTCATCAAAAAAGTTGCGAGCATGGATCCGTATAATATTGTTATAAATATGTATTGTGGAAAACAACCGATAAACAGCTGGTGAAATTATGAGTAAACAAGTATCAACATGCAATTACAAATATACAGCTGATTACATGAAAATAGCCAGGATGAACTTTTGTGCACATTTCTCAACAAATACATAGATAATTTAATGATAGTAAAAAAATAAGTCCAAATGTGCTCCCATTCGAATGCATGTAGTATCGAAGTCTGATCTATCAAAATATGTTGACTAAATATATCACTATATGTATTGTTATATTATTTAGAGTTAAGATACACAGACTAGAAAATGATTTTATCCACGTGACATCAACAATTTGTAGAGTGCTGACATGAATAAATGGAAACAGTGAAAAAAATTCACTGGGCAGATGCAACCAAAATAGGCGTCAGAGTGTGAATTTTATATTTGTGGAATATGAGAATACAGATAAGGTGTGAAATAGTATTCGGAAGATGCTGAGTAAATTCAAACTGTGGCTATCGAAATAGTTCAGGTAAGCGTAAATCTCTGTGCCCATAACGGAACATCTGATCTTTCAGTAGATTGCAATGCATGCAATTCGTGGAAGTCAGTTCGGTTGCGATCAGAAATCAAATGAAGCAACCACATAGTGTGAGCAGAAACCAGTGTTGCACTGCACAGTCAGCATACTGTCAGACATGCTTGTAATCACTACTAGGTTGTCGTGTCCTTCTGAAACGCAGACGTCACCTCCTGCAGTCGACAATTACAGTTTCTGTCTTCCTTCGGCTTCAATCTCTCGTCCACCTTGTCCGTAGACAATCACGCCAATCACAAATAGATGCAATCATCAGAAAAAGACTCTGAGGATGGTACTGCTTTGTGAACAGACTGTTTCAATTCACCATTCGTGAATGGAATTCAATAGGTGTAGAGAAGCGATCTGGATAGGCAGAACAAATTATGAAAACGTTGTGGACTGACACAAACTATTATTTTGAAGGAGTGATATTAGCCGTAAACATTTGTCATTAGAGATCGGGAATGAACCGGTGTGGTGTGAGCAGGCTGCTAGCCAATTGGTAGACATTGATCTACGTTGATTGGTGGAAATTAATCTAGGCTGATTCAACAACCGATCACAGCTGACCTAGACGTGCACAAATATGATTCGCAGACAAGTGGCTCGCATTTCCGAGAAATATCGAAAACGAGAAAGCAGAAGACTGCGTTTGTTCGCAAACAACCAATCAGAAGACCGCCTTCTTTCTGCGGGCAGAGCCTTATTAATGTACGTAAAAAACATATAAATACCTGTTGGTTTTCGTAATAAAACTGATCTGTTGCCTGGCCCTTGTCTTCTGTTGTTACATTTGTTGTCGCTGCCTTTCGACAAGTGGAAAGCCTATGCCCTGCAGTTTATGATGGAGACATATGGGTCTTCGGGCAGGACTTTGAGGCTTCTTCGCAGTTGAGTAGCGTTCAAGATCTGTCAGCGATGAGGCTGCTACTTGGGACGCTGCTGAGTGGTCGGAAGAAAGCAGCATATGGAAGTGTGAGGCGAAATACCTAAGAATGTGCGACAGGGTCAGGCAAACAGTTTCCAAAGTGGGAAGGACCATATATGGTCGCGTTGAGATGGGGTTACGCAGACACAATCGCAATGGTAAACACCGTTAAACAAGTGGACATCCGCAAGCGCCGAGATTCCAGACAGCAAGACAACAGAGCAAAGCCCCAAGAACCGAGAAGACCGAGCCGAATTCAGTCCAAGGTATTTGACGGGGGGACGAGTGTGGTGAGAGCAAGCTGCTAGCCAATTGGTAGACATTGATCTACGCTGATTGGTGGAAATTAATCTAGGCTGATTCAACAACCGATCACAGCTGACCTAGACGTGCACAAATATGATTCGCAGACAAGTGGCTCGCATTTCCGAGAAATATCGAAAACGAGAAAGCAGAAGACTGCGTTTGTTCGCAAACAACCAATCAGAAGACCGCCTTCTTTCTGCGGGCAGAGCCTTATTAATGTACGTAAAAAACATATAAATACCTGTTGGTTTTCGTAATAAAACTGATCTGTTGCCTGGCCCTTGTCTTCTGTTGTTACACCGGGAATTTTGTGGTGTATTTATTTATTTAATTTCTATCATCTTTTTCTGTACTTTTATTATTAATTTTAATTTTATTCTTTTATTACCGAAATGCGAAAAACGAAGACACTGATAAAGGTAAATATATTTTCCTCTGGTTTTGATTATATATATCTTGATTTATTTTCCTAAATTATATCTCGAAAAATTGAAAGATTTGGAGATGATACTGATAAGATTACTAAATAGCGTAAGAAGATGAATGCGAACAATTTATTTAAAACAAAGTTATTGTGGTGAAAATCCGATAAACCGATGGCTAATATATGAGTAAACAGGTATCCACATGCAAGTACAAATATACAGCCGACTGAATGAAAATAGCCAGGATGAACGTTTGTGCACATTTGTCAAAATATACATAAATAAACTTATCATATTAAAAAGAGTCAAAATTTGCTTTCATTCGAAAGAATGTATCATCGAAGTCTGTTCTATCAAAAGGTTGATGAAAAAACATACGTGTATATCAATATTACCGAGAGTGGTAAAAATTGACGGGAGCATCTGTCAACCAACCTGACCTAAACAAATTAGTGTATGCTGACATGAATAAATGGAAACAGTGAATAAAATTGACTAGGCAGATGCATCCGAAATAGGCGTCAGAGTGGGAATTTGATATTTGTGGAATATGAGAATACAGATATGGTGTGAAATAGTATTCGGAAGATGCTGAGTAAATTCAAACTGTGGCTATCGAAATAGTTCAGGTAAGCGTAAATCTCTGTGCCCATAACGGAACATCTGATCTCTCAGTAGATTGTAATGCAGGCGATTTGTGGAAGTCAGTTCGGTGGAGACCGGAAATCAAATGAAGCAACCACATAGTGTGAGCAGAAACCAGTGTTGCACTGCACAGTCAGCATACTGTCAGACATGCTTGTAATCACTACTAGGTTGTCGTGTCCTTCTGAAACGCAGACGTCACCTCCTGCAGTCGACAATTACAGTTTCTGTCTTCTTTCGGCTTCAATCTCTCGTCCACCTTGTCCGTAGACAATCACGTCAATCACAAATAGATGCAATCATCAGAAAAAGACTCTGAGGATAATACTACTTTGTGAACAGACTGTTTCAATTCACCATTCGTGAATGGAATTCAATAGGTGTAGAGAAGCGATCTGGATAGGCAGAATAAATTATGAAAGTGTTGTGGACTGACACAAACTATTATTTTGGAGTGGTGATATTCGCTTTGTGGCTATGTCGTCATAGGTTCAGAGTGTACTGCCAAGGCCTTCGTTATCTTTTGTATGACTTACATATTTTATTGAATGTGTTTTACGTTAACATTTAAATTTATTTTTATTACTTTCGATTGCAAACTTCAAAGAATGCAGACGTGGTAGGTATACAGTTAAATATATATGTATATCCGTTATCATGAGGCATTGTCACAAAGATTTTTTCGAACTATTTCACAATAATCTGGGATGGTGCAGGGAATAACGTGGTTCGTGAACATGTATTCCAATGAATGATTTATAAAAAAATGTGAATAACAACCGATAAACTGCCGGAGAAAGTATGAGTAAACAAGAATCACCCTGCAATTACAAATATACAGCTGATTACCTGAAAGTAGACAGGATGAACTTTTGTGCATATTTGTCAACATATAAATAGATAACTTGATCATATCGAAAATAAGTCAAAATGTGCTCCCATCCGAAAGCATGTATTATCGAAGTCTTTTCTATCAAAATGTGTTGACTGAAATATATGTATATGTATAATAATATAAATGAGAGCGAAGATACACTGACGTGAAAATGTTTCAACCCACGTGACATCAACAATTTGATGAGTGCTGACATGAATAAATGGAAACAGTGAATAAAATTGACTAGGCAGATGCAACCTTCTCAGCTTCAGTAGCCAGGTTGTCGTAGAATTGTCTTTTGTCCTTCCTGGCACTCTTCTTCACTTCTTTGTCAATTTTTTTATTGCTTCCAATTAAAATAATTTTTTGAAAGAATTATTTATTTGCATTCGAAACAGTATTATGCTGACGACACAGGTTATGGATATTGTGTGAAAACATAGATAAGAAAAGTTTATTAATAACAAATTATTGTAGATACAAACGGATGAACTGCAGGTGATGTACGAGTAAACAAGTATTACAATGCAGATACAAATATACAGCTGATAACATGAAAATAGCCAGGATGCACTTATGTGCACATTTGTCAACAAATATATAGATAATTTAATGATAGTAAAAAAATAAGTCCAAATGTGATTTCATAGGAAAGCATGCATTATCGAAGCTTGTTCTATCAAAATGTGTTGACTACATACATTTATATATACACAGATATTTGACAATAATACGTAGAGTAAAAATGCACTGACAAGAAAATGTTTCAACCCACGTGACATCAACAATTCGATGAATGCTGACATGAATAAATGGAAACAGTGAATAAAATTGACTAGGCAGATACATCCGAAATAGGCGTCAGAGTGGGAATTTCATATTTGTGGAATATGAGAATACAGATAAGGTGTGAAATAGTATTCGGAAGATGCTGAGTAAATTCAAACTGTGCCTTTCTGAGTTCTTCGGGTAGGCGTAAATCTCTGTCCACGAAACGGATCACCTGATCTCTCAGTAGATTGTAATGCGAGCGATTCGTGGAAGTCAGTTCGGTGGAGACCAGAAATCAAATGAAGCAACCACATAGTGTGAGCAGAAACCAGTGTTGCACTGCACAGTCAGCATACTGTCAGACATGCTTGTAATCACTACTAGGTTGTCGTGTCCTTCTGAAACGCAGACGTCACCTCCTGCAGTCGACAATTACAGTTTCTGTCTTCTTTCGGCTTCAATCTCTCGTCCACCTTGTCCGTAGACAATCACGTCAATCACAAATAGATGCAATCATCAGAAAAAGACTCTGAGGATGGTACTGCTTTGTGAACAGACTGTTTCAATTCACCATTCGTGAATGGAATTCAATAGGTGTAGAGAAGCGATCTGGATAGGCAGAACAAATTATGAAAACGTTGTGGACTGACACAAACTTGTAATGTGATGAAGAAAGAGTCGCTGTATGCATACGGCGTTAAATAGAAGAGCTTTTCTGTCCAGTGTTTGGCTGCATTAATAATGACTTTTTCTATTTTGACACATTTCATTTGAAATAATCAAAATGAATTAAATTTCATTTTTTTCGACAATGCAAATCACGAAGACTGTGTAAAAGGTATATCCATTTTGCTAAATATAATAATTTTTGAAGTTTTAAGGTATATGTGAAAACAGTATGACCTTGGAAGGAAAAAACAGTTTTTGAATTACAAGGCTTGCAATATGGTGTGTGAACATGAATCCGAATAATTTAATTATTACAAAGTTATTGTGGAAAACAACCGATAAACTGCTGGTGAATTTATGAAATATCGAGAATCACCATGCAAGTACAAATATAGGGCTGATTGAATGAAAATAGCCAGGATGAACTTTGTGCACATTTGTCAACATATACATGGATAAATTTATCATATTGAAAATAAGTCAAAATGTGCTTTCATCCCAATGCAAGTAGCATCGAATTCTGTTCTATCAAAATGTGTTCACCAAATATACATAAATATAAACATATATATATACATATAAATATGTATTACAATATTACGGAGAGTGAAGTAACACTGACGAGAGAATCTTTCAACCCACGTGACATCAACAATTCGATGGATGCTGACATGAATAAATGAAAGCAGTGAATAAAATTGACTAGGCAGATGCAACCGAAATAAGCGTCAGAGTGGGAATTTGATATTTGTGGAATATGAGAATACAGATAAGGTGTGAAATAGTATTCGGAAGATGCTGAGTAAATCCAAAGTGTGCCTTTCTAAGTAGTTCGAGTACGCGTTACCATGTCATTGGACAATCACGCCAATCACAAATAGATGCAATCATCACAAAGTCTCTGTGGATGACACTGCTTTGTGAGCAGACTGTTTCAATTCACCATTCGTGAATGGAATTCAATAGGTGTAGAGAACCTATCTGGATAAGCACAACAAATAATGAAACGTTGTGGACTGACACAAACTATTATTGTTGATTGGTTATATTCGCTGTGTGCCTACGCAACACTGATTAAGTTTGAACTGTATTGTTCTTCGTTGTCTTTTCTATATTTTATTTATTTATCAAGAATGTATTCTACAATATTTGAATTCAAAATGACATTTTAATATTTCTCAATGTAGTTAAGAAAAACTGCGTGAAAAGTAAGTATTTTCTGGAGAAATTTCTCATTTTGAAAGATTGCTGAATTATATTTATAAAAATTGAAAATTGGAAACATCATGGAAAAAAGACACCCTACGTTCCAAAAATATTGTGTTTACATGCATCCGAATAATTTATTTACAAAAACGTAATTGTGGATAACAATCATCAAACTGCTGGTGAAAGTATGAGTAAACAACCATTACCATGCAAGCACAAATACACAGCTCATTACATGAAAATAACCAGGATGAATTTCTGTGCACATTTGTAAACATATACATAGATAAGTATATCATATTGAAAATATCTCAAAATGTGCTTTCATACAAATGCTTGTGGCATCGAAGTCTGCTCTATCAAAATATGTTTACTGAATATATATGATTATGTACAACAATATTATTGAGAGTGAAGACACACTGACGAGAAAATGTTTCAACCCACGTGACATCAACAATTTGATGAGTGCTGACATGAATAAATGGAAACAGTGAATAAAATTGACTAGGCAGATGCAACCGAAATAGGCGTCAGAGTGGGAATTTCATATTTGTGGAATATGAGAATACAGGTATGGTGTGAAATAGTATTCGGAAGATGCTGAGTAAATTCAAACTGTGCCTTTCTGAGTTCTTCGTGAAGGCGTAAATCTCTGTCCACGTAACGCATCACCTGATCTCCCAGTAGATTGTAATGCAGGCGATTTGTGGAAGTCAGTTCGGTGGAGACCAGAAATCAAATGAAGCAGCACATAGTGTGAGCAGAAACCAGTGTTGCACTGCACAGTCAGCATACTGTCAGACATGGAGAAAAAAATATTTGTTCTCTGGTGGATCCTTGCCGTTTCGCGAAGTCTTCCCGCTTTCCAAGAGAAAGAAGCGTGTTCCGTTCGTATTATTTAGATATAATAGAGAAGATTTGTAGCTCAGGTGGATGATTTTGGTGTGGTTGTCTTCTCTGAGCTGGATGGTTTGGTTGCGAAGCTTTCATTGCTCTACTGAGCGCACACATCGAAGTATGTGCTGAAGATGTAGCTCGGTAGAGCAATGAAAGCTTCGCAACCAAACCATCCAGCTCAGAGAAGACAACCACACCAAAATCATCCACCTGAGCTACAAATCTTCTCTATTATATCTAACTGTCAGACATGCTAGTAATCACTACTAGGTTGTCGTGTCCTTCTGAAACGCAGACGTCACCTCCTGCAGTCGACAATTACAGTTTCTGTCTTCTTTCGTCTTCAATCTCTCGTCCACCTTGTCAGTAGACAATCACGCCAATCACAAATAGATGCAATCATCAGAAAATGACTCTGAGGATGGTACTGCTTTGTGAACAGACTGTTTCAATTCACCATTCGTGAATGGAATTCAATAGGTGTAGAGAAGCGATCTGGTTAGGCAGAATAAATTATGAAAGTGTTGTGGACTGACACAAACTAGTATTGTGAAGGAGTGATATTCGTTGTATGCCTATATCGTGGAAGGGTTAGAATAAACTGGCAATAGCGTCATTTTTTTGCTAATTATGTTATATTTATGAATGTTTCTTTTATCATTCCTTTGATAAAATATTTTTTCGTATATTTGAAAAGATATTTTGAAGAACAAATTTATCCGTAAGAATATATTTTTAAGAATATATATTTTTTGTTTTGATGGATTGTTCAGTGTAATATGATGCAGGATTGCGGATATTAACGATTTGAAATTATACAGCCATTCACATTATATTTGAACATGTATCCGAATTATTTATTTATTACAAAGCTATTGTGGAAAACAACCGATAAACTGCTGGTGTTATTATGAATTACCAAGTATCACCATGCAAGTACAAATATAGAGCTGTTGGAATGAAAATATTCAGGATGAACTTATGTGCACATTTGTAAACATATACATAGATAATTTCATCATGTTGAAAATAAGTCAAAATGTGCTTTCATGCGAATGCATGTATTATCGAAGTCTGTTCTATCAATATGTGATGACAAGATATATATGTATATCTACATTAGCGAGAGTTATAAAAATTGACGGGAGCATCTGTCAACCAACCTGACCTAAACAAATTAGTGTATGCTGACATGAATAAATGGAAACAGTGAATAAAATTGACTAGGCAGATGCATCCGAAATAGGCGTCAGAGTGGGAATTTGATATTTGTGGAATATGAGAATACAGATAAGGTGTGAAATAGTATTCGGAAGATGCTGAGTAAATTCAAACTGTGCCTTTCTGAGTTCTTCGTGAAGGCGTAAATCTCTGTCCACGTAACGCATCACCTGATCTCCCAGTAGATTGTAATGCAGGCGATTTGTGGAAGTCAGTTCGGTGGAGACCAGAAATCAAATGAAGCAAGCACATAGTGTGAGCAGAAACCAGTGTTGCACTGCACAGTCAGCATACTGTCAGACATGGAGAAAAAAATATTTGTTCTCTGGTGGATCCTTGCCGTTTCGCGAAGTCTTCCCGCTTTCCAAGAGAAAGAAGCGTGTTCCGCTCGTATTATTTAGATATAATAGAGAAGATTTGTAGCTCAGGTGGATGATTTTGGTGTGGTTGTCTTCTCTGAGCTGGATGGTTTGGTTGCGAAGCTTTCATTGCTCTACTGAGCGCACACATCGAAGTATGTGCTGAAGATGTAGCTCGGTAGAGCAATGAAAGCTTCGCAACCAAACCATCCAGCTCAGAGAAGACAACCACACCAAAATCATCCACCTGAGCTACAAATCTTCTCTATTATATCTAACTGTCAGACATGCTAGTAATCACTACTAGGTTGTCGTGTCCTTCTGAAACGCAGACGTCACCTCCTGCAGTCGACAATTACAGTTTCTGTCTTCTTTCGTCTTCAATCTCTCGTCCACCTTGTCAGTAGACAATCACGCCAATCACAAATAGATGCAATCATCAGAAAATGACTCTGAGGATGGTACTGCTTTGTGAACAGACTGTTTCAATTCACCATTCGTGAATGGAATTCAATAGGTGTAGAGAAGCGATCTGGATAGGCAGAATAAATTATGAAAGTGTTGTGGACTGACACAAACTAGTATTGTGAAGGACTGATATTCGCTGTGTGCCTATATCTTCAGAGATAGAAAATGTGATTTCATGTTCTTCGTTTTCTCTGAAATTATTTTATTTCTTCGGAGTTTTCTAAATCTTTTTACTCCATGAAATTCCTGTTGATGTTTTTAGTCATTAATCTCCTATTGATTCTTTTTCAGTTTTAATTTTTTGTTTGTGTTCTGTCGTTTTGTGTTGATATTATTCTTCAACTATTAGGGCTAGCGCACTTTTCGTTATATTTTCTTGCATATTAGTTTGTTTTATTATATTATATTAATGTGTTTATATATTTTTTATTGCATTATTTTTTTCGTTTGCTTTTCTCTATGATATTTTGAATGTTTGTTTCCAATTTCAAACTGACAATTATGTTTTTTTTGGTTATTCCATACCTTCACTTACTGCCAACCTTGTTTCTGTCAACATGTATAATCAAATTGTATTGCGTCGGTATCAATTTTACTAACCTCGCGTGTGTAGTCCTCTTCTTCCTAGGTTGTTTATCTTCTTCGATATATGTCATATTCATGTGGCCTAATCAACACACATCTCTTGTTTTATTTGTAGAAGGCGCTTAGCAGTTGCTTCGTGTTATCTTCGCGTTGTGACTTCTGATTTACTCAGTCGCTTGCATGATGTCCGACGAGAATTGTACTCTTTTGTTCAATTACACAACAAATTAATATAAACGTTTCCAGTTTCACTTAAACTATGTAGTTGTAGTTTCTAATATTTCAAATGTTTGGTTTTTTTCAAAGTTAACTAATAAATAACAATATTTCCCAATCCATCTTTATTATATCATCTTCCTGCATTGGTCTTTTTATCACTGAAAGGGATCTGCTGATAGGTAGCTCCACCGTATCGACATTCTCAGTGAGTAGTTTCCAGAGTTTACTTATAGTCTCTGCGTTATGTGATTGTGTATGTAAAAAACTTTTAATAGGTGACAAAGGACGCATTCTCAATGGGATTCCTTGTAATAACTTGATGATTGTGATGCAAACTCTCGACTGGGCAAAGTAAGTTCGAGAACGCCTGCACTTAACAAATATTTCAGTCAGTATTTGTTGATGGCGCTTTCGGTTTCCATATATCGTTTTGCGTACTCGGATAACAGGCCTCATATTGTCGATCTCTTTTAGTAAATCATTTGAATGAGAAGGCAATCTTGTGTCCGAATTTGCACGAATCTTACTTACTTGCTTCGGTCAACGTTAACGGGAAATTATAAATCAGAAAGGGATTAGCTTGTTACTTAAAGTTATCTGCTAAGCATCAAAATTCATAAGCAAACACAAGAAAGACACTAAAGATTTTCTCAATCGGAGTGTCAAACATCTCCACAATCACACCACTGATTACACCAGAACAGTTGCCATCTTGTTGTATAAAGAAAAATGTTTGAAGTTCGGTTGAGTGGAACTTTGCTATGTGTAAAATATATTATTTGGCATCCTTTATTCGCGGACTCACTTATCATTCTTTTTAACAAGCAAGATGCAGAAAATGAAAAATACAGAAATTATAATAATTTTAGTCAATTGAATATTTTAAACTAATAAACAACAGGAAAAATTCTTAAATGAATGACACCTGCTAATGCTCACAGAGAATAAACTTAGAGGCACAACAGTAGAGACGTATCCTCTCACCAAACGTAGTAAAAGGGTTCAAGCATGCATTTTCTGAATTCATAAGAAAGCCTGATAATGAACAACAAATACGAGGAGTGACTTCCTAATAAGGTTAAATTTGACAAAATGGAGGATGGAAACATCTTCCAGAACGCCGAAGACTACCGATTATTATGAGTAGTTGGAAATCAAAGTGAGAAATGGTGTGACAGTAAAATACCAAGATGAAAAGCTACACATATGTTAAGTTGTAATCAAAAAGCGAATCCGTTTCTCAACCTGAATTTTAGTCCGCCTTGACTGAAAGCTAGAGTCGTAGAGTTTCGCCAGTTATGAACATCACACTGAAGATGTCGAAGTCATTTAGAGAATCATGGAAATTCGAGAGGCATGGTGAGTTTTATTTATACTAGAATACAATCGTCAAGAGGAAAATTGTTTGAGGCTACCATGTTTCATCCCGATGACCATCGTGTCACAAGATGATCGTGTTATCTTCTAGTCACTGGATGAGGTACCAGTATCCTTTGATTCCTAATCCATATCTCTGTATATACTGCCGCCACGATTATCCTGTAGCATTGATGAGCTTTTGCTCTCATTCATCGTCGCCAAATGACTGAAGCTTGTATTTTCTGAATTCATAAGAAAGCCTGAAAACGCACCCATATTATGATGCGTGACATACTAATAGGAATATATTTTGACAAAATGGAGGATGGAAACATCCTCGAGAATGCGAATTCATAAAATGGATTAGAAATGAGAAACTGATTTTCCGAGGGTAACGACGAAATTTTTTGAGGAAGAGGTAAAATCTTGTAGGCAGTCCTGAGACCAGACAAAGATGACTTCAGATATAAGTCAAGATTGAGTTGGGTTTTTGAATTTATGTGTTTCACTCTGGATCCAAGGGAAGAAGAATATATTGAAAATAAAATCTAAAGCGAACCGCAGAAAGAGTTCACCCTTGATTGAGACCAAGGAACAGTATAAGCCTATATGGATGCCTTCAAAAGTTGACCCTGCATTCGAACTTCACACTGCTAACTTGAAATGTTCGGCATTAAGTTGATGAGTTAGTGGGTTCCAGCAGATTATGAACTCGAATTTTGTATCCCAGTCAACAACAAGTCATAAAGTACCCGTTGACATGAAAGGCATCCATCTGTGATGTCTTACTTAGTTTTCGAGTACTTGATACATTGGATAGAGTCTTCTATTCGCAGGTGTATATACTTTTCTGAGATAGACCTCACTACTGAATGTGTTCATCATTACTCTTCACTATTTATTTCACTCAGTGAATTGTTTTTCCTGAAGACTATTTGTAAGGATATATTTGAGTGAAGCACAGACGATGGTTTGAAAAAAATAAGGTGATACTATCGTTTATATCACTGGCTACTCGTTAAATGCGTGCCGCCTAAAGTTGACTTAATCATGTTTATGCACTTTCAACCATGACATGATGTCCAATAAGATGGCTCTCGGAAATTCACAAAGAGTGCCAGTTTATTACACTTTACTGCACTTAACATAGAAGGCTGAGATTGAAACAAATAAAAACCAAATCTAATTGTTTGGTTGCAGTGGACAATGAGGTCCACAAAAGAAGTTTTTGGGAGGCTGCTAAGAAACTAAAAAGTTGTGTAACACCGTGACAAGTCCAACGCAAATCACAGACATACAAGAAAACACCTTTTCCTGAACTGACAGAGTGTTGGAGCCATGAATTACATATTGAAGTGAAAGAGAGACTAGACACATAGAGTAACGCGGAGATAAACAAATGAAAAAAATCCATAGAAAATAAGAAAGAATTCGAATGGATTCTAAGCGAAATAAGATGGGATTCGGATGTGTCATTTTCAAAGATACGATCCGTATCCTGTGAACCCTAGTTGGATGTCAGGTGGCGAAGTATATTCAATCTTGTCTGTGAATTTGTTGATTGAACAAACAAAGTATGAGTGTGGTATGAAATGCTGTCAGTATATTTCATGAGACAATTTTTGTGAGAATAATCACTTCGTTCCATGTGCATGTCTTCATCCTATAACTTCAATTTGACAGTTTGTGAGTGAAACTATCACAGAGGAGGCGTAAGAACGTGAAACAGTTTATCGGTTCAGCAGAATCATGGAAACACAGAAATACTTTTGTGGTGTTCATATCAAGAGAATATGGTGTGAGGTAGGTAGCAAAGACTCCATATCGCTTGCGCCAGAGACTGATCCGACAACACTGATATTCTAACTCCACAGGTGTGGACGAACATATACACATTCATCTCATCAAAGTATCTCGCCAGAGAATGCAAGCCACAATGAACCACGTCAACGTGTGTCAATTTAAATCGAATTGAGTAACTTAAACGAAGGATGAATAATGAAGATCATGCAAAACTGCTGTAGCTAATACAAGAATGAATAAATAGTACTTGTGATTATTAATGTATGAATAGAAACCATATCTGAAATTTTCATCCGCCTATCTGCATATCATAATCTCTTTCTCACTTCCATTCTCTTATCCACATTTAATGTTATTGAATAGAAATGTCCAATATGCTGTGCATGACCCTGAAACAAAGTCACCCATCACACCATAACAATGATAAAAAATAATAAACATAAAACCTTATTAGACTTCCTCATTACTGGCTTACTTCTCTTATCATGTTAGCAACGTGAGTATGCGATAAGCTGATACGAGAACAATGCATTACATTGAATTTTATGCGACAGAAGACGCAGAAGAGTGTTAACCTGTGGTCAGATTCACGCTTTGTGGGTTCGCCACGCTGTCGTCTGTTGGAGGATGCGTGCTCACATGCAATTGTGTGAAGAAATGACATGCTAGCATAACCGTGTTTCGCTTCCACAGAGAATATCAGTCCTCTGAATGACACAATTTCACGTTCATATTTTTAGTGAGGGCGATAATGAAATATCTCTGGTAGTTCAGCATAGAGAGTCGCTGAGATTATCGTCATTTGTGACTGCAAAACAGTGGTGGTGGAGTGGTGAAGTGCTACTAAACCTCATGTACCATTATCAGCTCACCTCACACCTGACTAACAATTCAAATGATGAAGCATATAACAAACAGGATATGTGAGACGAAGGATTCTCAGAGGTTATCACAAGTCATTGTGTATTGCGGTAGAGATGCCTGCACCCGTTCCGGGTGTACACTCCAGGTGATTATATCGATCGTTGATGACGTCGGTGTCCCATGGTTTTTAGTGGTAGCAAACAAGTACTCGGCAGCTTCAAAGTACTATTGACTAAACAATCGTTTTCAAATCGATCAGATGTCGTGATCTAGTTTGAATTGAATTACCTACTTCTAAATTTTTGAGAGAGAAACATGTGCGGATGGAACTATGCAATTTGCATGACAAGATAATTCATCAAATTCTAATCGCTGAATAAGTTATTCGTGAATTCAAGCTAGAAAAGAAGAAAAGGGTAGATGTGCAAAAACTGAATAAGTAAGACATTAGTGAGGATAGCAATGAACAGATGCAGTCAGAAAAGCGCTATAGAACAAATCACAAACAAAACGAGAGGGAACCAAATAGAAATGTTTAAGCAGGGAACATTTTCCGACCTTGGCGGCCTGCTTAAATCTTGGGCTACCAAATACCTTTGTAATAGGACAAAAACCAATATGATATCACTTAATAAGTTTTTCTTTTCTTCTTTTGCAGAAACCAATACTAGCATAAACTCATTGGAACAAGAAGAGGAACGTCTAGCTGGACTTGTTTTAACAGATGATAACTAACTTGTAACCGCTTAATTTAAAACCTTGCATGCTCATAATATAGACCTTTCATCGCACTCTGCGTCTTCTTCTTTCTCTGTCTGTGACCCTGTGGAATATCTGTTACACCTTATACATTACAAATCATATTGCATCTAATTGCTCATTTCCAATTCATTTTAAATAATTAAATCTTATTCAAATATGCCCTCTAATCGGATTATTTATTCTCGTGAGTATTTAATATTCTTAAAACCTACTGATCGGAAATACCATAAAAAAGACAAAAAAGAGCATCATGCCGAGTGGCAAAGAGCCTTAAAAAATACCCCTATTCAATTTATGACTGTTCCTGCAATTATGAGTATTAATTGTCGCTCCCTGCCAGACAAGATTAACTGTCTTCAATCACTCGTGTCTTCCATCATATATCGAAATACTGGGATCATATCACTTCAAGAAACATGGCTACATGATCCATACGATGACAATCCAGTGTACCTGCATGATTTCAAATTATTCAGACAAGATCGGTGTAGTTCCAGGAAGAAACGTGGTGGCGGTGTCGCCATCTTCATCAATTCACAATGGTGTACATCTAATATAGTATGTTTCAAATTCTCTAGAGAAAATATCGACTGCCTCACCATTAAATGTCGACCTAAACATTTGTCAAAATATAACTACATATATATCTCGAACATTTATATTGCGCCTGGATGCAATTCCACTGAATTGTCTTTATTTGCGGATGAATTTACCTCCCTTGCTGCCACCTATTTTGGGAACTCCTTGTCTATAGTTACTGGAGATTTCAATTCTAATGATCACAGCTTCCTTATTTCACTTGGTCATGATAGCATTGTCAACTTCCCGACTCGAATGGAAAATACTCTAGATCTTGTGTTTACAAATGATATAGGAATATTTGAAGCTCGGAAAAAAACCCCACTACTTAATTCTGATCACTGCATCATAAGAATATTGCCCAAAGTATATGGAAAGCAGCACAAAAGGATCTTCTCCTACCTTGGAAAGAAAACACAACACAGATGTTATTCACATGACAACATACAGAATCGAAGGAAAATGTTAAAAGACACAAACTGGGACTTGTTTACTGAACAAGCTCTCGGTAACACAATTAGTAACATAACACATTATCTTAATTTCTGTCTTGATGTTTGTTGTCCAAAAGAGACAAACTACCTAAAGTTCGACCGCTTCTCTTCTTCTCAACTCAAAAAGCTTCGCCGTGAAAAAGAGAGAGAGAGGTTGTACAAAATGAGAAATAAATCTGATGTTAAGAGAATGAACACTTTGATTAAAGCCGAATTACAAAGACTAAATGCTCTCTATAACCAGAATTTTTTTTCATGTAAATCCTCATCCAATATATGGAAGCTATTAAAGGAAATCACAGGTGGTAAGCAAATTATGAATGATACTTCTTTTGATGTTGATATGCTTAATAAATCCTTCATATGTATCCCTGCAGATGTTATGATTCCCAAATCTAATAGTATAAATAATGACTGCTTCTCATGTTTTAACACGAATGATGTCCTTAAGTGTCTTCAATCTCTCAAACCTACTCAGTCCCTTGGTCCTGATGGATTTCCTGCTGTTATCCTTAAGAAGTGTGCTGACATCTTATGTTACCCATTAACCGACGTTTTCAATGAATTGTTTTCCAAAACTATTTTCCTGACTCATGGAAAAATATCAAGGTTGTTCCAGTGCCTAAATCAACAAGTGGAGCTACTGATAAGTTTCGACTGATTACTATTACCTCACCTTTTTTAGAATTTATGGAAAGACTTATTTTACTTAATCTTGAACCCTCTTTAAAGCCTTTCAATGACCCCAAACAGTTTGCGTATAAACATAGTAGGTGTACCTTAGATGCCGCTGTTGTTCTATATCATAATAAAGTATCTAGTTTAGATAGAGGAGCTAAATATATTCGCTGTGCTTTCCTTGATTACACATCTGCATTTGACTCTGTACCTGGGTCTCTCTTGCCAAGTAAGCTTGCTGCAACACAGACTGAGAGCTGGACAAATAAATGGTTGCATTCCTATTTTTCTGATAGGAAGCAGTACACCGTCTACAATGGAAAGTCCTCCGCTACCTCACTTACTTTAGCTGGTGTTCCTCAAGGTGCTGTTCTTTCTCCTTTTCTGTTTTCTTTTTTCTTACATGACTTGCCCTATTCTGATGTAGCCAATTTTGTCAAGTGTGCTGATGACCTCTCTGTGTCTATGCCTGTCAACTCTCGGTCAGATTGTTCCAAATTAAATAACTTTCTCTCGGAAATTAGTCAGTGGTCCTCTTCAAACGGTCTTAAGCTGAATCCGTCTAAGTGTCAGGTAGTAAATTTCACTTTCAGACGAAAACGTGACCTACAACAACTAGCTAGCTCACATGGTCCCACTACCATTGACGGCATAGAGGTTGAAACTACATCTAATGTCAAGTACCTTGGACTGAGTATTTCCTCTGATCTTTCCTGGTCCTCTCACATCTTTCTAGTGACTAGAAAGATGTTTCGCTTAACGTTCTACGTTAGGAAGTTAAGGCAGCCTGGTATAAAGCAGTCTTTGCTTTCTCAGTTTGTCAACTCTTGCATTCTAACCATCCCTATTTACTGCTCCCCATTAATCTTTCCTGGACTACTTAAGAAAGATTTTGCTTTGCTGCTAAGGGCACTAAAAGCTGTTGGTAGGGCAATTGGGATTTCGTTAAACCAACTGGTTAACACCATTGTGGATAGACAAATAATGTCATGTAAGAAACTTGTAAATTGTACATTTTTAGACCCCGAACACCCTCTCTATACGCAGCTCTCTCCTTGCATTTCCTCTGGTAGAACTAGAAGTAACTATAGAAGGCTATATGCCAGGACTACAAAGTACAAAAACTCCACAATACCTTATCTGGCACAGCTGTTATGTGATGAGAAATCCGTTAGGTATGACACGATCAACTTACTGCGGCACTCTAACAAATACTTCCCATTAGCTTTTGTTCTCTTTTCTTTGTTACTATTATATTGTTGCTCATATATTCTATTACACACTAATTTTATATATCATATCCTGTGGTGCATTGTTTAAATATGTGAATGCAATGCTGTTCTTTTTTATATCTTTTATTTATCTTTTTTTCTTTTTGTTGTTGTTGCTTTTTATTTTTAAAATCTTATAAAATTTATGAGGTAATTAGATGTAATATTGTAATGCACGCTGAAAATTCCATGCCTGTACCACAAATACTGTTTGGAATAAGGCTATTATTATTATTATTATTATTGAAAAATACAACAAATCCAAAAAATCACGCATGAATGATACTGCACCGAAAACATTATTGGCAGATGTGAAAAGTGGAATTTCATGAGTTTGTCGACCCAGGGAAACTCATAATTTCCCCGTGCTCCTCAACTTCTACGAAAGATACCTTCTCACTCCAGTAAAAAACACGATCACTAGATAGACCAGAATATGTTACACTTATGAAGCAACCAAACACATTGAAAAAGATCTCAGTGTTGATTCACTTTCAACAGTATCACTCATCTGATCTCACAGATGGCATCATTAACTGTCATTGAATTAGCCACCTTTGTACAAATACACACGGATAGATAGGTTGTGTTAATAGAGAGGAATTAAGTAATTGTGGGGGAAGTGAATGCATGTGAAAGAAATTGATGATTATCAGCATGTTGTGTACAAAGCTGAGGATTCTAAATAAAATAATACTCAAATTCTCAAAATATTTGAAAAATACTGTCGATATGGTGTAGATCATTCGAAGAGGAGGTAAGAGAAGGTATGGACGATCGTGCGGTCGGCTGAACAAGACAGCACAGAAAACCAATGAGGGAAGTTGTGTAGTTGAAGCCGTATGCTGCACTCAGAACACAAGGGAACAGTAAAGTAAATGAAACAATAGTGATGATGATGAAGAATTAAAATAATGTACTCCCATTTTAGGGAAGTGTGTTCAATATGTTGACAAACTATCAAAGTATAAGTCTGTTCTCAAATTTTGTCAGCATATTCGGTGAGTTTTACATAGGGGAATAATCACTTCTTTCCATATGCGTGTCTCCATCCTATAACTTCCCCGACGACAATCCGACATAAAGTTTAGTTCAACAGTGTGGAAACAGATGGTCTAATTGTTGACAGAGGCGAATTATTGATGGCATAGCTAATATTAGGTTCACAGATAACACAAAGATGTTTCTTTGCCTGGCCAGCTGGTCGTAGTTCACACTTCGTGTAGAGGCAATTATTGGAAATCACAACTGGCGTCATAATAATACCATATGTTATTGAGCGAGTGAGTGAGTGAGCGAATCATGTTGAATTCTACTGTTGATCAGGAATGTTTGCTGACAGTTTGTGAGTAAGAAACCAGAGTCAGAGCAGCAGCGTGAAACCATTCATTGGTTAAGCAGAAAAATGCAACAACACAATTACACTTGTAGTGTTCACATCGAAACATTGTCTTAGGAGGAGTGTGGCAATCACTGTGAATAGTCTTCGTTAGTAGTTGATTAGATAACACCACCATTTGAACTCTACGAGTGTTGCACCGCACACACAAACATCTGTATATCATAATCTGTTTCTCGCTTTTATTCTCTTCTCTTCTCTACGGTCATCATTTATAAATAGAAATGTGACATATGCTGTGTGGTAAGATTCACGCTTTGTGGATTAGGAACACTGTCATCTGTTGGTGAATGAGCGCTTACCTGTAATTGTGTGATGAAATAACCTGTAAACAAATACTGGGTTGTCGCTTTCACAGGGATCATTAGTTGCCTGAATAATACAATTTCACGAAACCATTCATTATAATAAAGGTTTTTGTATTTCCCAATGAATGAAAAACAAAACGATATTGTTTTTTACTGACGTTTCGCTATTTAATGCTAACAGCTTTATCAAAGCAGTATTAAACCGGAATTTACAAAATCTCAGCATATATATAACAAACAGTTAGGGGGTGAGAAAATAGACATAGGTCAAGTTAAAGGGACATATTGAAAGTAAAAATAGAGATGAAGATATCTAAACCAAATAACAAAGGTAATAGTATGTCTGTTATGGTATCGAAATAAATTTTACTAACTTGATCATCGTTCGTCTGTTTGGGGGCATTTTTAGTTGTCAAGTTGGTGAATTGGTAAAGATAACCATCATGTGTAGATTGTTAGATTTGATAAGTGTATAAGATTATAAAAGCAGCGTGTGTTTACATAATGAAAGTGCTTATCACATTCGTGTTCGTTTTGTCACTTGATGGGGGGGGGAAGGAGGTGTTGTAACCAGGTCAGATTCTGTTTTAGTCCATCATTCCTATTCAGGCAATTTTGATTCCACTTGATATGAAGTGCTTCTGATATTAGACGTTCTTTGTGATTTCTGAAGTTTTTCTGGATTATTTCAACATTGTCAAAATCAATTTTGTGGCCTGATTCTATAGCATGTAGACCTATGGCTGCTGATTTTTCAAGTCTTTGTAGTTCAACAGGATTTCTCGGTGGTCGAAGAGATGCTCTACGGTGTTCATTTCCTCTGATCTTGATTTCTCAAGATGTTTGTCCAATGTATATCGCATCACATTCCAAGCATTTTATTTTATAGACACAATTAGATAGTGAATCTTTAGGGATTTGGTCTTTTATATGGACTAGGTTGCTTTGAAGTGTATCTGATGTTTTGAAGAAAACTCTAATATTGAGCTGATTGAGTACTCTTCTGATATCGTCTGATGTCTCTTCTCTTCTTCACGAAACCATTGTGACATGTGTATTGTTTAAGGCATTCGGTGTGATGACAGTATTTCGGATGAAATTCCTGCTCGGCAAATTATTTGGATGTTGTGCTCTGCATTTTTCCCAGGTGACTCAAGCTTCTTACTGCCAAATATTTGCGAGGAAGTCTGTGCACACTCATTTTTCACACTCATAGTATTCCCTAGACGGATTGATTCATGAAATACCACACGAAAAGGCGTCAGACTGTCAGTTTACATGGTGAAGGTGCTTCTAGTGTATGACAACATGAGAACGATATCGGAAGCATTTCCAAAGTAAATGAATTTGAATCAGGCTACTGAATGTTGTTCGGTAGTCTGTTTGAAGAGCATAAGTGGCACTGCAGTATGGTGCACACATCAATCGCATCTTATGAATCCTGGTCACGATGACATTTTTTATCCAGGGCAAGAGTGATTTTTGACTGTAAAAGTTTCCTCCTTCCATACATTCAAAGTAACAATTACCGTTATCAAAGTGACTTTCACATAGGATCCAGTGTCAAGCTATCAAAACGATCCTTCTCAAAATTAATACAATTCCTAGTAGCAGCGGAGTCGCCTTTATTTGCTGACGTACTGAAAAAATGGCGGTTTATCTTTCTGTGGTTGTTCCAGTGCCTGTCACTCAATTCTGCCCGTGTCGAGGAAATTTCACACCTGATCTATCGATGCGGGCAAAATCGCATGTTTTATATTGCTTGCCATTTCAGCTGTTACACACCATCTCATTTCGACAGAGGTTCACGATCGACAGATTAGCGGCACATGTTTGTAGGAAATTATGAAGGCCTCCTCATAACTACTCCCTGAATAGTGCCTTGAAGATGCTGTATATCGCAGGTCTCAAATGAAATTCATGAATTGTAATAAGCCTGCAGTCAGCAACTAGGGAGACTCAGTGTGAGATTTCGTTAATTGCCTTATACATATTCCACGCGAGGAGGTAGTTCATATTATCAATGGCTTTTCTAACATTCGCAGTTATACGAACTGATTGCAGTTGCGACTTTTGTGGAAGATGCCTAAAAAGCAGTCGATGATTGACGCGGCTTTGAAATATTGCCTGTGCAAGCCTTAATAAAAATGAAAAATTGATCCAGATTGTTTACTGATTTGTGCTGGTGTTAGGACGTGACAGTTGCCAAGCAGAATCTCGCCACTACTCGTTATCATTGTTTTTGTCCCCCTGTCATCTGTTTGGGACAGAGGAATTCAACAACCTGTTCCATTTGGTTTTCGTGACTCACAGTGCATATTTCTCCCTCATACAGAGAAAGTGACTGACCCAGCATGGATGGTAAGCATTCAAATCTTTTTGTTTATCTGGAGTCAGCGCTGAAGATTTTCAAACTGGCTTCAGAAGGATGGAGGCTCATGAGAAGCAAACTTCATTGGCCGTACGCGACATCAAGTCCACAGACGTGTTCCGGAACATTGTCCAGGTTGCTTACCCAGAGGAGCAAAGAAGAATAGTGACAGGCAGTTCCATCCTCGAACACCTCGTCAACCCTGGATATCGAGCACACCCAATCGCATGAATGTTTCACATTGACACGAAGAGTTTCTCATTATTGTACAAAAGGGACTTCGCATATGTCATCCGTACAAAGCTGAATCATCGGCTATTCTGGATCTGAAACCGGACGCCTGCATTTAAAAGCACTACATGCATTCGCCCACCTCACCTTGACCAGAGTAAAGTTCTTATTATTATTTTGATTCTTTTTATTCTGTAAGCCTACTAATAACATCTGTGTTAATAATAGTGTTAATGTCATTATTCTTCCCATCATCTAAATTTTTTGTCACTCTACTACTGTTTATTATTACCATAGAATTTGCACTCAGATTTTATGTAAGAACACTTTGTTGTCTTTGCATTAGATCCTGTGCACAATCAGACACAATCATATTGATCAGTCATTTTCTCACACTTAATACGCCATTCAGACTTCTGCCATTTTCTTACTTTCAAATAGTCATTCCCTCCAAGTTGCAACACACATCACGCAGTACGCTTTCGAGTACAAATATCAGCAGTATCTGATTGGTTATAGGATTTGTTTGCATTATATAATAACGATTACACAGCTTATGAAAATGAATCGTCGAAAAGCGGATTTTCTTCGTTGTTTACGTTCTTCTGTTGTGACGAATGTCTGGCTAGTGTTTCCAATCCTCTCTGGTTTGACATCTGCATCCGTTCCACCTGTATATGGTTGAAACGATGCTTCCTGGACAGTGAAGCGAAGCAAGTGACCTCTTTCGAATTTCCACCGTTGACAGTGACGCCATTACCCAGAAATTTATGAAGAGCTCTTGATCATATGAGCTACTTCCTCGTGTGGAATATGTATGAGGCACGTAACGAAATCTCACACTGAGTCTCCCTAGTTGCTGACTGCAGGCTTATTACAATTCATGAATTTCATTTGAGACCTGCAATATACAGTATCTTCAAGGCACTATTCAGGGAGTAGTTATGAGGAGGCCTTCATAATTTCCTACAAACATGTGCCGCTAATCTGTCGATCGTGAACCTCAATCGAAATGAGATTATATCCTAAAGGGTATATCACACATAATAAATAGGGTGCGTTTCAGGCTTTCTTATGAATTCAGAAAATACAAGCTTCAATCATTTGGCGACGATGAGTGAGAGCAAAAGCTCATCGACGCTGCAGGATAATCGTGGCGGCAGTATATACAGAGATATGAATTAGGAATCAAAGGATACTGGTACCTCATCCAGTGACTAGAAGATAACACGATCATCTTGTGACACGATGGTCATCGGGATGAAACCTGGTAGCGTCAATAGTTTTTCTTATATAAGATTATGCTCTAGTATAATTTAGCCCTTCTGTGTCTCCTAGTTTTCTGTGATCCTCTAAATTACTTTGGAGAGTGACAAAATCTTCACTGAGATTTTGAGATTCTGCAAAAGTCGACCTCTGTAGCTTCACTACCACTTTTCTAGAAATCAGGCTGAAAATCGGATACATTTCCCTTTTCTGACTAAAAATTTTGATGCTTTCAAAGCCAAATGATTTCTTAAACACCAGTAGTAACTTGAATTTCTTACTACTCGTAATAATCAGTAGTACTTCCCCAGTTTGTGGAATTTTTCACGCTCTTTCGATAATTTATATCTAACTTAGTATGTCACATATTATAATGTGGGTGTAATTACTGGCTTTCCAAGGAAATAGGGATAAAATTCCTACTAAATTAATGTCTTGTACAAAAAGTGATTTCATCCGCTTCTTGTAATGGATTAAGAAGAGCTTTCGCAAGATTATGTGAATTCAGTTATTTTCATGGAGTATTCTTCAAATGCATGTAACCCCAGTAGTCATATGAGGAATAATGAATTTCACATACCTCAGCGTGAGAAGTCAGTTAAGTGTAATATTGAGTTGAATGTTTACTGGAATAGAGAGGATCCTTATTTTGAAGGCTAACGTATTCAAAATGCAGAAGTAGGATATGAGCATCAGTGTAGACATAAATCTATGTAACGTTAGTTTATTAGACATAATACAGCAATAAAAATATCAACTTTTTCATATGACTTCATAACTTATTCACTCGCGTTATTTTAGTTTATTTCTCCATTTATCGACAATAGATGTTGCGACAATTTTACAGGAGTTGATTTTGTTGACTGGATGAATGAATATCAGTTGATTGAACCGACTCTCTCTTTCCGTCTAATTTTATTACTATTGAATAATTTACCCCACCCAACCCCAATGTATGATAACAAGTAAGTGTATTTTTGATTGAACACTAGTCAGTAACTAGTGTAATGTGTCTGGTCCTAACTTCGGTGCAGACTGAATTCCATCAGTCATGTTTGCAATGTGGCCACCATGCTAGGTGGCTCGCCATTACGGTGCACTGTGAATTGTTGGTACTAGATGGTTGGAGGCAATCGGCCAAAGGAAGCCTTGGACCTAGGTTTCGTGCTAGTTGGCACTCATCAGCAAGGCGTATCTGCAACCTTGAAGGAACTGATGTCCCTTCTGAGATTCGAACCCGCATCACCCAGTGCTGCAGTCAGAGACGTTACCACTGAGCTATTCAGCATCGCGACTAGCTTTTTTTTTTACAAAAACATTTTACTTCCCTCAATTAGTATCTAAAGTGTTTGTGAAAAATACATAACGGTCATAAAGCGTTACTACCATAGTCAAATTAATGGCATAGAAATTCACTGACTCAGAGATGCTTGTGAATTGAAAAAACAACAGTAACTTCAAATCTTCTTTCTAGCACCTGTACTGCTCTATATTGAGTGAAATGAATCACCTGACAGACAGTGGAGAAAGAGAAGACTGGAAAACACAAGACCTATAAAACGTCTCCAGAAGATCGGAATTTCTCAAACTATTTCTGTTTGGTGTCATGTTATTTCAAAGATCTACACAAGAAAAGCAACACATTGATAAACGAAGCAGCAAAGACATGAATTTCAATGGAAATAAAGAACACCATGGCGATAAAGATAACTAACCAACAAAAGAAACAACATTACCAAAAATTATCAAACACTATAGACGTAATAAATTTGAAAAAGATGCTTCCTTCACTTATCTAGAAGGTATCGTTTCAATTAAAGCTGGCACAGACAAAGATGTCAAAGTAAGCCATGATCAGAAAAGTAAGGGAGACTATCATCAGAGCAAAGAACAATATTCAGGACTTCAACGTCGATGTCACACTGATTCTTCCACAAGTGTCAGAGACCGATAATTTCGTTGTAAATTCGTTCCCAGAAATTATGGTGTTAAATGTTTATTGACATCTGAATCACAATATGCACAAAAAGATACTGTTGGTGGAAGGCTGAAGCAATCTGGAGTACCAAAGATAGGAAAACAAACGAAAAATTAGTAACAATGGTACATTGGCAAAAATTTTGTTTCAACAGAATTGAAGATTTGAAGACATACAAAGCTATGATTCTCCAATCAACGCGTATTTCACGCATAAAATAATTAAATTGAATGCTGATTAACTGTCTACCAACGATATATGAAATGGAAGGTGGAATCATTTTCGTTGGAGAACCATCATGTTAGCTTATTCATCACATATTCACACGTTCACATTTAACACCTCTCCAGTGTTAGAATGAATGAGATGGTATTTACTCAAATTTGAGTACTCTCACCATCATCTCTCAATTCATCAGACGCTCAGACACCCCTATACATACATGTGTTGGTGCTAATGGATTTCTGAGAACATGTTGTATAAGTATTTTGACCTCACCAGAGTGTGCATACAATGTGTTAATTGTGCTGTCATCGAAATTAAAGCTTTTTAGAATATGGGTCACTCACTCACTCACACACGCTTCGTCTTGATAACGACTGGCCAAGTGTGTTTCAAAATAATACACTATGTTTCACGTTTAACTGAACAGCGTGTTAACGGTCCATGGAACCTGCAAACTCACAAAATTTTAACTGATTGTCATTTAGAATACTTCAATATCATGTGTATTCCCTGCTCGCTTACCAGTCAACTCACAAAAAAAGAGAGTAAGGGAGGTTGAGAGTGGAGCTAGTAAACACATCTCATGGAAAAAGACAACTCTATCTCTACCAACAATTCAAATCACATGAGAATGTAGCTTTCTACCCATTGGGATCGGAAAGACTCCTCAACTGGAGGATAGAAATCGCCGGTGAGTGATAAATCTCCCCTCTGTATGGAAACAGAAGTAAGCGTGGATACAATTCAGTGTCTGATCCATGTTTGTGACCCGGTGAGGCCACTCGCACTGTACAACATCTGAGGGGATATGTTCAGAAGTATTTATTACTCATCCGTGAGATCAGATAGCTTGGAAGTGATCTCTCTCTCTAAGGTTAACCTGATAGTAAACAGTCGACTCTCGTCACTCACACGACCACACTAATAATATGGCCGTAATTTTGTCATTATCACGCAATGAATACGGGACTTCAACGTGATCAAGGCAGTAATATGTAGCTTAGAATGATGGTAATAAGACATATATCAAAAGGTAGGCTCCTTTGAACAACTCAGACGAAGAGATGAGGGTGGAATTCTACAGACAGCTGTTTGCAACTCTGTACAAAAATTCATGTTATATTTTTCATGACGTCCCAACACCATCGGAAACAGTATCATAGGAGGCACAGGCAAATAATCGCTTCAAATATCCAGTCGTTGAAATGAATTATAAACCCGCATCTTTTGATACAGTAAAAGATTCCATCAGACAGTAGTTATATGCGTCTTCTACATTTCACATCTTCACTTATGACCATCATCCTCGCTTGTCATAAGATGTAGTCGCTATTCATGTAGTCTATTTGCAAGAGTGTTTTCAGACCAGAATAGCTGCAGTTATAGGTAACATAATCATATCTGATTAGGTAATGTTATTTATGATTCAAAAGAACTCCCGATAAAGAGATAAGCAGTTTCTTTTGTGCACAAATTACACATTTACGTTAGGTATGGCAGTGCTTTACTTATGATACCAAGCAAAGTACTACTAGTACTTGAGGAGTCGATGAGGTTAAGGTCAGCATTTATTAGTATTACCTAGATTGTTCAGTTTCAAATTTATGCTAAAGCTATCATCTTCTAATAAAGTATAATTATATTTTAATAGTTTACACACAATGATAAGTTTTGTTATTGGTAATATTTCGAGCAAAATTACTGCCCGTGTTCACACCAGTGTTGGAATTGTTTGATTCACACATTTATGATTTGTACTCGTATATATAGTTCATTATTTTTGCTCATTCATATATTTTTTTTTGTATTTGAGTTGTATTCCAAGTTCATTCATGTTTTTGTATCCAGAATTATATTCCAAGTTGATGATAGTTGTACTGAGTCACCCTTGTTACATGTATCCGGTGTGACTTTAATGAATATCGATTCTGTTATAAGTCTTTCTTTCCATTTGTTCATGTTAGTTTTTAGAATACACACATTGTCCCAATCGATATTGTGGTTTTTGTCCCATGCATGTGCAGCTATCGATGAATTTTTTTCAAGATTTTTGTAGGCTTGTGTTCCTGTTGGTTGACCTTTGGTTAGGCGTTTATGTTCATTCACTCTTATTTTGAGTGATCTGGACGTTTGCCCCACATATTTAGTCGGACAGTCAGCACAAGATATTTTATAAATCAAGTTGTTTTTATCCATCCTTTTTATGGGATCTTTCAGTTGATTTATTTTATTTTTGATTAGATTTGTCGGTTTAAAAGCTGTGTGAATGCCGATACTTTTGAGGTTTCTTTGAATTGCCTCTGATGTACCATTTTTATATGGTATTGTGACTGTTTTTTTGCATTCTTCCATCTTGTTATTCTCCGGTTTTACCCTCTTTTTTTTCTTTTTTATATTATCTTTTATAAATTGTTTTGGGTAGTTGTTTTCGAGTAGCATCTTGAATAGGACGTTTATTTCTTTACACTTCTCCTCACGCTGACTCCACCCTATCATTCTAGAAAACTCAACCCGTCTTCTCCCTCTCGGCTTCCAGTCTAGACTCTGCTTTTTCATGTTACTTCAATGTCAGTCTATTCAGAATATGTCCAGCTCATTTTCATTACCTTTGGCATATTTATAAGGCAATGGATTGTTGGCTGATTCATCCCCAGAGTTACTTGTTAATTATAATTTCTAACCATCTTACCAACAGAATCAAAAAAAACGCATCTAATGATGAAAATCTGCAGCAGCCTGTCGGAAGTGCTTCTGATATCACACGTCATTTCTGGGAATCACGTACGAGTACTAACTGACTGACAGATTGATTTCATACTAGTTTCAGAAGTTTGAATCTTTTTCTTTTTATTAACTACTGTGAATATCTTCACTAATTTCTCCCGGAGAAATAGGCATCTGCCTCACATTCCCGATTCTGATTTCAAAAGTTTTATCCGTGCTCTCTGTTTTTAAAAAAGGATGCCTCCGAGGTCAGGTAGGTGAGAAAGAAACAAAATTCTTTAGATTTCTCCTTTAACGGTGACTGGTGCTTCTGTTTTCAGTCGAGTATCTCCATTACATCAGTCTTCTATATCTTCAACTCAAAATACCGTCTCCGGTGTCTCACTTGACAAGTTGCTGCTTTTCTCTTCGAGTTTGTGCGACCTGAAACATACATGGCCGGTGGAACCCATGTATTCTACGATCTTTTTGTTAGTCCAACATGTGCCCCTCTTCTCAACTTCTACGGTCTGTCCAGTTCATCATACTTCGGAAGTTGATCGGTATTATTAGGCAGCATTATCTTACTCCTCCCTCCTTTTCTATTCGCTTCCATGGTTATTTCGCTGGGAATTATTTAGGATCTGGAGTAGCCATTTGGCTCGTGAATGAAGTTTATAAATATTTGTGACTCTACACTCCATAATGTTGAAGCATCTGCGAATTACTTCGAAGGCCTTTCAAAGTCACGAAATTTGAGGTGGATGGTTGGCTGCCACTGTAGGTTCTGCTGAGGCTTGATCTGCCAACGAATTGATTAATTCGAACCCATTCTATTAAGGGTGACATTTTCAGTTCTGAGCATCAGTTCTATTTCTTAGGACATTGGAACTTAATATTTTTTCATACCCCATCATCACTCATAAATTTATTTCTCTCTTCCTTGTCAGTCTAACACGATAGTTCTTCTTTCATTCCTCAGGTGCCTACTTCTTGTTTCTTTCAAATCTTCTACAATAGTGGTGTCAGCATTTCGACTGGGTCCTCGTGGTCTCTTTCAAGTGTTTCTATGCGGACACAATGTGAACCTGATACCTTCCCGGTTTTCAAAGCATTAATGTCTTCCAAAATTTTATTTTGTCAGGCGGTTTTCACTGGCTGTTAGTTCTGTGACATATGACAGCATATATGGGTGGTTTATAGCTGATAGTAGACTTAAGAGTCCTTCTAATTAGTCATCTCACCATTTCCACTCTTTCGTCTATGCTGAGTTTCACAGGCCTCGTGCGTTTTAAAGTCTCATGGAATAGTGATTTCATAGGACTTCTTGAAGTCTCTCATACCTATGACTTCTAATACCGTGGTTGTCACCTCTTCGTGAAGGCACTTTTAAGTCTTTCCTAGCTGGCGTGTTCACTCCATTGTTCAGCACACTCTAGGTTGAACTTAGCTCCTCCTTCCGTTGTTCACCTGTGGATTAAATCATCTACTGCTTCTTCATCCTACTCTCATCCTTCAATTTTAAAGTATCTGTAGAGAGACATTCTTTGTCTTCTTGCTTCTTTCCTAAGAAATCTATACGCATCTCTTTCCAAACTGATTTACTTCGGTCCCAGTGTTCCTCCATGTGCGTGTGCTCAGTGATGTTGCTTAACTGTCTTGAATTTATGCTGGAGAAATCACTACAGGAGTGTTTTGTTTCTTCTTTCAACAATTTATGGATATTGAATATAATCTGAAGGCTTTAAACCTGATCTAGATTGTTCCAGACACTAGATAATGGCCTAAAGTAACACATTAGAGCCGACTGCTTACTATCCGGTTAACCTTAGAGAGAGATCACTTCCAAGCTATCTGATCACACGGATTCAGTAATAAATACTTCTGAACATATCCCCTCAGATGTTGTACAGTGCGAGTGGCCTCACCGGGTCACAAACATGGATCAGACACTGAATTGTATCCATGCTTACTTCTGTTTCCATACAGAGGGGAGATTTATCACTCACCGGCGATTTCTATCCTCCAGTTGAGGAGTCTTTCCGATTCCAATGGGTAGAAAGCTACATTCTCATGTGATTTGAATTGTTGATAGAGATAGTTGTCTTTTTCCATGAGATGAGTTTACTAGCTCCACTCTCAACCTCCCTTACTCTCTTTTTTTGTGAGTTGACTGGTAAGCGAGCAGGGAATACACATGATATTGAAGTATTCTAAATGACAATCAGTTAAAATTTTGTGAGTTTGCAGGTTCCATGGACCGTTAACACGCTGTTCAGTTAAACGTGAAACATAGTGTATTATTTTGAAACACACTTGGCCAGTCGTTATCAAGACGAAGCGTGTGTGAGTGAGTGAGTGACCCATATTCTAAAAAGCTTTAATTTCGATGACAGCACAATTAACACATTGTATGCACACTCTGGTGAGGTCAAAATACTTATACAACATGTTCTCAGAAATCCATTAGCACCAACACATGTATGTATAGGGGTGTCTGAGCGTCTGATGAATTGAGAGATGATGGTGAGAGTACTCAAATTTGAGTAAATACCATCTCATTCATTCTAACACTGGAGAGGTGTTAAATGTGAACGTGTGAATATGTGATGAATAAGCTAACATGATGGTTCTCCAACGAAAATGATTCCACCTTCCATTTCATATATCGTTGGTAGACAGTTAATCAGCATTCAATTTAATTATTTTATGCGTGAAATACGCGTTGATTGGAGAATCATAGCTTTGTATGTCTTCAAATCTTCAATTCTGTTGAAACAAAATTTTTGCCAATGTACCATTGTTACTAATTTTTCGTTTGTTTTCGTATCTTGGTTACTCCAGCTTCCACCAACAGTATCTTTTTGTGCATATTCTGATTCAGATGTCAATAAACATTTAACACCATAATTTCTGGGAACGAATTTACAACGAAATTATCGGTCTCTGACACTTGTGGAAGAATCAGTGTGACATCGACGTTGAAGTCCTGAATATTGTTCTTTGCTCTGATGATAGTCTCCCTTACTTTTCTGATCATGGCTTACTTTGACATCTTTGTCTGTGCCAGCTTTAATTGAAACGATACCTTCTAGATAAGTGAAGGAAGCATCTTTTTCAAATTTATTACGTCTATAGTGTTTGATAATTTTTGGTAATGTTGTTTCTTTTGTTGGTTAGTTATCTTTATCGCCATGGTGTTCTTTATTTCCATTGAAATTCATGTCTTTGCTGCTTCGTTTATCAATGTGTTGCTTTTCTTGTGTAGATCTTTGAAATAACATGACACCAAACAGAAATAGTTTGAGAAATTCCGATCTTCTGGAGACGTTTTATAGGTCTTGTGTTTTCCAGTCTTCTCTTTCTCCACTGTCTGTCAGGTGATTCATTTCACTCAATATAGAGCAGTACAGGTGCTAGAAAGAAGATTTGAAGTTACTGTTGTTTTTTCAATTCACAAGCATCTCTGAGTCAGTGAATTTCTATGCCATTAATTTGACTATGGTAGTAACGCTTTATGACCGTTATGTATTTTTCACAAACACTTTAGATACTAATTGAGGGAAGTAAAATGTTTTTGTAAAAAAAAAAGCTAGTCGCGATGCTGAATAGCTCAGTGGTAACGTCTCTGACTGCAGCACTGGGTGATGCGGGTTCGAATCTCAGAAGGGACATCAGTTCCTTCAAGGTTGCAGATACGCCTTGCTGATGAGTGCCAACTAGCACGAAACCTAGGTCCAAGGCTTCCTTTGGCCGATTGCCTCCAACCATCTAGTACCAACAATTCACAGACGTAATAAATTTGAAAAAAGATGCTTCCTTCACTTATCTAGAAGGTATCGTTTCAACTAAAGCTGGCACAGACAAAGATGTCAAAGTAAGCCATGATCAGAAAAGTATGGGAGACTATCATCAGAGCAAAGAACAATATTCAGGACTTCAACGTCGATGTCACACTGATTCTTCCACAAGTGTCAGAGACCGATAATTTCGTTGTAAATTCGTTCCCAGAAATTATGGTGTTAAATGTTTATTGACATCTGAATCAGAATATGCACAAAAAGATACTGTTGGTGGAAGCTGGAGTAACCAAGATACGAAAACAAACGAAAAATTAGTAACAATGGTACATTGGCAAAAATTTTGTTTCAACAGAATTGAAGATTTGAAGACATACAAAGCTATGATTCTCCAATCAACGCGTATTTCACGCATAAAATAATTAAATTGAATGCTGATTAACTGTCTACCAACGATATATGAAATGGAAGGTGGAATCATTTTCGTTGGAGAACCATCATGTTAGCTTATTCATCACATATTCACACGTTCACATTTAACACCTCTCCAGTGTTAGAATGAATGAGATGGTATTTACTCAAATTTGAGTACTCTCACCATCATCTCTCAATTCATCAGACGCTCAGACACCCCTATACATACATGTGTTGGTGCTAATGGATTTCTGAGAACATGTTGTATAAGTATTTTGACCTCACCAGAGTGTGCATACAATGTGTTAATTGTGCTGTCATCGAAATTAAAGCTTTTTAGAATATGGGTCACTCACTCACTCACACACGCTTCGTCTTGATAACGACTGGCCAAGTGTGTTTCAAAATAATACACTATGTTTCACGTTTAACTGAACAGCGTGTTAACGGTCCATGGAACCTGCAAACTCACAAAATTTTAACTGATTGTCATTTAGAATACTTCAATATCATGTGTATTCCCTGCTCGCTTACCAGTCAACTCACAAAAAAAGAGAGTAAGGGAGGTTGAGAGTGGAGCTAGTAAACACATCTCATGGAAAAAGACAACTCTATCTCTACCAACAATTCAAATCACATGAGAATGTAGCTTTCTACCCATTGGGATCGGAAAGACTCCTCAACTGGAGGATAGAAATCGCCGGTGAGTGATAAATCTCCCCTCTGTATGGAAACAGAAGTAAGCGTGGATACAATTCAGTGTCTGATCCATGTTTGTGACCCGGTGAGGCCACTCGCACTGTACAACATCTGAGGGGATATGTTCAGAAGTATTTATTACTCATCCGTGAGATCAGATAGCTTGGAAGTGATCTCTCTCTCTAAGGTTAACCTGATAGTAAACAGTCGACTCTCGTCACTCACACGACCACACTAATAATATGGCCGTAATTTTGTCATTATCACGCAATGAATACGGGACTTCAACGTGATCAAGGCAGTAATATGTAGCTTAGAATGATGGTAATAAGACATATATCAAAAGGTAGGCTCCTTTGAACAACTCAGACGAAGAGATGAGGGTGGAATTCTACAGACAGCTGTTTGCAACTCTGTACAAAAATTCATGTTATATTTTTCATGACGTCCCAACACCATCGGAAACAGTATCATAGGAGGCACAGGCAAATAATCGCTTCAAATATCCAGTCGTTGAAATGAATTATAAACCCGCATCTTTTGATACAGTAAAAGATTCCATCAGACAGTAGTTATATGCGTCTTCTACATTTCACATCTTCACTTATGACCATCATCCTCGCTTGTCATAAGATGTAGTCGCTATTCATGTAGTCTATTTGCAAGAGTGTTTTCAGACCAGAATAGCTGCAGTTATAGGTAACATAATCATATCTGATTAGGTAATGTTATTTATGATTCAAAAGAACTCCCGATAAAGAGATAAGCAGTTTCTTTTGTGCACAAATTACACATTTACGTTAGGTATGGCAGTGCTTTACTTATGATACCAAGCAAAGTACTACTAGTACTTGAGGAGTCGATGAGGCTAAGGTCAGCATTTATTAGTATTACCTAGAATGTTCAGTTTCAAATTTATGCTAAAGCTATCATCTTCTATTAAAGTATAATTATATTTTAATAGTTTGCTTCTTTCCTAAGAAATATATACGCATCTCTTTCCAAACTGATTTACTTCGGTCCCAGTTTTCCTCCATGTGCGTGTACTTAGTGATGTTGCTTAACTGCCTTGAATTTATGCTGGAGAAATCACTACAGGAGTGTTTTGTTTCTTCTTCCAACAATTTATGGATGTTGAATATAATCTGAAGGCTTTAAACCTGATCTAGATTGTTCCAGACACTAGATAATGCCCTGAAGATACACATCAGAAGCGACTGCTTACTATCCGGTTAACCACTTCCAAGCTATCTGATCTCACGGATTAGTAATAAATACTTCTGAACATATCCCCTCAGATGTTGTACAGTGCGAGTGGCCTCACCGGGTCACAAACATGGATCAGACACTGAATTGTATCCATGCTTACTTCTGTTTCCATACAGACGGGAGATTTATCACTCACCGGCGATTTCTATCCTCCAGTTGAGGAGTCTTTCCGATCCCAATGGGTAGAAAGCTACATTCTCATGTGATTTGAATTGTTGGTAGAGATAGAGTTGTCTTTTTCCATGAGATGTGTTTACTAGCTCCACTCTCAACCTCCCTTACTCTCTTTTTTTGTGAGTTGACTGGTAAGCGAGCAGGGAATACACATGATATTGAAGTATTCTAAATGACAATCAGTTAAAATTTTGTGAGTTTGCAGGTTCCATGGACCGTTAACACGCTGTTCAGTTAAACGTGAAACATAGTGTATTATTTTGAAACACACTTGGCCAGTCGTTATCAAGACGAAGCGTGTGTGAGTGAGTGAGTGACCCATATTCTAAAAAGCTTTAATTTCGATGACAGCACAATTAACACATTGTATGCACACTCTGGTGAGGTCAAAATACTTATACAACATGTTCTCAGAAATCCATTAGCACCAACACATGTATGTATAGGGGTGTCTGAGCGTCTGATGAATTGAGAGATGATGGTGAGAGTACTCAAATTTGAGTAAATACCATCTCATTCATTCTAACACTGGAGAGGTGTTAAATGTGAACGTGTGAATATGTGATGAATAAGCTAACATGATGGTTCTCCAACGAAAATGATTCCACCTTCCATTTCATATATCGTTGGTAGACAGTTAATCAGCATTCAATTTAATTATTTTATGCGTGAAATACGCGTTGATTGGAGAATCATAGCTTTGTATGTCTTCAAATCTTCAATTCTGTTGAAACAAAATTTTTGCCAATGTACCATTGTTACTAATTTTTCGTTTGTTTTCGTATCTTGGTTACTCCAGCTTCCACCAACAGTATCTTTTTGTGCATATTCTGATTCAGATGTCAATAAACATTTAACACCATAATTTCTGGGAACGAATTTACAACGAAATTATCGGTCTCTGACACTTGTGGAAGAATCAGTGTGACATCGACGTTGAAGTCCTGAATATTGTTCTTTGCTCTGATGATAGTCTCCCTTACTTTTCTGATCATGGCTTACTTTGACATCTTTGTCTGTGCCAGCTTTAATTGAAACGATACCTTCTAGATAAGTGAAGGAAGCATCTTTTTCAAATTTATTACGTCTATAGTGTTTGATAATTTTTGGTAATGTTGTTTCTTTTGTTGGTTAGTTATCTTTATCGCCATGGTGTTCTTTATTTCCATTGAAATTCATGTCTTTGCTGCTTCGTTTATCAATGTGTTGCTTTTCTTGTGTAGATCTTTGAAATAACATGACACCAAACAGAAATAGTTTGAGAAATTCCGATCTTCTGGAGACGTTTTATAGGTCTTGTGTTTTCCAGTCTTCTCTTTCTCCACTGTCTGTCAGGTGATTCATTTCACTCAATATAGAGCAGTACAGGTGCTAGAAAGAAGATTTGAAGTTACTGTTGTTTTTTCAATTCACAAGCATCTCTGAGTCAGTGAATTTCTATGCCATTAATTTGACTATGGTAGTAACGCTTTATGACCGTTATGTATTTTTCACAAACACTTTAGATACTAATTGAGGGAAGTAAAATGTTTTTGTAAAAAAAAAAGCTACTCGCGATGCTGAATAGCTCAGTGGTAACGTCTCTGACTGCAGCACTGGGTGATGCGGGTTCGAATCTCAGAAGGGACATCAGTTCCTTCAAGGTTGCAGATACGCCTTGCTGATGAGTGCCAACTAGCACGAAACCTAGGTCCAAGGCTTCCTTTGGCCGATTGCCTCCAACCATCTAGTACCAACAATTCACAGTGCACCGTAATGGCGAGCCACCTAGCATGGTGGCCACATTGCAAACATGACTGATGGAATTCAGTCTGCACCGAAGTTAGGACCAGACACATTACACTAGTTACTGACTAGTGTTCAATCAAAAATACACTTACTTGTTATCATACATTGGGGTTGGGTGGGGTAAATTATTCAATAGTAATAAAATTAGACGGAAAGAGAGAGTCGGTTCAATCAACTGATATTCATTCATCCAGTCAACAAAATCAACTCCTGTAAAATTGTCGCAACATCTATTCTCGATAAATGGAGAAATAAACTAAAATAACGCGAGTGAATAAGTTATGAAGTCGTATGAAAAAGTTGATATTTTTATTGCTGTATTATGTCTAATAAACTAACGTTACATAGATTTATGTCTACACTGATGCTCATATCCTACTTCTGCATTTTGAATACGTTAGCCTTCAAAATAAGGATCCTCTCTATTCCAGTAAACATTCAACTCAATATTACACTTAACTGACTTCTCACGCTGAGGTATGTGAAATTCATTATTCCTCATATGACTACTGGGGTTACATGCATTTGAAGAATACTCCATGAAAATAACTGAATTCACATAATCTTGCGAAAGCTCTTCTTAATCCATTACAAGAAGCGGATGAAATCACTTTTTGTACAAGACATTAATTTAGTAGGAATTTTATCCCTATTTCCTTGGAAAGCCAGTAATTACACCCACATTATAATATGTGACATACTAAGTTAGATATAAATTATCGAAAGAGCGTGAAAAATTCCACAAACTGGGGAAGTACTACTGATTATTACGAGTAGTAAGAAATTCAAGTTACTACTGGTGTTTAAGAAATCATTTGGCTTTGAAAGCATCAAAATTTTTAGTCAGAAAAGGGAAATGTATCCGATTTTCAGCCTGATTTCTAGAAAAGTGGTAGTGAAGCTACAGAGGTCGACTTTTGCAGAATCTCAAAATCTCAGTGAAGATTTTGTCACTCTCCAAAGTAATTTAGAGGATCACAGAAAACTAGGAGACACAGAAGGGCTAAATTATACTAGAGCATAATCTTATATAAGAAAAACTATTGACGCTACCAGGTTTCATCCCGATGACCATCGTGTCACAAGATGATCGTGTTATCTTCTAGTCACTGGATGAGGTACCAGTATCCTTTGATTCCTAATTCATATCTCTGTATATACTGCCGCCACGATTATCCTGCAGCGTCGATGAGCTTTTGCTCTCACTCATCGTCGCCAAATGATTGAAGCTTGTATTTTCTGAATTCATAAGAAAGCCTGAAACGCACCCTATTTATTATGTGTGATATACCCTTTAGGATATAATCTCATTTCGATTGAGGTTCACGATCGACAGATTAGCGGCACATGTTTGTAGGAAATTATGAAGGCCTCCTCATAACTACTCCCTGAATAGTGCCTTGAAGATACTGTATATTGCAGGTCTCAAATGAAATTCATGAATTGTAATAAGCCTGCAGTCAGCAACTAGGGAGACTCAGTGTGAGATTTCGTTACGTGCCTCATACATATTCCACACGAGGAAGTAGCTCATATGATCAAGAGCTCTTCATAAATTTCTGGGTAATGGCGTCACTGTCAACGGTGGAAATTCGAAAGAGGTCACTTGCTTCGCTTCACTGTCCAGGAAGCATCGTTTCAACCATATACAGGTGGAACGGATGCAGATGTCAAACCAGAGAGGATTGGAAACACTAGCCAGACATTCGTCACAACAGAAGAACGTAAACAACGAAGAAAATCCGCTTTTCGACGATTCATTTTCATAAGCTGTGTAATCGTTATTATATAATGCAAACAAATCCTATAACCAATCAGATACTGCTGATATTTGTACTCGAAAGCGTACTGCGTGATGTGTGTTGCAACTTGGAGGGAATGACTATTTGAAAGTAAGAAAATGGCAGAAGTCTGAATGGCGTATTAAGTGTGAGAAAATGACTGATCAATATGATTGTGTCTGATTGTGCACAGGATCTAATGCAAAGACAACAAAGTGTTCTTACATAAAATCTGAGTGCAAATTCTATGGTAATAATAAACAGTAGTAGAGTGACAAAAAATTTAGATGATGGGAAGAATAATGACATTAACACTATTATTAACACAGATGTTATTAGTAGGCTTACAGAATAAAAAGAATCAAAATAATAATAAGAACTTTACTCTGGTCAAGGTGAGGTGGGCGAATGCATGTAGTGCTTTTAAATGCAGGCGTCCGGTTTCAGATCCAGAATAGCCGATGATTCAGCTTTGTACGGATGACATATGCGAAGTCCCTTTTGTACAATAATGAGAAACTCTTCGTGTCAATGTGAAACATTCATGCGATTGGGTGTGCTCGATATCCAGGGTTGACGAGGTGTTCGAGGATGGAACTGCCTGTCACTATTCTTCTTTGCTCCTCTGGGTAAGCAACCTGGACAATGTTCCGGAACACGTCTGTGGACTTGATGTCGCGTACGGCCAATGAAGTTTGCTTCTCATGAGCCTCCATCCTTCTGAAGCCAGTTTGAAAATCTTCAGCGCTGACTCCAGATAAACAAAAAGATTTGAATGCTTACCATCCATGCTGGGTCAGTCACTTTCTCTGTATGAGGGAGAAATATGCACTGTGAGTCACGAAAACCAAATGGAACAGGTTGTTGAATTCCTATGTCCCAAACAGATGACAGGGGGACAAAAACAATGATAACGAGTAGTGGCGAGATTCTGCTTGGCAACTGTCACGTCCTAACACCAGCACAAATCAGTAAACAATCTGGATCAATTTTTCATTTTTATTAAGGCTTGCACAGGCAATATTTCAAAGCCGCGTCAATCATCGACTGCTTTTTAATCATCTTCCACAAAAGTCGCAACTGCAGTCAGTTCGTATAACTGCGAATGTTAGAAAAGCCATTGATCATATGAGCTACCTCGTTGGGCGGAATATATATAAGGTACGTAACGAAATCTCACACTGAGTCTCCCTAGTTGCTGACTGCAGGCTTATTACAATTCATGAATTTCATTTGAGACCTGCGATATACAGCATCTTCAAGGCACTATTCAGGGAGTAATTATGAGGAGGCCTTCATAATTTCCTACAAACATGTGCCGCTAATCTGTCAATCGTGAACCTCAGTCGAAATGAGATGGTGTGTAACAGCTGAAATGGCAAGCAATATAAAACATGCGATTTTGCCCGCATCGATAGATCAGGTGTGAAATTTCCTCGACACGGGCAGAATTGAGTGACAGGCACTGGAACAACCACAGAAAGATAAACCGCCATTTTTTCAGTACGTCAGCAAATAAAGGCGACTCTGCTGCTACTAGGAATTGTATTAATTTTGAGAAGGATCGTTTTGATAGCTTGACACTGGATCCTATGTGAAAGTCACTATGATTACGGTAATTGTTACTTTGAATGCATGGAAGGAGGAAAGTTTTACAGTCAAAAATCACTCTTGCCCTGGATGAAAAATGTCATCGTGACCAGGATACATAAGGTGCGACTGATGTGTGCACCATATTGCAGTGCCACTTATGCTCTTCAAACAGACTACCGAACAACATTCAGTAGCCTGATTCGAATTCATTTACTTTGGAAATGCTCCCGATATCGTTCTCATGTTGTCATACACTAGAAGCACCTTCACCATGTAAACTGACAGTCTGACGCCTTTTCGTGTGGTATTTCATGAATCAATCCGTCTAGGGAATACTATGAGTGTGAAAAATGAGTGTGCACAGACTTTCTCGCAAATATTTGGCAGTAAGAAGCTTGAGTCACCTGGGAAAAATGCAGAGCACAACATCCAAATAATTTGCCGAGCAGGAATTTCATCCGAAATACTGTCATCACACCGAATGCCTTAAACAATACACATGTCACAATGGTTTCGTGAAGAAGAGAAGAGACGTCAGACGATATCAGAAGAGTACTCAATCAGCTCGATATTAGAGTTTTCTTCAAAACATCAGACACACTTCAAAGCAACCTTGTCCATATAAAAGACCAAATCCCTAAAGATTCACTATCTAATTGTGTCTATAAAATAAAATGCTTGGAATGTGATGCGATATACATTGGACAAACATCTTGAGAAATCAAGATCAGAGGAAATGAACACCGTAGAGCATCTCTTCGACCACCGAGAAATCCTGTTGAACTACAAAGACTTGAAAAATCATCAGCCATAGGTCTACATGCTATAGAATCAGGCCACAAAATTGATTTTGACAATGTTGAAATAATCCAGAAAAACTTCAGAAATCACAAAGAACGTCTAATATCAGAAGCACTTCATATCAAGTGGAATCAAAATTGCCTGAATAGGAATGATGGACTAAAACAGAATCTGACCTGGTTACAACACCTCCCTCCCCCCCATCAAGTGACAAAACGAACACGAATGTGATAAGCACTTTCATTATGTAAACACACGCTGCTTTTATAATCTTATACACTTATCAAATCTAACAATCTACACATGATGGTTTTGTTATCTTTACCAATTCACCAACTTGACAACTAAAAATGCCCCCAAACAGACGAACGATGATCAAGTTAGTAAAATTTATTTCGATACCATAACAGACATACTATTACCTTTGTTATTTGGTATAGTTATCTTCATCGCTATTTTTACTTTCAATATGTCCCTTTAACTTGACCTATGTCTATTTTCTCACCCCCTAACTGTTTGTTATATATATGCTGAGATTTTGTAAATTCCGGTTTAATAATACTTTGATAAAGCTGTTAGCATTAAATAGCGAAACGTCAGTAAAAAACAATATCGTTTTGTTTTTCATTCATTGGGAAATACAAAAACCTTTATTATAATGAATGGTTTCGTGAAATTGTATTATTCAGGCAACTAATGATCCCTGTGAAAGCGACAACCCAGTATTTGTTTACAGGTCATTTCATCACACAATTACAGGTAAGCGCTCATTCACCAACAGATGACAGTGTTCCTAATCCACAAAGCGTGAATCTTACCACACAGCATATGTCACATTTCTATTTATAAATGATGACCGTAGAGAAGAGAAGAGAATAAAAGCGAGAAACAGATTATGATATACAGATGTTTGTGTGCGCGGTGCAACACTCGTAGAGTTCAAATGGTGGTGTTATCTAATCAACTACTAACGAAGACTATTCACAGTGATTGCCACACTCCTCCTAAGACAATGTTTCGATGTGAACACTACAAGTGTAATTGTGTTGTTGCATTTTTCTGCTTAAGCAATGAATGGTTTCACGCTGCTGCTCTGGCTCTGGTTTCTTACTCACAAACTGTCAGCAAACATTCCTGATCAACCGTAGAATTCAACATGATTCGCTCACTCACTCACTCGCTCAATAACATATGGTATTATTATGACGCCAGTTGTGATTTCCAATAATTGCCTCTACACGAAGTGTAAACTACGACCAGCTGGCCAGGCAAAGAAACATCTTTGTGTTATCTGTGAACTTAATATTAACTATGCCATCAATAATTTGCCTCTGTCATCAAACATTAGACTATCTGTTTCCACACTATTGAATCACACTTTATGTCGGATAGTCGTCGGTGAAGTTATAGGATGGAGACACGCATATGGAAAGAAGTGATTATTCCCCTATGTAAAACTCACCGAATATGCTGACAAAATTTGAGAACAGACTTATACTTTGATAGTTTGTCAACATATTGAACACACTTCTCTGAAATGGGAGCACATTATTTTAATTCTTCATCATCATCACTATTGTTTCATTTACTTTACTGTTCCCTTGTGTTCTGAGTGCAGCATACGGCTTCAACTACACAGCTTCCCTCATTGGTTTTCTGTGCTGTCTTGTTCAGCTGACCGCACGATCGTCCATATTCTCTTACCTCCTCTTCGAATGATCTACACCATATCGACAGTATTTTTCAAATATTTTGAGAATTTGAGTATTATTTTATTTAGAATCCTCAGCTTTGTACACAACATGCTGATAATCATCAATTTCTTTCACATGCATTCACTTCCCCCACAATTACTTAATTCCTCTCTATTAACACAACCTATCTATCCGTGTGTATTTGTACAAAGGTGGCTAATTCAATGACAGTTAATGATGCCATCTGTGAGATCAGATGAGTGATACTGTTGAAAGTGAATCAACACTGAGATCTTTTTCAATGTGTTTGGTTGCTTCATAAGTGTAACATATTCTGGTCTATCTAGTGATCGTGTTTTTTACTGGAGTGAGAAGGTATCTTTCGTAGAAGTTGAGGAGCACGGGGAAATTATGAGTTTCCCTGGGTCGACAAACTCATGAAATTCCACTTTTCACATCTGCCAATAATGTTTTCGGTGCAGTATCATTCATGCGTGATTTTTTGGATTTGTTGTATTTTTCAATAATAATAATAATAATAGCCTTATTCCAAACAGTATTTGTGGTACAGGCATGGAATTTTCAGCGTGCATTACAATATTACATCTAATTACCTCATAAATTTTATAAGATTTTAAAAATAAAAAGCAACAACAACAAAAAGAAAAAAGATAAATAAAAGAAATAAAAAAGAACAGCATTGCATTCACATATTTAAACAATGCACCACAGGATATGATATATAAAATTAGTGTGTAATAGAATATATGAGCAACAATATAATAGTAACAAAGAAAAGAGAACAAAAGCTAATGGGAACTATTTGTTAGAGTGCCGCAGTAAGTTGATCGTGTCATACCTAACGGATTTCTCATCACATAACAGCTGTGCCAGATAAGGTATTGTGGAGTTTTTGTACTTTGTAGTCCTGGCATATAGCTTCCTATAGTTACTTCTAGTTCTACCAGATGAAATGCAAGGAGAGAGCTGCGTATGGAGAGGGTGTTCGGGGTCTAAAAATGTACAATTTACAAGTTTCTTACATGACATTATTTGTCTATCCACAATTGTATTAACCAGTTGGTTTAACGAAATCCCACTTGCCCTACCAACAGCTTTTAGTGCCCTTAGCAGCAAAGCAAAGTCTTTCTTAAGTAGTCCAGGAAAGATTAATGGGGAGCAGTAAATAGGGATGGGTAGAATGCAAGAGTTGACAAACTGAGAAAGCAAAGACTGCTTTATACCAGACTGCCTAAACTTCCTAAGGTAGAACGTTAAGCGAAACATCTTTCTAGTCACTAGAAAGATGTGAGAGGACCAGGAAAGATCGGAGGAAATACTCAGTCCAAGGTACTTGAGATATGATGTAGTTTCAACCTCTATGCCGTCAATGGTAGTGGGACCATGTGAGCTAGCTAGTTGTTGTAGGTAACTTTTTCGTCTGAAAGTGGAATTTACTACCTGACACTTAGACGGATTCAGCTTAAGACCGTTTGAAGAGGACCACTGACTAATTTCCGAGAGAAAGTTATTTAATTTGGAACAATCTGACCGAGAGTTGACAGGCATAGACACAGAGAGGTCATCAGCACACTTGACAAAATTGGCTACATCAGAATAGGGCAAGTCATGTAAGAAAAAAGAAAACAGAAAAGGAGAAAGAACAGCACCTTGAGGAACACCAGCTAAAGTAAGTGAGGTAGTGGATACTTTCCATTGTAGACGGTGTACTGCTTCCTATCAGAAAAATAGGAATGCAACCATTTATTTGTCCAGCTCTCAGTCTGTGTTGCAGCAAGCTTACTTGGCAAGAGAGACCTAGGTACAGAGTCAAATGCAGATGTGTAATCAAGGAAGGCACACCGAACATATTTGGCTCCTCTATCTAAACTAGAGACTATATTATGATATAGAACTACAGCGGCATCTAGGGTGCACCTACTATGTTTATAGGCAAACTGGTTGGGGTCGTTAAAAGGCTTTAAAGAGGGTTCAAGATTAAGTAAAATAAGTCTTTCCATAACTTTTAAAAAAGGTGAGGTAATAGCAATGGGTCTAAACTTGACAGTAGGTCCACTTGTTGATTTGGGCACTGGAACAACCTTGATATTTTTCCATGAGTCAGGAAAATAGTTTTGGAAAACAATTCATTGAAAATGTCGGTTAATGGGTAACATAAGATGTCAGCACACTTCTTAAGGATAACAGCAGGAACTCCATCAGGACCAAGGGACTGGGTAGGTTTGAGAGATTGAAGACACTTGAGGACATCATTCGTGTTAAAACATGAAAAGCAGTCATTATTTATACTATTAGATTTGGGAATCATAACATCTGCAGGGATACATATGAAGGATTTATTAAGCATATCAACATCGACAGAAGTATCATTCATAATTTGCTTACCACCTGTGATTTCCTTTAATAGCTTCCACATATTAGATGAGGATTTACATGAAAGAAACTTCTGGTTATAGAGAGCATTTAGTCTTTGTAATTCGGCTTTAATCAAAGTGTTCATTCTCTTAACACCAGATTTATTTCTCATTTTGTACAACCTCTCTCTCTTTTTCACGGCGAAGCTTTTTGTGTTGAGAAGAAGAGAAGCGGTCGAACTTTAGGTAGTTTGTCTCTTTTGGACAACAAACATCAAGACAGAAATTGAGATAATGTGTTATGTTACTAATTGTGTTGTCAAGAGCTTGTTCAGTAAACAGGTCCCAGTTTGTGTCTTTTAAGATTGTCCTTAGATTCTGTATGTTATCATGTGAATAACATCTGTGTTGTGTTTTCTTTCCAAGGTGGGAGAAGACCCTTTTGTGCAGCTTTCCATATACCTTGGGCAATACTCTTATGATGCAGTGATCAGAGTTAAGTAGTGGGGCTCTTTTCCGAGCTTCAAATATTCCTATGTCATTTGTGAACACAAGATCTAGAATATTATCCATTCGAGTCGGGAAGTTGACAATGTTATCATGACCAAGTGAAATAAGGAAATTGTGATCACTAGAATTGAAATCTCCAGTAACAATAGACAACGAGTTTCCGAAGGAGGTGGCAGCAAAGGAGGTAAATTCATCCGCAAATAAAGACAATTCAGTGGAATTGCATCCAGGCGCAATATAAATGTTCGAGATATATATGTAGTTATATTTTGACAAATGTTTAGGTCGACATTTATTGGTGAGGCAGTCGATATTTTCTCTAGAGAATTTGAAACATACATTATTAGATGTACACCATTGTGAATTTATGAAGATGGCGACACCTCCACCACGTTTCTTCCTAGAACTGCATCGATCTTGTCTGAATAATTTGAAATCATGCAGGTACACTGGATTGTCATCGTATGGATCATGTAGCCATGTTTCTTGAAGTGATATGATCCCAGTATTTCGATATATGATGGAAGACACAAGTGATTGAAGACAGTTAATCTTGTCTGGCAGGGAGCGACAATTAATACTCATGATTGCAGGAACAGTCATAAATTGAATAGGGGTATTTTTTAAGGCTCTTTGCCACTCGGCATGATGCTTTTTTTGTCTTTTTTATGGCATTTCCGATCAGTAGGTTTTAAGGATATTAAATACTCACGAGAATAAATAATCCGATAAGAGGACATATTTGAATAAGATTTAATTATTTAAAATGAATTGGAAATGAGCAATTAGATGCAATATGATTTGTAATGTATAAGGTGTAACAGGTATTCCACACGGTCACAGACAGAGAAAGAAGAAGACGCAGAGTGCGATGAAAGGTCTATATTATCAGCATGCAAGGTTTTAAATTAAGCGGTTACAAGTTAGTTATCATCTGTTAAAACAGGTCCAGCTAAACGTTCCTCTTCTTGTTCCAATGAGTTTATGCTAGTATTGGTTTCTGCAAAAGAAGAAAAGAAAAACTTATTAAGTGATATCATATTGGTTTTTGTCCTATTACAAAGGTATTTGGTAGCCCAAGATTTAAGCAGGCCGCCAAGGTCGGAAAATGTTCACTGCTTAAACATTTCTATTTGGTTCCCTCTCGTTTTGTTTGTGATTTGTTCTATAGCGCTTTTCTGACTTCATCTGTTCATTGCTATCCTCACTAATGTCTTACTTATTCAGTTTTTGCACATCTACCCTTTTCTTCTTTTCTAGGTTGAATTCACGAATAACTTATTCAGCGATTAGAATTTGATGAATTATCTTGTCGTGCAAATTGCATAGTTCCATCCGTACATGTTTCTCTCTCAATAATTTAGAAGTAGGTAATTCAATTCAAACTAGATCACGACATCTGATCGATATGCAAATGATTGTTTAGTCAATAGTACTTTGAACCTGCCGAGTACTTGTTTGCTACCACTAAAAACCATGGGACACCAACGTCATCAACGATCGATATAATCACCTGGAGTGTACACCCGGAACGGGTGCAGGCATCTCTACCGCAATACACAATGACTTGTGATAACCTCTGAGAATCCTTCGTCTCACATATCCTGTTTGTTATATGCTTCATCATTTGAATTGTTAGTCAGGTGTGAGGTGAGCTGATAATGGTACATGAGGTTTAGTAGCACTTCACCACTCCACCACCACTGTTTTGCAGTCCCAAATGACAATAATCTCAGCGACTCTCTAGGCTGAACTACCAGAGATATTTCATTATCGCCCTCACTAACAATATGAACGTGAAATTGTGTTATTCAGAGGACTGATATTCTCTGTGGAAGCGAAACCCGGTTATGTTAGCATGTCATTTCTTCACACAATTGCATGTGAGCACGCATCCTCCAACAGACGACAGTGTGGCTAACCCACAAAGCGTGAATCTGACCACAGGTTAACACTCTTCTGCGTCTTCTGTCGCATTAAATTCAATGTAATGCATTGTTCTCGTATCAGATTATCGCATACTCACGTTGCTAACATGATAAGAGAAGTAAGCCAGTAATGAGGAAGTCTAATAAGGTTTTATGTTTATTATTTTTTATCATTGTTATGGTGTGATGGGTGACTTTGTTTCAGGGTCATGCACAGCATATTGGACATTTCTATTCAATAATATTAACTGTGGATAAGAGAATGGAAGTGAGAAAGAGATTATGATATGCAGATAGGCGGATGAAAATTTCAGATATGGTTTCTATTCATACATTAATAATCACAAGTACTATTTATTCATTCTTGTATTAGCTACAGCAGTTTTGCATGATCTTCATTATTCATCCTTCGTTTAAGTTACTCAATTCGATTTAAATTGACACACGTTGACGTGGTTCATTGTGGCTTGCATTCTCTGGCGAGATACTTTGATGAGATGAATGTGTATATGTTCGTCCACACCTGTGGAGTTAGAATATCAGTGTTGTCGGATCAGTCTCTGGCGCAAGCGATATGGAGTCTTTGCCACCTACCTCACACCATATTCTCTTGATATGAACACCACAAAAGTATTTCTGTGTTTCCATGATTCTGCTGAACCGATAAACTGTTTCACGTTCTTACGCCTCCTCTGTGATAGTTTCACTAACAAACTGTCAAATTGAAGTTATAGGATGAAGACATGCACATGGAACGAAGTGATTATTCTCACAAAAATTGTCTCATGAAATATACTGACAGCATTTCATACCACACTCATACTTTGTTTGTTCAATCAACAAATTCACAGACAAGATTGAATATACTTCGCCACCTGACATCCAACTAGGGTTCACAGGATACGGATCGTATCTTTGAAAATGACACATCCGAATCCCATCTTATTTCGCTTAGAATCCATTCGAATTCTTTCTTATTTTCTATGGATTTTTTTCATTTGTTTATCTCCGCGTTACTCTATGTATCTAATCTCTCTTTCACTTCAATATGTAATTCATGGCTCCAACACTCTGTCAGTTCAGGAAAAGGTGTTGTCTTGTATGTCTGTGATTTGCGTTGGACTTGTCACGGTGTTACACAACTTTTTAGTTTCTTAGCAGCCTCCCAAAAACTTCTTTTGTGGACCTCATTGTCCACTGCAACCAAACAATTAGATTTGGTTTTTATTTGTTTCAATCTCAGCCTTCTATGTTAAGTGCAGTAAAGTGTAATAAACTGGCACTCTTTGTGAATTTCCGAGACTCGTCTTATTTGACATCATGTCATGGTTGAAAGTGCATAAACATGATTAATTCAACTTTAGGCGGCACGCATTTGACGAGTAGCCAGTGATATAAACGATAGTATCACCTTATTTTTTTCAAACCATCGTCTGTGCTTCACTCAAATATATCCTTACAAATAGTCTTCAGGAAAAACAATTCACTGAGTGAAATAAATACTGAAGACTAATGATGAACACATTCAGTAGTGAGGTCTATCTCAGAAAAGTATATACACCTGCGAATAGAAGACTCTATCCAATGTATCAAGTACTCGAAAACTAAGTAAGACATCACAGATGGATGCCTTTCATGTCAACGGGTACTTTATGACTTGTTGTTGACTGGGATACAAAATTCGAGTTCATAATCTGCTGGAACCCACTAACTCATCAACTTAATGCCGAACATTTCAAGTTAGCAGTGTGAAGTTCGAATGCAGGGTCAACTTTTGAAGGCATCCATATAGGCTTATACTGTTCCTTGGTCTCAATCAAGGGTGAACTCTTTCTGCGGTTCGCTTTAGATTTTATTTTCAATATATTCTTCTTCCCTTGGATCCAGAGTGAAACACATAAATTCAAAAACCCACCTCAATCTTGACTTATATCTGAAGTCATCTTTGTCTGGCCTCAGGACTGCCTACAAGATTTTACCTCTTCCTCAAAAAATTTCGTCGTTACCCTCGGAAAATCAGTTTCTCATTTCTAATCCATTTTATACTTGACAGCGTGGTGCATGAAGTCACTCAACGATCTCTTCAGTGTTCGTTTGATGAATTTATCTCTACTCAATTTCTGTGCAGTTGTCGAGTGGTAGATTATTGATCTGTTTATCAACAGAGTTTCTGTTCACCTATACTATTCCTCTCAAAATCTGATTTCAAACATAAAAGAATAGCGTCTGTTAATAAGTCAACAGTGGCAGACTGGAAATATGGCGGGTAGCAGAGCCATGTGGGAGCACAGACTGACCTAATCAGTTTTGTTCTTTATGCATAGTTGAGTATATTTTTACACCAATTTTATAGTAATGAAGCTTAGTTTCGATTCGCGAGTCCCCACTGGATTCGAAACCGTCATCTAAGTTGCCAGCACTTGTGTGTATGTTGCCTAGGTAAGCGATGGTTTTCATCCAACAGAGGTTTCTCTCAAAGATGGTGACTAATGATTCCTACTGCAATTGGTTTGGGATAAACATGCTCTCTCGCTATCATCATCGTTCACATGAAATCCTGATCTAGCCTTCATATTCTTCAACCTTAATGGGTTTTGTTTTGTGACACTCTCCTATGAGCAAGTCGATAAAGAAATGAACACTCCCAGGGTGTCCAAGTTTCACACAGATAATCATGATGCTGTTTGAAACTCTACTCAACCGTTGCACGCAAATGATATTCAAATCCTTCTCATTTGTCACTGTTGTTTTCATGCAGACAATGGTGCTTTCTAGATTTTTAGGTCAGATATTATATCATTCCTATTCATCGTACACTATGCTGACCAGACAAAATGAACTTTAAGTGATCAGTCCTAACTGTCACCTATTTGATTTGAGATTTATAGGTTGTCACTTTAGCATATTTTCAAAATGTGATATCGAGTCAGTGAAGAATAGCGAAAAATCTATGCGGAGATGATGGCGAATAAACGGCCTAGAGTGAAGAAGAGGGTTAGAAATTGTCATAGTAATCACTTAAAATACGTAGATAGAAATATGAGAAAAATATAACAGAGAATAGAAAAAAAATAATTCGGCTAAACTAAAAAAATATAACAGTCAAAATAAAATAGGTGATCACTAGGAGAATACAATATAAAACGACGAAACATGAAAGGATTTACGCCTTGAAGATTATATTCTAGTAAAAATTAGATACACCGTGCCTCTCGAATTTGAACGATTCCACGTATACAGTGTGATGCTAATATCAGCATTCATTCATGGCATTCTGGAAATGAGGCTGAAAATAGGAAGCACTTCCAATATACAACTGAATTTCGTGAAGCTCCTAATGTGAGAAACTTGCGTTAACACAAATGACCACTTTGATTTCCATTTGCTCATAATACTGAGGATGAATTCGCATTCTCGAGGATGTTTCCATCCTCCATTTTGTCAAAATATATTCCTATTAGTATGTCACGCATCATAATATGGGTGCGTTTCAGGCTTTCTTATGAATTCAGAAAATACAAGCTTCAATCATTTGGCGACGATGAGTGAGAGCAAAAGCTCATCAATGCTACAGGATAATCGTGGCGGCAGTATATACAGAGATATGGATTAGGAATCAAAGGATACTGGTACCTCATCCAGTGACTAGAAGATAACACGATCATCTTGTGACACGATGGTCATCGGGATGAAACCTGGTAGCCTCAAAGAATTTTCGCCTTGACGATTGTATTCTAGTATAAATAAAACTCACCATGCCTCTCGAATTTCCATGATTCTCTAAATGACTTCGACATCTTCAGTGTGATGTTCATAACTGGCGAAACTCTACGACTCTAGCTTTCAGTCAAGGCGGACTAAAATTCAGGTTGAGAAACGGATTCGCTTTTTGATTACAACTTAACATATGTGTAGCTTTTCATTTTGGTATTTTACTGTCACACCATTTCTCACTTTGATTTCCAACTACTCATAATAATCGGTAGTCTTCGGCGTTCTGGAAGATGTTTCCATCCTCCATTTTGTCAAATTTAACCTTATTAGGAAGTCACTCCTCGTATTTATTGTTCATTATCAGGCTTTCTTATGAATTCAGAAAATGCATGCTTGAACCCTTTTACTACGTTTGGTGAGAGGATACGTCTCTACTGTTGTGCCTCTAAGTTTATTCTCTGTGAGCATTAGCAGGTGTCATTCATTTAAGAATTTTTCCTGTTGTTTATTAGTTTAAAATATTCAATTGACTAAAATTATTATAATTTCTGTATTTTTCATTTTCTGCACCTTGCTTGTTAAAAAGAATGATAAGTGAGTCCGCGAATAAAGGATGCCAAATAATATATTTTACACATAGCAAAGTTCCACTCAACCGAACTTCAAACATTTTTCTTTATACAACAAGATGCCAACTGTTCTGGTGTAATCAGTGGTGTGATCGTGGAGATGTTTGTGACACTCCGATTGAAAATCTTTAGTGTCTTTCTTGTGTTTGCTTATGAATTTTGATGCTTAGCAGATAACTTTAAGTAACAAGCTAATCCCTTTCTGATTTATAATTTCCCGTTGACGTTGACCGAAGCAAGTAAGTAAGATTCGTGCAAATTCGGACACAAGATTGCCTTCTTATTCAAATGATTTACTAAAAGACATCGACAATATGAGGCCTGTTATTTGAGTACGCAAAACGATATATGGAAACCGAAAGCGCCATCAACAAATACTGACTGAAATATTTGTTAAGTGCAGGCGTTCTCGAACTTACTTTGCCCAGTCGAGAGTTTGCATCACAATCATCAAGTTAATACAAGGAATCCCATTGAGAATGCGTCCTTTGTCACCTATTAAAAGTTTTTTACATACACAATCACATAACGCAGAGACTATAAGTAAACTCTGGAAACTATTCACTGAGAATATCGATACGGTGGAGCTGCCTATCAGCAGATACCTTTCAGTGATAAAAAGACCAATGCAGGAAGATGATATAATAAAGATGGATTGGGAAATATTGTTATTTATTAGTTAACTTTGAAAAAAACCAAACATTTGAAATATTAGAAACTACAACTACATAGTTTAAGTGAAATTGGAAACGTTTATATTAATTTGTTGTGTAATTGAACAAAAGAGTACAATTCTCGTCGGACATCATGCAAGCGACTGAGTAAATCAGAAGTCACAACGCGAAGATAACACGAAGCAACTGCTAAGCGCCTTCTACAAATAAAACAAGAGATGTGTGTTGATTAGGCCACATGAATATGACATATATCGAAGAAGATAAACAACCTAGGAAGAAGAGGACTACACACGCGAGGTTAGTAAAATTGATACCGACGCAATACAATTTGATTATACATGTTGACAGAAACAAGGTTGGCAGTAAGTGAAGGTATGGAATAACCAAAAAAAAATTATTGTCAGTTTGAAATTGGAAACAAACATTCAAAATATCATAGAGAAAAGCAAACGAAAAAAATAATGCAACAAAAAATATATAAACACGTTAATATAATATAATAAAACAAAATAATATGCAAGAAAATATAACGAAAAGTGCGCTAGCCCTAATAGTTGAAGAATAATATCAACACAAAACGACAGAACACAAACAAAAAATTAAAACTTAAAAAGAAAAAATAGGAGATTAATGACTAAAAACATCAACAGGATTTTCATGGAGTAAAAAGATTTAGAAAACTCCGAAGAAATAAAATATTTTCAGAGCAAACGCAGAACTTGAAATCACATTTTCTATCCCTGACGATATAGGGATACGGCGAATATCACTCCTTCACAATACTAGTTTGTGTCAGTCCACAACGTTTTCATAATTTATTCTGCCTATCCAGATCGCTTCTCTACACCTATTGAATTCCATTCACGAATGGTGAGTTGAAACAGTCTGTTCACAAAGCAGTACCATCCTCAGAGTCTTTTTCTGATGATTGCATCTATTTGTGATTGGCGTGATTGTCTACTGACAAGGTGGACGAGAGATTGAAGACGAAAGAAGACAGAAACTGTAATTGTGGACTGCAGGAGGTGACGTCTGCGTTTCAGAAGGACACGACAACCTAGTAGTGATTACAAGCATGTCTGACAGTTAGATATAATAGAGAAGATTTGTAGCTCAGGTGGATGGTTTTGGTGTGGTTGTGTTCTCTCAGCTGGATGGTTTGGTTGCGAAGCTTTCATTGCTCTACTGAGCGCACTTCGAAGTATGTGCTGAAGATGTAGCTCAGTAGAGCAATGAAAGCTTCGCAACCAAACCATCCAGCTGAGAGAACACAACCACACCAAAATCATCCACCTGAGCTACAAATCTTCTCTATTATATCTAAATCATACGAGCGGAACACGCTTCTTTCTCTTGGAAAGTGGGGAGACTTCGCCAAACGGCAAGGATCCACCAGAGAACAACTATTTTTTTCTCCATGTCTGGCAGTATGCTGACTGTGCAGTGCAACACTGGTTTCTGCTCACACTATGTGCTTGCTTCATTTGATTTCCAGTCCCCACCGAACTGACTTCCACAAATCGCCTGCATTACAATCTACTGAGAGATCAGGTGTTCCCTGACGGGCACAGAGATTTACGCCTACCTGAACTATTTAGATAGCCACAGTTTGAATTTACTCAGCATCTACCGAATACTATTTCCCACCATATCTGTAACCTCATATTCCACAAATATCAAATTCCCACTCTGACGCCTATTTCGGTTGCATCTGCCTAGTCAATTTTATTCACTGTTTCCATTTATTCATGTCAGCATACACTAATTTGTTTAAGTCAGGTTGGTTGACAGATGCTCCCGTCAATTTTTATAACTCTCGGTAATGTAGATATACATATATATCTTGTCATCACATATTGATAGAACAGACCTCGATAATACATGCATTCGGATGAAAGCATATTTTGACTTATTTTCAACATGATGAAATTATCTATGTATATGTTTACAAATGTGCACATAAGTTCATCCTGTATATTTTCATTCCAACAGCTCTATATTTGTACTTGCATGGTGATACTTGGTAATTCATAATAACACCAGCAGTTTATCGGTTGTTTTCCACAATAGCTTTATAATAAATAAATAATTCGGATACATGTTCAAATAAAATGTGAATGGCTGAATAATTTCAAATCGTTAATATCCGCAATCCTGCATCATATTACAATGAACAACCCATCAAAACAAAGAATATATATTCTTAAAAATATATTCTTACGGATAAATTTGTTCTTCAAAATATCTTTTCAAATATACGAAAAAATATTTTATCAAAGGAATGATAAAAGAAACATCCATAAATATAACATAATTAGCAAAAAATGACGCTATTGCCAGTTTATTCTATCCCTTCCACGACATAGCCATACAGCGAATATCACTCCTTCACAATACTAGTTTGTGTCAGTCCACAACGCTTCCATAATTTATTCTGCCTATCCAGATCGCTTCTCTACACCTATTGAATTCCATTCACGAATGGTGAATTGAAACAGTCTGTTCACAAAGCAGTACCATCCTCAGAGTCCATTTCGGATGATTGCATCTATTTGTGATTGGCGTGATTGTCAACTGACAAGGTGGACGAGAGATTGAAGACGAAAGAAGACAGAAACTGTAATTGTCGACTGCAGGAGGTGACGTCTGCGTTTCAGAAGGACACGACAACCTAGTAGTGATTACAAGCATGTCTGACAGTATGCTGACTGTGCAGTGCAACACTGGTTTCTGCTCACACTATGCAGTTGCTTCATTTGATTTCCAGTCCCCACCGAACTGACTTCCACAAATCGCCTGCATTACAATCTACTGAGAGATCAGGTGTTCCGTTATGGGCACAGAGATTTACGCCTACCTGAACTATTTAGATAGCCACAGTTTGAATTAACTCAGCATCTTCCGAATACTATTTCACACCTTATCTGTATTCTCATATTCCACATATATGAAATTCCCACTCTGACGCCTATTTCGGTTGCATCTGCCTAGTGAAATTTTTTCACTGTTTGCATTTATTCATGTCAGCACTCATCAAATTGTTGATGTCACGTGTGTTGAAACATTTTCTCCTCAGTGTGTCTTCACTCTCAATAATATTGTTGTACATAATCATATATATTCAGTTAACATATTTTGATAGAACAGACTTCGATGCTACAAGCATTTGTATGAAAGCACATTTTGACATATTTTCAATATGATATACTTATCTATGTATATGTTTACAAATGTGCACAAAAGTTCATCCTGGTTATTTTCATGTAATGAGCTGTGCATTTGTGCTTGCATGGTGATGATTGTTTACTCATAATTTCACCAGCAGTTTGATTATTGTTATCCACAATTACGTTTTTGTAAATAAATTATTCGGATGCATGTAAACACAATATTTTTGGAACATAGGGTGTCTTAATTCCATGATGTTTCCAATTTTCAATTTTTATAAATATAATTCAGCAATCTTTCAAAATGAGAAATTTCTCCAGAAAATACTTACTTTTCACGCAGTTTGTCTTAACTACATTGAGAAATATGAAAATGTCATTTTGAATTAAAATATTGTAGAATATATTCATGATAAATAAATAAAATATAGAAAAGACAACGAAGAACAATACAGTTCAATCTTAATCAGTGTTGCGTAGGCACACAGCTCATATAACCACTCAACAATAATAGTTTGTGTCAGTCCACAACGTTTCCTTATTTGTTGTGCTTATCCAGATAGGTTCTCTACACCTATTGAATTCCATTCACGAATGGTGAATTGAAACAGTCTGTTCACAAAGCAGTGTCATCCACAGAGTCTTTGTGATGCTTGCATCTATTAGTGATTGGCGTGATTGTCCACTGACAAGGTAACGCGTACTCGAACTACTTAGAAAGGCACACTTTGGATTTACTCAGCATCTTCCGAATACTATTTCACACCTTATCTGTATTCTCATATTCCACAAATATCAAATTCCCACTCTGACGCCTATTTCGGTTGCATCTGCCTAGTCAATTTTATTCACTGTTTCCATTTATTCATGTCAGCATTCATCGAATTGTTGATGTCACGTGGGTTGAAAGATTCTCTCGTCAGTGTTACTTCACTCTCCGTAATATTGTAATACATATTTATATGTATATATATATGTTTATATATATGTATATTTGGTGAACACATTTTGATAGAACAGAATTCGATGCTACTTGCATTGGGATGAAAGCACATTTTGACTTATTTTCAATATGATAAATTTATCCATGTATATGGACAAATGTGCACAAAGTTCATCCTGGCTATTTTCATGTTATCACCTCTATATTTGTACTTGCATGGTGATTCTCGATATTTCATAAATTCACCAGCAGTTTATCGGTTGTTTTCCACAATAACTTTGTAATAATTAAATTATTCGGATTCATGTTCACACACCATATTGCAAGCCTTGTAATTCAAAAACTGTTTTTTCCTTCCAAGGTTATACTGTTTTCACATATACCTTAATACTTCAAAAATTATTATATTTAGCAAAATGGATATACCTTTTTCACAGTCTTCGTGATTTGCATTGATGAAAAAAGTGAAATTTAATTCAATTTGATTATTTCACATGAAATAAGTCAAAATAGAAAAAGTCATTATTAATCCAGCCAAACACTGGACAGTAAAGCTCATCTATGTGACAACATAGGCATACAGAGAATATAACTCCTTCACAATACACGTTTCGACAAAGATTTCATAATTTGTTCTCCCTATCCAGATCAGTCCTCTACACCTATTGAATTCCATTCACGAATGGTGAATTGAAACAGTCTGTTCACAAAGCAGTACCATCCTCAAAGTCCATTTCGGATGATTGCATCTATTTGTGATTGGCGTGATTGTCTACTGACAAGGTGGACGAGAGATTGAAGACGAAAGAAGACAGAAACTGTAATTGTCGACTGCAGGAGGTGACGTCTGCGTTTCAGAAGGACACGACAACCTAGTAGTGATTACAAGCATGTCTGACAGTATGCTGACTGTGCAGTGCAACACTGGTTTCTGCTCACACTATGTGCTTGCTTCATTTGATTTCTGGTCTCCACCGAACTGACTTCCACAAATCGCCTGCATTACAATCTACTGAGAGATCAGGTGTTCCCTGACGGGCACAGAGATTTACGCCTACCTGAACTATTTAGATAGCCACAGTTTGAATTTACTCAGCATCTTCCGAATACTATTTCACACCTTATCTGTATTCTCATATTCCACAAATATGAAATTCCCACTCTGACGCCTATTTCGGTTGCATCTGCCTAGTCAATTTTATTCACTGTTTCCATTTATTCATGTCAGCATTCATCAAATTGTTGATGTCACGTGGGTTGAAACATTTTCTCGTCAGTGTATCTTCGCTCTCATTTATATTGTTATACATATACATATATTTAGTCAACACATATTGATAGAACACACTTCGATGGTACATGCATTTGTATGAAAGCACATTTGGACTTATTTTCAATATGATAAAATTATCTATGAATATATTGACAAATGTGCACAGAATTTCATCCTGGCTATTTTCATGTAATCAGCTTTTCATTAGTAATTGCATGGTGATACTTGTTTACTCATACTTTCACCAGCAGTTTATCGGTTGCTATTCACATTTTTTTATAAATCATTTATTGTAATACATGTTCACGAACCACGTTATTCCCTGCACTATCCCAGATTATTTTGAAATAGTTCGAAAAAATCTTTGTGACAATGCCTCACGATAACGGATATATATATATATTTAACTGTATACCTACCAAGTCTGCATTCTTTGAAGTTTGCAATCGAAAGTAATAAAAATAAATTTAAATGTTAACGTAAAACACATTCCATAAAATATGTAAGTTATCCAAAAGATAACGAAGGCCTTCGTGGTACACTATGAACCTATGACGACATAGCCACAAAGCGAATATCACCACTCCAAAATAATAGTTTGTGTCAGTCCACAACGCTTTCATAATTTGTTCTGCCTATCCAGATCGCTTCTCTACACCTATTGAATTCCATTCACGAATGGTGAATTGAAACAGTCTGTTCACAAAGCAGTACCATCCTCAGAGTCCATTTCGGATGATTGCATCTATTTGTGATTGGCGTGATTGTCAACTGACAAGGTGGACGAGAGATTGAAGACGAAAGAAGACAGAAACTGTAATTGTCGACTGCAGGAGGTGACGTCTGCGTTTCAGAAGGACACGACAACCTAGTAGTGATTACAAGCATGTCTGACAGTATGCTGACTGTGAAGTGCAACACTGGTTTCTGCTCACACTATTTGGTTGCTTCATTTGATTTCCAGTCCCCACCGAACTGACTTCCACAAATCGCCTGCATTACAATCTACTGAGAGATCAGGTGTTCCGTTATGGACACAGAGATTTACGCCTACCTGAACTATTTAGATAGCCACAGTTTGAATTTACTCAGCATCTTCCGAATACTATTTCACACCTTATCTGTATTCTCATATTCCACAAATATCCAATTCCCACTCTGACGCTTATTTCGGTTGCATCTGCCTAGTCAATTTTATTCACTGTTTCCATTTATTCATGTCAGCATACACTAATTTGTTTAGGTCAGGTTGTCTGACAGATGCTCCCGTCAACGTTTACCACTCTCGGTAATATTGATATACACGTTTTTTTTGTCATCACATTTTGATAGAACAGACTTCGATAATACATGCTTTCGAATGAAAGCAAATTTTGACTCTTTTTAATTTGATAAGTTTATTCATGTATATTTTAACAAATGTGCACAAAAGTTCATCCTGGCTATTTTCATTTAGTCAGCTCTATATTTGTACTTGCTTTTGGATACTTGTTTACTCATATATTAGCCATCAGTTTATCGGATTTTCACCACAATAACTTTGTTTTAAATAAATTGTTCGCATTCATCTTCTTACGCTATTGAGTAATCTTATCAGTATAATCTCCAAATCTTTCAATTTTTCGAGATATAATTTAAGAAAGTAAATCAAGATATATATAAGCAAAACCAGAAGAAAATATATTTACCTTTATCATTGTCTTCGTTTTACGCATTTCGGTAATAAAAGAATAAAATTAAAATTAATAATAAAAGTACAGAAAAAGATGATAGAAATCAAATAAATAAATACACCACAAAATTCCCGGTTCATTCCCGATTTCTGATGACAAAGTTTTACGGCTAATATCACTCCTTCAAAATAATAGTTTGTGTCAGTCTACAACGTTTTCATAATTTGTTCTATTTATCCAGATCGCTTCTCTACACCTATTGAATTCCATTCACGAATGGTGAATTGAAACAGTCTGTTCACAAAGCAGTACCATCCTCAGAGTCCATTTCGGATGATTGCATCTATTTGTGATTGGCGTGATTGTCTACTGACAAGGTGGACGAGAGATTGAAGACGAAAGAAGACAGAAACTGTAATTGTCGACTGCAGGAGGTGACGTCTGCGTTTCAGAAGGACACGACAATCTAGTAGTGATTACAAGCATGTCTGACAGTATGCTGACTGTGCAGTGCAACACTGGTTTCTGCTCACACTATGTGCTTGCTTCATTTGATTTCTGGTCGCAACCGAACTGACTTCCACAAATCGCCTGCATTACAATCTACTGAGAGATCAGATGATCCGTTACGTGGACAGAGATTCACGCCTACCCGAACTACTCAGAAAGGCACAGTTTGAATTTACTCAGCATCTTCCGAATACTATTTCACACCTTATCTGTATTCTCATATTCCACAAATATCAAATTCCCACTCTGACGTTTATTTCGGTTTCATCTGCCCAGTGAAGTTTTTTAACTGTTTCCATTTATTCATGTCAGCACTCATCAAATTGTTGATGTCGAGTGGATTGAAACATTTTCTAGTCGGTGTATCTTAACTCTAAATAATTTAACAATACATATACAGATATATTTAGTCAACATATTTTGATAGATCAGACTTCGATACTACATGCATTCGAATGGGAGCACATTTGGACTTATTTTTTTACTATCATTAAATTATCTATGTATTTGTTGAGAAATGTGCACAAAAGTTCATCCTAGCTATTTTCATGAAATCAGCTGTATATTTGTAATCGCATGTGGATACTTGTTTACTCATACTTTCACCAGCTGTTTATCGGTTGTTTTCCACAATACATATTTATAACAATATTATACGGATCCATGTTCGCAACTTTTTTGATGACTCGATAAAATCAACTGCTTATTACTTTTATGTTGCATTATATTACACGTAGACATCCAGCATAATAAAAATTATACATAGGCGAGTATATATGTTCTTACTTATATTTTTGTGTTTCACTAAACGTTAAAGTAAAACACATTATTAAATTTCTCAAAAGCAATTAGAAATGTAACTTTCATTTAAACACAAGTCATACCTGGCAAAATAAAAACATGAAAAATCATTCTGTAACTGCGACGAAATAGGAAAACAGCGAATACCACTCCTTCACAATACTAGTTTATGTCAGTCCAAAACGTTTTCATAATTAGTTCAATTTATCCAGATCGCTTCTCTACACCTATTGAATTCCATTCACGAATGGTGAATTGAAACAGTCTGTTCACAAAGCAGTACCATCCTCAGAGTCTTTTTCTGATGATTGCATCTATTTGTGATTGGCGTGATTGTCAACTGACAAGGTGGACGAGAGATTGAAGACGAAAGAAGACAGAAACTGTAATTGTGGACTGCAGGAGGTGACGTCTGCGTTTCAGAAGGACACGACAACCTAGTAGTGATTACAAGCATGTCTGACAGTATGCTGACTGTGCAGTGCAACACTGGTTTCTGCTCACACTATTTGGTTTCTTCATTTGATTTCCCGTCTCCACCGAACTGACTTCCACAAATCGCCTGCATTACAATCAACTGAGAGATCAGGCGTTCCGTTATGGGCACAGAGACTCACGCCTACGCGAACTACTTAGAAAAGCACAGTTTGAATTTACTCAGCATCTACCGAATACTATTTCACACCTTATCTGTAACCTCGTATTCCACAAATATGAAATTCCCACTCTGACGCCTATTTCGGTTGCATCTGCCTAGTCAATTTTATTCACTGTCTCCATTTATTCATGTCAGCACTCATCAAATTGTTGATGTCACGTGGGTTGAAACATTTTCTCGTCAGTGTATCTTCGCTATCATTTATATTATTATACAAATACATATATTTCAGTCAACACATTTTGATAGAAAAGACTTCGATAATACATGCATTGGGATGAAAGCACATTTTGACTTATTTTCAAATGATCAAGTTATCTATTTATATGTCGACAAATGTGCACAAAAGTTCATCCTGGCTATTTTCATGTTATCAGTTCCATCTTTGTAACTGCAATGTGATACTTTTTTAATGATAATTTTAACAGCAGTTTATCGGTTGTTATTCCTAATAAGTTTGTTGTTAATGCATTATTCGGATCCAGGTTTTCGTATTGTGTCTTAGGCACTGGAAGGTGCAATGACAAAGACGTCAATATATATGAATTATAGAGTGCACGCAGTTAAGCATATTTAAATCGAAAAATAATTTATAATTAACATTCACCTCCAAAACAATTCGCTTCTGTTCAAAGAAAGAATAAAAAAATATTTCTCAAGCTAAACAATCAAGAAAATATACATAAAGAAAAGAAAACGAAATCCAGATGCTGACGAAACACTAACACTTCATTATTTCTATCTGAAGATATCAGTATACGGTGTATATCATTGTTTAACAAAATTAGTTGGTTACAGTGCACAAAGATTTCATAATTTATACTGCCTATCAAGATCGGTTCTCTACACCTATTGAATTCCATTCACGAATGGTGAATTGAAACAGTCTGTTCACAAAGCAGTACCATCCTCAGAGTCTTTTTCTGATGATTGCATCTATTTGTGATTGGTGTGATTGACTACTGACAAGGTGGACGAGAGATTGAAGACGAAAGAAGACAGAAATTGTATTTGTCGACTGCAGGAGATGACGTCTGCGTTTCAGAAGGACACGACAACCTAGTAGTGATTACGAGCATGTCTGACAGTATGCTGACTGTGCAGTGCAACACTGGTTTCTGCTCACACTATGTGGTTGCTTCATTTGATTTCCGGTCTCCACCGAACTGACTTCCACAAATCGCCTGCATTACAATCTACTGAGAGATCAGGTGTTCCGTTATGGGCACAGTGACTTACGCCTACCTGAACTATTTAGATAGCCACAGTTTGTATTCACTCAGCATCTTCCGAATACTATTTCACACCTTATCTGTATTCTCATATTCCACAAATATCAAATTCTCACTCTGACGCCTATTTCGGTTGCATCTGCCTAGTCAATTTTATTCACTGTTTCCATTTATTCATGTCAGCATTCATCGAATTGTTGATGTCACGTGGGTTGAAAGATTCTCTCGTCAGTGTTACTTCACTCTCCGTAATATTGTAATACATATTTATATGTATATATATATGTTTATATATATGTATATTTGGTGAACACATTTTGATAGAACAGAATTCGATGCTACTTGCATTGGGATGAAAGCACATTTTGACTTATTTTCAATATGATAAATTTATCCATGTATATGGACAAATGTGCACAAAGTTCATCCTGGCTATTTTCATGTTATCACCTCTATATTTGTACTTGCATGGTGATTCTCGATATTTCATAAATTCACCAGCAGTTTATCGGTTGTTTTCCACAATAACTTTGTAATAATTAAATTATTCGGATTCATGTTCACACACCATATTGCAAGCCTTGTAATTCAAAAACTGTTTTTTCCTTCCAAGGTTATACTGTTTTCACATATACCTTAATACTTCAAAAATTATTATATTTAGCAAAATGGATATACCTTTTTCACAGTCTTCGTGATTTGCATTGACGAAAAAAATGAAATTTAATTCAATTTGATTATTTCACATGAAATGTGTCAAAATAGAAAAAGTCATTATTAATCCAGCCAAACACTGGACAGTAAAGCTCATCTATGTAACGCCGTATGAATACACCGACTCTTACTTCATCACATTACAAGTTTGTGTCAGTCCACAACGCTTTCATAATTTGTTCTATTTATCCAGATCACTTCTCTACACCTATTGAATTCCATTCACGAATGGTGAATTGAAACAGTCTGTTCACAAAGCAGTACCATCCTCAGAGTCTTTTTCTGATGATTGCATCTATTTGTGATTGGCGTGATTGTCTACTGACAAGGTGGACGAGAGATTGAAGCCGAAAGAAGACAGAAACTGTAATTGTCGACTGCAGGAGGTGACGTCTGCGTTTCAGAAGGACACGACAACCTAGTAGTGATTACGAGCATGTCTGACAGTATGCTGACTGTGCAGTGCAACACTGGTTTCTGCTCACACTATGTGGTTGCTTCATTTGATTTCCAGTCCCCACCGAACTGACTTCCACAAATCGCCTGCATTACAATCTACTGAGAGATCAGGTGTTCCGTTATGGGCACAGTGACTTACGCCTACCTGAACTATTTAGATAGCCACAGTTTGTATTCACTCAGCATCTTCCGAATACTATTTCACACCTTATCTGTTTCCTCATATTATACATATTTGACGCATTTTACCGTTGTAACTGCCTAGTCAGTTTTATTCACTGTTTCCATTTATTCATGTCTGCATTCATCGAATTTTGATGTCGCGTGTGTTGAAACATTTTCTCGTCAGTGCATTTTTACTCTACGTATTATTGTAATACATATTTATTTATATGTATATAAATATGTTTTTTGGTGAACACATTTTGATATAACAGACTTCGATGATACATGCATTGGGATGAAAGCACATTTTGACTTATTTTCAATATGATAAATTTATCCATGTATATGTTGACAAATGTGCACAAAGTTCATCCTGGCTATTTTCATGTTATCAGCTGGACATTTGTATCTGCATGGTAATACTTGTTTACTCGTACATCACCTGCAGTTCATCCGTTTGTATCCAAAATAACTTCTTATTAATAAACTTTTCTTATCTATGTTCTCACACAATATCCATAACCTGTGGCGTCAGCATAATATTGTTTCGAATGCAAATAAATAATTCTTTCAAAATATTATTTTAATTGTAAGCAATAAAAAAAATTAAAACCACATTTACCTTTTAATGAAACTTAATTTGTCCAATGTAAATAAAAAGACATTTAATGCAAATCAATTATTTTAAAAATGAACGTGTGAAAAATTAAAAAATTTACCAATCCAATGAAGAGATGGCCAGTTCGTTAAAATTCTTTAACAATATAAGCCTACAGCGGATGCCACTCCTTCACAATACTAGTTTGTGTCAGTCCACAACGCTTTCATAATTTGTTCTATTTATCCAGATCGCTTCTCTACACCTATTGAATTCCATTCACGAATGGTGAATTGAAACAGTCTGTTCACAAAGCAGTACCATCCTCAGAGTCCATTTCGGATGATTGCATCTATTTGTGATTGGCGTGATTGTCTACTGACAAGGTGGACGAGAGATTGAAGACGAAAGAAGACAGAAACTGTAATTGTGGACTGCAGGAGGTGACGTCTGCGTTTCAGAAGGACACGACAACCTAGTAGTGATTACAAGCATGTCTGACAGTATGCTGACTGTGCAGTGCAACACTGGTTTCTGCTCACACTATGTGGTTGCTTCATTTGATTTCCGGTCTCCACCGAACTGACTTCCACAAATCGCCTGCATTACAATCTACTGAGAGATCAGGTGTTCCGTTATGGGCACAGTGACTTACGCCTACCTGAACTATTTAGATAGCCACAGTTTGTATTCACTCAGCATCTTCCGAATACTATTTCACACCTTATCTGTATTCTCATATTCCACAAATATCAAATTCCCACTCTGACGCCTATTTCGGTTGCATCTGCCTAGTCAATTTTATTCACTGTTTCCATTTATTCATGTCAGCATTCATCAAATAGTTGAGGTCACGTGTGTTGAAACATTTTTTCGTCAGTGCATTTCCACTCTCCGTAATATTGTAATACATATTTATTTATATGTATATAAATATGTTTTTTGGTGAACACATTTTGATATAACAGACTTCGATGATACATGCATTGGGATGAAAGCACATTTTGACTTATTTTCAATATGATAAATTTATCCATGTATATGTTGACAAATGTGCACAAAAGTTCATCCTGGCTATTTTCATGTTATCAGCTCTATATTTGTGTTGCATGTGGGTGATTGTTAATTCATAATTTCACCAGCATTTTATCGCATGTTTTACAGAATAAATTTCTTACAAACAAATTATTCCTATTCATGTTCTCACACATTATGTAATACCGTGTAGCATCAAAACATATTATGTTAATTACAAATCTATAATTTTATCAAAAATTTATCTTTTATTTCTAGCAATTTAAATAAATTAAAGCAAATTACTTTTGGATTGATCTAAATTTGTGGAGTAGAGAAGAATAAGTTTAAAACGAAATAAATTCATTTGGAATAAATACATTTGAAAAAATAAAAACAATGCCAAATTAACGTAGAGCTTGCGAGCTCATCCTAAATATCTGAAAAAATATACGTACAGCAAATATCACTCCTTCGAAATACTAGTTTGTGTCAGTCAACAACGCTTTCATAATTTGTTCTATTTATCCAAATCCCTTCTCTACACCTATTGAATTCCATTCACGAATGGTGAATTGAAACAGTCTGTTCACAAAGCAGTACCATCCTCAGAGTCTTTTTCTGATGATTGCATCTATTTGTGATTGACGTGATTGTCTACGGACAAGGTGGACGAGAGATTGAAGCCGAAAGAAGACAGAAACTGTAATTGTCGACTGCAGGAGGTGACGTCTGCGTTTCAGAAGGACACGACAACCTAGTAGTGATTACAAGCATGTCTGACAGTATGCTGACTGTGCAGTGCAACACTGGTTTCTGCTCACACTATGTGGTTGCTTCATTTGATTTCCGGTCTCCACCGAACTGACTTCCACAAATCGCCTGCATTACAATCTACTGAGAGATCAGGTGTTCCGTTATGGGCACAGTGCCTTACGCCTACCTGAACTACTCAGAAAGGCACAGTTTGAATTTACTCAGCATCTACCGAATACTATTTCACACCTTATCTGTAACCTCGTATTCCACAAATATCAAATTCTCACTCTGACGCCTATTTCGGTTGCATCTGCCTAGTCAATTTTATTCACTGTCTCCATTTATTCATGTCATCATACACCAATTTATTTAGGTAAATAGGGTTCATAGATTTTGTCGTCAGTGTATATTCACTCTGAATAATATTACAATACATAAACATATATTTTCAGTCAACATATTTTGATAGGACAGAATTCGATAATACATGCATTCTGATGAAAGCACATTTTGACTTATTTTCAATATGATGAAGTTATCTATGTATATGTTGACAAATGTACACAAAATTTCATCCTGGCTATTTTCATGTTATCACCTCTATATTTGTACATGCACGGTGATACATCTTTACTCATACTTTCACCAGCAGTTTACCGGATTTTGTCCACAATAGCATATTTGCAAATAAAACATTCGAATTACTTATTACGCAACATGTGGGAAGACCTATATTATTGATTTAGAATGTGTGTGCTTGATGAATAATGGTTTAGGACAAAATTCACTGATGCTCAAAACAAATGAAATAGATACATTTACTTACCATATCTGCATTCATTATCTCGCATTGCTTTAAACAAACGAAATTGTGATGTTATGTATTACATTAGAAATACAGACACAAAAAGGATAAAATAAAATTAAAACAGTAGGAGCATTAGGTATTTAAGATTTGTTCTGTGACGACAAATGGATACAGCGAATATCACTGCTCCACATTAACATTTTGTGTCAGTGCACAACGCTTTCATAATTTGTTCTGCCTATCCAGATCGCTTCTCTACACCTATTGAATTCCATTCACGAATGGTGAATTGAAACAGTCTGTTCACAAACAGTACCATCCTCAGAGTCCATTTCGGATGATTGCATCTATTTGTGATTGGCGTGATTGTCTACTGACAAGGTGGACGAGAGATTGAAGCCGAAAGAAGACAGAAACTGTAATTTTGGACTGCAGGAGGTGACGTCTGCGTTTCAGAAGGACACGACAACCTAGTAGTGATTACAAGCATGTCTGACAGTATGCTGACTGTGCAGTGCAACACTGGTTTCTGCTCACACTATTTGGTTGCTTCATTTGATTTCTGGTCGCAACCGAACTGACTTCCACAAATCGCCTGCATTACAATCTACTGAGAGATCAGGTGTTCCGTTATGGGCACAGAGATTTACGCCTACCCGAACTACTCAGAAAGGCACAGTTTGAATTTACTCAGCATCTTCCGAATACTATTTCACACCTTATCTGTATTCTCATATTCCACAAATATGAAATTCCCACTCTGACGCCTATTTCGGTTGCATCTGCCTAGTGAATTTTTTTCACTGTTTCCATTTATTCATGTCAGCACTCATCAAATTTTTGATGTCACGTGGGTTGAAACATTTTCTTGTCAGTGTGTCTGCACTCTCAATAATATTGTTGTACATAAACATATATATTCATTAAACATATTTTGATAGAACAGACTTCGATGCTACAAGCATTTGTATGAAAGCACATTTGGACTTATTTTGAATATGATAATATTATCTATGAATATGTTGACAAATGTGCACATAAGTTCATCCTGGCTATTTTCATGTTAGCAGCTGTGTATTTGTAATTGCATTATGAGGCTTGTTTACTCATATTTTCAACCGCTTTTTATCGGTTGTTATCCACAATAGCTCAGTCGTTATTATATTATACGGATCGATGTGTACACACAACTCATCTAAAAACCTATATTTGTGATAGTTTTTTGTTCTTTCCTAGGATAAATTCTAATAACACAGACTGAGATATTTGAAACGTTATAAAATATAGAAATATAAATTTACTGGTTAAGCAGCCTTCGTGTTTTTCATTGAGGAAAGAAATAAATTTAATAAAACTTAATTAAAAACGAAAAAATAACGCAAAAACATAGAATCCTTTGAAAGATAAAGAATAAATCGACTGTTCATTCTCTATCTATGACGACACATGTATACAGCAAATAACACACCATCACATTAATAGTTTGTGCCAGTTCACAACGCTTTCATAATTTGTTCTGCCTATCCAGATCGCTTCTCTACACCTATTGAATTCCATTCACGAATGGTGAATTGAAACAGTCTGTTCACAAAGCAGTACCATCCTCAGAGTCCATTTCTGATGATTGCATCTATTTGTGATTGGCGTGATTGTCTACGGACAAGGTGGACGAGAGATTGAAGCCGAAAGAAGACAGAAACTGTAATTTTGGACTGCAGGAGGTGACGTCTGCGTTTCAGAAGGACACGACAACCTAGTAGTGATTACAAGCATGTCTGACAGTATGCTGACTGTGCAGTGCAACACTGGTTTCTGCTCACACTATGTGCTTGCTTCAATTGATTTCCGGTCTCCACCGAACTGACTTCCACAAATCGCCTGCATTACAATCTACTGAGAGATCAGGTGTTCCGTTATGGGCACAGTGACTTACGCCTACCTGAACTATTTAGATAGCCACAGTTTGAATTTACTCAGCATCTTCCGAATACTATTTCACACCTTATCTGTATTCTCATATTCCACAAATATCAAATTCCCACTCTGACGCCTATTTCGGTTGCATCTGCCTAGTCAATTTTATTCACTGTTTCCATTTATTCATGTCAGCATTCATCGAATTGTTGATGTCACGTGGGCTGATAGATTCTCTCGTCAGTGTGACTTCACTCTGCACAATATTGTGATACGTATATATAGATTTATTTAATCAACACATATTGATAGAACAGACTTCGATGCTACATGTATTCGGATGAAAGCACACTTTGACTTATTTTCAATATGATAGAATTGTCTATGTATATGTTTACAAATGTGCACAGAAGTTCATCGTGGCTATTTTCATATTATCAGCTGTATATTTGTACTTTCATGTTGATACATCTTTCCTCGTACTTCCACCAGCAGTTTATCGGATTTATCCAAAATAACTACGTTGTAAACAATTTATTCGGATCCATGTTCTGACATTAAGTTGGAAACACTATGGAGGAAATACTTTGCGTTTCTCTTGCCGAGATAATAGTTTAATCACAAATACCTGATTAATAAAACAAAAATCTATTTAGGAACATGAATATACCCTTTTCACATTCTTCGAGTTTTGTGTTGAGAAAAGAAATAAAAACAAATTCAATTTTATTAATTAAGGAGAAATATATGAAAAAAGATGAAATTGGAAAATATACAAATCAGTAAATGTCAGTAAAGCCCATCTGTGTTAGGACATAGGCATACACCAAATACCAATCCTTCCAAATACCAGTTTGTGTCAGTCCAAAACGCTTTCATAATTTGTTCTGCCTATCCAGATCGCTTCTCTACACCTATTGAATTCCATTCACGAATGGTGAATTGAAACAGTCTGTTCACAAACAGTACCATCCTCAGAGTCTTTTTCTGATGATTGCATCTATTTGTGATTGGCGTGATTGTCAACTGACAAGGTGGACGAGAGATTGAAGACGAAAGAAGACAGAAACTGTAATTTTGGACTGCAGGAGGTGACGTCTGCGTTTCAGAAGGACACGACAACCTAGTAGTGATTACAAGCATGTCTGACAGTATGCTGACTGTGCAGTGCAACACTGATTTCTGCTCACACTATGTGGTTGCTTCATTTGATTTCCGGTCTCCACCGAACTGACTTCCACAAATCGCCTGCATTACAATCTACTGAGAGATCAGGTGTTCCGTTATAGGCACAGAGATTTACGCCTACCTGAACTATTTAGATAGCCACAGTTTGAATTTACTCAGCATCTCCTGAATACTATTTCACACCTTATCTGTATTCTCATATTCCACAAATATCAAATTCCCACTCTGACGCCTATTTCGGTTGCATCTGCCTAGTCAATTTTATTCACTGTTTCCACTTATTGCTCTCAGCACTCATGAAATTGTTGATGTCACGTGTGCTGGAAATTTTCGCGTCAGTGTGACTTCAATCTCCGTAATATTGTAAAACATATTTTTTTTCAGTGAACATTTTTTGATAGAAGAGATTTGGATTCTGCATGATTTCGGATGGAAGTCCATTTGGACTTATTCTCAACATGATGATGTTATCTATGCATATGTTGACAAATGTGCACATAAGTTCATCCTGGCTATTTTCATGTTACCAGCTGTGTATTTGTACTTGCATGGTGATACATCTTTACTTATACTTTCACCACCAGTTTATCGGAATTTATTCACAATAACTTTGTTGTAAATAATATTTTCGGAATCATGTTCACGCACTATACATCGAGCCATGGCGAGACAAAATTTCAGTATGCTGCTTCCGAGAATACATTTCCATAATTTTTAGAGATATTATTGAAACTTTATTACATAAAACGAAATAGTTTACCTTTTCTAAGGGCATCGTCTGATATATTAACGAAAGTAATAAAGATATATTGATATCAATTGATTACGAATACATAAATGCCCTGATAACATCCCCAATAAGCTAACGATAAACACGCAGTTCATTCTATATTCCCAACAATCTGCTACGAAGCGAATATCACTCCTTCACAATACTAGTTTGTGTCAGTGCACAAAGATTTCATAATTTGTTCTATTTATCCAGATCGCTTCTCTACACCTATTGAATTCCATTCACGAATGGTGAATTGTAACAGTCTGTTCACAAAGCAGTACCATCCTCACAGTCCATTTCGGATGATTGCATCTATTTGTGATTGGCGTTATTGTCTACTGACAAGGTGGACGAGAGATTGAAAACGAAAGAAGACAGAAACTGTAATTTTGGACTGCAGGAGGTGACGTCTGCGTTTCAGAAGGACACGACAACCTAGTAGTGATTACAAGCATGTCTGACAGTATGCTGACTGTGCAGTGCAACACTGGTTTCTGCTCACACTATGTGCTTGCTTCATTTGATTTCTGGTCTCCACCGAACTGACTTCCACAAATCGCCTGCATTACAATCTACTGAGAGATCAGGTGTTCCGTTATGGGCACAGAGATTTACGCCTACCCGAAGAACTTAGAAAGCCACAGTTTGTATTCACTCAGCATCTTCCGAATACTATTTCACACCTTATCTGTATTCTCATATTCCACAAATATCAAATTCCCACTCTGACGCCTATTTCGGTTGCATCTGCCTAGTCAGTTTTATTTACTGTTTCCATTTATTCATGTCAGCATTCATCAAATTGTTGATGTCACGTGGGTTGAAACATTTTCCCGTCAGTTTATCTTCGCTCTCATTTATATTGTTACACAAATACATATATTTCAGTCAACACATTTTGATAGAACAGACTTCGATAATACATGCATTCTGATGAAAGCACATTTTGACTTATTTTCAATATGATAGAATTATCTATGTATATGTTTACAAATGTGCACAGAAGTTCATCGTGGCTATTTTTTTGTTATCAGCTGTATATTTGTACTTGCATCGTGATGCTTTTTTAGTCATAATTTTACCAGCATTTTTTTCGGTTTTTATCCAGAATGACTTTATTATATTCTTATTATTTGGATACAACTTTTTACACCGTGTTATATGACCTAGATTGATAAGTCTTTACTATTCCTGTTGCCAATAATTACTGTTGTATGAATATTGAGTTAAATAAATATCAAAAAATAGAGCAAAAAATCTTACCGTCATCAAAGACTGTGCGTTAATCATTGAGTAATGAAATAAGCTTTAATTCAATGTATTTATTCAGAAAAATATAATGGCAAAAGTCAAAATCATTAGCCAGGTAAAGAATATCTTGACAGTTGATACAATATCTCTGACGACAAAAGAATACAGCGAACACCACTCCTTCAAAATAACAATTTGTGTCAGTGCACAACGCTTTCATAATTTGTTCTGCCTATCCAGATCGCTTCTCTACACCTATTGAATTCCATTCACGAATGGTGAATTGAAACAGTCTGTTCACAAAGCAGTACCATCCTCAGAGTCCATTTCGGATGATTGCATCTATTTGTGATTGGCGTGATTGTCTACTGACAAGGTGGACGAGAGATTGAAGCCGAAAGAAGACAGAAACTGTAATTTTGGACTGCAGGAGGTGACGTCTGCGTTTCAGAAGGACACGACAACCTAGTAGTGATTACAAGCATGTCTGACAGTATGCTGACTGTGCAGTGCAACACTGGTTTCTGCTCACACTATGTGGTTGCTTCATTTGATTTCCAGTCTCCACCGAACTGACTTCCACAAATCGCCTGCATTACAATCTACTGAGAGATCAGGTGTTCCGTTATGGGCACAGAGATTCACGCCTACCCGAAGAACTCAGAAACGCACAGTTTGTATTCACTCAGCATCTTCCGAATACTATTTCACACCTTATCTGTATTCTCATATTCCACAAATATCAAATTCCCACTCTGACGCCTATTTCGGTTGCATCTGCCTAGTCAATTTTATTCACTGTTTCCATTTATTCATGTCAGAATTCATCGAATTGTTGATGTCACGTGTGTTGAAAGATTCTCTCGTCAGTGTATTTTCACTCTGCGTAATATTGTAATACATATATATATATGTGTATGTAAATATATGTAATTATATATATACATATATATATATATTTAGTCAACACATTTAGATAGAAAAGACTTCGATGCTACATGCATTCTGATGAAACCACATTTGGACTAATTTTCAATATGATAAAATTATTCATGTATATGTTGGCAAATGTGCACAAAATTTCATCCTGGCTATTTTCATATTATCAGCTGTATATTTTTTACTAACAAGGTGATACTTCATTACTCATAATTTCACCAGCAATTTTTTGTTTGTTATCTGCAATAACGTTTTTAAAAATAATTTTTCTGATCCGTGTTCACACACACTGTGTCTACCACAAGGAAGACAAAATTTCAGTATACTCCTTCTGAGAATGTATTTCGATATTTATTTATGAGATTTTTAAATATGAAACATATGTATGTTGAAACTTTACTTTCTCCACAGCCTTCGTGTGACACATTGAGAACAGTAATGCAATTCAATTGAAATAAATTGTTTACGAACAAATTATTGCAAGGATAACATCAAAATAAATTTGAACAAAATTACATATTAATTCTCAATCTCATACGACGTAGGCATCCAGCGAAAATCAATCCTTCACAATACTAGTTTGTGTCAGTCCACAACGCTTTCATAATTTGTTCTGCCTATCCAGATCAGTTCTCTACACCTATTGAATTCCATTCACGAATGGTGAATTGAAACAGTCTGTTCACAAAGCAGTACCATCCTCAGAGTCCATTTCGGATGATTGCATCTATTTGTGATTGGCGTTATTGTCTACTGACAAGGTGGACGAGAGATTGAAGCCGAAAGAAGACAGAAACTGTAATTTTGGACTGCAGGAGGTGACGTCTGCGTTTCAGAAGGACACGACAACCTAGTAGTGATTACAAGCATGTCTGACAGTATGCTGACTGTGCAGTGCAACACTGGTTTCTGCTCACACTATGTGGTGGCTTCAATTGATTTCCGGTCTCCACCGAACTGACTTCCACAAATCGCCTGCATTACAATCTACTGAGAGATCAGGTGTTCCCTGACAGGCGCAGAGATTTACGCCTACCCGAACTACTTAGATACTCACAGTTTGAATTTACTCAGCATCTCCCGAATACTATTTCACACCTTATCTGTATTCTCATATTCCACAAATATCAAATTCCCACTCTGACGCCTATTTCGGTTGCATCTGCCTAGTCAATTTTATTCACTGTTTCCATTTATTCATGTCAGCATTCATCGAATTGTTGATGTCACGTGGGCTGATAGGTTCTCTCGTCAGTGTGACTTCACTGTCCGTCATATTGTCAAATATATAAATAAATATATTTCTTCAACACCTTTACGTCGAAGAGACATCGATGCTGCATGCATTCGGATGATGGCACATTTAGACTTATTTTCAATATGATAAAATTATCTATGTATATGTTGACAAATGTGCACAAAGTTCATCCTGGCTATTTTCATGTTATCACCTCTATATTTCTACTTGCATGGTGATACATCTTTTCTCGTACTTTCACCAGCAGTTTTTCGGTTGTTATGCAGATAATCTTTGTTACAATCTAATTCTCGTGTTCATGGTAACACAACATTTTTGTAGCTATTTATTTCTAACTTACATAATTGATCAACGATGCAAGTAAATCATAATGAAATGGATACACATAAGCACATAAATTAAACAAAATTTTCACATACCACCCTTGCAACTATTTAATTCTTTACCCCGTTGGAGAACGTAAAGAAACGACAAGATTTACATCAGTATATATTGAAGGGAAAATTAAATAAAAAAATGCAATGCAAGAATTTGACAGTCGATTGTATCTCTGTGAAGACTTAGGTAGAGAGCGAACATCAATCCTTCAAAATACTTGTTTGTGTCAGTCCACAACGCTTTCATAATTTGTTCTATTTATCCAGATCGCTTCTCTACACCTATTGAATTCCATTCACGAATGGTGAATTGAAACAGTCTGTTCACAAAGCAGTACCATCCTCAGAGTCTTTTTCTGATGATTGCATCTATTTGTGATTGGCGTGATTGTCTACTGACAAGGTGGACGAGAGATTGAAGCCGAAAGAAGACAGAAACTGTAATTTTGGACTGCAGGAGGTGACGTCTGCGTTTCAGAAGGACACGACAACCTAGTAGTGATTACAAGCATGTCTGACAGTATGCTGACTGTGCAGTGCAACACTGGTTTCTGCTCACACTATGTGGTTGCTTCATTTGATTTCCAGTCTCCACCGAACTGACTTCCACAAATCGCCTGCATTACAATCTACTGAGAGATCAGGTGTTCCGTTATGGGCACAGAGATTCACGCCTACCCGAAGAACTCAGAAAGGCACAGTTTGAATTTACTCAGCATCTCCTGAATACTATTTCACACCTTATCTGTATTCTCATATTCCACAAATATCAAATTCCCACTCTGACGCCTATTTCGGTTGCATCTGCCTAGTCAATTTTATTCACTGTTTCCATTTATTCATGTCAGCATTCATCGAATTGTTGATGTCACGTGGGTTGAAACATTTTCTCGTCAGTGCATTTCTACTCTTCGTAATTTAAGAAGGTATATATGTATATTTTTATATTTTTAGTCAACATATTTTGATAGAACGGAATTCGATACTACATGTATTCGGATGAAAGCACATTTTGAGTTATTTTCAATAGGATAAAATTATGTAGGTATATCTGGACAAATGTGCACAGAAGTTCATCCTGTCTACTTTCATATAATCAGCTGTATATTTCTACTTGCATAATGATAATTGGTTACACGTAGTTTCACCGGGATTTTATAGGTTTATATACAGAATAATATTTGATAAATGAATCTTTCGAATCTCTGATTTTAACGCATGTACATGCAGAAAATATTTGCGCAGTTAAGTTACGTTTTCATTAAAATATTTAAGATAAATTTACAGATGATATAAAATATACAAATTAAAAAAAACATTTTATACCGTCATTGCAAAACCCAACTATAAATTTATCAAAATCACATTGCAATTAGAAATAATTTTTATAAAAATTAAACGAAAAAAATATAATATCATTTGCAAGCTGACGAAAATCTGCGGCGTTCATTCTAAATCTCTGACGATATAGTCATACAGCGAATATCACTCCTTCACAATACTAGTTTGTGTCAGTCCACAACGCTTTCATAATTTGTTCTGCCTATCCAGATCAGTTCTCTACACCTATTGAATTCCATTCACGAATGGTGAATTGAAACAGTCTGTTCACAAAGCAGTACCATCCTCAGAGTCTTTTTCTGATGATTGCATCTATTTGTGATTGGCGTGATTGTCTACTGACAAGGTGGACGAGAGATTGAAGCCGAAAGAAGACAGAAACTGTAATTGTCGACTGCAGGAGGTGACGTCTGCGTTTCAGAAGGACACGACAACCTAGTAGTGATTACAAGCATGTCTGACAGTATGCTGACTGTGCAGTGCAACACTGGTTTCTGCTCACACTATGTGGTTGCTTCATTTGATTTCCAGTCCCCACCGAACTGACTTCCACAAATCGCCTGCATTACAATCTACTGAGAGATCAGGTGTTCCGTTATGGGCACAGAGATTCACGCCTACCCGAAGAACTCAGAAAGGCACAGTTTTAATTTACTCAGCATCTCCTGAATACTATTTCACACCTTATCTGTATTCTCATATTCCACAAATATCAAATTCCCACTCTGGCGCCTATTTCGGTTGCATCTGCCTAGTCAATTTTATTCACTGTTTCCATTTATTCATGTCAGCATTCATCACATAGTTGATGTTACGTGGGTTGAAAATTATCGCGTCAGTGTGTCTTCGCTCTCATTTTATTATTATACATATATATATATATGTATATATATATATATGTGTATATTTAGTCAACACATATTGATAGAACAGACTTCGATGCTACATGCATTCTGATGAAAGCTCATTTGGACTTATTTTCAATATGATAGAATTATCTATGTATATGTTGAGAAATTTGCACAAAAGTTCATCCTGGCTATTTTCATGTTATCAGCTGTATATTTGTACCAGCATGGTGATACTTGGTTACTCGTACTTTCAACAACAGTTTGTCGTTTTTTATGCAAAATATCTTTGTTTTAAATTGAAAATTCGGATCCATTTTCAAACAAGATTTTCTAGCACCTAGAATGAAAATGCCCTAGGATTAATCTCACAAGAACATATAATAATCAAGAAATTCATTAGAAAATTTATTAAAAATATTGATCATTTAAAATTTACTTGTATCACACACTGAAATTTTGAGGAATGCAAAGAAATTAATGTTTTCTTGAAAATATTTCAATAGTATAAATAAATGGAAAAAGAAATAATTATTCCCAAGCTCACCAAGAGAATGCCACATCAGTGTTTCTCTTTCACGACAAAGCCATACACCAAATAACACTCCTTCACAATACTAGTTTGTGTCAGTCCACAACGCTTTCATAATTTGTTCTATTTATCCAGATCGCTTCTCTACACCTATTGAATTCCATTCACGAATGGTGAATTGAAACAGTCTGTTCACAAAGCAGTACCATCCTCAGAGTCTTTTTCTGATGATTGAATCTATTTGTGATTGGCGTGATTGTCTACTGACAAGGTGGACGAGAGATTGAAGCCGAAAGAAGACAGAAACTGTAATTTTGGACTGCAGGAGGTGACGTCTGCGTTTCAGAAGGACACGACAACCTAGTAGTGATTACAAGCATGTCTGACAGTATGCTGACTGTGCAGTGCAACACTGGTTTCTGCTCACACTATGTGGTTGCTTCATTTGATTTCCGGTCTCCACCGAACTGACTTCCACAAATCGCCTGCATTACAATCTACTGAGAGATCAGGTGTTCCGTTATGGGCACAGAGATTCACGCCTACCCGAAGAACTCAGAAAGGCACAGTTTGAATTTACTCAGCATCTCCTGAATACTATTTCACACCTTATCTGTATTCTCATATTCCACAAATATCAAATTCCCACTCTGACGCCTATTTCGGTTGCATCTGCCTAGTCAATTTTATTCACTGTTTCCATTTATTCATGTCAGCATTCATCAAATTGTTGATGTCACGTGGGTTGAAAAATTCTCTCGTCAGTGTAACTTCACTCTGCACAATATTGTGATATATATATATATATTAATAGATTTATTTGATGAACACATATTGATAGAACAGACTTCGATACTGCAGTCATTTGGATGAATGCTCACTTTGACTTATTGTCAATATGATAAAATTATCCATGTATATGCTGACAAATGTGCACAAAGTTCATCCTGACTATTTTCATATTATCAGCTGTATATTTGTACTTGCATGGTGATACTTGTTTACTCATACTTTCACCAGCAGCTTATCGGTTGTTATCCGCAATAACTATGTTTTGATTGAATAATTCTAATTCATGTTAAAAATCTATTTATTTGTTACAAAATTGCCTACTTATTTTGATGGTTATCTTAATACATTGTCAAATGTGATCCCACAAAATTTTAGATATAAATATTATCAATAATTCTTACATTTTTTGCAGTTTGCATATGCTAAAAACAGAAAATAATCAAAAACGAATTCTGATGATTTCTTTTAAAAAACTATAGGATTAAACAAACAATATTACCAGGATAACGAAACACTGGCAGCTCATTCTAAGTCTTTGACAACAAAGGAAAACAGCGAATATCACTCCTTCACAATACTAGTTTGTGTCAGTCCACAACGCTTTCATAATTTGTTCTGATTATCCAGATCGCTTCTCTACACCTATTGAATTCCATTCACGAATGGTGAATTGAAACAGTCTGTTCACAAAGCAGTACCATCCTCAGAGTCCATTTCGGATGATTGCATCTATTTGTGATTGGCGTGATTGTCTACTGACAAGGTGGACGAGAGATTGAAGACGAAAGAAGACAGAAACTGTAATTGTGGACTGCAGGAGGTGACGTCTGCGTTTCAGAAGGACACGACAACCTAGTAGTGATTACAAGCATGTCTGACAGTATGCTGACTGTGCAGTGCAACACTGGTTTCTGCTCACACTATGTGGTTGCTTCATTTGATTTCCGGTCTCCACCGAACTGACTTCCACAAATCGCCTGCATTACAATCTACTGAGAGATCAGGTGTTCCGTTATAGGCACAGAGATTTACGCCTACCCGAAGAACTCAGAAAGGCACAGTTTTAATTTACTCAGCATCTCCTGAATACTATTTCACACCTTATCTGTATTCTCATATTCCACAAATATCAAATTCCCACTCTGACGCCTATTTCGGTTGCATCTGCCTAGTCAATTTTATTCACTGTTTCCATTTATTCATGTCAGCATTCATCGAATTGTTGATGTCACGTGTGTTGAAATATTCATTCATCAGTGTATCTTCACTTCGTAATATTTTAATACATATATATATGTAAATATTTTATATATATGTATATTTAGTCAGCATATTTTAATAGAACAGACCTCGATAATACATGCATTGGAATGAAAGTGCACTATGACTTATTTTCAATATGATAAAATTATCTATGTATATGTTCAGAAATTTGCACAGAAGTTCATCCTGGCTGTTTTCATGTTATCAGCTCTATATTTGTTCTTGTATGGTGATGCTTGTTTACTCATACTTTCACCAGCAGTTTATCGGTTGTTATCCACAATAAATTTGTTCAAAATATATTATTCTATTTCATGTTCGGGCCTTATTTTACAGGCAATTGATTGTCAACTTCTTTTCATGACACTGGCTGATATATACTTCTTAATCTTATCACGCTTGAATAGGAAAATATTACAAGATTTTTCCTTACTTTTCTTGCAATATTCTAGAAGTGCAGTAGAAAATAAAAAAATTTCATTAAAACTTGGCCCTACAAGAACTAAAGAAATCAAATAATATCACTCGCAAGATCAAGAACAAATTGCCAGTTCACTCTCTCCCTATGACTTCAGGCTCACAGCAAATATCACTCCTTCATAATACCACTTTGTGTCAGTGCACAACGCTTTCATAATTTGTTCTGCCTATCCAGATCGCTTCTCTACACCTATTGAATTCCATTCACGAATGGTGAATTGAAACAGTCTGTTCACAAAGCAGTACCATCCTCAGAGTCTTTTTCTGATGATTGCATCTATTTGTGATTGGCGTGATTGTCTACTGACAAGGTGGACGAGAGATTGAAGACGAAAGAAGACAGAAACTGTAATTGTGGACTGCAGGAGGTGACGTCTGCGTTTCAGAAGGACACGACAACCTAGTAGTGATTACAAGCATGTCTGACAGTATGCTGACTGTGCAGTGCAACACTGGTTTCTGCTCACACTATGTGGTTGCTTCATTTGATTTCCAGTCCCCACCGAACTGACTTCCACAAATCGCCTGCATTACAATCTACTGAGAGATCAGGTGTTCCGTTATGGGCACAGAGATTTACGCCTACCCGAACTACTCAGAAAGGCACAGTTTGAATTTACTCAGCATCTTCCGAATACTATTTCACACCTTATCTGTATTCTCATATTCCACAAATATCAAATTCCCACTCTGACGCCTATTTCGGTTGCATCTGCCTAGTCAATTTTATTCACTGTTTCCATTTATTCATGTCAGCATTCATCACATAGTTCATGTCACGTGGGTTGAAAGATTCTCTCGTCAGTGTAACTTCACTTTGCACAATATTGTGATATATATATATAGATTTATTTGATGAACACATATTGATAGAACAGACTTCGATGCTACATGCATTCTGATGAAAGCTCATTTGGACTTATTTTCAATATGATAGAATTATCTATGTATATGTTGAGAAATGTGCACAAAATTTCATCCTGTCTATTTTCATGTTATCAGCTGTATATTTGTACTTGCATGGTGATACTTTTTGCTCATATTTTCACCAGCAGTTTATGGGTTTTTATCCACATTAACTTCGTTATAGATAAATGGTTCGCATCCTTGTTCACACACACACACACACTTTATTTGTTACCGAATTGTTAACTATGGAGGGTTTTATTCCTCCAAATTCATTAAATATCAAAGGCGGTTATTCGTATTACATTAAATTTTAAACAATATTTATTTACCTTCAATGCAGGTTTTCACTATAATATTTCGTTAAAAATATTTCTTTTAATTTGCTTCACATTCAAAATATTTCATGATGAAAGATGAATTCATTCCCCACCTTACGAATAACTTGCCAGTTCATTCTCTATCTATGACGACATAGGCACACAGCGAATATCACTCCTTCACAATACTAGTTTGTGTCAGTCCACAACGCTTTCATAATTTGTTCTATTTATCCAGATCGCTTCTCTACACCTATTGAATTCCATTCACGAATGGTGAATTGAAACAGTCTGTTCACAAAGCAGTACCATCCTCAGAGTCCATTTCGGATGATTGCATCTATTTGTGATTGGCGTGATTGTCTACTGACAAGGTGGACGAGAGATTGAAGCCGAAAGAAGACAGAAACTGTAATTGTCGACTGCAGGAGGTGACGTCTGCGTTTCAGAAGGACACGACAACCTAGTAGTGATTACAAGCATGTCTGACAGTATGCTGACTGTGCAGTGCAACACTGGTTTCTGCTCACACTATGTGGTTGCTTCAATTGATTTCCGGTCTCCACCGAACTGACTTCCACAAATCGCCTGCATTACAATCTACTGAGAGATCAGGTGTTCCGTTATGGGCACAGAGATTCACGCCTACCCGAAGAACTCAGAAAGGCACAGTTTTAATTTACTCAGCATCTCCTGAATACTATTTCACACCTTATCTGTATTCTCATATTCCACAAATATCAAATTCCCACTCTGACGCCTATTTCGGTTGCATCTGCCTAGTCAATTTTATTCACTGTTTCCATTTATTCATGTCAGCATTCATCACATAGTTGATGTCACGTGTGTTGAAATATTCATTCGTCAGTGTAACTTCACTCTGCACAATATTGTGATATATATATATATATATGTATATATAGATTTATTTAATCAACACATATTGATAGAACAGACTTCGATACTACATGCTTTCGGATGAAAGCACACTTTGACTTTTTTTAATATGATAGATATATCTATGTATATGTTGAGAAATGTGTACAAAAGTTCATCCTGGCTATTTTCATGTTATCAGCTGTATATTTGTATTTGCATGGTGATACTTGTTCACTCATACTTTTGCCAGCAGTTTATCGGTTTTATCCAAAATAACTTTGTTCTGAAGTAATTTTTCGAATCCCTGTTCACACACTATTTTTCAAGGCCTATATTTTCAACCTGTTTTGATGCTGCTAGCTTAAATTTTTATATGAAAACAATCCATTATAATATATAGGAAATATTTTTAAAATATCAATTTACATTTTGTTTTGTCTTCAGCTTTTTGATTGAGGAATAAAATAAAATATTATTGAATTGAATTTATTATAACAAATTCATGATAACAGATAAAATCTTTTTCAAGCTCACGAAGAACTTGCCCGTTCATTCTCTATCTGTGACGACATAGGCATACTGCGAATATCACTCCTTCACAATACTATATATATGTCTGATTTTCCACAAACTTTAAGATATGCAAGCGAAAATCAACAAGTTGGCAGAAGAAGCATCGAAGATAGTACTTCAGGTAAACATAGAGTAGATAGATGTGATGAAGATTCCTTTGCAACACCATCAACATCAACAACAACAGACAATAATCAGCATAAATGGGAGGAACCTGAAAGAAACGATCTCTTTTACCTACCGACCTGGGAAGCATCGTTTCAACTACAGGCACACGGAACTGACGAGGATATCAAAGCAAGAATTGGAAAAGCAAGAAAAGCTTTCAATACTCTCAAGTCTGTGTGGATGTCAACAGCACTCGGCATGAAAAATAAGATCCGGATTTTCAAATCCAATGTGAATTCAGTGCTACTCACTATACGGTTCAGAGACTTGCACTGCACGTCATAAAGAGCATCTCAAACAAACTACAGACCTTCATTAACAGTTGTCTTCGGTCAATACTCAAGATCAGATGGCCGGCCAGAAAAGATCAGCAACAGAGATCTCTGGGAGCGAACCAACCAGTAACCGACTGTGAAACAAATAGGCAGGAAGGAATGGAGATGGATTGGCCATACTCTGAGGAAACCATCAAGTGACATCACTAGACATGCCTTTGATTAGAAACCTAAAGGGAAGCGGCGAGTTTGCCGTCCAAGTGTGACTTGAAGGAGGTCATGTGAAGAGGAGATGAAAACGTGTGGGCAGACTTGAAGCCAGGTGAAGACTCTAGCAGAGAACCGAACGCAATGGAGACGCACGACTGAAGCCCTATGTTCTTCTAGGAATTAAAGGATACAATAATAATAATAATACAATACTAGTTTGTGTCAATGCACAACGTTTTCATAATTTGTTGTGCCTATCCAGATCGGTTCTGTACACGTATTGAATTTTATTTACGAATGGTGAGTTGAAACATTCTTTTATGAAAGCAGTACCAATCTTTTAGTCTTTGTATTGGTCGCATCAATATGTATTTCTCATGATTGTCTACTTCTCTTTGGATCGCTTCTAATGAAGCTATCCTAATAAGATTCTTATTCTCAGATTTTTCTGTTAATATGCTTTTTGTTGCTTTTTTCTTGCTTATCTTTTTCAGATGTTCCTAATTGCATTAATAATATATATATATCAGTTAATTTCCTTATTTCTTCAACCAATATTTTAATTTTTTATCGTCTTACTTGTAAATTTATTTCCCTGATGTGTGATTATTCAATCTCCAAGCTACAGCCATTTTCTCTGTGAAAAACTTTGACTTCTTCAACTGGATAATATGTCACTTAACATTTATGTGCATTATAGATTTTCAAAATGCTGTGGAATTCCATCTCTCAAATAATTGCATAAATGTTTCTATTTTATGCTATGTAGAATCGTGATTTTATAAAAACAAAATTAAGTTAAGATTTTCAATCTATTGAGAGCAGTTCAGTTATTCACATAACTAATATTTCTGCCAAAGTTGACTATTTGCACAGTTTTATATGAGGCTTGTGCATATTTCATGTATGCGGTGGATTGATCACCTGGTAATACATTTCATACTGTTCGTTCAAATACGTGAATTTATTGCTGAATGTGATTTGAGAGGGGCGGATGAAAACAGGTGTGATATTCTCTAATGTCTTTTGTTCAGAATTGGAGAATGATATCTAATTTCAGTAATGATGTGTTTTACTAAAAGTGTTTTGGTCATTCAAACTATACAGTGTGATAGTCTTTAGTTTACTGTTGCATCGCTATCCTTAAGCTGGACGTCTGTAGTTTAGCGTTTTATTTGACTAAGTGTTAACACTATAAAGGACCGTAGTGACCATAAATCTACCCATGTCATTAGCAAATCAGTTATATTCCTAAGGCTAAACGTTTACAGCGATAAATAATTTGCTGGAATGAAAGTCACTACAAGTCTGCATTAAAAGGTTTAACATTATCATAGAAATGTGTAGAGTTGTTCTCATTTACTTCATACTAAATCAAATATTAGAAGGACTCAAATCACACTAGCATGAACAGTGTTATTTATGCACTCAAGAATAACACCTTCACCTAATTAGAGTGTTAGATTAGTGTCCAAGCAATGATTTGGACGGTTTCAGTTGTATTTCCCGTCCTCTTCACAATTTTAGTGGTTATGCTTATCAAAGTATTACAGTATTTAATGGTGAACATATTGGCTAATATGAAACTTATTTAATCAATCTCTGATCAATGCACATATATAAATGTTCATGAGGTTTCCACTATTCAGTGGAATATATTATAAGTTTGTCTTGAACTGTTTCTATCATGGTATTCGCAATATCTACAATGTCTGCTGTTGACATAATCAACCAATTTCATAGAATTAATCAGAAACACGTACATGTAAACTCAAATTACACAGCTCAATATAACCTATGTAAATCAGTTCAACTTTGACAACATTGTGGTTTCAGTAAAGTGATAATGAAATTTAAAAAGTAATACGCCAAAACTGCTTTGAATATGTCAAATTCTACTTGAAACAATAATAATCACATAAAATTGTACTTACATGCTTCGCTTGGCTTGATGAATATTGTGAATGCTTGAACGATCAACAACAGCGCACAGAACTTCATCATCATCTTCTTTTCCGAGAACGTGTAAACAAATAAAAACAAGTCTTTATATAGTGTTTTAATACCCCTGCCACGTATAAGACCATAAAGATTCCTAAAAATAATTCAAAATATCACCTTATTTCTTTTTGAAAGAATGTGGCCTGATAATAATTACAAATATAACCATATATCTGTTCATGGTGTACTTTGTCTACAAGGTCACCGGAATAAAAGAACACTAATTTAACAAAAAAATAGATGAGGTGATTCCAATCACTGTGCATACGAAATTTCGCATAACTTTAGAACAGCATATAGACTATTTTCGATGATTTGCACATAACAAAATATCACTGTTTAACACGAAAACGCTGAAGCGTAATGGATTCGTTAAGGAATAGTTAAGCAGCATATCAATTTCTCAAATGATCTATAGAATGAATACAATTATAAGGTTTGCAATTTGAAACACTCAGGATTTTTATTTGGACAAGATTCTTTTCTTTTATACAGACATCAGATCTCTTTATCAATGCCTGAATATATTATCATGAATAATTATTGGGTTGTACATCTTATCTCTCATTGAAAGCAAACAAAATTACAACTGAATAACTTTCCTTCATTGCCATTCACTGAGAAAACAATTTACAAATCTCATTTAACTGAGACTAAATTCAGGTAAATCACCCCTGAACACCAAGTTTCTGGTGAAGACATTCACTAGAAATTTCGAAATATATTTCCTTACCAATTTTTGTTAAAGAGATCCTCAATGATGAGCGAACATTCACGTCAAATATGTGTAGTTCAGGAAGTTGTTGTCATTTTCTAACATCATTTGTAAACAAGGTTTAGCCATAATAGATGACCTGCATATACATGTTCAGTGCATGAACGTGTGAAATACGTCATGGTTCTATAGTTTAACCGTCGAATAATCGTCTCGTTAATGCCTGGCAATGAATCCATCATATCTGGCTAACTAAGGTGACTTGCTGATGAGAGACAGATATTGACTGCTACTTCAAAATGTCTGATCAAGCTCTAACACACCTGAATAACAATGACTTTTGTGACAAAAGTGAATCGACAAAATTATTTTGAGTCTTCAGACACTCAGATTAATTATTCGGCATAAACTTATCTCTGAGACATAATAAACAAACACCAACTGGCAATCAATAAAATGCTTCCGATGACTAAAACATTAGACTGTCGATTATATCAACTGTCCATACAGTGCTCATAGCAAATGGTGGCATGGAAAACGTTTAGATCTCCATGCAAGGTTATTCAAGAAAATAGAGCTGAAAGGCTCAACCCTACTTAAGCTTTGATTTCTCGACTAATTATTGAGACGTGATGCTCAGTGAATATTGGTGGGTATAATTCTCTTGGCAAAACAAATTTTCGGCCAAAAGGCGAAGAAAAATTATTGTCTATATGCGTGCAAAATATTTGAGGTTACAAATAATTGGAAACTGTGGTTGGCTTAAGTAAGATATGTTTCAAAGTTTCTTCCTAGATTGCAAGTTTATAAACGACAGTCTGCATATGCCCACTGAATGAAGTGAGAAAGTGAAAGTCATGCTGGATGAACATCCAACATTATACAAGAAGGAGTGACTAGTTTCGAATCGATTCACCTGGATACACAACTGACATTCACGTATATAGAAACAAATGTTAAGGTGAGTCAGTCGGCAAATCCCTTCGTCTGGTTATGATAGTCATCACCAACCCTGTGAAGAAGCAGGTTCATTTGTTGAATGACACCTAGTTTGGTGAATGTCGAGGTCAGTGTGTTTGACACGGAGCTGTGCAATGGGACCAATAAGCAAAGTGATAAGACGAATATTTGAGAATTGTGCTATTATGATAAATTAATTCACTAAACACTGATTTCACTTTTCTTGGTAATCCATGTGTTTAATTGAAAAAATGAGATTCGATCCAGTCATCTATCAGAGGTTTGTGACTGTATCAATCCCCGTTAGACTGTGCACATGAAGTCGAATTCGCCATATTTACTGTGAACTCAATTTCTTGAATGTGATCACAAAACCCTGAAACAAAATGATTCACAGTTCCTTGCTATGTGCGATCAGTCGACATATGATAGAATCGCGTGTAAGACAGACGGTCTGTTTATTCAAACTCATAGAATCCTCAAGGTTAGATTACTCGATTGATAGGTTTATAGACATGATTGTTACCATAACCTCAGTACTATTAAGATAGCTGTTGTGTATTTGTAATGATATTTGTGTTTCCTGCAGTCGTCGGGATGTCTAAAACTTCCTCGTCTTTCCTCCAAATTTTGTTCTTGTGGTCCTCGGAGTCTGTATACCTTCACTCACTGGTACCAATGGTGTCGCTATCGAGTAACATATATTCTATCGTGTGGTCGATATTGAATTGGTGGATGGTGACTAGCAGTGGAATCCAGGATGCGCATTTCGTCCTATTTGGGAATCGTCATCTGGATGTACCTGCATTTCTCAGTAAGTGATGATGTTCCCACCGAGGCTCAAACCCAGTGCCCACGGTTTCAAACACCAAAGCGTTATCCACTAGACCACTTGGGCCACGAGAGACACCTCTTGTGCAACGGGTCCTACTGATTTAATTGAATTTTGGATTTTCCTGGATTCCACTGCTAGTCACCATCCACCAATTCAATACTAATTAAATGCCCAGACATCGTCGAAGCATCTGCCCAAGAAGCCGACATGTCAACCTGAGACCGAGCACTTCGGTCCAATCAATCGACGGGAAAATCCAAAATTCAATTAAAGTGTGGTCGATATGTTTATTAAGATTTCTGAATCATCTATTACCATCCTATTTGCATATTTGTACAACGTCAAACGAATCTGACTTTGCTCTTGCAATCTCGTATTACCTACAGTCTAAATAATTCTTCTACCACGTGACTATCTTGATAATCTAGATTCTAATCACCGAAAATACCCAGTGAGTTATGAAGAAAATGAAAGACAAATTCAGTGAAGATAATTTTCTTTATCGACGAAATCTTTATCAGAGGCTGTACATGGTATTTATATTTACCAAAAATATATAGTGGTCTGTTATTTAGTACCAGGGAGTGACATAGTTGAAATAATTACCCAGAAGTGGCTTTAGAAGTGAAAGTTGTAAATTACGTGGTACTCAACTGCACATAGATAGAAATTTGATTAGGTTAAAATTGCTATTGAGTGAGAATAAAGGTAGTTAGGTGTCAATTGAAGAAGTGGGAAGAGGGTATGAAAGTGTACAAAGGGAGCATATGAGAGTGATAATTTTGAATTAATTATTAAAGTAAAAGCAAACTAAAAGTAAAGCTGAAAATTATAAAAAAGAAAATAATAAAATTATTTTACAGCAAATGACTAGTGAAGAGGTTTAGCACTACTGGAAATGTCTTCTTCGCAGTCACTTCCTCAAAAATCACCGCCCTTTGAAAGGGCATATATTGAATGTGACCGATGACATAAAATCTCGACTACCAGAGATAGAAAGAAACATTTCACTGAGAACACATGCTCGATTTGAACTGACCGAGGAAGAGCAGCGAAATTGTATGGACTACATTGATTTGGTTTCAAGAAGATGGTGGGAAGATTTAAACCTGAAACTCGCAAATAGTCTCAAAGCTGCTGACACTTATTCACGTTTTTCTGCCATACCAGAGGAATACGTTTCCAACTACTCTTGTATATCCCTAGCTCCTATACAATTGCAAGCCTTGTCGCTATGTCCAAAATTCTGTGATATTATGACAATTTCGAGTGACTTGGATATTAAAGTCCAGTTGGAAGCACTGATCCATCAGACAAATGACCTTCTCCCAGTGTCAGACAAATCAAATGGACAATTCAAGTCTACAGTATTGAATAGCTGCCATCAGTACATCAACACAAAACTAGATGTCAAAAGACTGATTTCGGCCGAGCAGAGAGAGCGACTACATGAGATTTGAAAGAATAAAGACTTCTTTCTGACCCACCCCGATAAAGGTGCCGACACTGTCCTGATGGATCGCCAAGACTACATCGATAAAATGTTATCCGTCATGTCAGATGAAAACAAATTTTCAAACGAAAGTAGCCAGAAAGATCAGACGGAACAAAGTGAATGCTGAAGAAAATGAAGAACGAATCAGTTATCAACTTTGAATTATTTGAGTAAATACGACCCTCAGGTTTTGTGATTCCTCGTTTATATGGTCTGCCGAAAGTGCACAAAGAGAACGTGCTACTGCGTCCAATCTTGGATATGACAATTTCCCCATATCATGCTACTGTCAAATGGCTCGCAGACATCCTCCTATCTATCAGAAATAACCTCTTCATGCATAGTGTTTCTGATTCGTTTGAATTCGTCGATTCAATAAGTGATGCTAATGTATCCGGGAAGAAAATGATATCCATGAATGTTACCTCCTCTTTGTCGATGTTCCTCTCACTGAAACTATTTGCTTTATATGCACACTGATTGAGAATAACAACGTAGACGTGTGTGTTCCGAACTATTATTGAGGTGGGCTTTAAATGTTCTATTCAAATTCAACAACACGTTTTATAGACAAAGAAATGGAGTGGCGATCGGGTCACCATTGGGTCTTTTACTTGCATACTTCTTCTTGGCAAGTTTGGAGAATAGCATGTTACGGCCTACTATCGGAAGTTTCCATTTGTACCAAAGATACATTGATGATACTTTCATCATATGTGACGACAATCACGACATCGAATTGATAACCTAAGAGTTCGACAGCTGCCATCATGCCATCCAATTGACATCAGAGTCAGACTCGGAATTCCATTTTGTGGATGTTTTTCTAAACAGTAGATCTGATGGTTCTCTTCAAAGACCGATCTACAGGAAACCAACATGGGATGGGTCCATATGAGAAGGAAGAGAAACCTGATCTACTCCTTATTATCAAGAATAAGAAGGATATGTTCCAGTGATACAATCGATGGGGAACTGGGCGACTCAGACAAGTCCTCATAGAGAATGGATATCCTCCAAGATTTATCGAGAAAAACATGAAGTCAAGGGAAAAGCTGGAATGAACTCAGACGGTGCCGAAGAAACTGCTATTTATGATAGTTGAATTTAAAAATGATAACGTGGCTGAGATCCAAAAGAATCGCTTATGCAGATAACTGAGAAAAGCCTTCTCTACGGCTGAGCTACGGATCAATTTCTACAGCCGACAAATGATCCATGGATGTGTAAAGGATAAACTGCCGATTAGGACGGCCCACTTCAATGTGTGTGTTTATAATTTCACCCTCGTGTTGAGCTAGTTATGTTGGTCGCTAAAAGCTCGTGATAAATATGATAATGTTTACCGATAACAGAAAGCAAAAGAAATTTAAGAAAAAGTCCTAGTTTAATCGAAGTTTCTTTTCACATGAAGATAATTGAAACGAATTCAATATTGTTGCATTTACCAGCAGTTATCTTTGCAGAAACGTGTCGTGTAATATAATGATGTTGAAAGACTACTCTGCTCTTTGTGGATATGAACCATAAGTACAAACAAATTCAATAACACGTTTACAGTGATGAATGAAGAAGGAAAATATATAATTCTGCTAAGTGCTTGCCTTCAGTGATTTTAATTAGCCGTCTAAAACTAAGAGTAAGGTGAATCAATTCTGATGACTGACCGGAGATATATCGACATATAATGCGCGATACACTTGAGGAAGCCTAATATCCGGAGATATTTATAAGTGCGAATATTAGTAATGGTAGTTGAAAACGTGAACTGTCACATTCCGAAGTAATTAACATGCACAGTTTTCCTATGTCTTCAACAGAGAGTTGAAGCCACCGTTAGGATTGATTAGACAGGAAGTTTGTATTGTAGCGGAACATATTTATTGATCGATTCAAACATTCGTGGAATGTAATGAAGGTCTTCTTCCAACGATAAATATGTTTGAGAAGAAACTTCTTAGCAGCGACGCTCGGAGTAGTGTTCTCCAGTCGTCTATTAGTATGCAGTAGCCTTAAGCACAAGATGTCATATCTAGTCAGTTCGTTGTTCATATATCAGTTCACCTGTTGCTTTGGAGCCAAGTACATTGGTCATTTGACGCGTAAAATGTCCAAAAGGATTCAAGGACACAACCCTACATGGCTGCAAAAAAGGTAATAGTGGCCGTATGAGGAGTGTGGTAATCGAATATCTCGTCAACACCGGTCATTCCATCCCATCAAATACCTCCTTCAAAGTGATCTACAAAGTGTGGAATAACCCACCAAAATTAATACGCTTCCATGTCCGATGTATTGCTGAGGCCATAGCCATTCAGTTGGAAACACCAGAGTTATGTATAAGAAAGAAAGTCATCCAACCACTTCTATTAACATGGCGTCATTTGTGTTGACTTCAACAGACTTAATATTTGTTTGCTGGCTTTGCTAACTCCTTATTACTCTTGTATTTCTTCACAACTCCTACACAATTCTATATTTTACCTCCTTTCTATTTACATCCTAATCAAAACTCACTCATTGAAATATCCATCTTATTACGCAACTTTATTACACTAATTCAAATTCTCTTGTGCATCAACCAACACTGACAACTATATTTTGATAATTCATCACCGAAATCCTCATACTTATATGGACTCCCCTAGTTGCAATTTGATTATTCATCACATTATCTTAAATATCTTGATGACGAAAGAAACTAAACCAAGTAAATTTTATTCGTGTCCGACAAAGCCAATGTACACAAAAACACAAAAGAATCATTTGTAAATATGTGTGTAGAAGTTTGGCACCGTGGTAGTTTGGTGCAGACTGAATTCTATAAGTTAGGTTTGCAGCGTGGCCACCATTTTAGGTAGCTCACTTCCAACTATCTAACTTCGACAATTCAAAGTGATGGAGAGCTAGCTAGAAGGGTGGCCACATTACAAACGTGACTGACAGAACTCAGTCTGCACCAAAAAAAAGAACTAGATATATTACACCGATTATTAACTAGTGTCCAATCAAGGTATCCAAAACAGTCCCACATGATATCAAGCGCAACCCCGAATAGCTCAGTGGTAACGTCTCTGACTGCAGTACTCACTGAGTGACGCGAGTTTGAATCTCAGGAAGAACATGACATCCTTTGACGTTGCAGAAACGCCTTCCTGACCTGCGCATGCCAACCAGCACGAATCCCTGGTACAAGGCTCTCTAAAGATTGCCTCCAACCATCTATTAATTCTATAATAATTTGTTCATTATATATATCACACAGTGGAACAGTATTATTTACTGGATGACCGAGTTCCAAACACAATTTATTGTTCATAATCATATCAAGTGGAACCAGAAAACTTCGAAACTTACACTCTATGGTTCTCTTTATTCTTTCCTTTTCATCATAAGAGGAATAGAATTTTTCAGATGTCTGGGACAAGTGTTGAATTATTCTTTTTACACATATTTGCAGTTGACTCGACAAAATAAACCCTCCTTTATCAACGTCTTCTTCCACCCATTTATATTAGATTTTCAAACTGCCATCTTCTTTCATCCTGTTGTATGATGGTGTGAAATTACATAGCTGAACTATTCTCCGGATTTATGATCTTATTATTGCGGTCAAGTAACCTAGAAGTGACAAGGTTCTTGTTCTCCGCTAGTCGTACTGACTCTGTTCTACTAATGCGACCCAAGTATTTGACCTGACAGTTATTCCGGCAGGGTTTTAGATAAAGTAAATTGCTTTGTTCCTTCTATGTATGGAAGTACACTCATCATTTATGTTTGATGTTGTTGGTGTTGTCATTATTCTGTGCTTGTTTGACATGCTTGTCGTCATTCATATTTTTATTCTCAACATTATTATTAATTTCTACATTTCCCCCATACTTCCTGATTAATTTATCAGGGTAATTATTAAGTTCGAATGCTTCACTTATATGCCTTACTTCCTGTTTTAGATGTTCCTTAGTGCTACTTAGCTTTTATGCCCCTTAATTACTTAAACATTTCTCGAATCCTATTTTTATTGACATTGGGGGAATGACCGTAAATCCCAATATCGGATTAAATGTGTGAGATTCCCGTAAACACTAGTGTTTAACTTCCCGTCTTCTCCCCTTTTCATGCTATAAGCTAACATCGGAAGCTCCCCTTCATCAGTTTCTAATTCAAAAGTGAATTGAATTTCCTCCACCTTTGAGTTGATACATTCGAAAAATTTATTTATATCCTGTGTTGTATGTACAGTGAATGTGTCATCTACTTTTATCCACCATACCTTTTAGGTGGGGCTGAACGTTTCAATCGCCCAGTTTTCCCACCCATTCATGTATATATCTTCCACGATCAGAAATATTAGTGGCTCCATGGAAACTCCCTCAGTCTGTTTGTATATTTTCCCTTGTAACATAAATACTGTGGAAGTCAGACATAGCTGCACTTCCAGCATTACATACTTCAGTGGCACTTTTGTTCTTACTTAAAGTTCATGGTCAGAAATGATTTCGGCTTTGATCGATTCCATAGCCGTATTTATCGGTATACGTGTATATAATTCCGATCGCAAAGCTAAGTGAATGAATAAGCTGAAAATAGACACTTCACAGAATTGCAATTATTTGTTTGATCTTGGTTGTTGGTAAAATGTAGGAGGGACATTTCTTCCTTCACGGGAATACCATGAACAATTCCCAGAAGCAAAATATGGTTGTGAATAGCCGAGTTATTTCAGGATTTCATGCAAGCGAGTAATTATCAATAAATACCTAATACTGAACAAAAATGTATGGGTGAAAGCATTTGATAGAAAATGATTCATCTAAATTGAAATGAACAGGGACAATTTGTCTATTGATAATCATCAAGGATATCGCGATTCCCACCGAAAAACCAGAATGACACAGAAGTCCTGTAGAACCATCCATACAAGTGCGCGTTTTCCTGAGATATACAGACATGAGTATTTGTTCAGAAAGTAGTACATTGGTACTGCGATAAATTGAGATGTGATAGAATCGAGTGTAACACAAACAGTCTGTTTATTCAACTCATAGAATCCTCAAGGTTAGATTACTCGATTTAGAGTTGTGTAGACATGATTGCTAACATGAACCTAGTATTATTCTGATAGCTCCTTTTATTTTATTTATCTATTTATTTTTTTTTGATTTACAGCTTGATTCCACACCGTATTTTCAATACAAGTGTGGAATTTTCAGCATGGAAATAACGTAGACTGCAGTCGTTCCAATGTCTGAGGATTGCTGGTAATTCCTTCAAATTATGATCTTGTGGTTCTCGGAGTCTGTATACCTTCACTCGCCAGTACCAATGGTGTCGCTATCGGGTAACATATATTCTATCGTGTGGTTGGTATGTTTATTTAGATTTCTGAATCATCTATCACTTTCCTATTCGCATATTTGTAAAACGTCAAACGAATCTGACTCTGCTCTTGCAATCTCGGATTACCCAGAGTCTAGATAATTCTTGTACAACCTGACTATCTTGATAAACTAGATTCTCTGCATCTCCTTTGTCTGTGCTTGTGATTATTTTAGATTTTGTGCACCTCGCTATCCTGAATCTCATTCTGCGAAGTGACAGAACATGCTTGTTGAATTCATTCGGAAAGTGATGAGTTAATTCGTTTGCACCTAATGTGCGATTACAGTATACACTGGAAGCCCTAATATCCGTCGATTTCACGATCATTACATTACTGTGCACCACAACGAGGTGTGTAAGAGACGGATGTGATGGAATTGTTTATCAGTGAAAAAGAAATTGCATTATTTTCTGTACTTCTTAATCCGTAATTGTAATACACACACACACACATCATGGTATAATAAGTTTTTAGCAAATTACTTGACGTTATACATAAAATAAAGTAAACATAAACAACAAAAGAAAAACGTGAATACTCTTTGTACTTAGAATAATATGTAATGAGTTTGACCTCTTTCAGCCTACATAAATTCTGAATATGTTTATAGAGGAAGAAACTATGTCATATATTGTTTATCATTTTAGCAAAATATAATCATAGATACACAATTTAAGCTTGGAATGTGCTTCATTAGCACAGCCTACACACATACCAAGTTTATATGAATGAGGTCAAGATGTATTCTGATATAACTAGTCACAATGAAATTGTGTATCTATGATTATAGTTTGCTAAAATGATAAACAATATATGACATAGTTTCTTCCTCTATAAACATATTCAGAATTTATGTAGGCTGAAAGAGGTCAAACTCATTACATATTATTCTAAGTACAAAGAGTATTCACGTTTTTCTTTTGTTGTTTATGTTTACTTTATTTTATGTATAACGTCACGTAATTTGCTAAAAACTTATTATACCATGATGTGTGTGTGTATTACAATTATAGATTAAAAAGTACAGAAAATAATGCAATTTCTTTTTCACTGATAAGTAATTCCATCACATCCGTCTCTTACACACCTCGTTGTGGTGCACAGTAATGTAATGATCGTGAAATCGACGGATATTAGGGCTTCCAGTGTATACTGTAATCGCACATTAGGTGCAAGCGAATTAACTCATCACTTTCCAAATGAATTCAACAAGCATGTTCTGTCACTTCGCAGAATGATATTCAGGATAGCGGGGTGCACAAAATCTAAAGTAATCACAAACACAGACAAAGGAGATGCAGAGAATCTAGTTTATCAAGATAGTCAGGCGATACAAGAATTTTCAAGTATTGGTTTGGTAGGGATTTTGTTTAATTGTATGGAGGGTTTCATCATGAGCTGACATCAGTTAGAGAACCACTGGAAAACCTGGGAGTACTGGACAGCTGTTTCATACTTCCAGGTTTTCCAGTGGTTCTCTAACTGATGTCAGCTCATGATGAAACCCTGGATAGAATGATTGCTTTGTATCTAGAGGATCTTCTAATGTCTGCGAACGACGAAAATTACCAATATTCTTGACCTGGTCAGCGGCATGATTCCGCCCCAGTTTTTGCTAAGACTTACTTCGCGTTTCTACTGATCATCATCATATGCCAACCATTTTGTATATAATTACGCTGTCGACAAATCCATGACTAGATGAAAATCAATGAGAAGTCCCATTTCATACGTTACTGCATCTGATGTATTCACCATTCAATTTTGAATTCCAGAAAAAACTTGCGTGCAACTGATATGTGGTGTAGTTAGCCAAAACAGTGAGTCACAAACATGTAATGACGCAGAAATGTTTATTCTATGTACAGCAAGTATGTACTCCAAACAAGCCATCCTTTAAAGATATGATTCCAGGTAACTCTCACTGCACTGAGTACACTCTCTCCAACAATATAAACACATTTTCACCAGAAGTACTCAGTCAACTTTTCATCTACAATAAACCAAATCTCGACTGATTTCGCACACATGGATATTTCAACGAAGAATTTGTGATTTCAGCTGTTTCTTCGTCATGTGAATAATTAGGTGCCATACACATAAACTCTAAACGGTAAGACATTTCAAAAAGTATCTTACAGGGGACGTGTTTAGAAACCATAAAAAATCACTTTATGCAGCTAATATTGACTGAATCGATGTAATTCGATTTCTAGACGTGGAATTTCATGAGACTACCACTTTAGTTAAAAGGCACTTTACTTCAAAGGACGGATGACAGAAATTTTCGTTATTTTTATATCATATCATGGTTTCAGATCTCCTTGAATTGACTCTCCTTTATTACACACCATGCTAGAGAAGCCTTCGTGTATGACGTTATATTTTGTCGCAATATACTCTCATATCGTAGTACACTCCCACATATATCACTTGTGGTTAGGCTTATTAATCATGATTTGTGAAGTCAGTTTTCAGTTTTCTGTTCAGTACTAAGTGACTTATATGCATGTACGATGCTTTATGTATTCCCTGTAGATATATAAATATAAATATATAAATATATGTATATATGATGCTATGTATGCATGTATATATATATACATATATAATTCATAGATGCGCTGAGACAAATTACTCATTCATGTATACATATTCAAACACGAGGTAAAGCCAGTCCATTCCAATGCCATCTGAATTGTGCTTCTGTAATGTTATTCGCTCATCTCATGATGTTCAGCAGTACTAATCACTCTTCAGTATTTCCGAAATGTCACTTGTTCACATGGTATAATTCGAGTTATAATATTATAATAAGACTAGTTATCTGCTGATCGAGGTCGGAGGCCATTTCGTTGTGTAGAGTGTTTCAGAATGTATTACATATGCTGTAAAATAGCGCTGAGATCAATATGTTTGCGTTTGACGAACGACTTATCCTGTATCACATATCAATATTTCCATGAAGAAGTCAAATTTCCACCAATGAAATGGTGGTGTCTAAACACTAAACTCAGAATTGCAGGAAAACATTGCCTTCATGTTAACACCACTTTGACAATGAAGTCATGAGAAAATGATCAAAAAAATACATTTGATATTCCATACCACCTAAATTTATTTCCAACTTCAGTACTTCACTGGTAGGATTTTGAAAAATCATTTACGCTAAATTTAATTCGTGGTTATCTCTGAAAAATATTCAGAATATTACCAGAAATAACCATAACCTAAACGATTAACATGCACCATTCATATAATAATAAAATTTGCCTAGTTTTATGCTTCATCATTTAGAAAAGAACAGTGAAAAAAAATGTGAATATTTATAACCTGGCTGACAATTCGTTTTCTTATCACCTGTGACAGTTCACAAATTGTGCCTGTAGTATTCCCTTCATTTAACAGTGTTCTGACCAAGCAGTTAGGTATATCGACTGCATTCTTCACCTCTTTGTAAGGCCACTATTATTTCTAGTCTGCACATACGTCTGCATCATTTTCCTGAGTATACTGAATATTCATTTCACTGAGCCGAAGTCATTCTTATTCACACTAGGGTGTAAAAATAAATGTTCTCACTTGCTGGTGTAGTGTCACTTGAGGCTACTGAAAGTGGTTTATTTCTAATTCAAGCAAAAAAAACTTTTTGCTATACCCCAGTTCTTCCTACCATCCTAATTCATTTTTCACCAGTGTTGAGGTTGTTCCAAATACTATATTGATCCGTTTATGGAATCAAACGACTGAAGTAAACGAAAGAAAACATTGTTCAGTGAAATCGCTTCACTCATCGTCAGTCGTATAGTCATGGCACTTCGGTTTATAAGTGAGAGATGCATAGATTTTCACAAAGTTTACAACATAAAAACATTATTGCAGGAATTTATAGCAAGCTCTCATGTATGGGGAGGTAAACAACCAAACGTTCAGCATTTTGTTCATCAAAGCCAACTTTTACCCATCTACTCATAAAATCTGTGTACTTAGTCATATGGTCAATACTTATCATTGAAAATGTGATAGTTGTGGGTCTCTTTCTTACGCATCGATAGACTTTTGTTTTTACCTCCCTTCCCATAAGCAGCTCAATTTTTCCATGGTTATTCTCATTAACATTAAATGTATCAACTTAGGCGTTTTTCACATACGGGATGTTATCAGTCTGATTACCATTTGCAGTTGCTGGAGTAACACTGTTCCGCGCCTTCGTAGGCAAAGGGTTTGAGCAGACCAAAGTGACTGATAAGAATGCATTCACAGTACACTGAAAAATATATATATGTATATAAATATATATTCCTGTATGTATTAACATTTATCGCCATGGTACTCAAAGGGGTGGTATTTTGGGCTTAAATATTTGGAAACAATATCACTTGACGACACAAGATACACATTCTAAAATCACTAGAATTGTTACTTTTAGCATTATATATGGAATATTAATGGACAACACAGGTCAGAGGACATTTTCACTTAGTAATAAAAAGATATCTCACCTCATAACCTTCCTTCAAGCTTTTCAGTGATTTCTCATTGAAATATCTACACCGAATAGGGTAATTTTCTTACATAGGCTGCTTGATCGGATGCCTTGATGTTATCAGGGTTAAAACCATTGAAATTATTTTTCTTGCTATTAAGGAGCAGTGGAACTCACGACGTCTTCTTTGAGACCCATCAGTTGGATAAGCATACTCCCTCGTGAGTGGTTCTTCTGTAGACAATACTTGTAATATAGATGTTTCCCTATATAATAAGAAACAGTCAAAATTCGACTTATAATGTATACCTTTACTATCCGATGTTTAACTTCACATCACTAAACTTGAAATATTCAACTCTTGTTATTAGATTTAATTAGTGCATTAAATATTTTCATTCAGACTTTTGATAAAATTTGGGTTGAAATGGAAAATCAAACGATTGTACTCTGGCATGCTCATAATGAATGAACTGTGCCTTGAATGTAACTATAGCTATTACACCGTGGGATGAATCTACTGGAAGTTACACCATAGAGGAAGATCTATTTGTATGGTATGTACGTTATGTTTTTCTTTGTGATGATTACAACTATCTCATCACATAGCTGTTCTCTTAGAGTAAGTGGAAGACGGGAAGGCAGCAGGACCAGATGGGGTTACTCCAGAAGCGCTGAAAACAGATCGACAGTACTTAGTAAATATCCTCAAGCCACTTTCGCAGGTTGGTGGAACGAGGGAAGGCACCTGATGATCAGTAGAAAAGCGAAGTAAGTCTTAGCAAAAACTGGGGCGGAATCATGCCGCTGACCAGGTCAAGAATATTGGTAATTTTCGTCGTTCGCAGAGATTAAAACATCCTCTAGATGCAAAACATCAAGTGTCAGAGCAATTCTTGTATCGCCTGACTATCTTGATAAACTAGATTCTCTGCATCTCCTTTGTCTGTGTTTGTGATTACTTTAGATTTTGTGCACCTCGCTATCCTGAATCTCATTCTGCGAAGTGACAGAACATGCTTGTTGAATTCATTTGGAAAGTGATGAGTTAATTCGTTTGCACCTAATGTGCGATTACAGTATACACTGGAAGCCCTAATATCCGTCGATTTCACGATCATTACATTACTGTGCACCACAACGAGGTGTGTAAGAGACGGATGTGATGGAATTACTTATCAGTGAAAAAGAAATTGCATTATTTTCTGTACTTTTTAATCTATAATTGTAATACACACACACATCATGGTATAATAAGTTTTTAGCAAATTACGTGACGTTATACATAAAATAAAGTAAACATAAACAACAAAAGAAAAACGTGAATACTCTTTGTACTTAGAATAATATGTAATGAGTTTGACCTCTTTCAGCCTACATAAATTCTGAATATGTTTATAGAGGAAGAAACTATGTCATATATTGTTTATCATTTTAGCAAACTATAATCATAGATACACAATTTCATTGTGACTAGTTATATCAGAATACATCTTGACCTCATTCATATAAACTTGGTATATGTGTAGGCTGTGCTAATGAATTATATGAGAGTGATAATTTTGAATTAATTAATAAAGTAAAAGCAAACTAAAAGTAAAGCTGAAAATTATAAAAAAGAAAATATTAAAATTATTTTACAGCAAATGAAGAGGTGTAGATGTTTAACACTACTGCAAATGTCTTTTTCGCAATCACATTTGCAAAAATCATCTCCTTTTGAAACGTCATACATTGAATGTGGCCGATGACATAAAATCTCGACTACCAGAGATAGAAAGAAACATTTCACTGAGAACACATGCTCGATTTGATCTGACCGAAGAAGAGCAGCGAAATTGCATGGACTACATAGATCTGGTTTCAAGAAGATGTTGGGAAGATTTAAACCTGAAACTCGCAAATAGTCTCAAAGCTGCTGACACTTATCCACGTTTTTCTGCCATACCAGAAGAATACGTTTTCAACTACTCTAGTATATCTCTAGTTCCTATACAATTGCAAGCCTTGTCACTAAAACTTCAGTCGACTTTGTGTGGTTCGTTGCTATAGTTTCTGGTCACTCATCCATTTAGAATATCAGATCTTCAGTACGGAGTTAGCGAAGGTATCTCGCTGTTGGTAAAAGTCTGAAAATGCGTGTTACAAAAGCTTTTCATAACGCGTTAAGTCTCTCAACCGTAAAAAAAGATCTGAATGACTTCACACTACTACTGAAATTCCAAATCTTGCTCTTGATGGTCAGTGTAGAAATTTCCAATGTAACCTCAGCGTATTGAAGGTCTGTCATTCCAATTCTAGCCTGACTAACACTGATATCTCCACCCATTCCAACTGATTGTTGCTGGAACGATGCTGCCTGCCGAGATAAATGAAAGAAATAACTTCCTTCAAATTCCTTCACTGACAGTTGGTTTTCGTTTTTGGTGGTGGTGGTGGTGATGGTGTTTTGCTGGTTATCTTCTTCACCGCTAGCCTCTCTATATTCATTTTAAATCTTGTCTTTGATGCATGTCTCTTCTACCAGCTTGTTGCATTTCGCCTGTAGATCTTCTAGTGTGTCTGTGACAGTTGCATGAAATGAGTTGAATACCTTGAGTGGATCCTCTGCTTGATTTTTACCCACACACATTTAGTAAACACTTTCAGTTAGCTATAATGCATCATTTAGATGTTTCGAAAGTCTTCGAATCCCTCTCCTTCTCTATCCTTCTCTATCAATCTCTATCACTCACACCGACAAAAGCCACCTGACATGGTGGTCACATTCCAGACTTGATAAGTAAGATTCACTCTGTATCAGCAACAAGGACTAGGCGCAGTACGATAATTTCTACCCAGTATGCAGTCAGAGTATCGATTACTCCGTTATTGGAGCTGCATCGTGAGTCCGATAGGCTCATTGATAACATCTTTGGCTGCAGGTAGCGTTGATGGTTCGAATCTCTTATAAGGGAAACGAGTTGTTCTTCCAAGATTGAAGATACGCCATTGCTGAGTGGTGAATGGCAGCCAACACCACAAGCAAGACACCTGAGTGTCAGGCAGAGCCTTCTGCCTGTCGTGTGTCTCCAAACTAAACGTGACATTTATTCTTATCATGATTTGCAGAGTCCAGACACAAACTTTGCAATAAGAAGCAGGAGAAATAGACAGTGCGCTATTCAAACATTCATCAGTTTATTATTGGATATCCGCTCAATTAATATTTCTCCTTGACATTATTCCACAAGTTTAGTTCAACTGATTTCTGAAGTAGAAAAGGTTGAGAAGCACAAAATCGACAGGCTTCGCAGTAGGTTCACACGAATTTCACTCATATAATAACGAATACACATATGTTTAGCACATTCGCACGAGTATTATGAAAACAGCTGTCGATTTAATACTACGAGAGGTTTTCCATAAATTCGGTGAGTGATTCAGAGGCCATTTACATACCATCCATTTTGATGTAAGATGAATATTTAGCTGTCTTTTGATTATTATTATCATCACTATCGTTATTATTCACTCACAAATTGCTCAAGTTCTAAGGAAAATATAAATCCGGAGATGTGTACTTCCCCATTGGCCTTGGTTCTTGGCCTCTGCAAGCACTCTCAACTAATCCCACTTCATAGAATCTTCTCCACGTCACTCAAGGCAGGCAGGCTAACACATCTCTCTCTATTTAGACTCCACTGGAGCAATTGGTGTGCCATGTCAGTCAGTGGTCTCCTTGGAATACATCTAATCCATCTCTATTTTCTTCGGAATATTTGTTGAGCAATAGGTACCCGCCTGTTGGTGTTCTGATAGAGTTCCTCATCGCTAATCCTTTCCAGCCGGCTACGTGATCTTCAGTATAGTGCTAGCAAGGGTAGCTCGTGATGTAAGTTTGCAGTATCCTGTTGGAAACGCCTTCCGCCGCACTTCGAATTCCTGACGCATGCAGATCAATTGACTAAACATTGCTGTTAAAAATTTGGATCATGTTGTTAATGCTGAGTAGTGCAGCGGATTTTCAAATTAATCGTTAAGTGATGAAGTTCTGTCTCGCCTTTCCGATTTTGGTTTTGAAATCGTTACCCATCCATCACTGCAGTAGTGGAACGAATCCTGCTCCCCTAATCTAAGCAACCACATATTTTAGATTTCTCTCTCTCTGGTGGCGATTTTCGAATGCTGTCGTTACCTGACTATCATTAACGATCTTATCTCCATTAAGTTTACTCGAAATCATGTTACTGATGCTTCTCTCAACCTTTGCTTCGTATTCATACATACACACACATATCTGAGTTTGTCGAGAATGTGGCATAGATCTTCTGCTAGACCTAAATTTTCCATCCGTTCGATGTGTGATGCTATTCTCATTCCTCACAGTCTGTTACACAATCCAGTCACCCACGACTGGGGGGATAATCGGCGATAGCTGTTAGCCTTGTCTTACTCCGAACTCTACTTCAAATGCTTCAATGTCTATTGATATAAGAATGACCTGGAATGAGACAAGTGTCGTATAGCTAGTGTCGTGAATAGAGTTTATAAATGCTTTTGGTTTCACGCTTTGGAGTGATAAATCAACTTTCAAATCACTTCGCAGTTGATGATGTTGATGGACTCCCTCGTCCAAAGTTGTCTTTCTATACTGTTTTTGATGACAATGCAAAGTGTTGCAAGTTGGTACGCGCATGGCTTGCTTTCTCTTCAACTCAGCATGTTTAGAGTGGAGTTCTGTCTTCAGAACATCAATCAGTCTCGCAAAGATAATATGACTTCATATTTTGCTTGCGCAGAATAGAGATTTGATAGCATATCAGTTCTTGCCAATTCTTTAGTCTCTGGTCTTTGCCATTATGACGGGATAGTCTTACTTCAACTTTTTTCAACCTATGCAGTCAGAAGATTTCTCAGGTACAAAAGAAGTCCTGTACAACAACATTAACTGTCCAAACACAATTACAAGTTATCCGAAAATCAGTAAGAATATTCACAGAGAGATGAGACCAAATCTCTGTCTGCCAGAGTCAAATGGTACAAACCATGTTTCTCAGAGGGGCAAATGAAGGTTGCGAACTTCCATTCGTTAGAAAATCACTGGAGTATGAGGAATAACAGACAGTATTTCTGCCCTCCTACTTCTCGATTCCTTACCGGTACGCCCTTATAATCACCCATACATATAGTCTAACCCAGCAACTTTAGGTTACGAATCAAGCCCCTTGATGTTTCAACCACTGTGTTGGAATCCTACAAACCGACCTATGAGTTCTTACTTCTGCCATTGCAAAACCACAAGCCAGCTGTCATCAGACACGAAATCTTTTCTTCCATATCCATATGCATGTGGAGAATTGAAGACACCAATTCGATCGGGAAAATGTAGAAATCTTCTATAGTGGAAATGCTGAAATCGACGCTACAGAATTCCCAGAAGCCCAGGGGTCAGATGAATAAGCCAACGAGTAACACACACATTACCATAGAACAAATTTACCAACCAATTTAGAATAAACCACATGACAAACAAATTCATTTTACAAGTCAATAACAACGATCAACAGAGATACTGTTTGAATGCCTGTCATCACAAAGCAGGTTATCAGAAGATACAATTGCATCATCATTCGTCAAGAATTCAAATAAGTTCATTTCATGCTGAAGTTTGCCATAAGATGGTGTTGTCAAGAAGGAAAACGAAAGATTCACAATTAAATTACACACATCAAAAATTTGCGGTGTAAGTGCCACCACCAACCAACGCAAGTGGTGAGTATCTATGACCACATCTGACTTGTTGAACCCCATCGGTCATAACTTCTCACCCACTAGAACTCCAGGCAACGTCATATTGGAATTAATCAGCCACTGGTGTCAACAGTAGAATATTACTATCTGAAATTTGTATCAAGTTTGCCCACGGATTGACATCAGTTAAAGAAACAGTGGAAACCAGCTGGACTTACTGAACATCTGGCTGTTTCACCTTAGGCCGGTGCCCATCTGCAGTACGCATTGGCTTAGTTCCCAACCCAACACCCCTGGTACAAGTCAATCTCGTCGACTAATCCACCTCATGAATTCTAACTTCCAACACGTCATAATGTTTTGTGTGACCACCACTTGAAACAAGTAAAGTCACCAATTCTTGGAAATTAATCTGATGCTTGCTAGTGACTGGCCGCAGGACGAAGTTGTCGGGAGTCCCGGTGAGTAGTCGTTATCAATGCGGTCCATACGACCGGTAGTGAGGATAGATATTCAGCGATGACACTGAATGGTTGTCGTGCGAAAAATCACGAACTAGTAGAAGCAAGAATTCACTGGCTGACCACTGGGCTGGGTTCTGGGGATGAATGTTCAACAAGTTTCTCTTGTTTACCAAAGGGTCTACAGCTCGAATGTCAGTGTTTCGTGTAATGCTACTGAGTACAAAACCAGGTCAATACAGCCACCTGCCAGGCACTCTTATCTAGTTACCAATGGTTCTTTCACGGATAACAATTCGTGGTCAAACTTGAAACATGGCAAATGCCTGCAAATTGACCCTTGAAAATTCTGTCAATTCACTAGTATGTATAAATACGACTCCATCTTTTTTCACAGGTGAGAAAGATGAATGAAATACAGTAGACATGGAGTGATCATAAACTGATAAAAAATGTTACTCTGTGGTGATGGCGTGTTACTAATTCATATTAATAAGCATTTTCTCTTTGTTAAATTCACTTCTGCTTACAGTCAGTCGTTTTATCTTTCATATAATCTACTTGTATGATTCGAGTTGATCATTTAGACACACACATACACACGTAATCACTGCAGCCGCGAAAAATAACGTGTTATTCTCTGAACGCAGAAAACCGATATTTGCATTCTACTGTATAGCTGAAAAAAACTTCCTCGAATAAGACACAGCACAAAACTGTCCCAACGGCAGAAGAACCACAGTTACTTGCAATCAAACCTTGTGTACCACTAAACAATGATAACACAGCGAAAAGAAAAATCACCGCAACAATCCCGTCAGGTAGTGATATACATGTATTTCCTTATCAGTTACAAGCTTAGTACTGCACAATCGTAAGAAACACCTTAGAATCTAGAAGAATATTGCCAACAAGGAGGGATCGAAACCCTGTCAGCAACAGCCACACACCGAACACTCACAGCAGACAGTCTAAATGCGAAATTCACAGGGCGAACCTTGATCTCATTCAAACAAAATACCAATCGTAGAAGAAGACATTGCTAATGTCACCACACCACCACACAGAGAAGCATTGAAATTAGAGATTAAACAAAGATGAATACAAATACTTACAGGTTTTTCACTGGTTCTCCAAACGATGTCAGCTCATGATGAAATCCTGTAACCAAAACAAACAATAAGACTTAAGTCAACGGATGGCAGGCGGATATCCTGACAATGATATACAGTCTAGAGGAAAAACGGAGAATAATTACAAAGTTAGGTGGAATGTCTCAGTAAATATCAATGATGTAATTAGATCGGTTAGGAGAGCGGTTTCCCAGACAATCGTTCCGTTACAGTTACAGATACCGCACTCTGAAATTTCACTCGGTTTGGAATAAATCTCACAGTAAAACACTAAATGAAATTAATAAACATTCCCAGTGATAAAATTAAAACAAGACATCGGCAAACAATATGGCTTTGCCTATTGAAGAACTACCATTGTAGGACAATATACACATTCTTTCAGTCTTGAAGTCATCCGATATAAATCGAATTGGTCAGATGCCTCATAGAAATACCAAGAAGGGTTTGTACCGATAATTCCTTAGCAAATACATTAGGATACTATGAATTAAAAGTCAATCTAAACGAAGAATATTCTTTACAATAATTTCTCTTCAGGTTCTTACAATTATAAAATATTATAATATTTGTTGTCGTTACAACAATCATAGCCAGTTATGCAGCGGATACATTTTCAACGTATAATAATAGATTAGTTACGGGGTGTCAAAATAAATAGTCACATTCGTGTGGCAAACGTGCTAGGCTGAAATCGATTACAAAATATTGTAAAACGGGAGACAATGGTGGTGATTAATCATAATAGATTTGTAGAATGTGGGGTAGGAAAATTGACAAGTCAGTTCAACGTTATAAAAGGTTCAGGTGAGTGGTGAGTACAAAGTGGTCTGTGTTAAACAGGAAGTAGCAAGACTGCAATGAGAGGTTTACAATGAAATAACGAATGTGTGAAATGAAACAGGTGGAGGCATATATTGAGAAAAGAGATAATATCACTAATAATAAGTCCGGATAGTATAAAATGAAAAATTCGATAGTATTGAGGGAGTGTTTGCATGAAGGGCATAAATTATGACGAATAATAATAATTGTAATATTTGTAATAATAGGCAAAGGAAAAAAAGCCAAGAGGGTAAAGGGGAAGGAGCACTCTTGGTGAGAAGAATAATCATCAATCCAAGTTTGGCCACGGTAGGAACAGCGCCTGGACGTGTTCTTTTTGGATACAAAGTTCCGGTTTAGTCGATCTTATTGCAACAGCTTCAGCTATGTGTAGGAGAAGTAAGCGCACTGTACGCGGTAACAACGTCGGAATTCGGAATTTAACCCTGAAGGCTGTACTGACATCGATACGATATCCAGTATCGACCAAGTGTGACAGGATCGAGCTTTTTAGGCACTTAATTTCCCCCCTTTTGAACCAAGCTGGTAAGTGTTCTCGAACCCGTAGACGAACCTGCCATATCGTGCGCCCTATATAACTTGAACCACAAGAACAGTTGAAATGGTATATGCATGAAGAAGAGCTAAGGTTAGGTAAGACATCTTTGAGTTGCTGGGTGAACATTGGACGGCTACTAAAGGACAGACACAGACGTGCAGAGTAGAAAGTTTTCTTGATCGCCCTGCTTGAACGTTGCGATAGAATCTCCGCAGAAGTATCTCCCTTGAATTGGAGAAGTAAAAACAGGGGATTTTTCTCCACCTTTACCAGTTCATGTTTACGACTATTGTAACCTGTGTTGGCTTTAATGAACTTCTCTGGATATCCGTTCTTGCTTAGAATGTCTCGGATGACCTGGAGTTATTTCTCTACACAGTCTTTGGAACAAATAGACCTCGTTCTAAGTGCTAAGCACCTGATTAGATTACGTTTGTATTGCATCGGTGCGAAGCTATCGAAGTGTGTATACTGAGCTTTCGTCTCTAGCTTTCTAAATATTGTTCTTTTGACGGAACCATCCTCTCTTCTCGTTAGTAGGACGTCGAGGAAGTGTACAGAGTCGTTAAATTCTCCTTCGTAGGTGAAATGGACCGCTGGATGAGCATCATTGAAGTTGTTCGAAATCAAATCACTACTAAACCCTTCATCGTACACTACAAAAGTGTCATCCATGTAACGACAATACATTTCCATTTCTGCTATTTCCTCTTTCAAAGGACTATTTTCTAGTTTTGCTAGAAATATATTCGCGAAAATAGGTCTCAATGGGAGACCATGGCTACTCCATCAAACTGTCTGCATATTTCATTATTAAACAAGAAAGGAACATTTGTTGTACATTTAACAATTAGTTATAATATTAGAAGAAGACATATAAGCGAACAATATTGTTTTCAATTAGATCTTCTTCAGGCTTTACTCTAATTTACATAGATTTATATATAAAATTTTAACCAATGACGGTGATTTTGGGAATCAAATAATAATCTTAATAGTCCTAATAATAATAATAATGTGTTCTATAGTTTGGTTTGTAAGGATTAGTTATGTTTTACGAGTTGATCACGGACTGATATCAGTTAGAGAACCATTGAAAACCAGGGAGTACTGGACAGCTGCTGTTTCATCCTAGTTTGGGAATCATCGGCAGTACGCACCCACTGGGATTCGAACCCAGGACCTTCCGGTTACAAGGCAAGCTCGTATACCATTCAGCCACTGGGACCCGATTCAATGGCTCATGAATTCTAACTTCTACCAATTCGTGATTTTAGCGCGACCCCAACTATTGTCGTTGGTGGAAATCCATCCACACGTGACTTCTAATTGGACCTCACTGGTCACGACTTCTCACTAGAACTGCAGGAAGCTCCAACCTGTAGCAAGTCACTAGCGAGCATCAGAATAATGTTCTATAGTTTGGTTTGTAAGGATTAGTTATGTTTTACGAGTTGATCACGGACTGATATCAGTTAGAGAACCATTGAAAACCAGGGAGTACTGGACAGCTGCTGTTTCATCCTAGTTTGGGAATCATCGGCAGTACGCACCCACTGGGATTCGAACCCAGGACCTTCCGGTTACAAGGCAAGCTCGTATACCATTCAGCCACTGGGACCCGATTCAATGGCTCATGAATTCTAACTTCTACCAATTCGTGATTTTAGCGCGACCCCAACTATTGTCGTTGGTGGAAATCCATCCACACGTGACTTCTAATTGGACCTCACTGGTCACGACTTCTCACTAGAACTGCAGGAAGCTCCAACCTGTAGCAAGTCACTAGCGAGCATCAGAATAATGTTCTATAGTTTGGTTTGTAAGGATGCTCGCTAGTGACTTGCTACAGGTTGGAGCTTCCTGCAGTTCTAGTGAGAAGTCGTGACCAGTGAGGTCCAATTAGAAGTCACGTGTGGATGGATTTCCACCAACGACAATAGTTGGGGTCGCGCTAAAATCACGAATTGGTAGAAGTTAGAATTCATGAGCCATTGAATCGGGTCCCAGTGGCTGAATGGTATACGAGCTTGCCTTGTAACCGGAAGGTCCTGGGTTCGAATCCCAGTGGGTGCGTACTGCCGATGATTCCCAAACTAGGATGAAACAGCAGCTGTCCAGTACTCCCTGGTTTTCAATGGTTCTCTAACTGATATCAGTCCGTGATCAACTCGTAAAACATAACTAATCCTTACAAACCAAACTATAGAACATTATTCTGATGCTCGCTAGTGACTTGCTACAGGTTGGAGCTTCCTGCAGTTCTAGTGAGAAGTCGTGACCAGTGAGGTCCAATTAGAAGTCACGTGTGGATGGATTTCCACCAACGACAATAGTTGGGGTCGCGCTAAAATCACGAATTGGTAGAAGTTAGAATTCATGAGCCATTGAATCGGGTCCCAGTGGCTGAATGGTATACGAGCTTGCCTTGTAACCGGAAGGTCCTGGGTTCGAATCCCAGTGGGTGCGTACTGCCGATGATTCCCAAACTAGGATGAAACAGCAGCTGTCCAGTACTCCCTGGTTTTCAATGGTTCTCTAACTGATATCAGTCCGTGATCAACTCGTAAAACATAACTAATCCTTACAAACCAAACTATAGAACATTATTCTGATGCTCGCTAGTGACTTGCTACAGGTTGGAGCTTCCTGCAGTTCTAGTGAGAAGTCGTGACCAGTGAGGTCCAATTAGAAGTCACGTGTGGATGGATTTCCACCAACGACAATAGTTGGGGTCGCGCTAAAATCACGAATTGGTAGAAGTTAGAATTCATGAGCCATTGAATCGGGTCCCAGTGGCTGAATGGTATACGAGCTTGCCTTGTAACCGGAAGGTCCTGGGTTCGAATCCCAGTGGGTGCGTACTGCCGATGATTCCCAAACTAGGATGAAACAGCAGCTGTCCAGTACTCCCTGGTTTTCAATGGTTCTCTAACTGATATCAGTCCGTGATCAACTCGTAAAACATAACTAATCCTTACAAACCAAACTATAGAACATTATTCTGATGCTCGCTAGTGACTTGCTACAGGTTGGAGCTTCCTGCAGTTCTAGTGAGAAGTCGTGACCAGTGAGGTCCAATTAGAAGTCACGTGTGGATGGATTTCCACCAACGACAATAGTTGGGGTCGCGCTAAAATCACGAATTGGTAGAAGTTAGAATTCATGAGCCATTGAATCGGGTCCCAGTGGCTGAATGGTATACGAGCTTGCCTTGTAACCGGAAGGTCCTGGGTTCGAATCCCAGTGGGTGCGTACTGCCGATGATTCCCAAACTAGGATGAAACAGCAGCTGTCCAGTACTCCCTGGTTTTCAATGGTTCTCTAACTGATATCAGTCCGTGATCAACTCGTAAAACATAACTAATCCTTACAAACCAAACTATAGAACATTATTCTGATGCTCGCTAGTGACTTGCTACAGGTTGGAGCTTCCTGCAGTTCTAGTGAGAAGTCGTGACCAGTGAGGTCCAATTAGAAGTCACGTGTGGATGGATTTCCACCAACGACAATAGTTGGGGTCGCGCTAAAATCACGAATTGGTAGAAGTTAGAATTCATGAGCCATTGAATCGGGTCCCAGTGGCTGAATGGTATACGAGCTTGCCTTGTAACCGGAAGGTCCTGGGTTCGAATCCCAGTGGGTGCGTACTGCCGATGATTCCCAAACTAGGATGAAACAGCAGCTGTCCAGTACTCCCTGGTTTTCAATGGTTCTCTAACTGATATCAGTCCGTGATCAACTCGTAAAACATAACTAATCCTTACAAACCAAACTATAGAACATTATTCTGATGCTCGCTAGTGACTTGCTACAGGTTGGAGCTTCCTGCAGTTCTAGTGAGAAGTCGTGACCAGTGAGGTCCAATTAGAAGTCACGTGTGGATGGATTTCCACCAACGACAATAGTTGGGGTCGCGCTAAAATCACGAATTGGTAGAAGTTAGAATTCATGAGCCATTGAATCGGGTCCCAGTGGCTGAATGGTATACGAGCTTGCCTTGTAACCGGAAGGTCCTGGGTTCGAATCCCAGTGGGTGCGTACTGCCGATGATTCCCAAACTAGGATGAAACAGCAGCTGTCCAGTACTCCCTGGTTTTCAATGGTTCTCTAACTGATATCAGTCCGTGATCAACTCGTAAAACATAACTAATCCTTACAAACCAAACTATAGAACATTATTCTGATGCTCGCTAGTGACTTGCTACAGGTTGGAGCTTCCTGCAGTTCTAGTGAGAAGTCGTGACCAGTGAGGTCCAATTAGAAGTCACGTGTGGATGGATTTCCACCAACGACAATAGTTGGGGTCGCGCTAAAATCACGAATTGGTAGAAGTTAGAATTCATGAGCCATTGAATCGGGTCCCAGTGGCTGAATGGTATACGAGCTTGCCTTGTAACCGGAAGGTCCTGGGTTCGAATCCCAGTGGGTGCGTACTGCCGATGATTCCCAAACTAGGATGAAACAGCAGCTGTCCAGTACTCCCTGGTTTTCAATGGTTCTCTAACTGATATCAGTCCGTGATCAACTCGTAAAACATAACTAATCCTTACAAACCAAACTATAGAAAATTATTCTGATGCTCGCTAGTGACTTGCTACAGGTTGGAGCTTCCTGCAGTTCTAGTGAGAAGTCGTGACCAGTGAGGTCCAATTAGAAGTCACGTGTGGATGGATTTCCACCAACGACAATAGTTGGGGTCGCGCTAAAATCACGAATTGGTAGAAGTTAGAATTCATGAGCCATTGAATCGGGTCCCAGTGGCTGAATGGTATACGAGCTTGCCTTGTAACCGGAAGGTCCTGGGTTCGAATCCCAGTGGGTGCGTACTGCCGATGATTCCCAAACTAGGATGAAACAGCAGCTGTCCAGTACTCCCTGGTTTTCAATGGTTCTCTAACTGATATCAGTCCGTGATCAACTCGTAAAACATAACTAATCCTTACAAACCAAACTATAGAACATTATTCTGATGCTCGCTAGTGACTTGCTACAGGTTGGAGCTTCCTGCAGTTCTAGTGAGAAGTCGTGACCAGTGAGGTCCAATTAGAAGTCACGTGTGGATGGATTTCCACCAACGACAATAGTTGGGGTCGCGCTAAAATCACGAATTGGTAGAAGTTAGAATTCATGAGCCATTGAATCGGGTCCCAGTGGCTGAATGGTATACGAGCTTGCCTTGTAACCGGAAGGTCCTGGGTTCGAATCCCAGTGGGTGCGTACTGCCGATGATTCCCAAACTAGGATGAAACAGCAGCTGTCCAGTACTCCCTGGTTTTCAATGGTTCTCTAACTGATATCAGTCCGTGATCAACTCGTAAAAAATAATAATGTGGTAAATGTTTTGAACGTAGTTGATAACGATGATTATAATGATAACAAAATATTGATAATAAGGTTTATGCAGGTGATAAGAATAAAAAAGATAGTATATGTATATAAGTGTATAAATAAATTGGGTCAAATCTTAAAAGGTGAAGTGGAACGATAATCAGAGTTTAAATAAATATTATAAAAGTACAAAGGAGATGGAAAATAAGAAAGGGTGGGAGGGTTTTGAATACAGTTCACCTAGGCCAAGGGAGAGACAAAGGTAGAACAAACTTCTTTTGTATGCAAAGACTAGGATTGTTCTCTCGAATTCCAGCCTACCAATTTTGATTGCTCAAGTGAAAGATAAGCTACCTAGTTGTGCCACTTTAATGTGTATCTATAAATTTAGTTGCTCCTGTGGAGAAAGCTATATGGGGCGAACAACTAGACAGCTCAACAAACGCATTAATGAGCATCTTCCTTCATGGTTCGGAAAAGGTCAAATAAAATCCATACGAAGTTCTACTTTGGCTCATTTGATTGATAGCGGTCACCAAGTGGACAAAAATAGTGCTTGCAAAGTTATCTATCGTATTCCATCGAGTCTTTCGAATGGAATCAGAAACCGTCTTTTACACCTAGCCGAAGCTATGGGAATTCGAGAGAACAATCCTAGTCTTTGCATACAAAAGAAGTTTGTTCTACCTTTGTCTCTCCCTTGGCCTAGGTGAACTGTATTCAAAACCCTCCCACCCTTTCTTATTTTCCATCTCCTTTGTACTTTTATAATATTTATTTAAACTCTGATTATCGTTCCACTTCACCTTTTAAGATTTGACCCAATTTATTTATACACTTATATACATATACTATCTTTTTTATTCTTATCACCTGCATAAACCTTATTATCAATATTTTGTTATCATTATAATCATCGTTATCAACTACGTTCAAAACATTTACCACATTATTATTATTATTAAGACTATTAAGATTATTTAAAACAGTTAGTCCCTTTTATAAATTTTGATAGCATTATTAGAAGACGGAGATTATCTGAAAAATGTGATGTATTAGCGCTATACATTTCGAACAATCTGATCACACATTTACTTGTCAAGTCAATATATATGGAAAAGTTAAATTAAACAAGGTGACAAAAAAAAAGAATTAAGAATAATTAACACAAACGTTTGGTAATCCAATCAAATAAGGATTACCAAGGTAGGTTAAGAGTAATAACAAACTGTTTTTGAATACACAAGGGGGGCTTAAGTTTATGAATGGCTATAGCCTCAGCGTATTTCAGTAAACGTCCTTGACCGTTTTTATAGATGACCTTAAAGGCTGAGTTAACATCAACCTTATGGTTCATCTCGATTAAGTGTTTAGCTATAGACGAAGTTGGTAGTCTAGCACCTGCATCTATGGGCTTGTCACAATTCATCTGTTTTCCTAACCACTTTGGGATATGCTCTCTCATCTATAAAAACGGTCAAGGACGTTTACTGAAATACGCTGAGGCTATAGCCATTCATAAACTTAAGCCCCCCTTGTGTATTCAAAAACAGTTTGTTATTACTCTTAACCTACCTTGGTAATCCTTATTTGATTGGATTACCAAACGTTTGTGTTAATTATTCTTAATTCTTTTTTTTTGTCACCTTGTTTAATTTAACTTTTCCATATATATTGACTTGACAAGTAAATGTGTGATCAGATTGTTCGAAATGTATAGCGCTAATACATCACATTTTTCAGATAATCTCCGTCTTCTAATAATGCTATCAAAATATTAAGATTATTATTTGATTCCCAAAATCACCGTCATTGGTTAAAATTTTATATATAAATCTATGTAAATTAGAGTAAAGCCTGAAGAAGATCTAATTGAAAACAATATTGTTCGCTTATATGTCTTGTTCTAATATTATAAATGGGAATATTTAAAAATTAGTTATAATTGTAATAACCTGAAGAGAAATTATTGAAAAGAATATTCTTCGTTCAGATTGACTTTAAATTCATAATATGGGAATATTTCACATTAGGATACTCACATAACGTGCTGATCCGAGCGAGTTATCCTAGTCGATATGTAGGAAGAAACATGAGTATTGAGTACAGCGAAGAGAAATTCACCACAGTTAGAGAAGAAACACTTTTCCTGAAGTCTCAATTCAAAAGGGTCGTGACTGGTGATGTACTTCACCTCAGACCAACTAGAACGTGAAACAGACTTACACTGCTCTTACAGGGCGGACAACTAGAGACAGCGCAACAAACTCACTACGCAGCATCCTCTTACGTAGTTCAAAAAAGGCCACACAAGGTGCCTTAGAAGCCTTATTTCCTCTCATTTGATTTATGACGATGATGATGATGATAGGGATCACTTAGGCGGCAACAGAAGAAGAATAGATGCCTTCAACCTTATCTATTGTATTCCGTCGAATATTTCGGAAGGAATTAGAACCCATCATTTCACACATATCTAAATCTATGAGAATTCGAGAGAATAGTCTTAGTCGCTTCATATAAACACCCCTCCAATAGTCTGTTTAAATTCTAACATAATCCTCCCACCCATTCTTTGTCCTCATTTCTCTCGTAATTCTACGACTTCTATTTGAGCACCGATTAACTATCCGCTCCATCTGTAGTACTTCGTAACTTTCAGTTTTATAGGAGCTGGACCTAATTTATATACTGAATTTCTCACATTATCATACTATCACCTTCATTATAGTTATCACCATCTGACGCGCTTACTACTTCTTATTATGTAATCGTTGAACTTATTGTCAATATTACTATTGTTGCTTTTATTTCAGTGCGTGCTGTTATCATTTAGCACCATTCTGGTGGAACATACGGCTTCACCAGCACATATCTACGTTTTCTTGTCCACTGCAGTCCTATTTCACTGACCTCAAGTGTAACCATCAGCTTTCAGAGACATCGCTGAGTTCTCTGTTTTGGATCGCTTGAAATGTAGAATTGTCATATGGCCAGCCGTTGAATGATGTTAATAAAGATTTTGGGCACTCCATAGTGTAATGATCATTTTGTCATGCTGCTCTCACTTGAGTCCACACTGATAGACAGCCCATACCTTCACACAAGTGGGAAAATGTCAGCTGCTTGATGGTTTAATTCACAAGGCCAGAAGCACTGTATTGGTGAAGCATTGATGGATGGAAGGGAGGTACACTTGGACAGGCAATACACATTTTTTTATTCCTTCACGTTCCCAGTGAAACATAAGGCTTCAAGTTAGTGGCTTGAAGTTTCTGTAGCAGTGTTTATTTTTACAGGATAGGGTTGCTAGCCTCATGCCTAACCTTTCCTCTTCACCAGCTTTTAGTTCTGACTTAGCGAGGTAAAGGAGTGCGCCGGCCGGGGATAGAACCCCGAACCATGTGCATGGTCGGCGAGCGTCCTAACTGCGATGCCACCGACGCACAATACACATTAGTAAAGCATATTTTCAGTTGATGGAGCCGTTTCTAATACCAATTTATATAGTAGTATTGAATTGTGGGAGTACTATACAGACGTTAACAACAACAAATACAATGATTCCTACTATGAGAATAATATTCCGTTGGAACCCATTCTCTTCATCACGCCACCATGGTATATATGGTTACAAGAATAATGATGACAGTATTACGATACAGGTTGACTAAGCTGTCGACAGAATGAAGCAATGAATGACAGACATATTGGTATAGGGATAACCAACAAATGACCCTTGAAATCACTGGCTAGAAGGATACTTCCTCCGTGCTAAACAGAATGTTTCTTAGTTCAATCAGAAGTCGACAGATTCTCCTCCTATTTTAGCTCCATCCGTTGACATGAGCCAGGAAACTCAGAAGTGGTGATGTTGTTGATATCACAGAGTGAATTTGCTGGCCTCCCACTCGGCCTTCCTCGTTTTACGGGATTACTGCCAGCAAGGCGAGGTTTTGGAGCACATCTATCGATTTTGAATCAAACCCAAACTACCTGATTGGTTGACGAATATTCTGCCATCAACCCACCACAACGAGGGTGAATATATCGGACCAACTTCACAACTAACAGAAATGTTGCTTAGACGCACAATTCACCTTCAGCAACGTGATTTATGGACCATAAATGAATCAGCTATACAGGTTCTCTTCAATTCGATCACCGATGTCACGTGGTTCGCCAAAATAAAATCAGTCTGATGAACAGCTGGAAGTGGGCCAAACAGAACATAAAGCTATCAGTTGTTGTTATGAATCACGCAGGGCGGTATAGACTGCTTGACCGGGACTCCACAGAATGCTAACAATCAATCGTTGCCGAACTTCGGTAACATATCTCAAAATCGTCCTCACTTGCGATGTATTCACCTATTATCCAGATTCGAAAAGTACTCACTGTTATACATCGAATAAGGCTGTCTCTTCACTCTACCTTTATTGTTTCACCAAATGACATCAGTTAGAGAACCACTGACAACCATAGAGCGAGTACTCAACACCTAGGCGTCCCTACTTGAGGTTTTCCAGCTCTATGCACCTAAATACTCACACATCAAGTATCATGCCTAAGCACTTCAGGTCACGAGGCGAACCCGTTCATCATTCACTCTCACGGGGAAGGAATCCGATGGTCAAAGCATGAAATGTTAACTCCCATCACATTTCATCAGATAGACATGTACATGTATATACATACATCCCCACTCCCATTGCTAATTACAACTCGACAGCTGTCCACTTTACCTTTGTTGATTTTCAATGGTTCTCTAACCGATTTCATCTGGTGATGAAACTCGAAATCAGTGAATTATCCACAAATCATTGATTAGAAAAATATTGGTCTACATTCCATCGGTGACTGAAAGCATGATGGAGTAGCTTGGGTTTCTTGTCAGTAGTGGTAACCAGTGAGACTCAGCAAGTAGGTTATCATAAGATATAGTCACCGATAAGGTTGACTGGCAGTGGCGCAATTCATCACGAACTATGTTCTTCACTGAATCATTCGTTTCGTCCAATCGGAATCATATCAACACTTTGAAATGAGTAGAACACTCCTAACACAATGTAAGATCCCAGTTCCTGCCTTAACAAAGCTGGATTGGAATCCTTCATCCCATAAACACTAAATGGGTGGATATATATGGACGGAAACTAAGTGAATATGGTGAAAGTAAATAAACAGGCTGTGAGAAGTTCTCGTGAACACAACAGCTGTTAGGATTATTGTATGAATGAATAGGTAGAGTTAACGAAATGCACGTAATGACGAGGACAGCTGAGTAACTGCTGGTGATTGCCTGTATACATGTAGCTGTACAATAACTGTCCGTAGAAATTACATTTTGAATTTATTTTGTCACCAACACGGAATAGTTCACCGAGGTGCCCATTCACTGAAGTAACATAAACTCCTTTGAAATAAATAAGTAAGAGAATTTGTCGACCGTATTACCAACATGGTGCTTTCCTGTGTTGAAACACTGAAAATGAATGGTGAATTGTGTGGCTAGTATTTTGGAAAATAGGAATTTGTTCATCTGGAGACACCTTGAAGCGATGGTGACAATTATCCACAAAGTTGTTACCTGCTTGTTATTTAATTCTTCTGCGTGCCAGTGGAACACTGGGTTGGAAGGCAGAGCTTTGCAGAATATATGATGCAGAAGTAATAGGAATCAGTGAGAGCGAGTGTAATGGAAGTGGCCTGGCCAAATTGACGACTGGAGAATCAGTATTGCCCTCAGGTCACATAGACGACAACGACAAGCACACTCACGCTGTGGCTATGGTGATTTCACTGACTACATCTCAGGCCATGATTCAGTGGGAATCTACGCCCGCATTATTCACAGCATGAAGTTTCAAGGTCCCAATTTCAGCACTGTGAAACTGAACCACGAAACTACAAAAGACACATTCACTGCAGCCATCAGAGCAAAGTCCAATTCACTAAATAGGATAACTGCGGAAACCCACGTGGGAGAATACTGTAACTCTCTGAAAATGGTGCTTAAGGAAAGGTGTATAGTTGTTTCAGGAAGAAATAAGTGATAGGTGAAGGAATGACTCTCTACGGATATGTGGAAGCTAACAGATGATGATGGGGTGAATAGTCAGAGTGAATGATAAACCAATCTGGGGATGGACAACTGACATTTCAAATAGTAGGTTGGTATGTGCTTAAAGCCATACACATGTCAGACTGCAGCATTCACACTGGAGATCGCAAAAGCAACGGCAGAACACGAGAGTAGTTGGCAACGGAATTATTTATTGACAACTAGATGCACGCACATAGTTGAAATGCATCTACCTTCACAATTTGTACGCGTCTTGTGTATTGCATTGATTTGGTATTCTGTGATGTGCTTTCTTTGTGTATTCCGTGCATGGTTATGATTTCGTTTCACAGGCATCTATCATTTCTTCACTTCGCCATAATAGCAATCTCTCCACTCGTCGATACACTGACAGATAATATGTATATTTAAATCTCCACATTTATACTAGGCATCGAACAGCTCAGTGGAAAAGGCAGGGGAATTAATGGCGAGCTCCATCATGGAACAAATATTAGAATAAAAATCCAAGAGAGTGAAATAATATAGTAAGAGTAAACTGTACAAATACAGTTACCGAGTTATAGAAATAAATAATGGGTACTTGTTGAAACAAATGAATTCCGCTGCCACAAATTATCAATATAATCCACAGAAGCGTTCGCTGTTGGAGTCAAGTTATAGTGATCCTTTTTATTACTCATCATCGTAGTATACTTTCACTATGTAATTGGACTACGTAATTGGACTTTGATTTATTTATCACTCTAAATATTGCGTGTTAACAATTGATACTTTCGTACTCGCTCAACTTTTGAATTCTACCGCTGAGAGAATACACGTTCGTACTCCTTTTCAAGTGCCTTTTGATTTACGTTGTGGATGTCGAGTAATCACAAAGTTAGGACACAATAATAAACGCGAAGTACTAGGATATATGTGTAGGCTAGTTTGGTCAAATAAAGCATCACAACAAAGTCTACTAGTGGAAGCTGTCCACCGGTTGTAGAATAGTTTTCGGATGAGAATGAGAGGTCCCTCAAAAATCGAAACGACACAACATGGTTAGTAGTGATGCGAGTAGAAAATATGAATCAGTAAGAAGACGAAGCATCGATTTGGACACTGTATTTTAGATTATACCACGGAGTTATGTATGTTTCACCATGAATCACACTGGGAATCTTCACGATGTAGCAGTGTTTGATCGAATGATAAGACACTCAAACGCGACCCACTAAATCAGATAGACTCGCTCAAATCATGTAGCACGGAATAGTCAATGAATGTCACAGAAAGGCTCTTTTTTGTGGACGAGCTCCCACAGCACCCAATCAGCAATCATTTACGGACCACCTCAAACAGTTTACTGTCAAGAGGAAAGAAAAGAAAAGTGCAAAATTATCAGAGAACCTCGAGAGCAAAACTCCAGAAATGCGATTTCATCCAAATCCTTGTCGATATGTTGACATTTTTTCAGCTGTTTTCTTTGATGATGGAGATTTGCAAGTATTATCCCTTGGCACTAAGTCTCGTGATAACCATGGTCAGAATTAACAAGTCGGATATGCAAGCCGAATTCGAAAACCTTTATACGCAAAGTGGAGGCTTGGTACCTTCCTCAGCCGACGCAGTTGAAAGACATAAATACAGTTAGTCGCACCGCGAGATGTCCAACCTGAATATTGATATCTCATACGTTCTATGACCTTGAAAATCCTCAGGAGTTCAAGCCATAAACAAACTAATCAAAGCTGTCCAACCAACTTATCATGTCGGTCCTGTCGCAATGATAACTTCACAGCTAAAGGCAATAGATTGTTCGTCCTGTTACAAAAGTAGTGACATGATCTACATGGCCAGTTGAAATGAACTCACCACTAATTTTTTATGGCTAACACTACTGAAACTCATTCCAAAGATTAAAATGCTAGCTCTGTAACAGTGAACAGAAGCAGTCTGCAGGCTGAAACATGAGGCATTCCATCACTCCACAGTGTCAGAGGACTCTCATTAGCATTACCACTTCTTTCAATTTAAGTTTATTGCCCCTGAAGTTCTCCGTCAGTATCCGTGCCTTCTACATCATTGACTGAAAGCCTTGAGTGGAAATAGAATAATCGGGCAGTAAGTAGAAGTCAAGTCAGTTTTGCTTTACGGATCAGAAACTTGGCGGGTCACAAAGAATATTTTCAACAGGCTGCAGACCTTTATCAACAATTGTCTTCGCCCCATACTGAAGATTAAATGGCCGGAAAGAATCACAAACAAGAAGCTATGGGAACAAACGAAACGAGAACCAATAGCCCAACAAATATGCAGGAGAAAGTGGAGATGGATTGGACACTCGCTGAGGAGGCCGTTGGGTGGCATCGCGCGTCAGGCCAGTGCTCGAGTGGAACCCGAAAGGAAAGCGGCGAGTGGGACGTCCAAGGGTGACATGGAGGAGATCGTGTGAGGAAGAGATGAAACAATTTGGAGTGACATAGATGCAAGTGAAAAGTACAGCAGAAGACAGAAGCAAGTGGAGGCGTGCAGTTGAAGCCCTATGTTCCACTAGGAACCCAAGGGAACAATAATAATAATAAGTAGAAGTCTTCTACAAATCTTCTGCCTCCTAAGTAGAAGATTGCGGGTTCGTGTACCGCCGTGGGTGTGGCTTTTTAACCTCGCCTAGATTACTAGCTCGCTAGTTTTCTAGCCGGTCCCAAGCACGGATAAAGAGGGAGGGTTGAGGAGTGGTGCTAGCAACTCCACCCCCAAAACTTAACCAAATCGCTACAGAAACTTCAACGCATAAAGATATTAAAAATACTAAAAATATAAACAATAACCTTATTTTTCGCTGGAATCGGGGGAGTGAAATGACGCAGGCTGGTGAAGGCCTTCGGGAAGCCAGTCAGCCGGTGTGCCTCCTTTCGATGAAAGCAAAAATAAGGATGGGGACGTGGAATGTTCGTACAATGTACGAAGCTGGAAAGGCAGCCCAGGTAGCCGCAGAAATGAGAAGATATGGATTAGAAGTGTTGGGAATCTGCGAGAGTAGATGGAACGGATGTGGAAGGTGCCAACTATCAACTGGAAAGACAGTAATCTATCCCGGTCACCCAGAGGGCAGCCACGAGCACACCGAGGGAGTGGCCATCATGATGTCACCAACAGCAACCAAATCCCTCATGCAGTGGGAACCAATCTCCTCTAGGATAATGACAGCCAGGTTCAACTCAAAAGGAAGGAACGCAACAATCATTCAATGCTATGCGCCTACAAACGTCTCAGAACAAGAGAAGAAGGAGGATTTCTACAGTCAACTACAAACAGTAATGGACAACGTCTCAAATGGCGATATCAGAATCCTGATGGATGACATGAATGCGAAACTGAGAGGAGACAATAAAGGAAAAGAACTCACCATGGGTCGCGAGGATCTCGGTGAAGTGAACGACAATGGTGAACTCTTCTCAGACTTCTGCGCCTTCAATGATTTGGTGATTGGTGAAAGTGTGTTCAAACACAGAGATATACTCAAGGCGACATGGATTTCACCAGATAAACACATCAAAAACCAGATAGACTTCATTTCAATCTCAAGGAAGTGGAGACGGAGCCTACTGGACACAAGATCGAGGAGAGGAGCAGATGTGGGTTCAGACCACTATCTAGTACAAGGGAATTTCAAGGTGAAGCTGAAAGCCTCGAGGACAGCTGGGGGTAGGCCACAATGCAAGTTCAACACTCGAAAACTGAGGGACATAACCACAGAGGACACTTTCACTGCAACTGTCAGAGCAAAGCAGGAAACACTACGTGGCACCACTGAGGAATCATCCGTGGAAGACCATTGGAACTCTTTGAAGGTGATTTTCAACGAAACGTGTTCAACGGTTTTAGGAAGAAAGAAACAAGACAAGGAATGGCTCTCAACGGACACTTAGAAGCTAATAGAGGAGAGGAGAATGGTGAAAGAGAAAATGATTCATTGCAAGGATGGACAAGAGAAGGAGACGCTGAGCTCAACTTACACAGCACTGGACAAAGAAGTGCAGAAGAGTGATAGGAAGGACAAAAGACAATTCTACGACAATCTGGCCACTGCAGCTGAGAAGGCAGCAGGCAAAAGGGACCTGAGGACACTATATCAGATAACCAAGTCTCTATCCGGGAAGAGATCAACACAAGTGAAACCTATAAAAGACAGCCAAGGGAACCCACTTACCAAGGAAGAAAGACAGATTAAACAATGGGCGGACCACTTCAAAGGACTCTTGAACCGACCACCACCTACAACCCGTCCAGAAATACCAACAACAGCACGTACACAACTGCAAGTTGACATCAATCCCCCAACGAAAACTGAAGTCATGAATGCAATCAAGCTTCCGAAAGCTGGAAAAGCAGCTGGACTAGATGGAATACCATCGGAAGCACTGAAAGCGGACCCAGAAACGACAGCAGATATACTGACTCCATTATTGCAAAAGATCTGGAAAGAGGGAAAGGTGCCTACAGACTGGAGGAAAGGTTACCTAGTGAAACTACCAAAGAAGGGCGACTTAGGACTCTGCAAGAACTGGCGAGGAATCATGCTCCTGTCGACGCCAAATAAAATCCTGAGTCGCATCATCCTGGAGAGAATAAAGGACGCACTGGATACAGAACTCCGACCAGAACAAGCTGGGTTCAGGAAAGGTAAATCATGTTCTGACCAAATTGCAACTCTACGCATCATCATCGAACAAAGCATGGAATGGCAATCAAACCTCTACCTCAACTTTATAGACTTTGAGAAGGCCTTCGACAGCGTTGACCGCGAAGTATTTTGGAAACTACTCGAGTACTACGGCGTACCCCAAATATTCATCAACCTTACTCAACAGCTGTACGACAACGGCACATGTCAAGTGATCCACAACGGAAAACTCAGCGAAGCGTTTGGAGTAAACACAGGAGTAGACAAGGGTGCTTATTATCACCAATGATATTCCTAATTGTGGTGGACTGGATTATGCGTCAGACAGTGAGAAACGAGAAGACAGGGATATCCTGGACCGACGTGAAGAACCTAGAAGACCTGGATTTCGCAGATGACTTATGTTTGATGTCACAAAATATCAAAGACTTACAAGCGAAAATCGACAAACTGGTCGAAGAAGCAGCAAAGACAGGACTCCAGGTGAACATAGACAAGACGGAGGTTATGTAAATAGCCAACCAGCAACAACAACAGCACCAGCAACATCCAGCGCCAATCACCATCAACGGGAGAGATTTGAAAGAGGTTACTTCTTTCACTTATCTAGGGAGCATTTTCTCAACTACAGGAGGAACGGACGAGGAAGGCGAGAAACACATTCATCAACCTGAAACCAATCTGGAAATCTTCCACTGTCACTCAGCCTGCATCAACAACAAAATTCGGATTTTCAATACAAACGTCAAGTCACTTCTTCTATTCGGATCAGAAACTTGGCGGGTCACAAAGAATATTTCCAACAGGCTGCATACCTTTATCTACAACTATCTTCTCTCTATACTGAAGATCAGCCGGCCCGAAAAAATCACCAACAAGAAACTATGGTGACAAACAAAACGAGAACCAATAGCCCAACAAATATGCAGGAGAAAGTGGAGATGGATTGAATACTCGCTGAGGAGGCCACTGGGCGACATCGCGCGTCAGGCCAGTGCTCGAGTGGAACCCGAAAGGGAAGCGTTGAGTGGAACGTCCAAGGGTGACATGGAGGAGATCGTGTGAAGAAGAGCTGAAACAGTATGGACTAACATGCATGCAGGTGAAAAGTACAGCATTAGACAGAAGCAGGTGGAGACGTGCAGTTGAAGCCCTATGTTCCACTAGGAACCCAAGGGAACAATAATAATATATAATAATTAACACAGAGTGTGTCCAACAGAAATGCCATTTTGCCAAACCGAGATTTCACCTTCACGTAATAAGCCCTATCCTTGGATCCCTATCAAAAATTGTCCCTATCACTCGCACTGTCTTCCACTTCATACCCTTCAGATATCTCTGCTTATCATTCATTTAATTACTTCTATTTTGAGTCATCTGTTTGTTTGTTCGGCTTTCCTTTGCTGGTGACTGTGTTGCTGATATTTATACACTGGATAGTTGCCAGATGGAATGTATAGGAGGGGTCCGCCTAAGACCAGAAACCGTTGCTACACTACTAAGAAGCAAGACTGAATAAGTCAGTGGCGTGCTTATAGAATGTTATACAACAAATTGACCTTCAGCCAGCCAATGCAAATACATGTGGACATTTTGTTTTTTTCGCAAATATAGTTTGCTGCGAATCTGCTCCTTTGATAACGTTATGTTTGTGGATGGCTTTGTAGCTAAGTTAGAGTCAGGACGACTTCAGGCAAATGAGTTTGTGTTATGGACAAACATACCGTAAGAATTAATAAAAAGATGGTCTCAACGAGGAAAATTTTCTTTCGACGAAGCCCTCACCTAGACTGTACATTCGTATATTTATAGTCAACGAATGAGCTAGTTCCAGAGTCATTTCCCATAGAAGGTCAAACTAATAAAATTGCCTAGTGTTATGGATAGAATATAGGTAGTGAAAAGATTCCAGAAATATTTAACGTCATGGTTCAAAATAATAAAGTTACAAAATCTATATATATATTTATTCCCATCTATGTAGGGCACACCAGTTGTACAGGCATGGACAAGTCTTATTTACATTACATGAATTTGAATCATGGTGAAATTACATGGTCTCTGGCCTTTCTGATATTAGTTAGTGAGTACAATCTGCGAACTGGTTATTCAATGGAGCACATTAAGAAATATAGAAAAATTGTCTTCGCATTAACAGAAAAACCCAGGTATGTGTTAGATGGATTACAAGTATTTGGGAAAAATAAATAATAATAATAATTTGCTTTATTCCAAAACAGTACCTGTGATACAGAATGGAATTCTCAGCATTTTTTTGCTACAGTATTGCATCCAGTTAGTACATTATCAATAAATAGAATTCTACATAGATTGAGGAAATCTCAGTTCATTATTACAACAACACATTGGCATGTCGGTAGCAGAGGTAAAGCTGAAACAGTGTTTGAAGGTGTTAGAAAAGTGGGAGCTGTCATATTAACTGGCGTAAGCGAGAGAAAGAAACAAAGCAGCACATAACGGAGAGAGAAAAGGAAAAGAAAGAAAGAAAATGTTGTACCTATTGATGATGTGGGTTGGAAAGACGAGATCCAGTTGTTCTACTGACTATTTAATGAATTATAGGTGTCACGTCTAATGCTTTCTTTATCACACAGAACACGAGCTAAGTAGGGTATGGTTGAGTTTTTGTACTTTCTGGTGCGAGCATATAGTTTTCTATATTGGCTTCTGGTTTTACCTGATGAGATGCAGGGGGAGAGTTGTGAGTGAAGAGGGTGGTGTGAGTTAGATAAAATGGATTTGGCCCATTTTTCACATGAGTCCATGTGCCTGTCGACCAGAATATTAACAAGCTGGTTAAGTGGCACGTTGCTTATCCTGCTGACAACCTTTAACATCCTGCGTAATATGTTATAGTCTTTCTTCAGTAGCCCGGGATAAACTAAGGGGAACAATAGAGAATAATAGGCAGGATGCGAGAATTAACGAATTGTAGGAGTAAGGGTTGGGTAATACCAGAATGTTTTAACTTCTTAATGTAGAAGGTTAGACGGAATATTTTCTTAGAAATTGCTAAGATATGAGACGACCAGGAGAGATCAGCAGATAGAATGACACCTAGGTATTTAATTTCCGATTTGGTTTCTATTTCAGTGCCGTCTATGTTGCATACCTCGTAAGAGCCAAACAGTTTGTTTAGGTCGGATTTATGCCTAAAGGTGAAATTGAAGTCAGTTTCTCCATATAACTTTGATGTGTGCGGCATAGTCCCTTGTTCTTGATTTATTTTTAAATTGGGTAACAATTTGAAACGAGTGATTTTTTGCATAATGTTGTCAGCATTTTTATCGTACGCAACACCAGATGTGAAATAAACTGAATGCACATTGATACTGATTATTTTCAGGCAGATTTGTTTTACTGCACCAACGTCAGCCAAGGCCCGCCATTTGTCACTGCATGGTTGGTCAGTTACAGTAAGTTGATTCACACGTAGAAAGCCATATGTAAGCCATTTTAGATCACTGACAGTGCTTGCATAAGATGCTGTACAGCGTCTTGTTATGGTGACAGTAGATTTTATCAAGGATGCTGAGTCATTACTAGCCAAACCTTGAAGGATGATATATGAGTAATTGATTTCAGTTGTTTCTCAGCTTCAGTTTAAATGTACATCTATACAACTACTACAAGGCAAATACAACAGAAGACGCGTGCGGCAAAGTACCAGAGGGCAGAGAAAAAGTATGTGGAGTGGGACAAATATGTTTATATTCGTTGTACATTGTAATTTAGTGGACAAATATTCATTTCTACTTAGTCTTTTTATGCATCTATGTGACTAGTTTGTTTATAGTTTTTAGAGTAATTAAGGTATTGAAGCGCGTTGTTTAGGTACTGTAGTTGACCAATAGTTGATTCGTTCTAGGAATAAATAGTTTATTAAAAAATATCTTTGCCAATGCGCGCTCCTTGAATACGATGTGCTTTTTCCTCTTGTAATGCTATAAAAACTAGCATGATGCCACTAAATGAGTTTTCTATTTTCTCTTTTTCAGAAAGGAACGCGGGGCGTGGCCGTGCTAGAACAAGAAGAAGACCTTATGTCGAACCTTGTTATAAAGAACGATAATTAGCTTGTAACCGGGCAATTCCAACCCGGCGTGCTGGAAATAAAGACGTTCCTTTTGCACTTTCGTCTTCTTCCTTCACTGGTGGTGCCTGTTGCTTCTAAGTGTCACACTCTCTAACCGAAAAATACTGTAGGGCCAATCGTCAAGCAATGATCTGAAACAGAGAGCAAAGCGCACGTTAGCAGGGTGATCACACAAGTGCCGCGTGCTAGTAAGAACGAAGACTCAAGGTCAATGAGTTTATTTACAACCAATCACAATACAATTAGGGGAGAGGGGAAGAGCCCTTACGATAATCCACACACAACCAAAGTGTTCCATTCGATTTCTTAACTAACACTACTGGGGGAGCCCATGGGGATACAGATGGTTTGATGACATTCTTCTCTAACAGTTCATCCACTAACTTATTCAGCTCTTTCTGATAATGTGCAGGTACTCGCCGTGCAGGTTGTCTACACGGTGGGGCGTTACCTGTATCTATGTGGTATTGGATCACTTTTGTTCTCCCTGGGTTTTTTCCATCCCAGTCAAAACAGTCTATGTAATTGTCGAGCATCTTATTAAAACTGGCTGTTGTCTCCAAGGGAAAGGTTTCCACCGTAGTTAACATTCTAAGTTTCTCTTTCATAACATGGCCCTGTACGACAAACGTGCCGTGCTCTAAGTCGTTTCCTGGAATGAACGGAATGAAGCTGTCATTCAATATAAGAGTCTTTTGGCCACAGCCTACTATCCCGGACAGCTTTTCTAAGAGGTCAACTCCTAGGATTACTTGCCACGGCACCTTAGTTGACACAACGAAAGCGTGCTGAGGTGACAGTGTCCCTGACTTTAGAGGTAGTAGGACTACTCCCTGGGATTGCATGCAATCTCCGCTGGCTGTCATAAGCCGCAACTTGTGATTGTCTATTTTGGGCCTGAAATTTTCTGGGACACATGAGGAATGTATAACGGAGCAATTTGCTCCTGAATCAACTAGCATTACACATAATCTGTTACCTATATACCCTGAAACTTTCGGGGAGGAGGTGGCGCCGATTAGGTTAATAGTCGGTAAACAATTCACATCGACATGTGACTTACCTGAATTGTGCCCACAAGTTCGAGCATGCTTACCAAACTGCCTGCAGTAGTAGCAATTGTTTCTTGAAGCCATTTGTGACTGTGGACGTCCTTCATACTGTTGTCTGGGCTGTTGAGTGTATTGTGGTGTCTTGTGACGGTAGTCCAATTCATTAACTGGTTGTGATGTGGTTCCTGGCTCTTCCAGGCTTTCCAGTAAACGTGCCCTGTTTTCCGCTTCTTCCATGGATGCCGGAGTATGCAAGATGAAGTCTTTCCTGTAACGGAAGTCGACACCTTGCAGGAACTTGCTGAAAACAACTTCTTCGACCTCTGTAAAAGGGCTGTTTTGCATAGCTTGACGAGCAAGCTTGCGTAGCCGTAGTGAAAATTGGTTGACCGCTTCCCCTTGACCTTGCCTGCACTCATTAAGGCGTTTAAATGCTTCTATTTGAGGCACTGGTGGTACTATGCGTGCTCGTAGAGTACTCAAAAGGGTGCCCATTGTCAGATGCACATAGTCCAAACCTATCACGTGCATTTCCAAAGAACGTCCGACACAATCGAGGACAAACGCGTTTGGGTGAGGGACGTTCATCAGATCGACATATCGGTGAACCTTGTCCGACCATAGATCGAGGTCATCACCAACTTCTAATTTATGTGGCATGGGATGGACATAGCGCGATCCAGACTGATTTGATTGGAATGCTCTGGCCATGGCCACAGCTAGTTGATCAACAAGCTCGTTAGATGCTGTCTCCTGGACAGAAGAAGTGGTCTTGGAAGCCTCAGTGAGTCGAGACTTAGAAGAAGAGAGTATTTTCGTTGGCAGGCTCGCCATTTATGTAGGGCCAATCGTCAAGCAATGATCTGAAACAGAGAGCAAATCGCACGTTAGCAGGGTGATCACACAAGTGCCGCGTGCTAGTAAGAACGAAGACTCAAGGTCAATGAGTTTATTTACAACCAATCACAATACAATTAGGGGAGAGGGGAAGAGCCTTCCTATTGGTCATCCGTTGCGTCGTCTTGGGCGACCAATCCCTGTACGCTACGTGGCCAACCTGAAATTAGATAAACATACAGTTTAAACACTAGAAAACCGCTTACTTACCAGGCCTTACAATACCTATTTTTGAATTTTCCGCTTGGGAAACCTGATCTTCCTAGCCGGTGAATTAAATTCAACCATTACTTACATATCGATATTCTGTGTGGTAAGTATAGCTGTCTCGAACTACTGCCAAAGCTTCAGGTGCTATTTTTGTAGCAGCATCTTCCCCACTCATTCAGATAAACAAGACTTGTTGGTCTACCACGTGATTGCAGTGAAACCTATCATCCAGAAAGTACTAGGTAAAGTCGAAAACCTTTTTTTCCTTGTCTTGTACTTTGTCAGTCTTATTCTTTTTCTTGTGGGTAGATACTGTTGCACTCTTATTCTTATACAGCATAAGTTTTAGCGATAGTTAATATGGTTGTAGAAAGTAACCTTAGAAATGGCACCAAAACACCTTACTCTGTAGTCACAAGGGCTTCAGCCAGAGAAGGTAAAAACGCAAGGACACCAACCCCAAATCGCATACCCATCCTAAAGACCCGTGTAGGACTCGTCTGTCCTGATACTATGCCTGCACTGCCACAGTCTAGTACTGAAACGGCACAGGCAATACTAGGGGGACAGGATACTACACCTGCACCAACTGAAAGCCAATGTGTGAAGCACAGCTAACCTAAAAGGAAACGCTCAAGACGTCATAAGACCTCGAAGGCGTCACCAAGTGATGGAGACGAATGCCAGGCGTGCAGTATCATAGTTTTTAAAGCTGACTCAGAGTTTGAATGCAATTTTTGCAAACGTTGGGTGCACTGCCGTTGTGACAAAGAGGTGCCGAAAGCATACTATGAGTTTATGAGAAATAACCCAGGACCGTGGTTTTGGTACATCTATCCACTTTGTCGCCCTGGCATAATCCCACAGAGCGTGTCTGCGGATAGCAGAAACAACAAATCGCTCATGTGTCCCAACAAAGTCTTATGCAGCTCACCACCTGCTAACATCACACTGCCGAAACTTGGCTCAGACAGTAAGAAGGACACTCCAGTCCTACTAACTGAAAATGACAATTTTCATAAGGTGAAGATTCAAAAGGTTTGACCTACAAAATCAAGGGAAGAGATAATTAGAAAAGTATCACTTGCATCCACAAGCAAGCTTGGCAACACAACAAACGCTGAACAGAACCTGATGAAGCCTAAAGTTGCTGATGCTGCAAAGGATTCTTGTATTCCTTTGCATCCAAAGGCCAAACCGAAGTCTGAGGTTAATCGGTATAATTCTCTCATCCTCTTTAACGTACCTGTGAGCAACGACAGCTTGCTTGAACACCGGACCCTGTATGATCAGGAACAGTGGTCCAACCTGTGCAATAAATTAGGTCTGAATATTAGTTCAGTGAAATTGTGTAGGCTATAAAGGGGTGTCCACCCACCTCAAGGTAAGCCACCCCCATTACGGGTTACATTGGACTCTACCGAAGAGACCGAAAAGGTACTGTTGATGGCTCAGGTACTAGCCATCGACAGAAGTTCGAGCATAAGGGTGAGACAAGACACACCATGGGCTATCAGACAAATGGCGAGGGAGTCACCGGAACTTTTGCCTTCTACCTCTATGGTGGTACACGGTGTTCCGGAGATGGAAACGGGCACTGCCTGTGAAAAACATATGCATGACCTACAGCAGTGGAGATGGCTGTCGTCTCAGATGGCCCTTGGCACTTCTGGAGCCATCTCCATTTCTCGACTACCTCGTTCCGCTCATCTCACACTGATTAGCTCTCCAAAGCTACTAAATGTCACATTCAACTGGCAGGTGCAGTTGGCCATAGCACTACAACGGTGGTACGAGATCAAGAGGAAATTGGAAGGACACATCCGATGTTGCGAAAGCAGACCTCGAACCATAAGGAGGTAGCGAACTGAGGCTTCAATACGTCCCCAAGCTTCAGTGACACTAGAGCGATGCATTTCTGAGAATAACAGTCTGTGTCACCCAAGTGTCCTGCCTAAATCCATGAGAAAAAACCACAACGGGCCGGTTCCATCGGAACTGGCCAACTAGTCCTAACATTAAGTCCCCTACCAGCAGACAGCTTCACGTCAACTACCCCACAACACGCTGAGGTTTTGAGACTCACTGTCAGCTGCCTGTATAGCAATGTGAGGGGGCTGAGAGGAAAAATAGGTGAACTCCAAAATCTCCAAGCACACCTACATGGCTAACCCCCACTATCGCCGATAATGAAATCAGTATAGGTGATATGAATTTGGTCAGGAGAGACAGGGATAATAAGGAGGGAGGGAGAGTTGCTATATACTTTGACAGGCAACTTGAATGTTTGCGCGTAACGGACCCACCACTTATTGAACTCCCAGACTCCATATGGTGTCATTTCACTGTAGGCCACACCAAGCATTTACTTGGTGGCATCTACCGATCTCCCACCTGTGTGGCAGAGCAAAATCAGCTGCTGATCAGCACTATCACAGGAATACGAGACTTTGGCTATGACCAAATCACCATTGCTGGAGATTTCAATGCCCCATCACTGAACCTTGGCTCGGGGTATGCTTAGGAAAATTTTGCCGAAATCTACTGCAAGCTATTCGGAACACAGGACTGACTGAGAATGTTGGAGACGACACTAGGTGGGGCCCTAGTGGAAAGTCATCAAAACTAGATTACATTATAACTAGTGACCAACTACTTGTCGAAAAGGTCCAGATCATGACTCCTCTAGGAAGTAGTGACCATGCAGTCATAGGTTTCGATCTCGTTCTCCGTGAGCATTCGCAATGGGACTTTACGCAACCATGTCTGTGTTACAGCAAGGCTAACCATGCTGAAACGCGGAGGCTCTTGTCCGACACAGTCTGGCCCTTAGCATGGGATGAGCTGTCTGTGGATGAACACTGGGAAGCGGTAAAAAAGATTATTCATACAGCGATCTCGGATACCGTCCCTTTAGTCACAGCACAGCCTAAAAGAAAATCATCATGGTTAAAGAGAGGCACGCAGCGTATTCTGCAAGCAAAGCAGAAGGCTTGGTTTACGTGGCGCGTATCTAAAAGCCAGATCGACCATGATGCATACCTGGAACTCAGGAACCGGTGCAATGCAAGAGTCAGGAGGAACAGGAGGTTATTCCATGCTAACCTTGCTAAAAAACTCCTGGCAAACCCGAATAACTTGTACCGATTCGTGTCGAAAAAAAACCAACCAACCAAGGGGTATGCGCCTTAATAGGTTAAAACGGTCAATATCTCACTAGCCTGGAGATGGCTGAAACATTCAGTTTAGCCTTCACCAAACAGCTAAACATCAATGTGGGTACTACCGTTGTGGTGAGAGCTGTCTACTAGCCAAGTGGTGGACAGTAATTGAGGTCAATGTTTATGTATCAAATATTAGTCATGTTGTGGTGAGAGATGGTTGCTGGCCAAATTGGTTGACAGCAATTGAGGTCAAAAGTCAAGGTGGACAGGCGGATACAGTTAACATATAGATGAACTGACACAGCCACAAGAGATGCAAGGTTAACTTTGTGTGAGAAACAACCAATTAACAGACTGTATTTTCTACTAACATTGACCTACAATAATGTACATAAAAATCTATAAATACGTGTCGATTTTTCGTAATAAACGATCTGTTGCTTGGCCCTTGTCTTCTGTTGTTACACCGTTACTGACCAAAATGGTGGCATCACCATTTCACAGGAGGAAGACCAAATAGCCAACCGTCAAATAAACCCTGCAATAGTACTAAGACAGCTGCAGCGTCTCATACCTGGGAAGTCCTCAGGCTGTGACGATATCAGGCCATCTGTTCTGAAACAGTGCACCGAAGCTCTCTGTGGACCCTTATGCGACTTGTTCCAACACTCCATGTAATCGGGGAAACTGCCAAAGAAATAAATAAATAAATAATAGTATATTCTCATTTTGTACATGAGGGACGCCAGTTTACAGGCATCATCAATATGATAAATTACATATACGATTAGTAAGCATATTTAATAATAGTAATTTAATAAAATACATTTTTCCTACCTGTGTAGGACACACCAATTGTACAGGCATGGATAAGTATTATTTAAATTACATAAATTTGGTTCATGGTAAAATTATAAGGTTGCAGTCATTTTGTCTATGGGAACAATATGATAACTAATCATTCAATGGAGCACATCAAGAAATATAGAAATATTGTCTTCGCATTAACAAAAAAAAACCCAAGTATGTTTTGGATGGATTACAAATACTTGGGAAAAAAATAAAGCTTGAAGTAATTCCTCCATATAACTTTGGTGTGTACGGCATCGAGTCTTATTCTTGATTTATATCCAAATTTGATAATAATTTAAAATAAGTAATACACTTGTATACTTTTGTCAGCATTTTCTTCGTAACATCACAAGTGAATTGTACTCAAGGTCGACTAATAATAATGACAGTTTATATTTTCTTATAAACGGGTGTTTTCAAGAAATGCAAGCTATTTTTGCAGACAAGATCAGTTATGTTGTAAGCTACAATCGTGAAGTATTATAAATCAATACCTTTTTATTGGTATAAAGATATATTTCACAACTGTAATCCAGGTTGCGTCGTTGGTGAAGGCAATGCGCAATTCACGAGGGAATTGTAAGTTATGGGACCAATAATGTTTGCAGATAATTTGTCATTGTAAATGGGCAAATATCTACATTCTTCGTTCTCATTCAAAAAGTCAAATGGAAGCTGAAATGGTGAGAGACAAAAGAAGACAAACAACAGCAACGCAAAAGAAAGCAAGTGGAGTACTTAGGGGGTGATTAATGTGTATATATACATATATATTCTGTTTAGTAATTATAGTTATTTTGGTGCACTAACTAACTATTCCCGTGATGCTAACTTTTATATTGTGTGAGCTAATATTATTGTCCAGTGTAAAAATGTCTATCATGTACTTCCAATAATATAAAAATTTATAATTGTAGTTTGTTGTAACTACACGTTTAATGAACTTAAAATATCTATGTTGGACGAAAGAGTGGGTGTAGGATTCAGATGCAGAAGTGCACTGTCATCTTTGAGCAGTCTGGTGACTGAGAAGATGAACACTGAGAGTGTGTTTGCATCGCGCACATCAGCTGGTAGTCTATTCCAAATGACTGAAAACTTATTTAAGAAGGAATTATACCGCATGTGAGTCTGACAATGCTCTATAGCAGCTAGGTTATGATGATTTCTAAGATTGTAACTGATGACAGCGGTAGGTTTAATTATTGGCTCGGAGGAGTGCACGAGCAGATTAGTTAGCTTGTAGTAAAAAATCAGGTTTAGCTTAAGACGTCTTTTCCAGAGTGGTTCTAAACTTAGTCTGTCGCAACGTTCATAGTATTGGAGACCACTTTCTAAACCAAGAATTCCTAAGGTGAATTGCCGTTGCACTCCTTCTAACTTAAGCTTGTCAATTTGTTTGAGTCCGCTAAGAATAAACGGGCAGTTTTCTAAAATAGGTCGGACACATACTTTATATAATAAAACCCTAGTTTCACAACAAAAAAATTGCGAGTTATGCATCCTAGGAGCCTTCTTGTTTTACGTCTGGCATAATCAGTTTGTTCAGAGAACGTTAGGTTACTGGAGTATCTGATACCGAGATCTACGACTGAGTTGAGCTTGGCTAGTTTACGCCCATTTATTTCAAGATTCAGGTCAAGGTTACTGTTTCCGATACAAATCCAGCCGCATTTATCAATGTTGAACTTTAGACAGGATTCAGTACACCATGTTGCAAAACTACTTAGTTCAAGATGTATTTTATTCACCATATCGCTTAGTTCATGAGCGTGGCAGGAGTAAACAACTTTGAGGTCGTCAGCGTATAGGAATGATTTACCTAAGGTGAAACAGTTGCAAATGCTGTTAATGTATACTGTAAATAAAAGTGGACCTAGGACACTACCTTGCACAACCCCACTTGTGATCTGTCTGGGATGAGACAACACAGATCCAACCTTGGTTATTTGTACCCTATTGCTTAGAAAGGATTTTAACCAGCTCAATAATGGATTGCGAATCCCACATGAATACAGCTTCTCAAAGAGAATACTTTTCCCTGCGGGTTTGCCGTCCCTGGAATTCCTTACCGGCAGACGTAGCTACGGCACCATCTGTGGACGCCTTTAAGCGAAGGCTGGACAACCTTGCAGCGACACAAGGACTGTATCCAAATGGCCTATCCCCTTAAAATCGCATACACCATTCAAAGGTAGACAATTAAACTGGTCGTTTTACTTCTTCACATTCCTTTCAGTCTTACTCTCCTGACAGCTTTAACTACACTTATTATTATTATCATTATTACTGGTATATATATATATATGTATACCGGTTGACTGACTGTTGTTACGTTTTCTTATTTTTTTCTCTGTCTGTTAGTCTGAATACCTTCACTAATTATATCTATTATTATCTCTTTTCTTTTGACGACGATACCGAAGGACCAACTGGTGAAAGGATCAACTCCATTCACAGTAGTAACAGTCTTAACACACCTCATACTGCAAACCACATACAATTAATCCCTGCACTACTCCTTTTGGAGTCAACCAAAGCTACGACAGTCGAGTGGCGGGACGAGATATGCAGAAGTTTACCGAAGATCAGGAGCCTCTACCCCACAATCAAGAGGCGAGCACAAGGAAATCAAATTGGTGTATACTGGCTCGTAAAAGGGATATTGGATATCGGATGCTGACTTCTGTTTTCGAGCAAGATTTGTGTTTAGGCATAATAAATGTTGTTTTCCATATATCAGGGTAATTTTTGGTTTCTAAGAACATTGTGAATATTTTAAGCAGTAGTGAAGGAATGTCATGGCCACCATATTTATAAAAGTAGGATGATATACCGTCAGTACCAAAACCTTTTGAGCTTTTAACCTTTAATGTTTCTTCTAGTTTGGTTAATGTTAGCATAGGTGAATTCAGCAGTGCTAATTTGTTTTTGTGTGAATTATGATGGAGTTTGTGCCATATTAGTAGCAGGGTATATATCGAGTAACTGAACTGAGGGCTCAAGGTAGTTACCTGCAAAATTTTTGTTGAATAATTCACACATGTCTGCAGAATTAGTGCGTAGCCTACCTTTGTCTATGAGGAGAGAAATGCTGTGATTTTTGCGGTTTATTCGCTTCTTTAAGATTTCTGTGAGAGCATACACTCTAGCAGGACAGACCATTGCGGTGCGTTCTCCGTTTCTCATACTCAAATCTCGAGCTTGTGAGATGGAGCTAAGGGTGTTACGTATTAAACCTAGTGTGCCAAAGTCGTGGTGTTTGAAGTAACTTGTTGAGAGTCTCTTTAGTTTCGTACGATCCTTTGGTTTTATAAATGACTTTCTATGTGGAGAACTCTTTAGTGTTAGGAGTGGAATGACAGCATCTAAGCATGTGTTTGAGTTATGGTAGAAGATGCTCATAGCTCCCCAGAGGTCGTCAGTAGTGAAGTATTCGCCCCATTCAGAGTATCTTAGCATTGATTCTACGGAGGCCCAGTTTGCCTTAATATAGTTCCTATATATTACTTGTTGTGAAGTGGAGGTATATGCTGCATTGCTACTCAGTGGAAGTGGCAGTGAACACATCACTGTTTTGTGGTCACTACCTGAAAACTTAGAACCCACTAAGATTGAGAGGGGACTTACATCGTGACAGAATATTAAGTCCAGTACGTTGTCACCTCTTGTAGAGATAGTGACAGTTTGTTCCCAGCCGAAAATGTGCAGTGAACCTAAGAGCTTGTCAAACTCAACTGGGCGTGTTAATAAATCCCAGTTGATTTCGAGTAGGTTTAAGTCCCACATATGATTTTATGCCGGTATGGAAGAGTGGATACTTGTTCTAGTACATGAGTTGAGTCTCGTAGTCACTAAAGGTGTCGCGTGCTCAGTAGATACATCCTATGGGCAGTGTAGCACTTTTGAAGTGCGCGTTGACCCATAGGGTGTTGTGCATGTCACTGAGTTCCCTATTTTCTAGCTGTAATACAGTAAGTGTGTTCAGGAAACACATTAGGCAGCCTCCTCCCTTACCACTCTTCCTGTCACATCGAAGGTGTGTGTACACATCGATGCTTACCTCTTCGTCTGGTATATTGGAGTGTCACCAGGATTCGGTAACAATAATTTTTATGGGCTTGTAGACCAGCGTGTGTGCCCTGAGCATCGGTTGTTTGTTAAGGATAGATGTAGCATCAATAAGTATTAAGTAGAGTTGAGATTTGAAGTAGTGTTTGAAGTATTTAAACTCGTCCATAAGGTTTAAGTGTGGATCGGCATCCACTGTTTCCACGTGGCATAACAACCCACTGTTGCAGCTAGTTTGGATGCCATGTTCACCTATGTCTGTTGAGTTACTATCCATTTTTTTCAGGGAGCAATGGGTTGTATGATTAGATAAACTATACGATGACGTAGGTCTAGGCTTGGGTAGGTTGGAGACTTGAGTCGGGGATTTTATTTGGCCTATGCCTGCAGAGTTATTGGGTGTGATTAATAATTCCCTGTGTACTAGCCTGTGTCTGTTTTCTTCCCGACAGGGAGACGACATTAGTGGTACGGGTTCACAACAGTTAACATCCCCACCAGCTGTTTGGTTGGCACTGACAGGGATGTGGTGGATAAAAAATCATTGGTAACGTGTGATGCTCGTGACCTATTAATCTGCCTATTGTTTGGAGACATTCTGTGTGACCTTACATGGGTTTCGTTATATGCATTGCTGCATTGTGGTTTGACTCCCAGAAGACTTGTTCCGTGTAATCTGCAAAAGTTAGTTTGTATGTCATACTTTGTAGACCCTGAGTGCCTGGTGGCTGAGCTCCGAATGTTGTCACTTCTACTACTTTGCGTGATAGCGTCACTACACATACTTTCTCTTTCTGGGATGCTATTGCTGAGCCTGCACTTCTATATACCTCCTGGTCGAGGTCGAACAACCCAACATCCAAACTGAAATGACCATTTAAGTAAATTCAAACTCAAATTCTATGAACGATCCGATGCTACCATTTGAAAACGCTGGCTAACATTCTGTACAAGCAGTTTTCTTGATCTGAAATAAAGAAGCAACTGGTTTTCAAACAGTTTTGTAAGTATTACTCAACTTACATGTACACTCTGCCACGCTGACACAGATGGAGCCAATGGATAGTTCTAGAATTGACCTCGGCCCCATTTCATGCAGTAAAACAATCCAACATGACCTCATCTAGTTTTCGCATCAACGATCAAATTTCTTTCCTATTATAAAACTACGATTAGACTGCTGAAAAATATGGAATAAATCCATCACTGACCTCAAAATAATAAATCAATTAACTTTAAGTCAAGGATGCTCTTCACAACAAAGTTATATAGGAGAATTGACTTCAAGCTTTATTTTTCCCAGATATTTGTATCACATTCATCTGATGTCTAAGTTTTCTGTTAATGCGAAGACAATATTTCTATATCTCTTTGTGTGTTACACAGACAGACTATTTTGCGGACTGTTCTGACTGACTCTAATGTCAGAAAGAACGAACAAACTGTAAATTCGACATACATCGAAACATGTGTAATTTATATAATAACTTATACATGCCTGTACAATTGGTATGTTCCTGCATAAACAGGAACAAATATATATTATTGTTACACCAGCTACTAGTGCAACTTGGCACAGTATGCGAGTAGGCTGTGTCATTATTGTCCTTGAACTCTATGTCTTTATTTTTGTTTTTAATTTGGTTGTTAGCACAGTTTTGAATATTATTTACTTTAAAGCGTGGGTCATTCTTGTGAGTTTGAATATGTTGGGGATTCTTCGCAACAAGTGGCGTATTTTTACATGTTATGTCACCAAGCTCCATTTGCGTTGTCACGTTTTGGCTAGGAGAGGATGTTTTCAGCATACAAAAGGGATTGATTTCCATATTATGGCTGTTCATAGACACATCTAGATCCACGGTAGGGGTAAGAGAGATCAATTTAGGAGTAAGACTATAGCTCACAGGTCTTTCGTTTGGTTTCGCTTTTTGTGGAGCTACTTTCGTGAGATTTGAGAGGGGGGAGGCTATGAGTTCTACCGTGTTGGCAGTGTGTTTATATATTTTAGTGGCTTCGGGTGCCTTGTTATTAGGTTTATTAACTTCATTGTAAGCACGCCTTTCAATCACTGTCTTATCTGATACAAAGTTTGTGTTTGTAGCTTGTGTCCTGTAATAAGTTACGTGGGGTATTGGCGAATTTTTCAGCCTCTGTCATAGTTCCAAACTGAATAATAATAATATATATTTTCAAATAAACATATAAATTTACATGAAAATGCATGTCATTTTTACAGGCACGATCAAGTATGATATAATGTCAAATAGTCGATTGTCTACAAGTTAATAATGTTTCAATAGCTAAATATTTGATATATATATAAATATAAATACACTCATTGTCTGACCCAGGCCGTATAATTGTTGAATTGTACAGTAGTCCTCCAAGTAGCACGGGAAAATCGACTTCGTTTCGTTTTCAACCCGTCTTTGTAGGCATAAGATAACTAACCAATATTGAGGTAAGTACAACGTTTGCACATTGTTGCTAAGCTTCTTCTAAGCATAGCGTGGCAAAGTTCAACAATAGAGTCCCAAGCAATGCGAACGCACAAGTGATCTTGAGCCGACCAGTCAGAATAAGGATGATTTTTGCATAAAATTTTACGTATATCTACATAAAAAAGCATAAAAAACGTTAGACAGGATATTTTTCTCTAATATGAGATAAAAGTATCTCCCAATTTTGTATAGGGGTTTCAGTTTTTAAATTGAACCAATTTCTATACATTTATTAATCCAGATGACTAAAAATAACTTGGTTTTGTGATGCGTTGATCGCTCGGACTCTATTTTTCAGTTTCCCCAGAAACCTTCGATGGAATTATTATGAGTACCGGTGACAGGGTCGACGAAATCATTCGAATGGTTCACTCTATGATGTATATATACATTGGGATATATATCCCAATTGCGATAATTGGCTATATCCCGCCAATTCATCTGTGTGAATGGTGGTGCCTGATAAGACGAGACGCTGAATAATAGGGAGGAGTGTATCAGCACTCCTATCTAGAATCAGCTGCATAAATCCTTTGCGAATCTAGGTGTCATAAATTCCTAAAACCCAAACGTTATTCGCTCTGGCACCCAGTAATCGGACAGAAACAAGATATTCATCAAAGACAGTTTCAACATTTCAAAGAAAGTTCCTAGAGGACAATTAATTCAGTGTAAATTACCAGTACGCAAAAATATTCGCGCTAGAATAATGGTGAGCTCCCTCAGCCAATGACTAGCATGCATTCAGGGTCATTGGAACATTTAAAATCCTGGGACTCTATTGCTGAACCTCGCCCACTCTACGTCTGGTTAAATCTATAGTTTGGATTATCGTTTCGCATTTCTTTCGGGAGAAACTCAAAGTACTCAAAATTGGTCTTGTTGATCTATTTGGGCAATTATCAATGCCGGTCACTCGTAATGTGTCTGGAAAACTGGAAAACGCTGAATAATATCTTCGAGTCAATTTATCTTCACCGCAAGTTTCATCTTTACCTGTTTCCTTATCTGATTTTGATAATTTTAAACACACCCCTCATGTCAGCCAAGGTTTTGATAATATTGCTAGGGGAGGTAGTGTAGTAGTAGACTCCGATGTTGATTCGGATGTTGCTACCGAATTAGAGATCCTAGAGCTTAAGATCCAAGAGCTTAGACTTCATAGCAAACGACGAAAATTGGAGGGCGAGTGCTCTAAACAAGTCCAATATCCAATATCCAATATCGTTTTTACGAGCTAGTATAAACCAATTTGATTTCTTTGCGCTCGCCTCTTGATTGTGAGGTAGAGGTTCCTGATCTTTGGTAAACGTCTGTGTAGCTCGTCCCGCCACTCGACTGTCGTAGCTTTGGTTGACTCCAAAAGGAGTAGTGCAGGGATTAATTGTATGTGGTTTGCAGTATGAGGTGTGTTAAGACTGTTACTACTGTGAATGGAGTTGATCCTTTCACCAGTTGGTCCTTCGGTATCGTCGTCAAAAGAAAAGAGATAATAATAGATATAATTAGTGAAGGTATTCAGACTAACAGACAGAGAAAAAAATAAGAAAACGTAACAACAGTCAGTCAACCGGTATACATATATATATATATACCAGTAATAATGATAATAATAATAAGTGTAGTTAAAGCTGTCAGGAGAGTAAGACTGAAAGGAATGTGAAGAAGTAAAACGACCAGTTTAATTGTCTACCTTTGAATGGTGTATGCGATTTTAAGGGGATAGGCCATTTGGATACAGTCCTTGTGTCGCTGCAAGGTTGTCCAGCCTTCGCTTAAAGGCGTCCACAGATGGTGCCATAGCTACATCTGCCGGTAAGGAATTCCAGGGACGGCAAACCCGCAGGGAAAAGAAGTGGGAGCGCACCCGGGTCCTTGCCCTCTGATGAGCTATCCTTCTGGGATTTCCACGAGGGAGCCTATACCTACTCAATGGCAGAACACCTTTGTTCGGGTGATTCTGATCATTTGTTATTTTATAGGCAGTAATTAAATCCCCCCTCAGGCGACGGTAACTGAGTGTGAATAGGCCTAATTTCTTCAGCCTTTCGTCATATGGTTTATTTCGGAGACCAACCACTCCTTTTGTTGCCCGTCGTTGGGCTCTTTCCAAGAGGTTGGCGTCTCTTTTAAGCAGTGGGGGTGCAATGATATTATGCACTTCAAGATGCGGTCTGACGTATGTTTTATACAACCTTAGAAAGAGCTCAGGAGTGAGTGCACCTAATTGTCTATGTGTAAAGTGTATGACCGCATATGCCCTCGCTACATCCCCCGTGTAATTTACGCTTGTGTCCATTTTGTCCGTTAGAACTAGACCTAAGTCACGTTCCGACGTTGAGCAGGCCAAGCTTTCATTGCACAGGGTGTAACTTGCATTCTGCAGTCTACAGGTGCGTAACTTCACTACTTTGCACTTTTTCAGGTTGAAAAGCATTCCACTGGTTACCGCCCAGTCTTCCAGAAGCCTTAGATCTGCCTGCAGTCTATCTGAGTCCTCCGGACACTTTATCGCCCTCCATATCTTTACGTCATCAGCGTATAGTAGAGTCGGGCAGCTTAGACGGCATGGTAAATCATTGATAAAAATCAAGAACATCAGTGGTCCTAGGATAGAACCCTGTGACACTCCTGATGACGAGCTGTGCCAAGATGATCGGACTCGATTGACGTTGGTGCAAAATTGCCTTTCAGTTAGGTAGTCCTTCAACCATAACAGAATTGGTTTACCTAGACCTACCTGGCTTATTTTGTGTAGGAGAAGGTCATGGTGAACAGTGTCAAATGCCTTCTCAAAGTCTAGAAAGATCACATGGACAGGAACATTCATATCCCAGCATGATGTCCAATCGTCCCAAGCTGATAATAAGTTAGTGACGTACGATCTTCCTTTCCTGAAACCGTGTTGGGCTTCATGGAGTATTTTAGACCTATCCAGATATTCCCTGATGTGATCATCAATAATACTTTCCAGTACTTTCGATACCACTGAGAGTAGAGCTACTGGTCTATAACTGGTAGGATTTTGCCTATCCCCACCCTTGAAGATCGGAGAAAGGATGCTTCTTTTCCATTCCTTTGGCAGTTTCCCCGATTCCATGGAGTGTTGGAACAAGTCGCATAAAGGTCTACAGAGAGCTTCGGCGCACTGTTTCAGAACAGATGGCCTGATGTCATCACAACCTGGGGACTTCCCAGGTATGAGTCGCTGCAGCTTTCTCAGTACTATTGCAGGGTTTATTTGACGGGTGGCTATTTGGTTTTCCTCCTGTGAAATAGTCATGCCACCATTTTGGTTCGTAACGGTAATACCCACATTGCTGTTTAGCTGTTTGGCGAAGTATAAACTGAATGTTTCAGCCATCTCCAGACTAGTGAGATATTGACCGTTTTGGCCTACTAAGGCGCAAGCCCCTTGGTTGGTTGGTTTCCTTTCCGACATGAATCGGTACAAATTCTTCGGGTTTGCCAGGAGTTTTTAGCAAGGTTAGCCTGGAATGACCTTCTGTCCCTCCTGACTCTTGCATTGCACCGGTTCCTGAGTTCCAGGTATGCATCATGGTCGATCTGGCTTTTAGATACGCGCCACGTAAACCAAGCCTTCTGCTTTGCTTGCAGAATACGCTGCGTGCCTCTCTTTAACCATGATGATTTTCTTTTAGGCTGTGCTGTGACTAAAGGGACGGTATCCGAGATCGCTGTATGAATAATCTTTTTTACCGCTTCCCAGTGTTCATCCACAGACAGCTCATCCCATGCTAAGGGCCAGACTGTGTCGGACAAGAGCCTCCGCATTTCAGCGTAGTCAGCCTTGCTATAACACAGACATGGTTGCGTAAAGTCCCATTGCGAATGCTCACGGAGAACGAGATCGAAACCTATGACTGCATGGTCACTACTTCCTAGAGGAGTCATGATCTGGACCTTTTCGACAAGTAGTTGGTCACTAGTTATAATGTAATCTAGTTTTGATGACTTTCCACTAGGGCCCCACCTAGTGTCGTCTCCAACATTCTCAGTCAGTCCCGTGTCCCGAATAGCTTGCAGTAGATTTCGGCCGAATTTTCCTTAGCATACCCCGAGCCAAGGTTCAGTGATGGGGCATTGAAATCTCCAGCAATGGTGATTTGGTCATAGCCAAAGTCTCGTATTCCTGTGATAGTGCTGAGCAGTAGCTGATTGTGCTCTGCCCCACAGGTGGGAGATCGGTAGATGCCACCAAGTAAATGCTTGGTGTGGCCTACAGTGAAATGACACCATATGGAGTCTGGGAGTTCAATAAGTGGTGGGTCCGTTGCGCGAACACATTTAAGTTGCCTATCAAAGTATATGGCAACTCCCCCTCCTTCCTTATTATCCCTGTCTCTCCTGAACAAAACCATATCACCTATACTGATTTCATTATCGGCAATAGTGGGGGTTAGCCATGTTTCGGTGAGAATGATTATTTTCAGTTGTAGGTGTGCTTGGAGATTTCGGAGTTCACCTATTTTTACTCTCAGCCCCCTCACATTGCTATACAGGCAGCTGACAGTGAGTCTTACAACCTCAGCGTGTTGTGGGGTAGTTGACGTGAAGCTGTCTGCTGGTAGGGAACTTAGTGTTGGGACTAATTGGCCAGTTCCGATGGAACCGGCCCATTGTGGTTTTTTCCCTTGGATTTAGGCAGGACACTTGGGTGACACAGACTGTTATTCTCAGAACTGCATCGCTCGAGTGTCACTGAAGCTTGGGGACGTATTGAAGCCTCAGTTCGCTACCTCCTTATGGTTCGAGGTCTGCTTTCGCAACATCGGATGTGTCCTTCCAATTTCCCCTTGATCTCATACCACCGTTGAAGTGTTATGGCCAACTGCTCTGGGGAGTTGAATGTGACACTAAGCAGCTTTGGAGAGCTAATCAGTGTGAGATGAGCGGAACGAGGTAGTCGAGAAATGGAGATGGCTCCAGAAGTGCCAAGGGCCATCTGAGACGACAGCCATCTCCACTGCTGTACGTCATGCATGTGTTTTTCACAGGCAGTGCCCGTTTCCAGCTCCGGGACACCGTGTACTACCATAGAGGTAGAAGGCAAAAGTTCCGGTGACTCCCTTGCCATTTGTCTGACAGCCCATGGTCTGTCTTGTCTAACCCTTATGTTAGAGCTTCTGTCGATGGCTAGTACCTGAGCCATCAACAGTACCTTTTCGGCCTCTTCGGCAGAGTCCAGTGTAACCCGTAACGGGGGTGGCTTACCTTGAGGTGTGTGAACACCCGTGTACAGCCTGCACAATTTCACTGAACTAATATTCAGACCTAGTTTATTGCACAGGTTGGACCACTGTTCCTGATCAAACAGGGTCCGGTGTTCAAGCAAGCTGTCGTTGCTCACAGGTACGTTAAAGAGGATGAGAGAATTAGACCGATTAACCTCAGACTTCGGTTTGGCCTTTGGATGCAAAGGAATACAAGAATCCTTTGCAGCATCAGCAACTTTAGGCTTCATCAAGTTCTGTTCAGCGTTTATTGTGTTGCCAAGCTTGCTTGTGGATGCAAGTGGTGCTTCTCTAACTCTATCTTTCCTTAATATTTTAGGTCCAACCTTGTGAATCTTCACCTTGTGAAACTTGGCATTTTCGGTCAGTAGGACTGGAGTGTCCTTCTTACTGTCTATGCCAAGTTTTGGCAATGTGATGTTAGCAGGTGGGGAGCTACATAAGACTGTAATGGGACACAAGGGCGGCGTGAAGTTTCTGCTAACCGCAGACACGCTCTGTGTGACTACACCAGGGCGACAGAGTGGACAGATGTACCAAAACCACGGGCACGGGTTATTTCTCATAAACTCGTAGTATGATTTCGGTACCTCTTTGTCGCAACGGCAGTGCACCCAACGTTTGCAAAAATTGCATTCGAAAGCTGAGTCAGCTTTAGAAACAATGATATTGCACGCCTGGCATTCGTCTCCCTTACTTGGTGACGCCTACGAGGTCTTATGACGTCTTGAGCGTTTCCTTTTAGGTTTGTTGTACTTCACACATTGGCTTTCAGTTGGTGCAGGTGTAGTATCCTGTCCTACTAGTATTGCCTGCGCCGTTTCAGTACTAGACTGTGGCAGTGCAGGCATAGTATCAGGACAGACGAGTTTTACACGGGTCTTTAGGATGGGTATGCGATTTGGGGTTGGTGTCCTTGCGTTTTTACCTTCTCTGGCTGAAGCCCTTGTGACTACAGAGTAAGGTGTTTTGGTGCCATTTCTAAGGTTACTTTCTACAACCATATTAACTATCGCTAAAACTTATGCTGTATAAGAATAAGAGTGCAACAGTATCTACCCACAAGAACAAAAATAAGACTGACAAAGTACAAGACAAGGAAAAAAAGGTTTTCGACTTTACCTAGTACTTTCTGGATGATCGGTTTCACTGCAATCACGTGGTAGACCAACAAGTCTTGTTTATCTGAATGAGTGGGGAAGATGCTGCTACAAAAATAGCACCTGAAGCTTTGGCAATAGTTCGAGACAGCTTGACTTACCGCACAGAGATTCGATATGTAAGTAATGGTTGAATTTAATTCACCGGCTAGGAAGATCAGGTTTCCCAAGCGGATAATTCACAAAATAGGTATTTTCCGGTTAGAGAGGAAAAGTCACGTCGTATTCAAGGAGCGCGCTGTCAATCAAGTCAAGACTGCAGCCAGCTGCGTTCGAACTTGCGCCAATCTTTCGGAAAGCCAACTCCTAGACGGTAGCACCAATAATTGCCCGGAACAACCACCAGAGTTAAATTGTACTGCCACACCAGTCCAACCACTCCTGAACTCAGTTAGCCCCATTAGAATGCCTCAAATTGAGATGGATAAGTTCGATGGTACACCAACTAAGTTCCTGAAGTTTAAGATGCTTTAATATGTTCATAGGAGAACAAACTAATGATGACAACCTACGTTTAATGCATCTCATACACAATTGTGTTGGTACATCCAAGGATGCCATAGAGCATTGCATTCTACTGCCTTCTGAGGTAGGCTATAGGAAAGCCATGGGGATTTTACGAAGTCAATTTGGCCAATCTCATGCAGTTTCGGATGCCTTCCTCTCCGAATTACTGTCAGACCCACAACTGCAACCTGAAGATATAGTTGGGCTACAACGGTTGTTGAGACAGATGACCAATTGTGAGACAGCCTTATCTCAGATGAATCACATGGCAGATTTGGACTGCTCGACCAACCTTAAGTGCATTGTTCAACGTCTCCCCCGGCACCTACGATGGAAGTGGGCAGAATTGGTAAACGATGGTTTACAGTTTGCTGAACCTAGCTCTCATTACCTCAAAGAATTCCTCGAAAGGCAACTGTCATTGGCTACAAGCTAATGGGAATAGGAACAACGACGAAGTAGGGTCCAAGGATAAAATGTCCAGAGCTATGCCTTTGCACAGTGTTAATGTCGTGAAGTCACGAGCCCAGAAGTCGTGCATAGTTTACTTCACAGACCACGACTTATGGGAATGTCAACGCTTTTTGTCGATGAGTCACAAAGAGAGACTAGCAGTGTCAATGCGGCATGAGGTGTGCTTCAACTGTTTGAAACTTCATCACCGAGCTGACACTTGTCGTGCAGCAAGAGGTCGCGATATAGTGGGATGCACTAGACGTCATCATAATCTTCTACACAATGAAGATAATTCAGCATGCCAGACTGTCAACTACTGTAGCACGGAATCCGGAACTTCCTTTTTAGGATATGTGCCGATTCGTATCGTAGGTCCTAAAGGATTTCTAGATACCTATGCCTTTCTTGACAATGGTTCAGATGCTACACTACTGCTGAGTCATGTTGCCTGCCAAATAGGACTGAAAGGGGTTAATACATTGATGCAGTTAACATCCTTCTGTGGAACTACTTCTCAGAATTCATCTAAGGTTGATTTCGAAGTTGAATCCTTAACGGGAGATTACAAGACGAGGGTCAAGAGTGCCTACACCGTGGAAAGCTTACCTTTAAAGAGACCTAAGACTCCTTCAAACGAACAGATGAAAAAATGGCCTCACCTGGCAGAAATTCCCTTTCTAGACGTCGAATGTAAACAGGTCAGTGTACTAATTGGGACTAATGTACCTGAAGCACACTGGGTGCTGGAGCAGCGTATAGGGAAATCCAACCAACTGTTTGCATCTTTGTCAGTTTTTGGTTGGTATTTATTGGGTTCAGGAAACGAATATAAAGAAGCAACCTCTATCTTCTGCTTAGAGGAAAGTGAATCAGTATAGAACAAGCCTTTGCGAGTGATTGAAGCTGAATTTCAGGACAAGCATTCATACAAAAGGTCCAGTTCTGAAATAGATAAAGAGGTTCTGAAGGCAACCGATAGGGAGATAAGACTGCAGAACGGACATTATGAAGTTCCATTGACTTGGAAAGAGGACTGGCGTAGATTACCGCATAATAGGTTTGAGGCAGAACGCAGGCTGGACAGTCTTCAGAAGAAACTAAAAAAGGACGAAAGCCTATTAAAGTCCTACAATCAAATACCAACAGACCATGAGTTGAAGAGTTATATTAGTCGCGTTCCTGACGACTTCTCAAAGAAACGTAGATTTATCCCTCACCACCCAGTTATAAATCCCCGCAAGCCTTGTAAAATAAGAGTGATTTTCGATAATGCCTCTAGTTTCTTATGGTATTCTGAGGGTAGACCGGACTTACCGCCGAGCCTATATCAATTAAACGTACATCCCTTCGGTGCTACCTCATCACCTTTTTGTGCAGCCTATGCTTTAAAACGAGCCACAATCGACGTTAGTTTATGTGGACGTTATTCACGACGATGGAAACAAGGGCAACTCCTTGCCGATACGTTTTGGAGACGGTGGAAGCGGGAGTACTTGACGACCTTACAATCGCGTGCAAAGTGGGTTCAACGACATCGAAACTTACAAATGGGAGACCTAGTACTAGTGACTGCGGAGCCTTCACCTCGCAATCGTTGGTCAATGGAAATAATTACCGGTGTTACGGCAAGCTGTGATGGGTATATCAGAAAAGTGGATATCAGGACACCGAGGGGTAAAGTCAACCGAGATGTGCGTAAGCTTTGCCCATTAAAAGGTATTGAGTTTAATGTCGAAAAGTGTGGCTGGCTCTGCATAGGCTGTCCCAACCTAAAAGTCAACCTAGCAATTCAGGGCCACAAAATCCCCAGACTCAAATCTGTGCTAGACCCAGGACTGAAATATTCACACAATCTATCATTTTCTGAGCATATCTCGAAACAAGTATGGAGATCATGCAGGCTTATTGGTTTCCTACTCAGGAACTTCTACAGAAGTGAATCCAGAATACTACTGCACAAGGTTTGTGTGCGCCCACTCCTAGACTATTGTTCATTCATATTTAGTAGTACACGCATAAAAGACAAACTAAAAGTGGAAGGAGTACAGAGGTACTTCACGCTAAAAGTACTCGGAACCGAAAACGGCACAAACTACTCTACCAAATGTGAAATTCTAGGACTAGAAACATTATGGTTAGGACGACTGCGACTAAATCTGGTACTCTTCTATAAGCTTCTTAACCACATAGTGTATACCCCTACTAATTGTACTAGGTTTTCAGAAGACACTGGATATAACCTTAGACACACTAAAGGTACGGTTGCTATAGAACAATGTAAAACAGCCACCAGGCAAAAGTTTTTCATGATTAGGTATGCCCAAATATGGAGCGAACTACCTAAGGAAATGCGACTAGCAAGGTCACCAGTGTCCTTCGAAAAGGCACTTAATGACACACTAAGTGAGTTTGCAAGTGATACCAGTGCTAATTCCCATGTAAGAGCTTCAGAAATTATAGGCCCATTTAATGTATGAACCTAGAGAATACACCTGTTGTTTCATTTGCATTTACCTATAATTTCAGGCAAAAAAGCAACAGTCATGAAAATAACATCCATACAAACGAGAGTCGATCGAATTATGTCTACCTGATACAAAGCGTGAACCATAACCAACATACGAATGAAATATGAGAAAACCAGGTCGACACTTACCACAACATCAAATGGAACGAAATAAGTTACTTGGACATCATTTATAATCCACCAACTGGTCTCGTTTCCAAAAAGAATGCGACGGTATTTTATCCTCAGTGGAGAGGAAATACATAAACCCACACTTCCCGTTGTATACACTCAGCGGAGGTAGGAGCCAAAAAAGTAATGCATTTAAAGCATATGCGTACTTCCCATCATCACGGCGACACTGCGGAATATGTCAAAATCGCAGAGTAATCAAAACCCAACCCATACAGTAAAACATGACCTTATCTAGTTTTCGTATCCATGATCAAATTTCTTTCCTATTGTAAAACTACAATTGGAATGCTGAAAAAATGGAATAAATACATCACTGACCTCAAAATAATAAATCGATTAACTTTAAGTCAAGGATGCTCTCCACAACAAAGTTATACAGGAGAATTGACTTCAAGCTTCATTTTTCCCAGATATTTGTATTACATTCATCCGATGCCTAAGTTTTCTGTTAATGCGAAGACAATATTTCTATATCTCTTTATGTGTTACACAGACAGACTATTTTGCAGATTGTTCCGACTGACTCTAATGTCAGAAAGAACAAACAAACTGTAAATTCAACATACATCGAAACATGTGTAATTTATTTAATAACTTATCCATGCCTGTACAATTGGTATGTTCCTGCATAAACAGGAAGAAATAAATATACATGTAGTTAACTAAATCCGAAAGGCAAACAAGTTGCAGTACATTTTTGAATATTCATCCATATGACGATCACGATGACAAATCCCAATCACTACCTATACAGCGCCAATAAACCTGGATATCTATGATATAACGAAAATATGCTGACAGCTGCATTTCAGATCCCACTGACTCATTCGATGGTAAAATTCTGCTCCTCCTCTTTCGACATTTTTGTATGGATTGGTTCGCAGTTACTCTGGTTCCAGACCGAAAAGAATGAAAAATTCACTGATTGCTGAATTATGAATACTCCGCTGCATGTTTAACTGGATACCAACTGCTGTGGTGAGCCTCTTGCAGATTATACCGCTTAAAACATCGTTTACGGTAAACTAACGTTTTATACGCCATTTATATACTTTTGTGAGTAGCCCACCATATCGACCGAATATAACGCAACGCTCAGTTGTTGCGCTCATTTTCAACAAATTCAAACAATAATGGTGCCTAGGATTATGCCATATAAACTGTTTTCACTTATGCAGAGTGTACTAACGGTCAATATTCCATTATCTTCCCTTGTATATATATCTTGTGTTAGTGAAAAATTTTAAATATGTCTACTCCATGTGTGCATTATTATCCCATTGATGATGCCTGTCAGTTGGAGCCCCTCATGTGCATGGAGTGAGAATATATTATTATAAGACGCATTTTATTGTTTTATGGGGGAATTGACTTCAAGCCTTGTTTATTTTCTCAAGTATCTGTAGTCCATCCAACGCATACTTGGGTTTTTTGTTAATGCGAAGTCGATATCTCTATATTTCTTGGTGTGTTCCATTGAATCAATGGTTATCAGATTTTTCCCACAAACTAAAGATAAAATGACAGCAACCATGTTATTTAACCGTAAATCATGTAATTTAAATATATAACTTGAATAATACTTATCCAAGCCTACATAACTTGTGTGTCCTACATTTGTAGGAATAAATACGTACCTTATTATGTTATCATTACTTACTATACTTACTTATCGTTTGTGTAATTTATTGAATTGGTGGTGCCTGTAACGGGCGTCCCTCATGTACAAAAATGAGAATATATTAATATTATTCTCTTAAGTCCCCAACATCATATCCGCTGAATAGCAGTCACCACCCTCCCACCTTTTAATCTGTTAGGCCCTGGCGAAATACTCCTTTTGCTTTTAGAAACAGAATCTTTTTTCATTGCAAAGTGTCATATAGACAGTGTTTGCCTTCACTAGCTAACTCAACGAAACTCATGATATGAACGACTACTTTCAGTCAGCCATTTTGTATGTATCGTCCCTAACAGCATTTTAAGAATATATATGTACAGTAAAAAAGTAAGGAAATCAGAGATTTGCAGTCTACCTTCTAGATTTCAGTTATAAACATATGAAACGAAGGGGCAATATGAAATGGTACGAGAAGATAAAAATATGTAAAGGTACATAGTTATGTTTATATATGCATAGAAAGAGATACTAGTTATTTGTAATAGATTGTTCAGAAGAATTCGACTACGCAGGATTATAATAACAGAACAGTAAAATAAAATCCGTTAATATTTAAGACTCATAGTGTAGTTAAACAGATTTTTTAGACGATCCCGCCTAGGGCTGGAATTTGCGTAGACGTAGGTGGTATTTACTCACAACATTAGTTAGTCAATAGAGGAGATTTTAATCCCGGTCATATCCAGTTTGTTTGCTACTCGACCTTGAGGTAAGGCTCTTACCACACCGAAATGCCCATAACACAGCGTTGCCAGGGATATTTGCTATGGCATTTGAATAATTTGACTATTAGCAACCGGGATTAAATGAACTTGAGTGATTGTAAAGGTATGACAGATGAGGCTGGCAGATTTTTTCAGGCAGTGGAGATGTGTTTGCAGAGAGGGTTATTCATGTAGATTCGGTGCAAATTTCGTGGTGAGTATATTGGGCT